>OX439044.1:22454732-23654732 GCA_949317995.1 Acholoe squamosa
ACAGGGTGAAGAGGAAGATGGAGATTATGATGAAAACGAGGACCCTGACTTCGTTCCACAGGTATGAACTAAGACTCTGGTGTGGCCCGTGACTTCCCGCCTGTTTTAACACCTTAGATTGATATGCGCCTGGGCCCAGTCACATAGTGACAGTTACCTCGACATGATACCATACTGTGTTCCAAGACTAACCCTCAATTAACATACATGTAATATCTCTTAATGTATACAAAAGATATAGAGTAGTATAGACACTCATTTGTTCTTGGAGGAGAGGCTATATGTGGTACAATGGTTTTGGTGCAGCTTTAAGATGTATTGAACTCAAAGGGGTGAGGTCTTGTTGCAGGCATTAGTTGTTAATGGTGATACGATGGTTGTTATCTATTAAAGACATGTATTTTAGTGAAATTGTGTTTCTGTATCAAACATGAGGCTAGATTAAGGATTTGTGCAATTTTGTGTGTTATTTCCATATTCCTATTAAATGTAAAAATAAGTTCTTATTAAATGTAAAACCTATTAAATGTAAAATATTACGCTTATGTAAGATTGATTTAAGTTAAACAATATGTAGCTACTAGGCTAATAAGTTCACTTTGTATGTCCATAACTCCACGTTTACTGCGATTTTAGTGTTCATTTGTATACATGTCCGTCATATATTGGGTGTAAAGATGAAATCGATATTTTTCCGGGTGAACTATTTTTGTACATTATGGAGGTCTTCTAACTGCCCACATCCACTTTCATTAAATCTGATAAGAATTTTATTCTCGTGTAACTCACTTGAAAGAAAACTAGAAGTGTCAATATGCTTGGCTTATTTTTGTATGAATAATACATGTGATTGCCTATGAAGTACCTTAGTACCTCGTGCACAAGGTTGACCACATACGGCATAGCCTGAATTGAAGGATAGTCTAAAGGACACAAGTTTTGATTTTAACAACTTAACACTGTACCATAGTAAATTAACCCTCACCTTAAAATGACACATTGACTCCCTTCTCTAAGGCACAGTAGACATGTGATTCATATATAAGCCGTGACCTATACGCTAGGTACTAAGATATTTCAGTTCAGTTTGAGTGAAAGAGACATTTCATGTTAAAGGTCAGACAGTATTAAGAGAACCCACGGGCTAAAACTGCAGTACATACTGCAAACTCCTCAGTTTTTTGTTTTTTTTCACTTTTTTCCTGGCCCCCAGCCCCCCCCCCCCCTATATTCACATTCTCCTGCCACGTTTTCAAAGAAAAAACTCAGTTTTGCAGGCTCAGTTTTTTTCTTGCCTGGAGTTTGCAGGTATGCTATTGGCTTATCATCATGATGATGTCCATTAGCTATGAAGTTTGCATTGTCGGTGATTTTTAAGAACTGGTGTTAAATAGATGCCGTTCGATACTTTAAATATACATTGTGAACCTTTATTTTGAAAAAGAAAAAGCACTGAACCAATATCTATGTTACCCTTGCACTTACGTTAAGTCACAAGAGGCCTATATGAATTGTAGGACTTTAAGGCTGATAGTACCATTGAAGTACCATACTAACTAACAGAGGTGTAGTTGTTCTTCCTCATTAAGTGTGTAACCAACGGCTTAGGGTCACTTGAATCTACCAACCCGTCCTTGTGCACTACATTTTGTCAAAATTAGATTTTAATGAAATATGCACAACGAGAAGATGGAAGTTGAAAGAAAACTATCTTTATGCATCCATTATAAGAAACCGTAACATGATTTGCCCACGGTCAAAATGACGACAAAGTCTCCCTCGGTTGGAAATGATCAAGTCTCCCTCAGTTGGAAACACTTAATAAGATCTTAGTCCCCTTCATTCTTCTCCCACCCGTACTAAAACTGTGCTCTTTTGTTGTTTTGCAGGCGGGTCAGCAAAAACCAGCAGATTGCAAACAACAGTAATGACAAAGTGTAACCTGCAGAATCTAGAGAATTATCTTTCTGAGTATGTTTAGAGATGGGGGACAATTTTTGAAGCTGAGAAGAGAAAACTAAAACTAGACAGTGTGTATGGCCAGGTGAAAGTCTCTTGCTCAGCATAGGGAAACTTAGCATTTAAGACCGGTGTAACCCAGATCTACTTTGACTTGACAAATACCTCTTGTGATTTGAGGCGAGTTGCACAGGGGGTCAGATTAAACGGCCATGACTGACGAAGTAAGATCTGTCATTTGAGCATGGTTTGACTGGTAAAAACTTGATAGAAGTTAACTGAGATAATGATGAATCAAACCATGACATGTCTGCTTAGGAATGCAAGTCTCAACATTCTCATATCAAATGGAACAATGCAGGGAAATGTGCTCCATTTTCCCTGTTAGGTTTGGTCCCAGTGGTTATAATGAATACTTTTGATCATTACGTTACCCCTGTAAAATGCAATGAAATTGCTGTCCCTTAGAAAGTGATGCTATAATATGCCACTTTACATGTGTGGCAGTTTCCTATGAAATATTTTTGTCAGGCAGATATGAATACTGAGTAAGCCTAGGGTTTTATCCATGTTAATAGATAGGATGTTGACAGGAAGGCACTAGTACCTGATTCCCTCCAAAGGGTTATGTTGCGCACTGAGGTTGGGGCTTCATGCATGTAAATAATTAATAAGCCGTGTGCAATACTTATCAATAGACAACCTAAGAAATCTCAAAAGTGCTTAAGAGTGGGTATTGCATTGACACGGTTAGTGTCAGGTTGTGTTCATAATGATAAGAACTGTGGCTAGAACATGCCCAATCAACATTGGGGCTTGACGAGTGTAAAGCATGAAATACAAGTTGTTGATGATTAATGGGACAGAAATGAGACAATCGTCGAATCATTTGTTTAGTTTGTAAGCATTCCACACCAGAAAAAGCTGCATAGCAAAAACAGGTTGAAACTACAACTTCATAAAAAATTGTTTTCAAGTCTTGTTTGTGGTGATTATGTTGAAAGGATGTTCATGGACCAGTCCCATCTGCTCCCCAATATTTTTGAGGTCTCTGGCAAGAGAAGTGTAAGATGCAATAAGCAACTTTGTTTACGGTAAAAGTGTATGTACACGAGTAGAGGTCACCTGAGGCTTCCAGTTGGTATCGTAGACCAAGATGAGGTGAAACTCAGATTTGGGCTTATGCATGTCATTTGATTGCTTTATATGGCATTATTTATGTTTTAAGATGAACACTTGCCTTACACATGTAACAATATTATGTATAGAATAATGGCTAACCGAGAAGACCTCCTCTGACCCCTACTTCTTATTTGAGCATTAACTTGGATCAAAGTAAATGGAATGGGCACTTTTTGTCAACATACATCTAGGTTATTTAATCGTTTTCTCTGAAAATAATATGGATGTACAATTTGAAGTTAGATGTGGGATAAAAAGATGATATGCTGAAAGCTGGGTTAACATTGTAATGCAAGTAAGAGGAGGAAGAAAATCATGTGATATTTTCTAGCATCTTGTTAGCGACAACATGCACTATTTCACATCACCCCGTAGAAGTTGTTAAACTGCTACTGTGTAATGACAAAGTAGAATTCCACATTTTAAATCTCTTTGTATCTTCCAAGCTATTACTGTCTCCCTGTTACTTTATCCTTTCAATGTTTTACTGTTTTGCTTCCTACATTGCATTGGCAGTGTAGAGTGAGCATGAGGACCAAATCAACTTCCCTCTCCTGGACCTTATTTTACCCACATGGGGGTTTGCCCTGACCGCCATCCGCAGGGTGACTGTGCCGTTTTGTACCCTGTGATGTCAAGGTCATTTTGACAATATGAATGTACCACCAGTACTGCTTGTATTAAAGTGGATTCAGAAATCACATTGATCTTGTCGTAGTTTGTTCCTTTAGCATTTAATAGTTGCGTTATAACACTAACGAAAATTTAGCATTTAGTTTGGAATCGTGCAGTGAAGACCTGTTGGTTGTAATGCATACATTAACGAGTGCTGAAGCGATTATTATCGCTGGTAACCCGGAAAGGAGCGCGTTTTTTTTTTGTATGAATGATTTAAATCGCATGCATTGCAATTTAATGGGATCATAGGTATATGATTATTTCCCTAGACAGGGGAGTCCCATGTCCCTTGTTGATTCTAAGAAATGCATCTTGTCTGTCCCTCCACCTCATTTCCCTTTAACTACGTGAGTGTTATAAATGTGCCCGTTCATGAAAAACACCTGTCTCCCCTGTTAAATAATGATCTGCAGTAGGTGACCTCAATAGAGGTGGTGCCTCCTGGTGAGTTATGAGTGAACTAGGTGGTTGCAGCTGGCCCATATTTGGATGTACTTAACATAGGTAGACCAAGTATCAGAAAATCTTTTGCTATGTTCATTTCATATTGAGTCAGAATAATGCTATTATACAGAGTTATATACTGCTATTTTCAAATTGGAACCAACCAAGAAGAAAACACTGGTATGGCATATTCATCTCCCATTGCCCCTTAGCTGGAAACGCCTAATAAATAATGAACGATGAGAACACCATCCTGCTGAAAAGTGCGGGAAAACCCGTCACCCAAAATGTCACCCCCATAGAAAAGCATTGAATGCCCCAAGCGTCTAAATTGGACTTCAGTTGACCTAATTTTTTTTCAAACCTAAATTTTTACAAAGATTTAGAATCTTATAAGAGGTAAATATTACACCTCCATGATCTTGAACATACACACTCTCACATGACAGGTTTCTTTTCATCTCATATTTGATGTAATTTGAGGGTAAACTCAACCACCTCTTCTCAGAAATGCTCACTTCCGGTCTTAAAAATTTCCCCAGTCCCTACCTGTCTCTTAAAACTCGGCTTTCCGAGTTAATGAGACTGAAAGTTGGTGCATGGGAGAATGTGAGTGACAAGATTGAGGTTACATTTGTATTACAAGCTCGGACCTATACGGGGAAATATAGCAAGCTAAATGCTATTTCAAGTGTAGCGGTACTAGATTTGAATCCTGAGAAGACCAGTACAACAGGAGTTAAGGGCCCGTAAGTGCAGTGATCTAACCGGCGTGATTTTGTTCTGGGACCAAGCAGTCTTTTTTTTTAATTTTTTATGCATTCCTTAGTTACCATGCAGAGTAGCCAATTGGCCTAAGTCATTCAAGCCATAGGGACGGCCCACTTTTGGTGAACATTTTCACGTTTAGGTTGGCTTTCTCCACCTAATGTGGTATTTCTGCATTTAATTTCGTTTCTCCATATAATTTGTCAGAACCGCTCTGTAGGCTCTGGGCTAGGTCACTCCCATCTCGGGGAGCTGGTCGAGAGCCTATGGGAGCCGTGGTTGAGGTGGATGTCGGGGATAGAGTATAAGTGGATAGATTTTTTCCATACTCTCAACAGTCTCAAAATGATAGGTACTATTCATACATCCAATGAAAATAGGGGGGTCCCATGCATTTTTCTGAGATACATGACCTTCAATATTACATAGGATTATACAGTTGTTTGTCACATAAATTCCTATATTCATATCAAAAAGTGATAGAATTTTTTTATAACTTCTTCAGCACTTAGATTATAAGCATATCTTTGCAATAAATACAATATTGACATATGGTCCCAGACATATTTATTGTTTTGGGGCATCAAAAATTAGAAAATCAGTTTTCAACATGTGAGTGGAGAGGTAAGTATAGATTCACATTGAGCCAATTAGCAGATTCCATGGAACAATCAGAACATGTTGGACTTTGGATCAGAAGATCCTGGGTTCAATTCCAGCCCAGGGAGGCTCTGAAAAATCTTTTTTAACCAGATATTTTTGTTTTGCAAAGGATTGTCTAGCTTCTGAGAAACCTTTTCTCAATTTTTGTCCATGAGTCAGAAGGAAAATACTTCAGAAACATTTTGGATAGATGTTTCATGTTTGAGGGCTAATAAAATTCAGTTAAGAATGCCTAGGCAGGGTTTGAACCCCCAATCTTCTCATTAGGACTCAACAGCTTACAAAGTATCCACGGAATCTGGTGCTGTTGGGAGCACATAAAGCTCATTTGTACATACCATATCTTTGCACACATGCTCAGAAATCTGCGCAGTAGACCAGTTTTAGAAGGCCGCCATCCACCTTAAAAGCAGGCCCACGCAAAAGAATTTATAATGTATTCAGTTCACTCATCAGGTTTTGGATTAGTCAGATCCAAAATGGGAAAAGTAGGGGGCGAACCCTTTTATCAAACTAGAAACAGTAATAAAGTGGCCAAAGTGTGACTGCATGCACCTCATTTATAAGGGCGGTTGGACCTCTGAGCCTAAGGGCTTGACTAAGATGGGTTAAGTACATGTACCACCAGCTTTCTCGCCTATAAGGCACACACTTTTTTTTTTACATCTATATAGGAAATGGTAGGGAAATGGATGTATCAAATTCTTTGATTGCATTGTAAAATAATGATGGAAAAAGTTGCCAACTGTGAAAGAGGGGAATAATATGAAAGGGAAATGGATGCAAAAATATGAAATTCCTCATAAAAAGTATGTACTACTACATCCTCGCCTATAAGGCACACACTTAACTTTTGACTACTTTTATTAACTCTAAAAGCGAATTAAAAGTAGACACCCTGGGGCCCTGCACTATCAGTCATTTTGGTGGTGCGAATAAGTTTAAAAAAAGATGGAAATTTTATATATAAGAGGAAGAATTACTTAATGAATTTGTAGTGCCATTAAAGGAGGAGATGTAGGGGTCTTGCAGGAAAAGGTATTTCATTAACAAGTTTTGTGAGTGAGTAATAGATGTTTAACGCCATTGCGACAGCTAAGGTCATATTCATGGCGAGAACTACATTACACAATTTCACAGGGGAATGTGTCAGTGCCTGCGCATATGTGCACCACACACATCCCGTGGGGATAGGAAAGAGGAGAAATTGACCCTTTTAAGTGGGCTAGGGAAGTGCAAACAAGTTTTGTAAATTTTGAGAAATTGTCAATATTGTACAGACTCAGTTGTTTGGCAGCCATAAGATGCTTTTTGCCTCCAATGGTGAAGGTATATGATGTTGATCCATGTATCAACTTTCCCGCCTTTTTTGGCAATGTGGTGCGAATAGCGCAGTTTTGGCGGGAGTTATGCGAATAGTGGCTTGGTGAAGCACATAACCTGGGTGAGGGAGTGCTGATGCAAGAGGATGAGTGCACAATTCATGGGAGTGAATCACAGGCTTTTCACTTTTCAAGTTATCAGCAATTTACATTGCTGCATTATATTTAGGTGCACCAGAGGTCCATGTATTACTGTAGTTAAATTACAAAATTCACAAACCCAGAACTAGCTGAGAGTTATCCTGAAACCTACGTCTCTGTAAGGATTGGGGGAATGTAATTTACACGAAAGGAGACCTGTCATTTGTAGGGATGTAAGGCTATCCTCACGAATCATCCATGCCTACACTTTACCTGGGACTGGTAATTATGACTGTAGGACCTAAGGCCACCCTAAAAAATATATTCGTTTCCTGTCCAGAGGGTGGGATTTTTCAGACGCATGAGGGAGGGAGGGGGAAATTTTTTTTTAAGAAAATATTTTTACTTGTCATGAACATCGTAAGCGGGGATGGCATGAAATTGCCATCACTTTCTACGATTTAGTGATTGCACTGAAAGCCCCAAGGTCGTCAGACTGATGATACCCAAATCTACAACCTAAAGTCATCAGATTGAGTGCCCAGGGTAGTCAACCTGATGGGTTTAGGTCAACACACTCACCCAAGGTAGTCAAACTGATTACATAATGTTGTTAGAGTGACAACCTTGGTGCTGACTACCTTGGGTCCTCAATCTGACTACCCAAAGCTGTAGATTTGGGTATCGTCAACTTGAGCACCTAAAGTCCTCAGCAGTGAAGACCTTCAGTTGAAAACTGAAGGCCTATTCATCAAACATGAGTGGCACATACCTGCCACCTTGTGTATTTGTTACATATTGTCAACAGAATGCCATAGACTCATACTGGGGAGATGTAGACAAAGGGATTTCACTCCCTGTAAGGTGCTGCCCTCTCTCTGTACCTCTTCTGATGACCATAGGTCCTCAATCTGACGAGTTAAAAGATCTGGAGGGTTTTCAGTGTGGAAGTCTAGATCTTGAGCTGACGTATAAAAAAAAATCTTTTTCCGGAACTCAGGAAAAATTTTTCCCATTCTCACAAAAAAAAAATCTACCAGGCCTCTGGACAGGAAACGAACATATTTTTAAGGGTGGCCTAATTTGAATACATCCGTGTCATACCATATCTGAATACAATAATCACTGTTTTCCTCGCATTTGCCACTGATTGCTTTGTGTGGACACAATTTGAAATAATGTAACGTCCAACTTCACATATTTCAGGAACTTCCACTCTATATCCAGACAAAGCTTCATTTGTCATCTGGCATCTACCAACGACCACTCATATTGGGTAAGGCCAACGTTCCACGGAGCCGGCAGCGCTCTCAGAGCCGCCAGAGGTCACTCAGTCGACACAAGTGACATTATCTTAAAAAGTCAGAGTTGAACTTTAAATATTCATGGGCACAAAAGCACAATATACCTACCAGTGAAACGACCATAATTATAATGTTTATGGAAAAGGGAGGCGGTGGAGGATCCAGGAAAAGGGGCGCGGCCCAAGACTTTTTTCACTCCTTATATGTGAGGTGCTACATTACTTTGTTTTTGATGTGTTGTATGGACTTTGTTATTGAGTGTGCGGCTAATCCGATGGCTACGTGGTAGGTCTAGCCCATTTTCCACTTAAAATCTTAGTTCTATAGAGGTGTATCATGATAGTTCAATCTGTAGATGACTTGTATTCTATGACATAAAATAAAAGACTCACTATCAACAAAAATAAAGATTCAAAATCAGCATGTTCGATCAGTAACAACTACATGTATTAAAGACATGTACAAAGGTGATTTGTCACAATTTTATTAATTTTAGAACAAAATTCTTAACAGAGCCCAGAACATGGAACTTTAAGCAGTACATCATTATTGCACATTGACCCTGAACATAACAAGTATATGGGTTCCCATCGTAACATGATCTCGTCTTTTGTAACTTGTGTCTTATCCATGAACACTCATACATAACCTCTATAATTTTATGTCGCCTTTATAATACACGTCAATATCTATTTTTGATATACTTGACTGTTTTTTATGTAATATTGGGTTGTTTAATGATTCATGCATACTCTGGTAACAATTACTGTCAATGACAAAAGAAAGAGGTAAGACATCATTATGGTGTATTATAAACTTAAAAACTGCAAGTAAAAGTCCTTCTCTAGTACACCGTGAAACATCTATAGATGGGGAATCCTACAATACTTAAGGAGTCCAGTTTTATCATGGATTAACTTTGTACACATTGACTTTATACAAATAGACTGGTTTCATATTTTGTTTGTGGTGCAAGTTTAGGATGAAATGGAGATCCTCATAACCAGCTCTTCATAACATCAGAATATTCATCCGGGTCAATAAAGGGTTGGTCGATAGAACTGGAATTAAGCAAAAATCATCTCATGTACCATATCAATGTTGGTCACATGTTCTATCATAGTCGGCAGTGTATGGTACGGTACCACATACTTCTCTGTAGTTTGCAGAGAAGGGGTGTTTATTTGGTGGAGGACGCTTGTTTTGGTGATATATATATATATATATATATATATATTATATATATATGAATTTCTTATAGACTATAAAAATTAGATTATGGGGCTTACCGTATCATAACATCTCCACAGAACACACACTCTCCTGCTATAATATCATCCAACTCTTCCTGAAAAAGATAACATTGATATGGAGGCCAAGTACACAATCTGATGGTATTCTGAACACAGATCTTACATATCAAATAGTATTCTACCGTAATCTCCCGCGTATAAGGCGCGTCTTGTTTGGCTGCGTCTTATACGCGGGAGATTACGGTACTACATAAGGGGGGCTATTTTTCCATCATGCCAAAAAGGGAGGGAAATACAGTCTATAAGAAAACTTTTTCCCTCACAGATCATTCAGTACCGCAGATTTTATTATTCTGCATGCCCGGATTGATCTTGGCAGGACTGAAGACCTTAAGATTGTTATTGTCCAAAAAGAAAACAAGAATTAAGTCTTTATTTAATCATTCAACTCTTTAGATCTTAACGAACAATAATTCTTTTTATTTTATGTTGTATAAACCTATATAATGGTCCAATTTGCAAGTCATAAAGATAAATTGTAGCCCAAGGTCCCAAGATTACAGCAAGGCATTTGGTCCTGAAGTCTGGCAATGTCCGTAGGACCAGCACCGATCTTGCTGGCATAAACCTGGGTCCCGCAAGTTTTCGTATTGACTTGAAAAAGACATTCTCTTGCAGAGTTCAGAAATGTAATCTTTAAAAAGATGGATAGTGATCCATCCCATGTCTAACTTACCCTCAGTCTCTGCACCTCCTGTGTTACAAAACCAGTCCCTGGGATACCAGACACGGTGCCAGGACTGCTGGAGGTGGTAGGGGACTGGTCCTGTGAGTTCACCTGTCGTTGTAAGTCCTCAGCTTTCAGACGCTTGCCAATACTCAGGTGAGGGAGCACCTACAATAAGATTAGTCATATTTTATATAAATGTACATAGAAACGAGACAGCAATTTTTAGTGAAAGCAGTCTAAATGGTAACCAGTAAGCAATGTTGGAGGGGGGGGGGCGTGGCAGTTAAGAACTATAACTAAAGAGCTATGATATAACACAATAGAACTTTACTGAGAATTTCTGACAATATACGATATACATCTACAGTGCACTTCCAGGTATCCCTTTTCCGAAATTCCGACTCCCTACTTATACATATATATTTTATGTGTTGTATGGACTCTAGTAATAAACACATTAAAATCGCTCGGATATATCATAGTGCGCATTTGAATATCCTAATATGTGCATTACCTCAGACATGAGGCAGTCGTTGTGGAACCGATGCATGCAGGGGAATATATAGAACGCACGAGTCATGAGAGGGAAGCGACAGCTAGAACACTTGTCTTGTGCCTTGACAAATGCGTATCTGTAAATATAGAAGGAGCATTTCATAACCCCAATGCTTTATACAAATCATTGCCCCTTTAAGCACCGAGATACAAGTGCATTTTTATGTGACAAGGTTCATTGTAGTTACCTATTTTGCAGAAGCCTAATTGTGGCTTATACGTGAGGTATTCAACACTATGGAACAATGATGAAACTAAGAAATAAGACAAGACCAAGTTTTGGCCATTAAGACTGTTAAGAACTATGAGCTCAGCATTCAGCTCACATAATAGGGTTTACGGAATATTACTGAAGAAGATATACATACTTGTTCCTGAAGGCCTGGATCTCTGCGCGAATTTCTCGTGCACTCTCTGTGGCCTCCTCCATCTCCTCTTTGAGTGTGTCAATATGCTGGTTATACTCGTAAAGTGACGTACAGATGGCATCTTTGAAGTGATCAATGGTGACAAAGTCTGGGAAGAAGGGCAGAATGTCTTCTATCTGCAACAGGTCGCACTCGTGTAGGAACTCCATGGCACGAGCGATGTCCTTCTCCTCTTCTACGACATGCCGGGCTGAGTAGAACAGATACATAAGGTGTACATGTGTTAACTCCCGAATGACCCCTATAAAAACCGAGGCTTATATACATCCCAAAATGAGGTTTTTTAAGGGATGTGGGCAGTATCCAAAAATGCATAATTTATGTCACTGTGACTACAACAGTCAACAAATTATTTTTTGAAAATGGTCTGTGGACAGTTCCCTCAATGAACCTATGTAGTTAGAGAGTCTGCAAGTAGGAGGTACTTTTCTAAATTCTCCTTTAATGATGTAAATTCTCACCTATTCTAAGCCAGAGTTTTTTCCTCAACTCTTCATCGTCCTCTGGTTTGCTGGCATTCTGCTTGGCAAGATCAACATCCACCTAAATAAGGTAAAAGAGCATCTTACTGCTATCCTTAGACATGAAGTCAGTTTTAGTACTAGGGCTTTTTTTATCATTTCATAAATTAGAATGATTAATGATACCTTGAGTGCCAGATCAACAGCCTCCTCATAGAGCCCCATGGTGGAGTATATGTGTACTGCAGCCCGCTTATGGTCATGCTCAGAACAAAGCCGCAGGGCATACTTCAAATCATAACACACACTCTCAGGATCCTGAAAGCAGAAAAAGGGGATTAGCTTATATATGATACAATGTTAACACAATTCATGGATAGCCTCAGGGGAGAGAGTAGAATTTATCACATTCCTTTGCAGGATTTTACATCACATACCATCATCAATTTGATACAAAATATGGAATGCTAGAGACTCTATCGCCAACTTTTATACATCTTTGCTGGAATATTCTAAGTATACGTGATTTGAAAATAACCATTCTACACATTCATGCAGATGACTTATAAACGTACCTGTCCTTGTGCGTTGAGGTAGGTCATGAGTTTGTCTGGTTGTAGTTTTGCATATAGCGAGACAAGATAGTTGTGGATGGCCTGATCCCGGTTTTCATGTAGGATTGACTCCTCTAAGTAGCGAATTGCTTCATTACCCTGTCATGTACAAGTGAAGTAGGTAAAGTAATGTATATACACCTGTTACGTTACTTATAGGTAATACTATATGCTTAACTGGTACTGGTTAAGTCAAACCTGATGTAACCTCGCCTACAATGTGACCCAGACTTTGGGAGTAGGCTATAAGCAGAGATGGGCTTACATAGACTTACAGATGGGGTATTATGATGCATCCAGAGTAAATAGAGAAGTGGTTCATCTTTTGTTGATAGTACGTAGTCCTATGCTGATTGTTCAAGCCCGTTAGCAGAGGCGTAGGAACCAAATCTTGATTGGGGGGGCCCAGGGGGCCCTGTCGCACCGATCGAAATTCATCGATAGAGTGGGCTGTGACTTATTCATGGGTACATAAGATATATGTATTAAAATATCTTTGATGACTTTTGCCCGTGATTTAAAGCCCAGGCTCCCCCTTTTTCCATTGTGATACCATATTTGTGAAAAATTTGGGGGAAATTTGTGCATTTTATCATGGGTCTTGACAAATATTGGGGGGGCCCAGACATATTCAGGCCCCACCTCCTCTGGGATTGGGGGGGGGGCCTGGGCCCCCCTGGCCCCCCCTTTTCCTACGCCCCTGGTTAGACAAAACTATCATGCCTGGAACAAACATGATTAAATCTGGCCACACTGTAAACTATAATATCGCAATGACAATTAAGCAATAAGCCATTTAACTCGTGTTTAATCTTCTACCTGTCATGACAAACGGTAAAACATGATATAAAATGTGATGTAGTAAACTGGTCTATCTGTACCAGAAAGTTCAATCCATTAACCAATACTGCCACACCAGCCGTCTTACCTGTGTCCTGTACTTCTGGTGGTCGTACTGCACCAGGGCTGGGATCAGTTTCTTTGGATCAAGTTGGCGGCCCTTGGCGATCCAAGCATCCACTGTCTCCATGGGCACGTTCTGCATCAAGATAGGCGAGAACTTGTAAAAGAGGTCCAAGTCTGTCTGTTTCGCCAGGATCTGCAGCGCACCAAGGTAGTTCTCATGCTGCAGGTAGTGACTGATAACGCGCTCAAAGTCTGCGTTAGAAAAGCATTTCCTGTTACTGAGGAATGGATATTAAACAGTAAATTGAATAATGAATTGAATATCATGTATGATTATTTTCATTGCTGAAGTAAAGGGCAGGGGCCCATCCCCGTCCCCAACAATCACAAAGTCACCTAAGGCTGCATAAAATTGATAATCAGCTTTGCGGACAGCGCCCTCATCCCTTAAAAAGGGCCTCATGAACACTTTTTATCGTCATAGTACAAAAAAATGACCTACAAAAATGTGCACCCCTTGAAATATATTAAAAATATACCCTCACCACCATTGTGGTACTTCTACTTGATCAATTTTCATAATTCAAATGGCTTTGGAATCCCTATAATGTATTCTATCTCATCCTAAAACTGGCTAATTGATCAAGAGAGTGGTTGACATTCTGCACGATGAATAATAAGGAAACATATTTTGCAGGGTATTGGAGAGCACATCAAAGCCACAGCAGCATAATACAAGAATAATTAAACATGAAAATAATAAAAATAAAAATCCACCTCCCTCATTGTTTCAAATAAGGGAAAAAAATAAAAAGTTACCTCTCTCATTGACAAAATATCATAGAACAAATAAAATAAAAAGCCTCCCTCCCTCACTTCATTTTTTCAAAAAGTGTCCACAAAAAATCGATTTTATGCAGCCTAAATAAGCCTTTGTATCTTTGTCTTTTTTTTTTCCTATGTCCGAGTCTCGACGTTTTCTATTTACACACTGATCTATTACTGAGGCCGACACTTACAAAATATAATATGATGTATGCAAGTTAGTGATAGACAGAGGTAGACTAGACAAATAAAAGTATCATCTTCTATCGATAGGACCCAGCTTTGTGGAAATGGATGAAAAGTATAGAATAACCCTACATTTGGGGTAGTCACAATGAGAGAATGGGCCGGAGTGGCGTCAGGGTTAATGTGTCTTTATAAAGAACTCAAGACATACCTTGCATAAGGACAGCAAAGAAAACCATGTCCTCAACATCTCCATGACTAGCGATTAGGTCGTAGATGGTTCCCCGATTGTAATTAACGCATTCCTATTTGGACACAAAAAGGGGTCCATGTCAAATAATTCATACACAATTTGTTGTAAAAATTGTACCAACTTGTTATAATATATTGTACATTTCAAAAGTCATAATAGACGTTTATGCACTTTCCCCATGATTCCTTACACGCTTTCAGATATAAACTTTACGAACCTTGACCCTAGGGCTTTTAAGGAACTGGCGGAATTCCTCCTGTTGTTTCTCATAACCATCTGTTGTTGTTTGACCTTGCTCCTTGAGAATGCCGAGCTGATTTAGGTAAATTTCTATCAACCATGTGACCAGCATCGTCACCTGTGTCTTGTCCTGTCATGTGATAAATGGTGATACAGTGTCAGAGTACATGTGATGTTGGGTTTTACAAGTGAAGTGTTTTCTTGAATAGTGATACTTTTTGCACAAAAGGTAAGCTGAATGTAGGCATATCCCTAGTACGGTACTTGAAGTTGAACCCAAGGCAGGTGATAAGGCCTCTCTCTCTATTCAATTCAATATGTACATTTTCTAAAGCTGTGAAACATTCCCAAAACATTATTCAGGTATTCAGGCAATGTATGCTAAATAAATTAAGTACTCTGTTATATGTTCATTTGCTACCTTACTTGTGGTTTTAGTGAAGCCATTTTGTGCAGGAGAAATGTCTTCAGTGCCAGTGTCTGCTCGATTTGGATGAACTTCAAGGCTATCTCCTCAAAGGAATTCTGTGTCTGTGCATAGATCTCTGCACTCCGCTGATAACTTTAAATTGATATGTACAGGTTAGACAACAAGCACACATACACACCGTTCACAACATGACCTTACGGTGTGTCTTACTCTTATAGCACTCGATATGTCATAAACTAACTATACTTAGTTATAGCCTCTACGATTTATCAATATATATCTACTTGTATAATATGTTAGTCTACCCCAGTGTAGGAGCACCGTCTGCGACTAACATCATTTAAGTTCTGGATCTACACTTGTATGATTTGACACAGGTTCCTGGGTCTACTTTATCCATACAATTGGAAATGTATTGCTATAAATCATCTACTGATAAATGCCATTGATTGAAAGTTTAAAATCGTTAGGTGTCATTTCATTTTCTTTACCTCTCTTTCTTGAAGAAGTGTTCGGCTTGCTTTGTCAGCACTTTATCTTTATTGGCAGGGTTGTCCTACAGAAAAAAAAGGTTGATGCTTCACAGTACAATTACTTAACAAAACTCATCGTAAAATCACTTTCCTACAATGAGGTAATCAAAAGCAACAACTACAACGAGGTTCTCATTCATTAGCAATATGTCTACTGTGTTAAATTCACGAGAGAGTAGAAGACTAATATATTTCACAAACACTCACCACCTCCTTATATCTAATTTATTTATACACTCCAATCAAATCCATCGGCCAATCCATCATACAATCTATTTCGATTAATCTACCTCGGTACTTCAAATCAAGCTACTCCGAAGTAAGTTTTGTATGTACATAGCATTAGCGTATATATTATTCAAAGTATGAGTTAAATTGTACCTTGCAATATTCTCTTGCCAGATCAAAGTCTTCCTTGTCCATGTACATCTGCCACACGTCTCTGACAAGGAGTGAGCCAATATTATGGATAAACCGTAAATCAAAATATTCATATTGTGGATATTCTAGGTGAATGACGATTCAAGTTTGACAAAAAAAAAGGATTTTCTGCACAATATTTTCCACTTGCATCTACACTAGACAGAAAGGTGTGGATTCTGGGTCCTTATCCACACATCCTATCCCTCAACTCATTTTATCGTTCTTAACACATTCACCCTATAGTCATGATCACTAGACTAACCTGGATTCTCTGATGACCTTGTATTTGAAGACACTTTGTGCAGTGAACGCCCAGATGGTGCCTTTCAATGGGTCTTTACACATACCGAGTAATTTGCCAAATCTCTGAAGAGAACAATACAATCCATCAATTAAATATTAGATTTCACAACTGTGCAGAATGCAACTAAAATAAATATCCTCTCAAAGTTGAGTGACATTGCCAGTGTATGTGAAAACCCTAGTACAGGGCAGCTTGGAAATTACACTTGTGATATTTGGACAATGGTTAATCGACATCGAAGCAGTGATTTCTATATTATAAGCCAAATAATGAGATAGGCCTACCTCTGGTGGAATGACGTCGTCATAAATAAGTTGTTCATTCAATGTACACATAGCTTTTAATCTGAAATTTGAAAAGCGAAAACGCATGATGTATTTAGAAAATCGCCCAATCCTACAAAATCAACGGTATTTTAGATATAAAGGTTAGCAAAATGCAAACTTTTATTGATCAAGCTAGAACCCAGTGAATATGGCCAATAAAGTTTAACAACATTTAAGATAAGATAACATCGCAAAAATAAATCCTGTTATATACTCAGATATTTGACGAAACTCTGAAAATTATTTTGGGGCACTTCAAAAGGGGGGTTATACCCTAACCAGAGTGACAAATACCTTCAAAATTAATCACTTAGGGTTGGGTGTATCTTTAAGAAACATCAGAACTATAAAATGTTCATTTTAAATTTTTTATCTTATCATTTCTGTAGTAAAATATCATCCTTGAATCTCTGAAATCAGAGAAAATCTGAAAATCTGCCATCTCTGTATACTCACCTATCATTGAAGAGGACCAGTGCATGGAATTCAGTGAGGACGAGGGCGAGTGGCGGAGGCGCAGCCTCCATGTCCTCGGTCGGGTACTGCATCAGTTTGGTGTCCATGGTGATAGAGTCCTGTCCAGCTGCACCAGTAGTGTCTACATCCCCGTAGTAAATCCCTGGACCTAAAACATTTATTTGATCTAGCTTGCTATTACCAGTATTCATAATGGTGTGTGCATTTTTATAATACCTGTAGTACCAAAGCCGTAGCTGACGGTCAGTTTTGTTCACAGAATTTTTTTTTGTTCTAACTTATATAGAATGGTAAGAGGGATTGATTTTATTAGTAGCAGTCAAAACTATTGTAAGCCGTCATACTAGACAAAGCAATTTCAAAAGGAAACTCCAATCAATATTTGAAGTGATGGCTATTACTTTGGCTTCTGTTATTTTCACACCTAACTGGGAAGTACCCCCCCCCCCCCACCCCCAACCATCACACTCTTATCCCATCTTGTTATGCCAGCACTGGCCAACAGAACTGTTGTCTAGATAAATAAAAAATAATTTTCAGGCGCAGGAGGCCTTAATTTTGCGCATAAGATGCGCATAATATGTGGTAGATTACAAACTAAGAGGACTGGCCCAAATCCAACCATTGTGTTATGTGTAGATACAAACAATACATGGTCATTGGTGTTGACCAGTATAGCGTTTACGGTATGTCTCATCATTCAGCTTATAAAACATTGACTGACCTGTCATCCATGCAAATGATTTTGGCATCCCCCGGAATTTGGGGAAGTACAGACAGAGCTCGCTGTACCCAAAGTTGCCAGGCAATTCGAGAAATCTTTCTGTAACAAGAAATTAATGCATTCATACAATTAATACCTTAGTCTACCGTTACTGAGGCTGTGATAATACATACTTTCATAATAATCCACATAGTAACAGGGTGTTTGCAAAATGCTGTGTTTTTCTCTCATACCAGCTTTGTCAAGGATATAATCTACTATTGTATTTGTTAGCAACCAAAGTATGTATCTAATCGTGTGTACAGCCACTTACCTGGAATGTCTTCATATCTTGAAAAGATGTGTTGAAAGATAGGCGGCTCAGCCGATGTTGGTATCGAGCCAATAAACTGGTACAGCCGACTGTAAGGGGAGACGACACTGTTAGTGTGCAAATATATACATAGAGATAAGCCGATTTAGGTTCTTTAAAACCTTTGTAACAGATAACAGTTATTCAGGTGGCGTGAATAATCAATTTGTTAAAAACATAAGTACTCGTAACCCTTCAAGGATGGCACGATGTACCGAAGCGGTTTGGTGAATAAATTACAAATGTTTTATTGATGCATAACGCTAAGCCTTTGTGAGTGTATCAAGGAGGTCTGAATAACCACCCCAGCGCTTATACATTTGGAGGGGCCATCACCCCTTACCCCTTGTACCAGCATGCACTTATTCAAGGTCTACTGTTTAATGTTTAAGGCATGTTTTATGGTGCTTATTCAAAACCTGGCACGTAAACGCACTGATATGGTAGAAAGACATTCTGATATAGCAGTTTGTATGTTTCCAGCTTTAGGGTTTAGATTCCCTCAAGTTGGTTTTTATCTACAAGTACAAAAGTGTATAAACATACCCTGGTAGTGTGGCTAGGACGAAGTAGCGGTACTCTGTGAGTGAAGTGGAAGGCATCTTTTCAAACTCCAGTCCCGTAACCATTGAAGCTTTCTCCTTGCCTAAATTAAAGAGCTGAAAATTGCAAACAGAAAGGGTCATGATCGTTTTGCTACACATAATTTGGTAACTTACTGGTGCATAAGCCTATACACCTTAACTGTGAAAGTGAAATCTTCAAACCTGTTTTCTAAGGGTACAATTTTTGTTCATAATGAGCAAAATTTCTGACAGTTTAAATCCCATTCCAAGTATGTCATAAATATAAAATTTTCAGGTAACATTTGATAATAGATTATAGACCAGTATGAAATAGCAACACAGCTGGTTTAAATTTTGTCGAAGGAATCAAAAATTAATATGATGAAGTGAACGAATTTAGTTGAAAGGTGGATGGAGCTTAAATATTCATTCCCTTTTAAAAACACATAAAACAGCAGGGTCTTAGGTGTAGAGGATTGGGTAAAATGTGATTCTCGGAGGCGGCACATTGAAAAAATTTGGTGTGTGCAAGCAGCCAAGGCCAAGTACATTTAAAAGCATAAAATAGGTTCAACTAAAACAGGCCACCAACAACACATCCATATACATTACACATGTGTAATACACAGGCGATAGAGCTGGTAATAAGAGACATATTGTAGCACCAATTGACTACACTCTTTAACTCTTAGACAAAAGCTTTATTCTATGTCATTCTGAAATAGCTGCTAAATTTCGATCTGCACAAATGGACATCATAAAGTAATTTGACAGTAATTTGTTAGGGAATGACAACAGGTTCAAGATGCACCGGAGGAATGAGTTGTCCTTGCTAAAAGAGTGCCATATCCCAGACAATATCATACACCACTCTTCTGAAATTGTGTATACATTTTGTTTGAAAAAAAATCTTTTTTTTTCTTCTATTAATTTAGAGATTCTTATTGAAAAATATAGGGCAGCAATGTGCATTGCTCGTAACTCGAAAAGAAATACAATTTAAATTTTTTGGCAGATGTTATGTACCATAAATTCTTTGATTTGAGGTTCATATCATATTTGAATCAAATCAAAATTGTAGTTTATTGCAAGGTCAGTAATGCAGGTAATGTTGCTTTTATCAGAGAATTTAAGGTAATTGCAGTTAGTTAGACTCTGCTGTCCCAAAGCTCTGACCCCTTTGTACTTGATAGTCTTTCCCATTACATTGTTTCTCCAGAATTAAAATCAATAGCCTTGAGCAAGTCTAGCTTGTGGTCTGACATCAGCACTCCCATTCACAGACAGGAACTCCAAGCAGGTGTTAAGTAGTGTTATAGTCCTATACTTTCACAAGACATCTGCTTGGAAGACCAGATGCTACTCACCCAGGCTATTCACACCACCAAGCCACTATTCGCATAACTCCCGCCAAAACTGCATTATTTGCACCACATTGCCAAAAAAGGCGGGAAAGTTGATACATGGATCAACATCATATACCTTTACCATCGGAGGCAAAAAGTGTCTTATGGCTGCCAACCAACTGACTCTGTAGAATATAGACAATTACTCAAAATTTACAATAGTTGGTACTGAAATACCTTTTCCTGCAAGACCCCTACATCTCCTCCTTTAATGACACTACAAATTCAATAAGTAATTCTGCCTCTTATATATAAAATCGCGGAATTAATTAACACTACTGTTAATTGGACATTGTCCTACCACATTAAGACCACTGCTGTAGAAAGTATGAGCCCCACCCCTAAGCCGGGCTAGCACCCCAGGGAATTCAATCCCAGGAGTCCACCCCACCCCCAGTTCAATTGGTAACCTGGGTTTTTTTTTCACTGTTAAATCTAAAATGCTGAAACTACTTTCTTTCAAAAAACCTTTTATAAAAAACCTTTTTTGTTACAGCCTTTACCATAACACAACTCATATTTTATACAAATTCACAGATATAAATGATTTATTGGCTTGAGTCAATCTAATTTATTTTTGATATTTTTATATCAAATATGACCAAAACCACACCCATAAATCTCACTAATTATTCACTAAAGGCCATAATTAGACAATAATGTCGCTATGACCCTTATAATATCACGCCTGATGAGACACTTAGTTTGAAACCACACAAATTAATCCCACTTATGGGCCAACATCTCTGTGAAATCCACCCATACCATTATCAGAAGTTTAAAAATCTGCTTGGAAATTGTACCAACTAGATAGTCACTCTCCAATCATATCATTGGAGCAAAGCCTCACTCTGATCTTGTGTACTGGTCACATGAACTTTGAGCTGCCCCCTGATTGGCCAGCTCATTGGTTGTCATGGTATCAATAGTGGATGCTTAAAGTCAAACTTGATACTTTGTGGTAGCGTTCAGAAGGGTGCACACACACCGCTCTTCCCTTATATATAAAATTTCCATCTTTTCTGAAACTTATTCGCACCACCAAAATGACTGAAAATGAGAGGACCCTAGTCGTCTCCTATAACTCTTTTCGAGTTAACAAAAACAACACACTATATTACACAAAGTATATCAAACTGCGTCCTGCTATAAATTTCATTAGTTTTTTTCTATTTTATATTCTTCCCATATATATGTAAAGGTCTGGCATATGTCACCAGTAGTACTGACTTAGTATGAATACCTCAAATGTTTTTGATGGAAGCATGAGCTTCGGTTGGCAGTGAAAAGATAGGAAACCATTTAAATATAAAAGTATAAGTATATACACTATAACAGATTAAATGCTTTTTCTTTTTCAATTTTGATATCTATTGACCATCTAGGCTCACCATAATGTTTCACTTTTCTTTTTTTTTCCATCTATTTCATTTAGATTTGGTTATCAGTATATATTGATTTTTAAATGGAAAGTTTGAGAGGGAAAAGAGATGTGATACTACATAGTACATACAAGATGTGAAACTGTATGGAAAGTTTTCTATAACTATATAAATGGTCTGGAAATAGTCACCTGTTTTACATACTGCTCCAGACTAGCTTGAAAAAATCTGCTGTCCTCCGTAGCGTTTATCTCTGTTTCAAATATCAACCCTATAACAAAGATAACAACAAAAAGATGTAGTTTTAATTATAAAGATATAGAGTTATTTTTTTGCAAAGGCCCTGAAGAAATATAGCACTACCTGTTATACTAATCAACTTGAGAAGTTTAATAGGTAGTTGAACTTCTGTCCAACTTTTGGTGAATACATTTACTACAGCACCTTGCATTCAAGGGGCATCTCTTGTATAAAGCACACCGTGACTTAGATAGAGTCTTAACAGGCGCACCTAGGTTTGATTTTCAAAGCTTCTAGTGCTGTTCTATTAACTTAAATACCTCGCCTATAAGGCAAACTTTGACCTTGGGCTTATCTTTATTAAATGTGCTACACTTTGTGACAATGATCCTCATAAACCTAGCTCTACTCTATGAGGACTGACCTCGTGTGGTGCCCAACATGATCTCTCCCGTTGTAGTATCGTTTGTGTTCTGACGGTTCCATCCCACTGCACTGATCTGGTGACCCTGGTTTAATAGAAATCAATATTTTACTTATATATATATTCTTTGATAGAATGGGTACATCAACAGTTAATATATCCCAACTCACTGATATTACTTACAAAATAAATAGTAAGACCCTGAATTTGGGAGCCGATGTTTAATTGTTATCTAAAAGATATCGTTCACTCTATCTACCCCCAGTATGTTTCAAATACAATCGTTACCAGGCAGTCCACGGGTTAATTATTGTGAAGCTTCGATTACGTATGTTGTTTCTCGTCTGAGGTTTACCTTAAGTTTGCCAAGAGGCCGGGGTTTCTTTGAGTTCCTGGATAGATAGTAGTTTTCTGACGACAACATACTGACTATGAGGTGCCGGCCTGTGGGGTCTAGGTAGATCCTGTAGATCCTATCGTCAAGGGCCTTTGGGATCTCCACCTCTGCAAAAGATTAATGAACTTTTTCTTGTTCATGCCACGATAAGTATCACTTAGACTACCGCTTATAGTCTCACCTAACTATTCCTGTAGGAAAAGGCCTTTGATATCATACTGAGCCTTGGTGAGAAATTAATGACCGTATTTTACTGGCTAGTACCAGAAACAATATTTTTCAGCTGAAAACGTTTGTATGACTACCGTAATTTTCCGCGTATAAGGCGCAGCCCGCGTATAAGGCGCACCTAGAGTTTTGGAAAATTCTCAAAAAAAAAAATGAAAAATTCATAACTTTGGTTCTACTGAATGAATTTTCAAAATTCAAAAACCTATGTGTAGCTTGTGCCACCCCGGACCCTCTTGGGCCCCCTTATGTCCTATTATGACCAAGACGCGCCTTATACGCGGGAGATTACGGTAATTGCATTTTCGTATTATGATACTGCTGTATAACATACTTAAAATCGGATTGATGTGATGTGCAATTATCCCAGTGTAAATTGAACAAAATATATACCAACCTTCTAGAAGTATGTTCAATTTATCAGTGCAACCTCTTATTTTTCAACTACATGTTTTAAGATCCTATAACTTAAGACTTAAGATATAGAATTTCCTATCCAAATCATCCTTAATGTTTAGCTTTAGATCACAGAAAGCTTCACCGTCATTTCAATATGCCTTTGAGACTTGAAGCCCCATGATTCGTACTAGAGAATTACTTAATCCTACCCATAATACCAATACACATCCTCGCCACTAATATACGTTCCCATAAGATGTTTAACAATTATAATAGCTATTTCAGAAATAGCGTATCCTAAATAATTAAATTGTATGTCTACCCGTAAACCGTACACTACTACAAATTACAATCTAGCGATTAAACTTTCCCTAAGAAAATTTAATATTTGATCATTTTTCAGTGTCCTAATATCCAGCAACCATTCCTGCTTTGGTGCTTCAAATGTTTACTCTGAGTGTGATAAGTAGACACTGAGACAGGTCAGTCGTATCTGAAACCTCCCCAGCCAGGAGGGTGATGTGGGCAGAGGCAGTGGGGCTCTAAACCTCTGAGAAAATTCTCTCCCATTTTCTATTACCCAAAGTCACAAAATCATTGATAAGTTATATTTAGGATGCAACTGTGACAAAGTCATATGCCTTGATTTACCTCAAATATACACCTGATGAGACTCAATGGAGTCGAAACCTTGACTATCCCACCCATATTGGTTTAAAACTAATAGATTCCAAACATATGTTTGGAGTTATGCACCTAGGCCTGGAGATTGATCAACCTCCAATACCCTGGAGGCCCACAGGAAGCCTGTGATGCCATGGTGATGATGCATTATTGTTGATTGATGACAATGATCACCCTGGAGACCACCTTGCCAACGGAAGTTGATAAGGTGAGGCGAGTATGGCAACCACGCCAGTTACAGCAAGGTAGTGTTGAGGTGTGGATGGCCGACCACATCATCCTCCGAGATTGAAAAGTTATAAGAAAATTTTACAGAAAATCTAAAGCAAATCAGGAAATGACTTGATGAAATATAGAAAAAAAAAATCAGCCTATTTAGTAATAGAAATTACCTCTTTAAGAAAAACAGAGAGATTTGTAAACCAGGGGCCAGGAGTAGAATGCCTCAATTGGAGCCTTATCTTATCTCTTATCTCCGATCTTCTCAAAACTACTCCCGACTGACCACCAACTGGAGACAGTATACTACTACCGTAATCTCCCGCGTATAAGGCGCGTCTTATACGGGGGGTTTTAGTTCTCATTGGATCCACAAGGGAGACACCAAGATCTTTCTTTTGATATGTTACACTCCCATATAAGCTCATCTGCTGCTTTTGGGGTCTAGGAGGGTCACTGGGGTCCAAACAGCACATAGCTTTTTGAATTTTGAAAATCCATTCATTAGAACAAAAGTTATGAATTTTTTATTTTTTTGACCATATTCTGAAACTCTGGGTGCGCCTTATACGCGGGATGCGCCTTATACGCGGGAGATTACGGTACATGTACTACCCAGTAGATACCAGTAATTTCGCTGTCCTTCAAAACTATGGAAGAAATCACCCTTTGACATATTGTCAGTGTCCTTAATTAAACCCTCTAACTCCTGACTCATCTTTGCTGATACTTTTTTTTAGTCTTGTTTACCAGTTTTAGCTGTCATAAACGTCCCTTAGAGCTGTTAAGACATGCAAATACCTGTGCTACTGGAAAATCCTGCGAGAAACATAGACAAAAACAATGTTTCAACTCTCACAACAAAATCAATAAAAAGGAGAAACAAAAAAAAGCAGAAACAAAAAGTGCAACGGCTATTTATCAAAGGAATATATACGGTGGAGACATTTTTTTTTCCAAAAACTAAAAACATGCATCAAAAGCTATAGTCAGAGAGCATGTCAGCCTACCCGGACGGGGGGGGGGGGGTACTGAGGTGGGGTTTGGATAGATATCCTCAGCCGCCCGGCCCTCGGGAGCGGTGGGCAGCGGGATAGTAGTTAGCTTGAAAAGGGCAGCAGTCAGCATCCTTCATCATCAAAATCAAGTGGCTTAAGACTTTTTTATATGATTATTACCACCTTCCCATATCAACCCCCTCTCTGACACCACTCTAATACACACTAACATAATGCTAATTCATAACTATAACAACACAAGCACAACCCACGCTCAAGGCAGAAATATTGAGTCGGTGAGGGGCACTCCATATACAGTTTGCCTAAGGCAGAGAAAGGAAGGACCGTTGGGATGGTGGAGGAGGAGTCATTTCGCAGCTTTGACAGATAGATAGGGTGGTCAGACTTCCCACGGCAGTTACCATTTTTAGAGTCAGTGCCCCCCCCCCCACTCTCCTTGGTGAGCCTATCAATGTGGTATATGAATAGATGTTAGTAACTCACCATCAGGCTGGTCAGGATGCTCCAGGTCTATCCGTAGTAAGATATTACTGCTCATGGCCATCACCAAGAAGTTGTTACACACTACCAGGTGCGTGATGGGGTCAGGAGGACTGCACAGAGTACAAGAGGTGGACACAACTTAATTTTCACTAAACAGTGCTAAGTAAGAGCCTATAGGCATGTCTAGAGATGTATATGTGAAACTTTTACCGAAAATTCCATAAATTCTTGTGATCACACTGTTGTTTAGGCCAACTTCATAAAGAAATTGTTTTTGAACAGTACATATAGGACATCAATAAAACTGAAAAAAAAGATTATCTTGAAGATTATCAAAGTCAATGAACGGATTATATGCGACATGTGTCTTACATGAAAGAATCATAGCACACTACTGTGGACCTGGAATCACACAGTCACTGACATAGTCTGGTTACACTCTTGTACACTAGACTTGTCTATGGTTTCTAGTTCTGAAGTTTGAAACAATATGTGACATCGATAGTGTATAAATGTACTAAATTTTCACATACTTGAAATTTATCCTCTGTTTATTGAAGATGGGAGTGTCATCCTCAAGGCGAGCATTGATGAACCCAGTAGAGACCTGCAAGATGAATTATAGAGAGAGTTGGGGGTAAACCAACCTAAAACATGTGTTACTTAAGAGCGTCACAATTAAGTCCAGTCTAAGACAGGGCACTTACTTTAAGCTAAATCCATAGTCTATGATACCGGTAATATGAGAGACTTGAGATTACATCATGCGTCATCATTGGAAACTAATTTTCAATTTTACTTACTGGTTCAGGCATGGTCTGCTGGGGTCGGCGAGTGACACTTGGCCTAGAAGATGCCTGCTCGTATTGGTCGAGAATGGATGCCATAGTTTCATGTGGATTATGTCAGTGAAATCTTTTCTGCAAAAGAAAAGTATGGGTGAGAAAAGTAAAACCAGAAACCACTGTATATATAACAGTTTGGGGCTTAATGGGCTATATTTTGCATCAAAAGGAACTAAATAAGTATTATAGATCATGTTGGAAAGTCAAAATTTTCTAAATGGCAGTGTGATGAGCTGACCTGAAATTCTTGGATATTTTACTCAACTCTCTTATGCTCTTTAGCTTTGGGCTAATTTGGGCTAATGATAATTAACAACTGTTTAAAGATCCTAAAAGTAGACACATATATATGGTCCTTATATAAGTTTTAAAAAGTTAGGAAAATATTTAGTTTTGAAATTTTCAGGTTCAAAACTCTTCTGAAATATATAAAATCTGTCCAGATATTTCATTTTTTCTCCCACTATGGTAACTTATCATGTCTTACGCTTTCAATAGAGGTCTCAAATATAAAAAAAAAAAACTGACCAAGAATTAACAAAAATATCAGCATTTTATATTTCAAGGTTTTATAGAAATTCCAGTCTGCGCACACTAGACCTGCCAACCGGTCCCTAGGCATATGATGTACAGAGCTCTCTGAGTGGCAGACGGTGTGGAGACCCCCACACTAGCGCACACCAGTACCCATTGAGAACTGATAAGATATCAAATCAATGGCAGGGTCTAGAGTAAAATGACCCACAAATTCTGATTCCTTGGGTATTTTTACCCTTGATACTGGAATATAATTGATTTTGACAGTGGAAAAGAGCCCTAAAATAGAAAATCATATTGGTTGGTTTAACAAAGTAACAGATAAGGACTCGCGGGAGTGGGTGCAGGGGTGTTATTCCTACGAGGCTAGTGCACTAATTTATATCTTGCCTTGACATTTGCCCCTGAAATGGAAATGCACAAAGCGTTTCAATTTCTCAGCAAATGTAATAGACTCTGTCTCTAAAAATATCAAGACTTGAATTATATTGTAACACAAATTATGCATTTTTGTAACCGGCTACCAAGTTAGATAGGAAAGTTATTGAAAGAGCAGACACCTACTACCACAAGTATTGTCCTCATTCACGTCCTGTCTTGTTCTTTGAGTTGTACTTTTAGAAGGAAAGATTCATCTTAGGTACTTAGTCTTAGAGGGTGAGGTATAGAGGTGCTAATCTCGGACTAAAAGAATGCTGCTAATTGATTCTGGTGATGCCATCCCAGCCCTCTACCCCCCTGGTTTGAAAACGGTAGACCGGAGTAAGCTAAGTTTTCCTGTAATCAGGTAAAAATAAACCAGTTTAAAAAAAAACAACTGGCACTGACTCAGAGATTGACACAGAACAGACTCAACACTGACAACAGTGACAGGTTGTCACCGCTGTCGACCCCTTTCTGGGGTTCTCCGATACCCTGTGCACCAGTTTTTGAGATATATCTACCCATTTACGCCATGGAACATGGCGCACTTCTCCTGGCCTTATTTCTCCCCCAAATGACTTGAAATTTTGCCAAATGATAAGTCAAT
Source organism: Acholoe squamosa (assembly GCA_949317995.1). Taxonomy (NCBI): domain Eukaryota; kingdom Metazoa; phylum Annelida; class Polychaeta; order Phyllodocida; family Polynoidae; genus Acholoe; species Acholoe squamosa. Next base: position 22,483,073 of record OX439044.1, read on the forward strand.
ATCCGCACTTGAGAGCCATGCAATATTTTCTTTGGTATCTGAAAGCTAAATGAATCAAAATAAGATTTTAAAAGTCCTTATGTTGTCGTTCACTGGAGCATGATCAAAACAAACATGGCAGCCCTTAAGATCGCCGCCGGTATGTTGGCAAATTTAAATCTTATGTATCTCTTTAAATAGATAGCATTCATGCTCAATTTTTTACAATTTGCTAGAGTTTGAGTGAAAGAATAATTCTCCAGCTTTCTTTAAGCCAAGAACCATCTCTATATTATCAAACGAAGCACATGTAAACAATGCATGGGGTAGATCTACTTCCGGTTTTCTTGCACTGTCACAGAGGAAAGCAGAGATGTCAGTTGGGTACTGTCCCAAACTCTGAAAATACAATCCATGCACGTTCAAGACATGAGAATAATGGAAGTAACTAACATATTAGGCAAATATTAACTAGCCAATAGCAGAGCAGCATTATCTCAACCCATCTGACAGGCATCAGAGCGGTCAGAGCGCTGACACTAGACCCGGGCAATGGCAGTAACTATGGCAGCCCCAGTGCTAGGGGGCTGGGGAGAGTGAGGGGAAGATCGGGGAAGGGGTGAGGGGGAGGCCGGGGAGGGTTAGGGGCAGTCCAGGGCAGGGTAGGGCGGCGAGGCAGAGGCCTAGAGAAGCCAGGAGAAGGGAAAGGCTTGGTGTGGAAATCTGGGGTCTGACATCTCTGCAGTTTGGGGATAGAGTCAGCTTATCTTAGATTTTAGATCAGCAAGCAGGGGATTTTTGGAAATTTATGAACATCTGAAAAAAGGCGGAACTCTGAAGGTCTGACATCTCTGGGAAAGTCTCAACTTGTAGGTGTGCAGAGCAGCCCAACTCAAAACATCATATGATTTGCGTTGGGTGGTCCAACTGATACCGTCCAACTAGTGACAGGGGGAAGGGGCGGGCCAAAAATGATTTAATGTTACCCCTATATGTGACACACACGACACAACTGCTTGTAAAACAACCCTTAGATAAACAACAAACGCATTACCTACCTCTGCAATGTATATATAATTACATCAACATCGCATAACAAAGGAAAATTATCATTTTTATGCTTTGTGTCAAAAAATAAATGGGCGGACGACCCGGAAGCAAACAATACAGTGTCGCCTTACAAATGTGGGGACTGAAAGTTATCATGCTGCCACGCCCACGACAATCATTTAATTATTTCTAATTCTTGCGACAGTAATAACTATAGTTTTGGTATTCCCTGCATCCAGCAGATTGATTTTCATTAACTTTCAAACGTTATGATACGAAATAGTCACCCTTATTGTATATATTATTGGATTTAAATTCTCGTGAACGGCATGCACTGAAGGCTCAGCACGGTATTCATTAGCCGCACGCCTGCCACGCGGCGGGACAGCTGTAGTATCCCGAAAGTCGGACCATCCCAGAAGTCGGCCGGAATTTTCAAATAATTAATATGAACTTAAACCGTTTCATAATTCTACGGCGTAGGGACAGTATCATTAGGGTTGTTGTCCTTTCAAGTTCTATGAGACGAGAGGGATGTTATCATGGTTTTTATGTTTTCAAAAAATTATTTATTTTCATTGATTTTTGTGGCCCATGAGCGATAATAGGCTTAAAACATGGATTGCGCATGCGCAGCCAACTTCTGGGATGCGCCAACTTCTGGGATACGACAGCGCCACAGGCGCACCTCCTCTCTAGCTGGAGTGCGAGCACGTTCAGGTCCGGGCGCGCGCCGATGGCTGGGCGTGCCGCCTATTGAATTCCCCCCAGGCTATCAGATTGGCCGACCCAAACATGGCGTGGATAACCAAAAGTGCGGTGCGCTCTGCATCGTTGTTTTTAGTGGCTAGATATCCTTTTATCAATGCCCTTTCATTCCTTATGTTGCTTGCTGAACGAGCGAAACGGGAGACGTAAGTATGCAACATTTTTACTCTGCTCAGAAAGTCGCAACTGACTAATTTAATATTCCAGTGTCAGTGAGTATTATAATTATTGAGGTATTAACTTAACAGGGGGGGGGGGGGGGGTTGGTAGGTTTGAGGGGGGGCATAAAAATTTCAGACCCCTCTCGAGGGCGGGGGGGTTTGGTATGCAAAATCTGGTCCATGCAAAATCTGGTCGCTGACCAGTTTTCGCATGTGACAGGGGGCTTAAAAAAATGTTTGACTCCTCTTGAGGTGGGGGGGGGGAGCTGAAAAATTTAGATAAAAAAATATGATAAAGAGGGGCGCGAACCCCCCCCCTGCTTAGAATGTTTCGTGCCCCTCTTTGACTTTGATCTGTAGTAGCACGCAGGCATTTTTTGCAAAAAAAGGGTCAATTTTTTTATGCCCCATCCCTCAAAAGGGGTCAAAAGGTTTTACGCCCCACTCAGAGGCCAGAGAGGGGTCTGAAATTTGTAAACCCCCCCTCAAACCCACCACCCCAACCCCTGTTTATAAATAATGACCACTCCTTAAGGCCACACCAAAAACATAAGTTGGTCTACGGATTTCCCTCTCCATATTTTCAGAAATACAATTTTTTTTTTCGTTGAAAAAAAATCTCGTCTACGGATTTCACTCGCTTCACTTTCTACAAGTTTTCTCTTTGTGATATTTGGCAATTTTTATTTTAGAGTAATTCTCTGAACATTATTTGGTGTAAATTTAAATTGAAAAATCGAGTTAACTCAGACTTTCCAAACTGCTTCACAGCCTGAAAATTTTGCTTCATCTGGTACCTCAAGGGCACTGAAGGCTGAAGCAGTCAATAATTCTGATTTCACAACCAGCGATCTAATAATGCCTTTTTTAATATAGTGTAATAACTAGGGAGTGGCCATTATCTATCAATAGGGATGATGGTGAATTTAAGCGCGGACATACACACATTTTTTACGCCACCCTCGGGCCTCAAGAGGAGTCAATACTTTTTGTACCCCTCCCCTCCCTGCGCCAGAGGCTACTTCTTCTAGTAATTTGACCCCTTTTCGGTCCCAGGCAACCAGGGTTTTGCTCCCGAGATTGATCCCCACAGCCCCTTTTATGTGTATTCTGGTCCCAAGCCAGAATACACTTTATTCACTAACTAAATATATGTAGGGAGACCCGGGTATTGTGGGACAGTGGATCTCGTGTCTACACAAACTTCATAGTGTGATGATTTTATACCTAAGTAGTAAAACGAAAATATAAACCTGTTTTCAGAGGTATGGGAGCCCCCTTATTTACTCAGGGGTCTCAGAAAAAAAAAAAAAATTTGGGGGGGGTAAAAATCATGGTTTTTGACACTGTCAACTTTGAGAGGCCATAGATAAAAGAAATAATCATCCGATAACAAAAATAAAACATGCATTAGAAAGGTTAGGATGTTTCCTTTCAGATGAGACCAATAACTAGGATATCGGTGCAATAGTTATTTGTTTAGAAGGACTAAAGTGTGAAAAATGGCAATTGTACGTCCTCAGGGAATTTGGCCCATAGAGATGAATGTATTCCCAGTTTGAATTAAATCCTGTAAGGAGTGTTCCACAGTGCACAAGTGTTCTCCGCACATATATATATATATTTATTAACATCTTCTTGATAAACATTTCAAATAAAAGTATCTCCATGTATACAAAGGTTATTACGGTTATGTTATTTTAGGGACTATAGGTGTCTTATACATACACCCAAAGATATATATATATATATATATATATATATATATATATATATATATATATATATATATATATTATATAACTCCTGTGTTAAATAAAAACAACAACAAAAAACACCATGTGTATAGCAGGAGGTTTGATCCTTCTTCCCGAATAGTCAACAGCTTTTAAATTCTATCCTTTTATGCTTTTCAGATACCCGTTTATGGAGCCAAACTTGATATATGGTCATGTCATTGTGTCAATTCTCTGTGGAATCTGTATGAGTTTTAATGTAAGAAGGAAGGAGACTGCGCTGGCAACTGCTGGGCAGTTAATCTACCTAGCCTACAACTTATACGTAAATGAAAAAATGCAGTATCGAAAATGGATAACGGTACGGCTTAAGTCCTTTTTTTTTTGTATATAAATAGGTGCAAGGGTGTATGGAGACGTCCTTTCATAGAAAGCAAATAAGCATACGTGAAAAACTGATGCAATCAATTGTATGTAATTTTGTAGAAAGTTTATATTTACACATCTTAAAATTCCTAGTATATTTAATTGAACTAGAGAGTCTAATTTTAATTTTGCTTCTTTATTCACAGATCAGGATGTCAAGTAGATTGCTTGGGACGGCAGGTATCATTATGCTGTATGCCTTTTTCACTATGCCAAAACCACGCCAGACGCAGTTACGGCGGATCGGTGAGACACTCCTAGGACTGTGGCTAGTCTGTGCCACTTACAGTTTAGTTGAGTCACGGGAAGACCGCACTGCATTTACAACCTTCCTCCCCTTTGGTGATGTGGCTGTGTATTTATGGGCCGTTGTCTTAGGCACATCCGCACTGTGCTTCTTACCTGGGATGTTTGTTTATGATATCTGCTATGTCCTCATTGTCTTCATGACCATTAGCACTGCCATGGTGGACACAAGGATAAATTACTGGACCAAACGTTGGGGTATGGACATGTGGAACCAGATTCGCGTTTTGTCTGATCATATCACAATCATACTCGGATTGGTCATGTACTTATCATGCACCAAGCGAAAAATGCCTGAAAAGCAAGAGTGATGTTTCCCCAACCAGGCGTTATCATGACTACAGTAAATTCTCTTGTATAAACCGCGGCTTATACCAGAACCCAAATGAAAATGTGGCTTATAGGCGGTTCCAAAAGTCAGGGTGCGGCTTATATATGAGGATATATGACACTATAGAATAGTACTTAACGCTCAATTTCCAAGCCTAAAGTACAGCTTATAGCCCTCTCCTCAAGTCAGGGTGCGGCAAATACGAGGGTGCGGCATACACGGGAGAATATACGGCACCAAATTGTCTTTCCAATAAACCTGCTATTTCGATGATACATATACTAAAATATTACCAAAGCATTATCTTGCATGACTTGAAGTCAATAGACTACACCCATTTTGGTATGATTATTCCATACGATCAAAGTTACTTGTTCATGTTCAATTAATTTATGATATGTTCATGTCATCATAATATGATTATTGAGTGTGTAATGGCTGAGTGCTACACAAATTATGGATTCCTGCTTATAAAAGAGCAGCGATTAAGAAATTACTTGGCAAGTCATTTAGCATTTATCTCTGTAAAACCTGCAAGAAATGGCACATACGGTAATTTTTCTGTTTTTACTACGATTATACTTATACAAGATAATGTTCTTCATAATCACGGGCTTCCCTAGCCCACTTAAAAGGGTCTATTTCTCCTCTTTCCTGTCCCCTTGGATGTGTGTGGTGCACATATGCGTGGGCACTGACACATTCCTCTGTGAAAATGTGTAATGCAGTTCTTGCCATGAATATGACCTTAGCTGTCGAAATGGTGTTAAACATCTATTACTCACTTACTCTTCATAATCAAATTGAGAACTTGTACTCTGCCAATGTCACACTGTAAAAACACATTGTTTCTACCATGACTAATACACGTAACCAAAATAAACTTTTATAAACATTACCTTTTTTTTTATTCACAATGATATTCGTGTATTTTATCTGTACATCAAAGTTTCGAACTAATGGAAATACGAAGAATGAAGAGAAACATGCATATACTTTGTATATTAATTGTCTGCAGGCATGCAACACACTTATACTTATAAGAAACACATTCATGCCTCATACGACAAGATAATAGTAACGTCCGTCTTTACAAACTTTGCTTAGCATTTTCAACATTGCGTTCATTCTCTCCACGGCCTCCTTATATGTGTCCACACGTACAAATCTACCCCATCTTGGATTCTGTACATATGCTATTGTATATACAATATGATAAATATAATATTTAATAATCTATGTATATGAACGACATCTCCAGAAAGGTTCGTAGAAGAAGGGCATGTCATGCCTCGCCGTCTTCTCTTTAACCATTTATAGTGCTTTCTGAGAGATGGCTGCAGTTTGTAGCTCAATCCAGTGCAACAACTAGGACAGGAACAGAATGCTGAACGCCATCCCGATGCAGCATAATGCTACATAGGGACTCTTTCGCTCACCTAATAAAAAAAGGGAACGACAACATTCAATTACACTGTCACATTGTTCTGTAGTGAATAACCTTCCTATTTTCATCTATAGACAACTGCCTCACAAATATTATAAAATGCAGTGGAATATGTTGACAATTTCTCGGGGGGGGGGGGAGTGGTAAAGACTAGACCCAAGACGTTTTCTGTGAAATCTCTTTTATCAGTCTTCTGGTATTTACTCTTAACTTTAGTAATGATATCGCTGATTCCTTACCTATTCGTGCACACTTCCAGAATATTCCAAGCATTCTGAAAGGCAATGGTATAACCATGAATAAACGCATGATAATTTCTATACCATTCTAAGGTAACGGGATCCTTAGTGGGGAGGCCATTGTTTGATCTGCTACTATAAGTATTATTCGGACCAATTGTTACGTAATGTCCCCAAAAAAATTGCACTGACTGAAGGGAATTCTGTCTTTGGTTAATAATGAATCCCACTAGGTTAGGAAATCATTACTGGTAATTCAGAATGGCAGCTTGGTAAAGAAAAACAAACGGATTATCAAGATTATCTTTATTTGGAAATACACCATGTCACCTTTTACGTGGGACAGTGGGATACGAATAGATTTGCGTTACAGAATTTTAGGAATAACTTACCCTTCTTTGTTTTTGTCCAACATACGAGGTGCAATAGACCTTATATAAGCACATGTGCAGATGAGTAGTAGGACTACGGTCAGCAAACTTTGAAAGTTGAAGATAGCAGACTGCAATTATACACAAAGTTAATTAGTGATGAGGCATAGTAATTCGCACCTGCATCCCCCCCTCTGCCAACATGTACATTTTTACCAATGAATGTACTTCTGTAAAAAGCATCAATTGATAAACTGCAGCTGCACCTTTTAGGATTGCACCTTAATCTATACAATATAGGACAGCATTTTACAATGCAAGTAACCCGAAAGGGCACTTAATCTCTTCTTTTAGGCCCCTTCTGATACTAACCTCATGTTTTCTTTCAGCGTTATCACTGTCAATGGTTAAGCCTATGGAGAATGCATCCATTATCGCTCGTATGTTTCATTGGCAAATAACTCCTCTCCTGGCGATTTAAGCATTGCACAATACCAGCAGGTCTAGAACAATGATCCATATTAACCATAAAAAAACATGAGACAGTGTAATTCTCCTCCATTTTGTTATAATCCAGCAGTTTCGATGGCACCGTGAGTCGATCGTCTCGCTGTCCGCCATTTTGGATTTTGGTTCTATTTGCGCATGCCCGACCCAATTTCCATGGGGATTTGGGTCAATTTGCACGGCTTTGTGATGCAAATTAACGACAGGGCGAACTTGTAATTTTTTTAATGTTTTTAATAATACAGTAAAATTCCGTTATAACAAACTACTAGGGAACAGCAGAAAAATTCGTTATAAACGTATTTCGTTGTATCCAAACAAAGTAATTGTGGGCAGAGATGTCCTAAAACAGGGCCCAACACCTCTTTGAACCCACCTACTGCCGCACAGGTGACATAGGGGTGGGCAGAGATGTCCTAAAACAGGGCCCAACACCTCTTTGAACCCCTTATACTGCTGCACAGGTGATATGGGGGTAAGTAGAGATGCATTGAAACCACTCTATAGCCAAAAGAAATTTGTTGTAAACGAATACAATCATGTAAAGTTCAATATAAAGGGATTAATTTACTATAGAAATGTATGGAGTTAAATTGGGACATTGCAATTTGTTTGCTATAAACGAAAATTCGTTGTAACAGGATTCGTTGTAGCGGAATTTCACTGTACATATCGATTCAAATCATATACTTGGCAATTATTTATCACATTTCTATAAAATAATTTACAAAAAATCGATATCCACCATGTTTGTGCCGAAATTACGACATCTCGCGTGCGCACGAGACGAATGACGGCAAATTCATCAACGTTGGATCAATTTTTTTTACCCAAAATGCAAAGGTCCACACCACGTCAGTCCAAAAACACGGGAAAGTTGATTATTCGCACCTCCTATGGGGCCTTGAGCATTGGAGACACAACCATCTTAACTGCAATGGAGGACTATGCACCCCTACCCTTACCTGTTTTGATAACGATTCTAGCTAATCTGCTGCACATAAGAATACAATCTCTGTATCAAGGTAAGCCTAACATATTTAACTATTGTTTTATTAGCAAGATTATAAAACAAATGTTTGATTTTACCCATATTTTGCCAAAAAGAAATTTGTTTGTCTCTTCGTTTTTTCAACCGGAAGTAGGCACTGAAAATGACCTAGTTTTACCCGGTTCTAATAATAAGGATAGTGTTCTATCTATTAGAGTCTAGACCCATATCCAGTGGGTCCGCCATTTTGAATATCATTGGTGAGGTAAAACCCATGGGTAAGACATGACAGATACCTTGTTACTGGGTATCACCCACTTCTAGGGACGTACTGGCCCCATCTTATCCTTAGGGTGCGGTCATAATTTATCTATGGGAGGGTGGTGAGGTTTTGCGGAAATGTTGTGTGCCCCCCTTGACGGCAGCCAAAATTTTTGCGCCCTGCCCCCCTTGAAAGTTTTTGTGCACTCTTTGATCTTTAACGGCCTTTTTGTTAAATTTCTTATGCCCATCCCCCCGCCCCCCCCCCCTTCATGAGGGGTCAAAAGTTTTTACCTACCGCCTCAGGAGGTGCAAACGTTTTTACAATCCCTCTGTTGTGGAAAATTCCCTTATCAGTGCATGTGGTGGAAAACAGCTCCAGTCCCCCTTTTAGCCAAATGAATACAGGGGTAGACACTAACACTGGCCCGGTGGCCAATGGCCAGTAGTTTTGGCTGCGGGCCAGTGATTATTTCTAGATTTCCTATGAAATTGGCCATGTGGCCAGCAGGATATTTGAAAAATACATTGCTCTATACTAGACTACTGGCCCGGGTGGCCAAAGGTCCAAAATATTAGTGTCTGCCCCTGAATAATACCACCAAAGTCCCCAATATTTTCCCAAAAATACACCTTATAGGGTTGGCCAAAGTATTGAAGGTGGCCCATATACATGTTTTTTTTCCCCCGCCTAAGGGTTTCTCAACCAACTCTATGCAGTTTAGAGGGTGGGTGAGGGGTAGGAGCTTGGGACAGTTCAGAGCTTACACCCCCTTCCCCGCCTCGCTGTGTTTGTTTCACATACAAGCCGTGGGCATGGCTTATTTGCGAGTCTTTACCGAATTAGTGAGTGGGTGTCCACTGTTGTTGACTGCCTGTCACGTCTGCCCTTATCTCTTTATCTGTTTTATCGGATGATCAAAACACACTCATACGACTTTAGACACTTATTCAACAGCATACAACATAATCACATTTCCTACATCGGTTATGCCTCAGTGTGTATTATAAGATCATGACATTAATTGTTAACAACAAATCTTTTGAGACAATGAAGCATTTTTTATGCCGGCAAAATGATTACCCGGTATAGGTCCAGCAGAAACCATCAGACTGCGGGACCAAATGTCTGGCTGTGGTCTTTAACTATTGGGCGACAAATCAGCTTTAATGGCTTTCAAATCGGACCATTATTAAGGTTTCTACAGTGTAAAACAAAAATCTTGAACATTTTGTGGATTTTTCCTCAGGAATTTATAAATCCTAATGAGTTAAATGAAAATAGAATGCATATATTTCCCTTAAAAGAAAGATTGAACGTGTGATATATATCATATATGGCCCAGGGTTTCGACTTTACAAGTCCAGAGAGTGTGGGAAAGTTATTGTAATGTGCCTGTATGGAGATGAACGACTGAGAACCGACTTTGTAAGTCCAGAGAGTGTTGGAAAGTTATTGTACCACTGGGAACCGACTTTGTAAGTCCAGAGAGTGTGGGGAAGTTATTGCAAGAGTCAGCCACTGGGAACTGGCTTTATAAGTCAGTCAGGAGAAGAACAGACTTTATGAGTTGAAGTGGGAGTACAAGAAGGATAGAAATAGAACCAACTTTATAAGTCAGCCAGGAGAGGAACAGACTTATAAGTCAGAGAGGGGAGGAAATGGCGGTCCAAACAACACAAATAAGTCAATCCTGTGGTGGGACATGAACAGACTTTTTAAGTCAGTGAGGGGAAATGGCAGTTCACACATATAAAATGACTGGACCCAGCAGATAGGATCAAATCGCATGAGCCAGGATGTAATAAAGCCTACTGAAAAAAAGGTCTGAATTACAAACAGCCTATAGGAGTCGATGTGCTATAGAAATTGCACACCGATCGTATTATGGAAATGTACTGAGGCGATTTTGTAGTGAGTTTGCAGGGTGCGTTATCTCAGTTCATATATCCATGACAGTCATGTAGTAATTCTAGCCAAATTACTTAGTGGCTCCATCTGGTGTAAAATCTAGGAACTATTTTTTTGATTGCTTTGGTTGATTTTATGTTCACTAATAGTACTTAAAAGATAGCAGACATTTCAGTGGTTTGATTGGACATCAAGTCCTATCTTTCTCATTTGGACAGATATTTAAAAGCTGCTTTGACCAGACAGCTAGACACATATTTATCTGCTGCTTGCCCGACACAGCAGTGACCGAATCTATGAATGACCGAATCTATGAGATGAATGACCACATCTATGAGGAGGGTTGAGGGGGAAACCGCTACCGGGGCTTCATTCCCCTACTCTTCTCGAAGGATAGCAAGTGTTTTTTTATTTGCCTGGTCCCATAGGCAGGGCCAGACAAACCACGGCCTTTGATCACTCAGACATGGTTCACTGAGGGGAAATCCCATGGCAAAAGACAAGCATGTAGGCCCGGGCCCACGCATATGGACACCACCTGCTTACATGCTCACCCCAAGCCACAAGAAACCCCAAGTTTGTCGCCTTTATGAATCTGGTATGCCCACTGGTAGAATGGAAGGAGAATTCCTCCTTCATGGACTCCCAAAGAAGTTATTCTGCTCCTCCAGGCCCTCGCATGAAGGTCCCCACTTCACAGGGGGAAGGAACTATTTAAGCCTGGCTAGAATCTACTGGCTAGTTATCAACAGGGGGGATGGGTTTGAGGGGGGGCCGTAAAACTTTCAGACCCTCCCTAAGGGGGGGGGGGGACTAAAAGAATTTACCCTCTTTTTAGCCCAAAAGCCTGCATGCTACTATAGATCAAAGAGGGGCGCAAAAATTCTCGGTGCCCCTGGCACAGGGGGCACCAAAGTTTCGACTACCGTTGAGGGTGGGGGGCATAAAAAAATTCTGTGCGTCTGCATGAAAACCCACCACCACCCGTTGATAAATAATAACCACTCCCTTACAGGGTTCAATGAGAGAGGGCCCAAACTTAGGTTTTGATAATAAATCAATACATTAAAGGATACATGAGTGGGAATACTACATGGCTGAAAATCTTACAATATCATAATCGGAACTAATACATTATTACTGATTATAACACAGCTGGGCAAATTCGTGGTGCATTATCAACAATGGTGCATTCTGATTGGCTGATTGAGCGTGCATTATCTAGATGGATAATGCACTCCCAGTACAGGAGGTAAAATTCATCTCACCTTTAGACTTCACAATTGACGTCCCTATGCTATTAGGTGGCTGATATGTGATTTTTCTGTGTTATAATGGGAATAAGGCACTTGGTCATGGCCATGGTGGGTTTGATTGATTGATTGATTTGTGTTTCACAGCACTTTAGCGGCACTAAGTGGCTATCCCGTGCTTCACAGGTTGATAATTTAACAGAGGAATGTGTCAGTGCCCGCGCATATGTGCACCACACACATCCTGAGGGGATAGGAAAGAGGAGATATAGACCCTTTTAAGTGGGCTAGGGAAGCCCGTGGCCATGGTGGGCCCCTAAATATCTCAATACAGTCTAGAGCACTCCCACAGCCATGCCCCATGCCTTATGTTAGGGACTTGCATGAATTTTTTTAATTTTTTGAAACATTTAATTATGGGTCCTGTCCTGTAGAACTCATTGCCAGCTTTTCAGATCTGTTTAGATTGTCTTTCTACTGTATATAGTTCTCAAGCAATCTTAATCTAAGATCCAAAATTGATGAACACTCGATCCCCATTGACACAATGGTTAAGCTGATAAGAGGACTGTTATCAAAATAGGATCCAGATAGGGCCAGAATAGACAGAGGAAAGAGGTCAGTCAATAATTCATATTTTTGCATGAAATTTTCAGCATATATTATTCAGATATTGTGCCCTTGTTCCCCAGTGCCCTGTTGACCTGTGACCTACTTATGATTGACCTTTGACCTAATTAACTAGGACAATCTGTTCAAACTACCAGAAGTTTCTCATAACTTGTGTACTTGCCATCAGAATTAACATTTATACTACTGAAAAATCATGATGTATGATATTAAGGTCAACCTCCATTAACCTATATACATGAGGTCCGAGTTACCCCTCGCACCCACTTGTGAGCTGGTTGCTGGTCGGGCAGCAGGAGGAGGGTGGGTCTCCCTAAATTTTATAGTCGACTTTTAATGGGTAATTTTAGGAATTTTGCCTTAAAAAATTATGAGTGCGTGGGTATGAACACCTTGTTGGCTAGTGTGAAAAATAAACACATTATGATTTATAGAAATAGGAGATATTGGTCTGTGTATGATACACACACTGACCTACATAGCTGAGACCGTGAGTGCATGGTATGTTGTCCACTCCCCACCCCCTGCCTCCCGGGTGGTCAAGGTGCCTGCCTGTCGTTGTATGAAAGGGACCCACCATGGCTTCCCTACACCGCCACCTAGCGGACATATCCGCGGCTTTACGGGCGTGCTGGAGTAACTCGGACCTCATGTATTGACCTTTGACCTACTAGGTCAGGCTACGAATCCAAAACATAACTAAGTACCTGAACACAATGGACCTGCTGAGATGAGAATTTGTATGCTCCCTATTGCATTCTCATGCATGTTATATATCTTGACCTTAAGTTTGACCTTTGACCTGATTAATCCATGCATGACCTAATTGATCACATGGTTTTCTCGCAATTCATAGGAAATCATAGATATAACACTGAATTTTTGCATAAAACACCAACAGCAAGAGGTACATATTTTGATACCTATCAAGTTTGTGTGTACTGACCTTTGACCTGGTAAAATAGGGTCAATTCATAATTAGGTCAACCTAGTAGAAATAGGGCAAGTCAAAGTGCAGATTATAGATGACTTTTCACTAGGGTCTGGACTAATAAATGTCTTTGCCAAAGGTCAATGTGTTTATGTACATTGACCTTTGACCTTGAAGTATATGTCAATCTCTGAATAAATTTGACCTAGAAGAGAAGGTCAATTATTACTGTGGCCCAGTATAGTACGGCTTTAAGTTTAATACTACCATGTTGAATAGAGGGGCTCCATAGGAGCCACTCAATAATTAATCCCCAGGAATTCGAAGGGGAGACATGTTTAGTAACACACTACAGCATAATAGAATAGATGTTAAAGATAACAGAGACATGTAATTTCAGTTGAAAATAGGACCAGTTATAAGCCAGACCTAGAATAGCTCAGTCCCTATACTATGCAGTCCCAGTGTCTCGGTTGCCTGCACTAAAGCTGTATTGACAAGGGTAAATTGTTATGGCTGGGGCTTCATTGGGCTTATTCCTTCAGACTTGAAATTTGCAGGGAATATACTTAGGATATGTAGGAACACAACTATGTAGGTGAATTTTGGTCATTTTAAAATAAAAAATAAATTAAAAAAACACGGCCATACAGAAATATTCTATAAACATCAAATATACACCTCTCATTGTAATCGCCTAAGTCTAAGCTTCAATTTGGTATATTAAGGACGAGAGCGGCAGGCCCCTAGCGGCCATTTTTGCAACTAGTCCATCCTTCTCAATAGGAGGAATCTGCCATTTTCGAAGCAAGTTTCTATTATTATTAGTTCAAAAGTTATGCCTAATAATATAAATGTGCATTTTTATCAAGTTTGATGAAACTTTGCCAAAAGACTACAAACCCCCCTCTACTCCCCTCTGATTGTGGTCCATTCTCGGGAGCAGAACCCTGGTTGCTAGGGACCTGACAAAGGGTCAAATTATATAGGCAATGTACTAGAAAAGTATCCTTTTTGCTGTTTTCTTTTCTAAAATTGGGATTAGAAAATACCGTAATCTCCCGCATATAAGGCGCAGCCCTCGTATAAGGCGCACCTAGAGTTTTGGAAAATTCTCAAAAAAATGATCATAACTTTGGTTCTACTGAATGAATTTTCAAAATTCAAAAACCAATGGGTAGCTTGGGCCACCTTGGGCCCTCCTGGGCCCCATTTTGTCCTATTTTGACCAAGGGGGCATGTAAGATATCAAAAGAAAGGTCTTGGTGTCCCCCTTGTGGATCCAATGAGAACTAAACCCCCCGTATAAGACGCGCCTTATACACGGGAGATTACGGTAGTGCATCAAGTATGTGATGCAGATTTTTAATATCTTTTAGGTTTTGTAATGCATTTTCCTGTGGGATGTCTAGATCTTTTCTGATAAGGGTTTTAACATTTTTTTCTAGTATATTTCCTATATAAAATAACCCTTCATGAGGATTCTTATCAGTAGGGAGATAAGCCTGATAAGGGCCGCGCTGGTTGCTATGACGTCACTGCTGCTCCCAATAATAGGCTTATGCATTACGGTTCCCACCCCCTTGCATACACACTCATCTTACGTGGATGTATGTATATCTAAATTTTTAGAAGGGTTGATTAAGGATTGAATGCATGAGAGGTGCGCGGAGAGTGCTCCTGCCTGGACTGAAACATTTGCCAATATAAGTATCACACACCGTACAGAGCTTCCTGAGCGGCAGACGGTGTGGAAACCCCCACACTAATACAAATGCTACATCCTGCCCATGCACAATTCAGCCTGGGTTAGTAAATTTCAATTTTTCCTATCTTAAAATAATCGTAGGATCTTCAAACTTTCAGCTCAGCTAAAGGAGTGTTGGATGTATATCTAAATTTTTAGAAGCATTGATTAAGGATTAAATGCATGAGAGGTGCACGGAGAGTGCTCCCGCAGGACTGAAATATTTGCCAATATAAGTATCCCACACCGTACAGAGCTTCCTGAGCGGCAGACGGTGTGGAAACCCCCACACTAATACAAATGATTCACAAGTTTATTGCACAAGGTCATTGTGCACCTTATATGTTTCATGAATTGTGCACCTTATATGTTTCATGAAATCTGTATTAAATGGGTCCAAATCAGGAGTTTTCTAAGCTAGAGACAGTGAGTGCCAGTCTGTGCCGTGGTGAGTCACTGAGTGACTCACCACGGCACAGACTTGACTCTTGAGACTTGGTCAATTTACATCGCCTGTACCTAGTGTGTATGGTACAGTCGATAACAGTATCCCATTCTATCAGTGGGGGTTGGGAAAGTCACTGAGTTTGAGGCATAAACACCCTAGTCTTGACCAATAAGGTGGGCTGATATGTAAAGTAATGCCTTCTTTTGTTTGTCTGTACCTCTCATAGATTCATATACTTAACTGTATAATTGTTGTAGCCTCAAAGGTGTCCCAGCTATCAAAATCCTGGATCCAAGTTGGCCATCTTTGGACTGTGTGGTAGGCTGTGGTGCATATTTGTTTGCATTTCTCACCACTTTAGGCAGATGGAGACACCTAATTCACACTAGTAGTGACCTCTAGGTATGGGGGTTGAACTTGTTTGCCCACTGCTAACCACCCAATTGCATGGTCAGTGAAGTATGAAGGCAGTACTAGACCAGCCTGAGGTAGTACTACCTCCCCCTGCAGGGAAAGGGGTAAGGCTAGCTGGATCTCAGCTCCACAGAGTGAAACCACAACACAGTGACAGGATAGGTTGTGACCAGGGAACATTTTACAGATGGATATGTAGCAGAGTTTCATTCAACCGTAGACGTATATCCTCACAGGATAGCTGACTCCGCCTGCGCTATCTCCACTCCCCGAGTACTTAGCTGAGAGCAGCGTGCCAGTGTAGATTTTCTCATGTGACGCGCACCGCAGCACCCCCACCGGCCGGGAGAGCAAGCGACGGAGCAGACCAATGTAGTGCGAAAGGCAGCAGCTCTCAACGTAAACATGTCTAGCAAATCTCAAAATATGGATGAAATTGAGTGTATTCTCTGAGTAAATAAAGTTTTCTTCTTTGCCCTTTATGGCACGATTTAGTAGATAGTTTCCATGGACTAGAAGAGTGTAGAAAGCACAAGGGTCTGGGTGTCAAACCACCCTGCTCAGATTACTCTCCACACGGCCGCGGGAACTCCGACATACCCTTTCAGCATGTCGCGGTAAAGTGCATTTTCCGACCACTTATACATGTCAAAACTGAAAACAAACTACCCACGATTGTAGCCATGATATTCACGATCAGAATGATGTAAAAATTATTTACCAGCGATAAAGAGGAATGACCCTTCTGGGCTTGGAAGTGCAGACTTCTGCCTCCAGAAATTGGTGTGGGAAAGAAAGGGGTAGAATGGGCAAAAATTAGGTGAAGTGCTGAACGTGGCCACATCAGCAACAATAAAACAGGCCTATCAACATTTACAGAGGGGTATATTGCTTATATTGTGTCAGGATCTAGTCAAACATATGCACAAGCCTGTGACAAGGGGTGGCATCTATCATTTCGATTCCATCTCTACCTTGTTGATAGAGAATTCATCCAAAACTGACATAGACGAGCTCACGTAGCAGAGTTTTGCCTGCTGGCCACGGGAACGCAGCACTTGCTCTCCTGGCCGGTGGGGGCGCTGCAGTGCGTGTCACATATTTTGCGCTGCTCGGGAGCAAGCTCTCCCTTGCTTGTTTACCTCCCCGATTCAACTGACAGGCAAAAATGTAAGTGAACTTACAAAGTAAAGTATCTATACTTGAAGATAGGACATTACTTAAACCTCCCAGTTCCCCATACTGCCTGAAACGATAACTTGTTTTTTCGACCCCCTTGGATTGAGTGGGATCTGTTACCAGCCAAGTCATACCCACTAGACTTAGTCACTGTGTGCGACTCAGTTAAGGACTGAGTCGCTGGGACTGCCCTATCTAAAACTTGCAGGTGCTCTAGAAACAGCAAGTTTCTAAGAATAACATTTGACAGAAACAAATCCCCAACAATCAGCTTATAATATTGACAAGAGTACCACCTTAGTTTTGCTGTCTGTGAGTGGGAAGAGCGTCTTTTGTTGGAAACCTTTAGATCGCACCTTTTTCCAAGGTTTGGCACATGCTGTGTGGGCTGCAACAGGTAGCCATAAGCAGGTGCATTTTCTGCCAGACAGGAAGTCAATCTCCACTCACCAAGCAGATTCTCATGGATAACAATCGGTGCGTTCGGAGTACGGCCGAGGGATCAATGCTGGTTTGTAAGGCCACCCCCTATTGGTCTGCCCCATGTGGGTCAATGTTGATCCCCAAGTCAACTTACTACACTTCCAAGCATAGTTAAGGGCTGGTACCTAGCCAGACCTGGCTGGGGTGGAAGGGGGTGGAGGGAACAAGCTAAGGTTGTGTAGTTAGCGTTCGAGGTCACCCCTACCCATAATGCAATAGATATCCTTTGAAAACCGCTGCCCGAACGCACCGATTATTTCATGAATAACACCTCTGTTGTGAGACCTGAAACCACTTCCATCATGGCCGACCATGGCAGCTAAACTTGATGTGAAGGCTAACAGATTTGCAAGAACCAAATAATCTGGGCCCCCGTATGAAAGGTTTCTCACAAAATGGCAACAAACATGTCTTAGGAAGCCATCCTTAAGAGGAAATTGACATAAAAAAATTATGTCCTACAATTCCAGCCACCTGACAAATTAGCCCTATGCAGGAAGCCTGACTCTCCCGTTAGGTAAGAGTCAGCGCCCGCCGGACAAACTTAGGCCAGACGATGACAGCCTCTCGCTACCGCTAACGGCTGACAGCAAAGTTGGCTGGCCCCATAGACAGCAGAAAACTCATGATAAAATACCCTTTTCCCTCACTGTCCATCTTTAAATTTTTCACAGACTTAAAGTAACACTTAATATTGTTCTTGCAGTACTTAATTGTCACTTTCATTGCATTAATTATCCATATTTTGATCAATCTAGAAATTTGAGGCTGTGAGCTGGACTTTGGCACAGTGCCAGGCCAAGCCCTTTGCTGCAGCCAGCAGATACAAAATAGAGGATTATATGTCAATCAAAGCTCCAATCTTTCCATCTAAGCTCATGTGGCAAGGAAAATGTATCATAATTGTATGGCTAAATTTTGAAAAGCAGACATAAATTTGAAGTTTGTTAAAAATCATTTGGTACCATTGGTACCGAATTTTAGACTACCACAAAGGCATCTGCGCTCTGCCGCTCCTGGTAGGAAGAGTCGGCAGTGAGCTCGGCCTAGACAAACTAGACTTGGCTGGCTAGACGGAACCATCGCTAAAAGGAGCGATGGCAAGCGGTGGCACTGGTGTTGTGGTGGTGGAACTTTCAGAGTAGTTTCCCAAGCCCCCAATAAACACTGGGTCCCTAGTCTTATGTGGGGATGGTCTTTGATATCTTAACTCTAAGACCTACCTACTTGTTGTGTATTGTTTTGAAATGTAACATCATATGCCATGCCTTTGCTTTTTGTAACCTGATATCTAGAACTCAGTCAGACATGTTGGGCAAGGTGGCAAGTGCTGGTTCCTGGTCAGTCTGACTGTTGTCTTTGGGGTGGTACAGGTGGGAGGGACACAAGGTCCCTCTGGTGAGTAAAATATGAACTGTAAAGGCCTGCCACCTAGGGACCATCTAGGGACAGGAAGTTCAATCCCAACTTGTTGGATGAGATGTTTGTTGACATTTGAGACATTGGCCTGGACGAGAAGCAATGATTTGTTTACAGGGGTCGCCACCATGCACTCACGGCAGACATACTTTGGAGGTGAATAACAAACCAGTGCCCACCATTGGCAGTCTCTGTGGCCAATCATGGGAGTGCAAGAACTGTTGTTTTTCTCCCAAACTATTACATCAAATTAATTGGGACTTTAAGCGAGTCACCTGAAGATATGAACAAAGGTTATGTGTGAATATGAAGTAATTTCCCTTGGTAGATTTTGAGAGAATGAATTTTGAAATCATGACTCCATTGCACCTTCCACCTGCCAGTCCCGGACAATCCAAACCCCAACTTTCCTAAATAATTAATGGCACTTCTACTCATAACTTCTTCACTGAACTTTCAGCGAGTTACCATCAGATGGTAAACTAATGGTGTGTGAAGTTTAAAAGCATTGTGATAAAGGGAAGTATTGAAATAATCAATTTGAGTCAATGGTTAGTGCCAGCCATGCAGCTCCCCTATGAGGCCCCTGCGCGAGGATTCACCTCCATTAAATGGAGGTGCTACCAGTTGCAACGAGGTGTAGACAACTTTCCCCTCACTTAGCTTGGTTTTCGTCCATACGAATGTGTGATCAATTCCAACCCACAGGGAGGATATATTGACAATTATAAATTATCACAGTAAGTAGGACAGCTTCATAAAGGTCAAAACAAGACAGGGTCTACTTTAATTAATGCACACAGGCATCATTTGGCCACAAACTGCCCTCAAACCCATGGGACTTGGTTTCAGTGGACATCAATTGCTGGGCCTCTGAATGAACATATCTAGGGCCCAGTTAGCTGGGTATTGGCTGGCCTGCTAGCAACTTGAGACTGTGACAGACTATCACAGTAACAGACGACGTGGCACAAGGCGGGTGCATATTGCATAATTTCTAAACAATCAAGACTTTGTCAAGGTAAAATACGGAGAGCTCACATCCTCGTCACCTAATATCGCATCTCAACACGCTAAACGCTCTATTTAGAAAGACAATGTTGTGTATTTACCATTTTGAAGCAAATTTCATCGATGGGGCCGACCCGACAAAAATTACCGGAAACGGAAATAGAAGTTGGCCTTGTGTTCTGAGCTGAGCGATAATAGGTGTTTGTATATGCTAGATTGAGAAGAAGTTGGGTAAGACCTTAAAATAGCTGTTCGGGTTGAAATTGATGGATTGTCACGAGTATGTAAACCATCTAATCGATACCATAGACTTGATATAGATTCAATATCCACCAGCCGTGAACCCTTTTCAGTGTTGAACTTCAAACCCAGAGCACCCAGTGCCGTGGCAGTGACCAGTGAGTGGCAGTGTCACTCACCAACTCACCCACTGAGTGACTGACTCATTGCCATATATTGGGGACCAAAAACTTAGTTTTTCCTATTTTTGCACCTTCAAAATGGTGCTGTGTCTCTCATAGTTGGCCGATCTACACAATTCTTTCACCATGTAAAAGTACACAATTAGGGCATTATTTCTAGATACCTCATTAAGTTTTTGGTGAAAATTAAAAATATTTTATCTTGTATCAAAGTGTGAGTTTCAGAAGCGAAAACCATGAAAAAACACCTACTTCTCCATCTTTAGGCTAAAATTACTATGAAAAAGTGAGTGATGACCCCCTATTTTCATTAATTCATCTTTTAGAGTGAGAAACAAGCTTTTTAAATATGTTTTTACATTTTATATGCCTCTAATAGTTCAAATTCTACCAAAAGATATGTATTTTTTTGAAAACTAACTAAAATCGCCATTTTGACACGTCCTTTGATACAATTTTTCCCTATAGCATTTAACATGATCCCTATATATGAGAAAAAATGGAGCAAGAAAAAGAAAAAACATGGATTTTGTATCACATTTATGAGTTCTTTCAATATACTGGATAGCTTAGATATTCATGCATTTGTTGGGATTATCCATTGCGGTACTTCATGGTGACCTAATTCAACCTTGACCCCAATAACTGTGATTCAAGGTCAGACAGTGACCTACTTATACAAATGTAAGATATATGGTAACTAATATGATTTATATACTTCTGAAAAGTGTCAATGATATCTCTGACTTGGATTTGATGTCCCTGGTCCATTAAATCAAGATTTTGTTGTTTTATTAAGAGAGAAATCCATAATTTGCACCCAACCACCTGCTATTAATGCAGCTATTTTGCCCCAAATGGGCAGCAATTGGGCAGTATTTGCCCTGTTGTAATAATATGGCAGCTGAAAAAATTATCAAATATCTTCCAATTTCCAATAATTTTCAGTATAGATATTCAAAACACCCTATACAAGACTAGGGTTGTGAAAAAACTAGGATATTTTATCATTAATTAGAAAAAAATAAGGCCCTCATGCTGCAAATGCACCAGTCCCCAATATAGAGGAACGGACTAGGCATGGAGTGACTGACTAGGCATGGCATTACAACAAGGGGGGGGGGGCTGGTGGGTTTGAGTGGGGGGTCAGAATTTTTTCAACCCCTTGAACGGGGGGGGGGATCAAAATAATTTCACCTGTTTTCATTGGAAAACCCTGCGTATTACTATAGGCTTAAAGGGGACGTTCGCGCGTGATTTTTGTCCCTTATTGGGGGGTGGAAAAAAATTTGCCAGCCCCCCCCTGTTGTTAAAAAATGATCACTCCCTAAGGGAGTGATCATTATTTATCAACAGGGGGGGGAGGGTGGGTTTGAGGGGGGGCGTAAAATTTTCAGACCCCTCCCGAGGGGGGGGCTAAAAAAATTTTGACCCCTCTTGAGGGGGGGGCTAAAAAAATTCACCCTCTTTTTAGCAAAAAAGCCCGCGCGCTACTATAGATCAAAGAGGGGCGCGAAAACTCTCCGCGCCTCCGGCGCGGGGGGGGGCGCAAAAAATTTTGACTGCTGTCGAGGGGGGGCATACAAAATTTCCGCGCGTCCGCACAAAAACCCACCACCCCCCCCTGTTGATAAATAATGACCACTCCCTAAGGTCAACTTTACCCCCATCCTGGAAGAGAACTGACAGATATTTACATGATTCCAAATGCCATGGTTGCCTACAACACCTCTAGTTTTAGTATCAGGCTATAATTTTAGTTTAAACAAATTATCAATAATATATATCATAGGTTCAAAGATTTGGCTATGTCCACTTTCATGGTCTTCAAAATTATGAAAACATCACAGAATATCTAGAATGAATGATGTGATAATATAATATTTTTCCTACAAGGAAAACCTATTAACAGCATTAAAATCCATTAAGAATTCAATGATTTATGATCATTTATATTGAAGATGTCAAGTGTCCTTTTTTATCATTTTCTGTGACAACTCCCTTTGACAGCCTGTACACAATCACCTCTTGTACAAAAACTATTGACACTAGCATGATAAATCCAACTGATACATGGAGAGAAAATGTTAGACTTCCCTATAACTGCTAACAGATATCTCTGGGATGAATTTCTCATTTTCTTGGATTCTCACCAGGACAGATCCTTGGGCAGATTCAGTGCCATTTTCAGTCAAAATTTAAGCCTGTTCCTGGCAGCATTATGAATGGATGGATTTTGCTATCAAAGGCATATCAAATCATAATTAAAGCACATTACTCACACTTCTAGCATCCTATAGTGTTGATAGATTTTGATTTTGGAATTTTTGGAAAAAATATTTCTAACCCCCTGCCATGTCTAGACTGACTGACTGGGCCACTGTGACTGCCAACCACTGTGGCACTGGCACTGTGCCTATTTCCAGTCATTAGGTAGTGGATATTTTTTAACAATGGGGGGAGGGAGTTGGCGACCCCCCCCCCCCACTCTATAACATGCAGGTTTTTTTTCGCTACAAAGTGGTGACTTTTTTAGAGACGAGTCATTTATTGCCAGCTGGGCTTGATGGATCTTTGCGGATTGGCAGATTTTTTTTCCACCCCCCCCCCACCACTGTGACAATAATGATTGCGACATCCCCCCCCCCCCACTAAGAACTGATTTATCCCTTCCAAAAAAAAAATGGATATGTGCATGGAATGACGCATCGAGATGGATATAGCCCATATTTAGTTTTGACCCCCAGTGTGAAGGTTGATCGGGTTTTGCCCCACCCCCAACAAGGGACTCTTTTTCAAAATGACCCCCTATATCTAACAATCCCCCCCCCCCCCACCTGGCAGTAAATGACTCGTCCCTTACTGTAGTGGCCCATGTTTATATTACCTGGGTGCTCATTGATATCAATCCCACTGTACCCCTGGCGCTTATATGAGCCATGTGCTCATTTGAATACTGTTTTGTTTTATTTTGTGCTTAAGATTAATTCCAATACACCTGTACCCCTAGCTAAGGATCCTAAACTCTCATCTTTGTATCGACATGAGAGTTTAGGAAATGTTCTGTTTCTCGGTGGGTAACGTGCGTATCCCGCACAAGAAAGCATATTTTCGGCCACTTACACTTGGAATTTCTTTAAAATTCTAAGTGACATGAATAGCCTCAACTGTTGACTACACACTGACCGATTTTGAAAATAGAATGGCTGATATTAAATAATGTAGAGCCTATTTCTTGAACTGATATCTATTGCGGGAAAATGGTGGAGGTATAAATATACTTACAGGTAGGAACTCCCTGCTTTCTCCCCTCCCCCTTAGAGAGTTACTCACCCACCAGGAAACAGAAGCTTTCCTAAACTCTCAGGGCGGAACAGAGATGAGAGTTTAGATTCCTAAGCTATGTTTGATTTGCGACCCCGGCACTTAAACGGGCTTACGGTACCTGCAAATTCCTCAGTTACACGGCGTATGCATAACATGATGACAGATCGTGTGCTGAAAATTTCAAGGAACTCAGTTATTTTCTTGTCTGGAGTTTGCAAGTATGCAGCCTCTGAGCCTGTTTGACCTCCCCGTCCAAAATCAACCCCACCCGCACCAGTTCTTAAGAAATGACCACTCCCTTAGTGAGTGGATACCGGGTACTTGATCATTTTATTAATACAGGTGTGCAGTTGACCCTGCAGCAACCCGTACTGCAATCACAGACAGGTCGGTTCCATACCGACCTTACGGGATACATTATTGGCCAATGAGATAATTCCCTGTATTCAATGAATCACCAAGGCTACGTTCATGCAGCATGCCAAACCTACAGGGCTGATACACAAAATCCTGGAGGGTCAGTCATGATGAACCAATGAATTCCTCGCCAGCACTTCATTGGTGCATCATGACGACCCATTCAAGACAATTGGCATGATGCACTCCTGCATAAGCAGCCCTTAAAGGGCTACACGGTAGTCTAAATTGTGACTTAAAGAGGGGGCCAGGGGCAGCGCATGCCAGAAAGACCCATGGGTATTGCTCTATCGGATTTAGCAGTAATGCTACTCTCCTTCCATTCATGAATTATACCATGTTATCTTTTTTTTCCTTCTTTACTTTACCTCCCATGTTCCCAGGATCCACCATGCCGGTTGACAAAGTCCTGTCCAAGTTAACAGCTACAGACAACACAGACTACTTCCTCCTGACGTCTTTACATGGTAATGGGGAGTCGGGTTTTGACTTGGCCCTCGTATGTGACGACAGGGCTTGGACTGGAACATGTATGTACATACATTTTTACACCATTATCATAAATCCTTGCATATTGGCCACAGGGTCCACTGAATGCAAAAGAGTTATGCAAAATATCTGAAAATAGAAGTTGTCTATGAGCTAATCTGTAGTTATGCACATGTAACCATATCATCCTTAGTCCTTTGTATACTTTTTGAATATGGGTATTTATTCCCGACAGTTTATTTCCAGTGCCAGACACTCAATTGGAGAGGGCAGGTGACAAGCTGAAGATGGAATATGAAGATTATGTAACACAAACACGTAAAGCATTCACACGACAGAATATTGGTGGTCTACAGTTTCAATACGCCATGAAATTAAATGCAAAGTCAATTACTCTCACCTGGAAGAAACACATTGCAAAGGACAATATTAAGGTACAATGCTTTCGTTTATTCATGATTATGATTATTCTATTGTGTCCTGAAATAATAATATATTCGTTAGGTAATCAATGATGATGATTGGTCCGGCATATGAATTGTCATTTAATACAACTCCCTCTAAATCTAGAATATAAAAGGGATACCTCCGTACATGACGCGAGATCCTTGGTCCAAGTTATATCAGGAATGCACCGATGATGTTTCCTCATGACCAGTCCCTGAGTATATGCTTTGTCCAAGGAGGAGATAAGTGGAATAATTAGCGCCTGTGTTTCATCTCTAATACCTAATAATCTTCAAAAATTCGTACAATCCTATAGATTCAGCTGGGCTCTGTGGAATTGAAAGAGAAGGAATCCCCCTCTGACGTTATAAGTGTCATCTTCGAGCATGCGTTGCAAGCCACTACCAATTTACAATCACAAATCACAGCATTACAAGCTGACAAGGAGAGACTTATGTCAGAGAGGGCCAGTGCACTCAAGGTAAAGTTATATCAGATTGCCATTAAAAACTTAAAGTGCATGGTATTCCTCTCAATATACAAAATGATTCTCACTGAGAAAGGTACATACGTAATTCATATATCATGAAAAGAAAAGTGTCTTTCTGGGGTTTTGTTATCTTTCCTTGATATATGCCTGAATTAGTTTATTATAGTTGTTTATTTTTGTACACTCATAACAGAGACTGGAAAAGTGCGTCGCTGCAAAAGAAGACATGGAAAGATCAATGTATGAGAAGGTGAGAATATGATCCAACAATATGGGAATAGTCTTATGTGACTGCCTGAGTACACTAAGAGGTGTTCATGTTTTTTTGTTGTTGTTTTTTTCTGGTCTTTTTAATCAGGCAATAATCGATTCTAACAATATAGTAATATCACATGGTACATGACATCTTTTCGGCAAATAAGGCCACACCAAATTAAATAGTTGGTCTATAGATTTCCCGCATCATATTTTCAGAAATACAAATTTTTATTATTTTTTTTTAAATTTTCATGTCTATGGATTATGCCCGCCTCTTGTTTGCAATTTTTGATTTATTTTTTTTTTTTTACATAATTAATGTGAGACCTTAAGGACAAGGGCTCCATAAAAATGACCCAAAAAATTAATTTACAAAGGATTTCCTTGTAACTTGAAATACTTGTTTCTTACATGATGTGTTATTGAAATGTGGAATAAAAAGTTTGGGTAGCAACACTACTTTCTTCGGTACTAGCCATCTTGAAGTTTGGTGAATAATTCCCAAACTGGACAAACAATTTTTTTTCAAAAACTACAAATATGTCCATTGACATGTGTTAATCAAGATAGAAATGTAAAATCATGTGGTCTCAACCCTGCTTTTTGCAAAAGATGAATGTGTATGCAAGGGGCACAAAAAAAATTGACCTCCCCCTCGAGGTAAAAATATTTTGATCCCCTGTAAGGAGCAAAAATCATGCGCGAATGTGCCATTTTAAATTATAGTAACGCGTAGAGTTTTCCACTGAAAACGTGAAATTATTTTGACCCCCATCAGAGGGGTCAAAAAAATTCTGACCCCCCTTTAAACCCACCAGCCCCCGCCCCCGTTCTTAAAAAACTATCACTCCCTAATATTAAAAATTCCTCATGAATCACTTTAACTTGTATCACCTAAAGCATTATCGTGTAGAAAGGTGTATAAATTGCATGGACCGTGATCTCGAGATGTATGAAATCACAATTTAGAGTTATGTAGAGGCTGTAGTGTGAGATCTAAAACATCAGCCGAATTCTTTGCAGTTTGCTGTTGTCGTCAATGACAAAAAGGCCAAAATAAGGAGTCTCAAAGAACAAGGTAAGTTGTAACCTAAATGGCCATTTCTTCTAGGAAGAAAGCTGACACGCTGTTGCATACTCCCTTTACAATGCACATTTCTCTTACAAATATTGCATGATGGTGCTCTCATAAATTTATCAAACCAGGCCCACCTGCAGTGTGAAGGCTATCCAGTAGGCTATCCTGTATACAGGTAAAAGCTGCAAATACTATTCCAATTCGGGTAGTTCTTGAGATGCTAATATCTAGAGTTAACATTTCATTGTGAGGATTGCTATGGAATTTAGTGCTTTTTTACTTTTACCTACAGTAGACGGGACATCCTCAGGCGGTGCAAGCGTATCACAAAGTTCAGGAGGTAGACGTTTCATGTTTTTTTTCACATTGTTATCCTTTTTTATATAGATACAAATATGTCCACCATTAAACGAATGCGCAATTATAACATATTAGTAACATCATCAGATCCCACATGTTTATTTGACCTTGAATTCATGTACAGTCTATAACGTATTCTGCTATTGCAGCGGGAGAAGGGACGAGTGGCCACAAAAGAGTTATTAAAGACGAGGATTCTGCAAATGAAACAGATGAACTATCTTTACATGACAGGTATGCTATTTTGTTGAATATTTGCTTTACATTTTGGAAATCACCTCAAAGTAAAAATCTATACCGAAATAATATTTCTGGAAACATTAGTGACATACTTTTTACCTACTTGCACCTCATCTGTTAAAAATCCAGCATCATGGTGTTACAATTTTCTCAAATGTCTAACTTTTTTTCTGCACATTTAGTGAATATGATACGGACGACGAAAAGGTATGTTACAATAATGAAAAGTATCCGATAACTCCCATAAATGTCATATTCAAGAACATTTGCAATATTGTGTTACAGTAGATATTTAGTCATGTACACATCACATTAAGTATAACTGTTTGTCACTTAGCCCATTTTTGATAGAAAAGTAGAAATAGAATACAATGTTAGAAAAGTAGAAATAGAATACAATGTACTCGCAAAAATACAACCATATGCCGATGTGTTGAAATTGACCCCTATATTAGAAGTTCTACCAAACAAGTCCAGACTAATAATGCCTAAAGTAACAGACAAAAATTGAGACAGTGTTGGCTATAATCAGACATACCGTAATCTCCCTCGTATAAGGCGCATCCCGCATATAAGGCGCACCTAGAGTTTTAGACTATGGTCAAAAATATTTAAAATTCATAACTTCTCTTCTACTGAATGGATTCTCAAAATTCAAAAAGCTATGTGTTGCTTGGACTCCACTGGACCCCATATGCAGCAGATGTGTCCATATGGGAGTGTAACATATCAAAAGAAAGGTCTTGGTGTCCCCCTTGTGGATCCAGGTAGAACTAAAACCCCGCATATAAGATGCACCTTATACACGGGAGATTGCGGTAGTTCTGTATAATACCGGTACATTCTGAATGCCCCATTCTAGGTGGCGCCACCTCCAAAAAAGTCCCGGCCTGCTGCAGCCTCTAAGCCGGCCCTGTTGAGTGACGAAGACTCTCTACTGCTAGACGATGGCTCTGGTCCTTCTACCCCAGTTGGTCCTAGAAGGTACAGCTTATAAGCCAGATAAATGCTCATGCTTTGGGAAGAACACCCAGATAGAGTGGTTATATGCACGAGTATCAGTTGCACTAATATATCCCACCTGCAACATTCAAGATCCGTAAAAAAAAAAAGATTTTAAAATATACCTCTGTAGACCTACATACCTTTTGTGTAGTGTACAATATAGGTTTCTTTAAATAAGACCGACTTTTGAAGAAAGAAAAACGTGGGGGGGGGGATATGTGCTGTATCAATGCATGCTTTAGGTTATGACTGACAGGGCTTTATCTTCTATATCTTTAGGAGACGGAAACCAGATACATCCAAGAAGCAGACACCATCACGTCCCGTTATACCCAAGGGCACCTCCAGAGATTCTACTCCCAGGTACATGTATGATGCGTCATGGACAAGTTTTGGTATTTGTGGTGATGCTTTTTGTGGTTGCACTTAATGAAAGTACATGTTGGTTTCAATATTGACGAAATTTACCAAATTAGGTGATAATGAGATATACAATCTTGGACTTAAATTATATGATTTCATTTTACAGGTAAAAGGGCCTGTACATATCTAATTGCATGAATTCTTTCCACATTCCTAATTTTTGAAATACTCATGGGCCATAGAATTCGCATTACGACGCAGTATTTCATGGCTCTCATGAAATATGTATGGTGCATATTTCACTGGCTGGTCACGTAATCTTTTGATGATAGATATATTCAATATGGTGATGTAAACGAGAGTTATGCACGGTCATTTTCGGTAAATTCTATTGTATTTAAACAAGTTTAGATGAGTTTACCATAAGATAAATCCAAAAGAGCACTTGTGCGGGCATCATGCGATATGGCAACCAAACTGCGTGCGAGATAAACCTTCTTCAGACTCCCACTCTTGAACCTTTGCCTATGTTGCTTGATTTAACATTATGTATCTTTTGACAGGCAAGGCAGCAAGAGGGGCTCTTTAAGGAAGAATTCATCCAATTCATCAAATCGCTCCAACCAGTCTCAAGACACAGACTACCTTTATGATGAGCTGTAAATTTACAAAGTGAAGCAGCGTTCATGTGACCTATCACACGTTGATAATTCAGAAATGTGACGGGTCTGATGCCTAGAAACATTATCTATGTTAAATCCTAAAGGTCATAGAGTGGATCATATGTGGATCAACGCGGTAAAAGGTACACCCGCGATTATGTATCATGCCCATTGGTTAGTATGTATACATGCATTCATGCATCATACGACCCTAGAAGGTAGATGCAGGGATGTAAGTCACGGTGTATGAAAACTTCTGTAGATACACATAGAACTTCTTAATTTATTGTAAAATATTGCAAGAAATTGATCTGAGAATAGAAATCTGTGTCAATCTATAGACATCTCCAATTCGGAAAATTCTGAAATCAGACAAAATTCTGAAAACCTACAACCCTGTAGATGAATGTACTTTTCCAGGAGTTTGCCATGATGTTTAAATGTACCGGTAGTGCCCGTGCTGGCGAGACTACTCACCAGCATTGTGAATCATGCCTGGGGAATCATGACGATAGTGTCGCATAATTTTGAACATTCACGGGTTAATTCCATTATTGTTACCAGTATGTTATATGTTATAGGCACATTTAGCGTGATGCCCTCTAGAGGAGATTCATTTTGACAAGCTATATATTGGTGTGGAAATAGAATGTCCACAAAGGCAGCAACACTGTAGATGACTAGTCTGATTCTTGTTATGAATGGAGAATCATCTATGTACATATATAGTCTGCATAAGAACCTTATCGTGTATGTGATGAACATTGAGTAATCACGGGCAAGTCTTGCCCTAACGATAATGGGCGTTAGGACTCCGGTTTTCATTGTAAATCATGTTTGAGAGTCATTTGATAGCACAATAGCTTACTCTGAAAACAAAACACTTGAAATGGACTCTCCTACTTAATAGGAAGTACCAGTAGCATCCCCATTATAGCTGACTGCCGCAAATCATGAACAAATGAATAATTGTTACAAAAATGTAATATCCACAGACATAATATCCGTAGCGATTCTTTTAGCTGCCTAATTAGAGTATTCATGTATTCACCACTTCTTCAGCGTTGCAGTGTATCATGTATTTGACATCTGATCACACTTTGTTTTTCTTATTTTATGTACCGTATTCTCCCGCGTAGAAGACGCACTGCGCGTATAGGATGCACCCCAAACTCAGCAGAGGCATTTTCACGTAAAATACGCACCTATTAGGGCTCAATTTTGTAAATCCAGTACATTTCTATAGTAAAATTACCCCTCGTATAAGACGCACCCCCAACTTGAGAGAAAGCTATAAGACGCCCCAGCATTTTGTTTGGCCTAGAGGACGCGTCTTATACGCGGGAGTTTACGGTAGTTTTATTCTAGTATTTATAATTTTATATTTCCGTTTGTAAAATGTGACAAAATACTGAGTCGCATGTAAGTCTTTGTGAATCGCCACTATAAGTTAATGTAGTTCATGCAGAGTGTTTACGCTACTAAAGAGCCCTTATCACATCAACTTAAATGAGATATGTACACCTTTCTAAATATGGTAATAAAAGAACATTTATACATTATAAACGAATCCTACCCCATTCCCTTATTCTGATTCAACCATACATGTGGTCAGTGATTTTTATACCATATAATGACATCACAATAACAGCTTGAAGACAAGTGTGGTATATGTAACGTTTTATTCCTATTTCTCTATAAGATAGTTGCAGTGATGTTCACCAAGACGCGGATCATTGATTAAGCTATTAGATCTCAGACCTTTAGGAAACAGCCTAGTTTGCAGAACTGGTATAACATGAATACATGTGTTGGATTTAAGAGATTATATTGAATTCTATACAGGATAGTTCTTCTGCTCTGACTTGACCTCCTCCAGGTACTGTTCATGTGTTACACTTGGTCCCATCGTAGCCTTATCATAGTACCTCCGGTGAACAAACCGCCTTCCACTGTAACCACACACATGCTCTCCTGGTGGGTCCTGCAATCAGCAACTCAAAAATTAAATACTGGTAGCTTTGAACACAAAATATGATTATCTCTAAATAGCTTTCTGGACATTTTCTCATTTAAATAACTAAACTCCTAACTAAACTAAATCTTTACTACAAGCTCTCTACCCTTCTTTCTAAATGCAAACTAAAAAAATTGAAAGACATGCATTGGCACAGAGGGCTCAGGGCGACTTTTCCCGTGTTTTTTTAAAGGCGTCCAAACCGTCTCACTTTTAGACGCTGTTTTTGAAACAAATAGGAACAAAGAGAGAAAAGTCCAGCCCGAGGTAAACCTATGGAGGACTGGATTGGTGAAAATATTTTTATGAAATGACTTTTTTCTTTCTTTAATTTTGTATGAACGCATGGATGGATTTTTGAATTTTTTTCATTACTGTTAGTAAAGACTGATATATGAACTACTGATGTATGGTAATTTTATTTATTTACATGCTTTATTTCTTGTAGAAAATTGAGATTGAAAATTGTATAACTGACTTTTTGCCAATGCCACCACCTACCCGGTGGTATAGACTCAGGGTGGTCCTTGAGCCAATTAAACAAGGAAATGAGCAAATATGTCATTTTGAACTAGAGAAACTCAGGCTAAGAGACCATCTTGTACTCAGATGAGGAGAAGGAGGTGTAAGGAAAAGGGGGAAAAAACTATCAGACAAAGTGAGAGTGTGGCAAGACAATAAAACGGATACAAGTAAATTCCAATCTAGATTGTGAAACAAGTCTTTTCCGTTGCTTGTAAAACTTTTAAAGAACAATGCTCACTAGGTTGATGTAGACCCGTGGGTGCCCAAGGGGGCCACCACCATCACTGAACACGACTCGCTGGTCACACACCACTACAGGCTCCTCTGCCACCATGTCGATAGCCCATTTTGTAGTTACCTGAAATTGTCAATAAGGAAGCTAAAGTATTCAGATCATTCAACAGGATCAAGCTAATGATTGTTTTAGATTGTACCACTATGGTATTCCTGAATCAGGGTGGCTTGTGTATCTTTACTGAGATTCAGAAATGATACAATTATACAAAACAACAGCACAGTCAAACTTTGTGCTTGGCTCAAATGTACAAAATACATGTATATTCAATTTATCATCAGTGTATATCAAAGTTGCTTTCATTTGTTTGACTTACCAGTTTTGTCCTGTCAATGAACCTAGCTTGCCGGTAATCGTCAACCTCAAATTGCTGCAAGAGGAAAATAAAGGGTTTCAACTACTGTGGCGGATGAGACTTGTTCAGAATTTGAAATCACCATAATTTAATAAACATCATCATGTATTGGCTCATAATAAAGGTCCTTAAGTCAAGGGAAATCATTTAAAGTAGGAAATATTGAATTTTGGGTTTGTGGTTACTGTGGCAACAGAAACTCGGTTTTGCTGGGCCTGATTTCCCATAAAAGCTCTATGTAGTTCTATTTAATTTTGAGCCATTAGATAACTGTATTCTTTGATAAATTGAGATTTTAATGGCAAAATAAGTGTTTTTTTCCCCATTGAAAATCTGATCCAAGCTATGTGAATTCTGTTACATTGGTACCCCATAACCTCTTAAAATAAAAATACCCTATAATATAAGTCTTCATTTTGAGCCATTACATGACCACGTTCATTGAGAAATCGAGATTTCAAAAGGAAGTAAGGGTTTTTCGATTGAAATTTTTGGCCCCTAAATTCTTTGATGCCATGGTAATTCCCATGATTGTGTGCACCCCCCCCCCCCCCCAAAGACCTTAGTTTTGAGCTATTTCATGACCATCTTAATGGATAAATTGAGATTTTAATGGCAAAATGAGGGTTTATTTTCTTTCATGGTAACAACAGGACTTGAAAATCAATGTTTCTCATTGTGTATGATATTCCTTACAAAGACCTTCGTTTTGTGCCGTCACAGGACCATATTCATGGATAAATTGAGTTTTTGAGGGCAAAATAAAGGGGTTTCATTGGAAATTTGGCCTCTGTGGTGCCCTCCTAGAAGAGGGGGAATTGCTACAGGTAACCGGGTGACATCACATCTTGACCTTACCATTGTGGCATACACCTACAGTTACCTGACTGAAGTTTGGGGGGCCAGGGAAGAAACAGACACACAGCCTAACCCCAAGGTCCACCAGCATGCCTGGCAAGCAGCAGGTGCTGCCTGCCCTCTTGCTCCTGAGTAGGAGTGCAAGACAGTTCAGGGAAAGTGTTTGCTGTGTGCGGCATGCACTGCCAATTGAATACCCTTCAAGCATAGAGAAGATACGGAATTCAATGGGCCACATGCCTGGTGATAGGCAGGTGCACCATGCACTCTTCTTACTTAGCTGGAGTGTGAGGCCCTTCAGTGAAAGTGAAAGCGTAAACTGCATGCAGCATGCTTTGCCTATTGATTTGGCTATCAAATACCATATCTTTGTGAATAACCAGAACGATGCTTATAGATTTGGAGGGGTCATTATCCCCGGCCCTTATACACACATGTACAAGGCAGGTCTACTTTTTAGTGTTTAGCATTTAGTGTTTAGCCCTGGCGCTTATACAAGACCGGCACTTAATAAAATCTGGATTATCCTGGTGCTCAAATGAAACATAGTGGTCTGCGTGGAAAAGCCCCCCAACCAGGACTTGAACCCGGGACCCTCAGGCAAAGAAGCTGATGCCCTACCAACTAAGCTATTGGGACGCTGCTTAACCAATTCAGATTTTTGAGGTTTCCCATAATACAGCGTGTTCAGGGAGGTTTCCTGTCCAGCCACTCTAACCTCAGCGCCACATTACGTTTAATGCGTCTCTGACGCCGTAGTCCTCTGGGTATTGTAGACTGACCAATAACACAGAAGTATGTCAAACTAGTCCAGCACCCTGTCATGGCCGCCGTGATGTGTTGCTCCTTGTATCATATGGAAGTTTAAGCCCATATTTCTGACACTCTGTGCAAGAAATGTGTTGTGATATTTTACAAATGGCTAGAAAAAGCCTAGATTAAGAGCCTTGTTAGGCTCATTAAATCCTAAATACTCTCTAAATGCCTGAACCCAGACCATAACAATGCATTTCTATCGGTGAGGAGGTCGCCAGAGCATTCACTGACAGTATAGACAAATATTTTTATTTCTCACATTCTTTTAGAAATAGCACAAAGAACTCATTGAAATAAATGTATGTAATAAATGCCCGTCTAAATCTGCTCTACGATTGAGAGTTTTAATAAGTTTCAGGAAGAAAATCCATGGGACTATGTTTTACAAGCCTAACAACTCAGTCACACCACTTGCGCAATGATCTGCATACATATTTACGCGATGGCCGGCACTAAGACAGTGACGCACTCCAGTAGAGGGTGGCGCTGTAAACAGTACGCTGTCCAGCACCAGTTCGGTGGTCACGTGACCTGCTATTATCCAATAAGTGCATTGTTATGATTTGGACGTTGCAGCAGTGTGTGCAAAAGCTGGTGGGATGGAGGTGAAATAAAATCTCATCTCCTACCCTTAATTTTCTGTTCTAGCACACAAAAATATGCTATTTTAGGAGATATAATACTCATAATCAAGCTCGTATGGGTTGAATTCATCCTTGATTGAATAAATAGGTTGAAAAGTGGAAAATTCTGATCTGTAGCTGCGGTGGTTTTAGCAGGTGTGCTCTTTTACCCTGGTGGTGCTGGACAGGAAACCTCCCCAAGCAGAATGGAACCTCAATAGGGGGAAGGCACAACACACCTACCTATGCGGCTCATGGCGGGGTCACTACAACACCAATACAGTATCCCGCAATGGGACTTGTCAGTAGCTGAATACTAAGGAAGGTGTCATTATTTATCAATGGGGGGGGGGGTGCAGTTATGCCCCCGCCCCCTAACAAAGAGGCGCAGATTTTTACGCCCATTTATGATCTTTGATCTATACTAGGGCCTATAGACTATGGTAGCACATGAGATTTTTTTTTGCTACAGAGGCAACATTTTTTATGCCCCCCCCCAACCAAGACGGGTCAATAGCTTTTACATCCCCTTCAGGAGGTCAAAGGTTTTTACGCCCCCCTCCCTCCTTGATAAATAATGACCACTCCCTATCTCTTAAAGGTCTTAAGCTAAACCTTTAAGCTTAATAGCCTTAGACTTACTTTATGATGGGCCAGCAGGGGTAGACATTAACACTGGCCCGGTGGCCAATTGCCAGTAGTTTGGGCTGCGGGCCAGTAATTTTTCCTAAAAATCCTTTGAAACTGGCCATTTGGCCCATAGAATATTTGAAAATACATTGCTATACTAGACTGCTGGCCCGGGTGGCCAAAGGTCAAAAATGTTAGTATCTACCCCTGGGCCAGGCTTTAGCATTAGGCTTAAGGCTACGCAGAGCGGTTATGGACCATTTGCGCTACTGCCTATTCACCCTAGTTCATTTGCACTACTCAAAATATCCTTCATTTAATATATTTTCGGGTATATAAGTTATAGAGAGAACTAAACGACCGTGGTGTACGAGGTGGCCGATCCACCACGAGGGGGGTGTCTCCCCCCAGGGCATACGCCCTCGGGGGAGACACCCCCCGAGGGGTGGATCGGCCACCGAGGACACCAGGGGAGTTTAGTTCTCTATTTATTTTATGTTTTTAGAGGGTTTAAATAAGAACTCAGGGGACAAATGGTCAGCACCTCTGCACCTCAACACTACCTTGATGCTACTGGCTCGGTTGCCATGCTCGCCTCATCTTATCAACTACGGTTGATAGGGGGGGGGGGGTCTCCATGTTACATGATGTCACAATCAACAAAAATGTATTGTCACCAAGACACCAGTGCTGGTTACTGGTGACTCCAGGTGCTGAAGGAGTGACACTCTCCAGGCCTAGGAACTAGAACTTCAAGCAGTTGCTTAGAGAATATTAAACAATTGTTCAATATGGGTGAAGATCAAGGTTTCGATCCCATTGGATCTCATCAGGTGTATACTGAGGTTAAATCAAGGCATGTAATCATTGTTACTGTTCCTCCCTAAAGGGGGAAAAAAAAAAAAAAAAAAAAGAGGGTTTAAATAAGGAAAAATCAGCAAAATCCGGTACCGTAGTTCATCGTACGAGCGGCGGTCCGCCATTTTGAATGTTTACATGCACCCGGAACGAGGCTGCAGTACCGGATCGGCCGCTGTGGTGGATCGGCACATGTTACGCCACTGGGGGTGTGGCGATCGGCCGCGCAATGCTGGTGTAACGGGAGGGCCTAAGACGGCCACCCATGGCCCCGTTTTGGGGCCAATGTGGACATCGTGCACCACCCCTGGTGCGCTGGTGGCCATCAACGATGAGAATAAATCCCCAATTTCCCCCTTGGAAAGTATCGAGCTTTAATAACTCCTAATTTCGACAATAACCAGTGAAACACTAATCAAAATTCCACAGTCCTACCTCCTCGGGCGCCATCTTGTATCCCAAGATGCCACAGCCTCCGGTCATGTGATCGAGTCTTGGAGCGTCTTGCAGACGCTCCCTCTCGCTCTCTTGACTGCTTGCAACCCTCCAACGTACATGTAAGCCATTGCTGCTCTGCCTGTTTTGTGGAGGATCAGCTCTCAGGAACTATCTAATACTCCTAGACACATCCCCATTAACTCAGGTAAGGTGTGCTGACCACAGGGGTGTGTTTGTTTGTATCGTTTATGATATAATACAGTGTTATTTGAACTTTGAAGTCAGTGGATTTGTGTCCTTCTTCCTACAGCAGCCATCTTAGGAGGGGCCAAGCCCTTAGGGCCTAATCTCAGGACAATCAGGGAACCACTATCCAAATTAGCTGTTAGATTGTCCCCAAAAACCCCTACCCTCAGGCCATTCTACTACACTATCTCTACGGGAAGAAGTTATTCACATAAAATAAAACCCTTTACCTACCTCAACTGCTGTGATATAATGGGATTTGATTTTAAGAATTGAGAATTATGATTTGTCCCCATCAAAAAGCAGTGCGAATGATCCAGGGAGTAGAGTGAATGTGTACGTAGGGCGAACTGGTATTAGAGCAAATCGACCATTTCCCATGCAGGGTTGCCAGGCTCGCTCTCCCACCCTGATGTACGCTACCGCTTCTCAGGTTGGCCCAATCCCTTACTTTGAGTCTGTTGACAACACTGTGGCGAAGCTCACTCCCCAAACTAATTGGCCCAAAGTTAAACTGATGTTTCACTTGTGCAGTCACCCGACCTCAGCTGGGACAGTGAATACACATCCCACATCAATCAGATTCTTATCTAGATCAAAGAGAGTAATTAAGTAATAAAATGGAATACACATCCTGTGGAATTCATGCGGACGATAACTATGTAACGTAGCGATTCTCCAAGGTAACGTGTCACGTGCACACGGACTGCGCCATTTTCCCTGGGGGACACTTTTGTGTGCTTCAGCACAGGCCTGCCAGCTCTATCATCTAATTCTCAAAAACTGTTTTATCTTTAGCTTTGGCATTAACACAATCGAAGAGAAATAAAAAGTAGATTATGATCCTGGAATATCCAAGGGATTAAAGCAGTAGGGTGGCCATGAAATGGTTTTCAAAATTGTGCAGGGGCCAAGTGTATCATTTTTATTATGCTGCGTAATACGGAGCGTCGGTGCATCCCCGTCGCCGACATCGGCACGTTACCAAGGTTACCAGACTTTTTGTCTCAATGAATATACAGCTGATGATCCCAGGCTATTGAACTGGTATCAATAGCTGCTGGCCGAGGCTGCAGCAGACGAATGCACCATGGCTCGTGATCGAGTGTACACTCTGAGGTGTACACCCTGAAGTGTACACTTTCAGGGTCAGCGTAGTATAGTGGTAATTTTTTATCAAAAAGGGGGGGGGGGGGTGGCGCACAAATATTTGATTGCTGTCGAGGGGGGGGGGGGCCTAAATTTTTCGCGCATCTGTTTAGATGCCAGCTGGGATTCATACAAAACATTGGCATTTGGGATTAATAGTGAACTAAATAATCATACTCCAAGCTCTAATAGAACGAGAGACAATTAAAGGGCTAAGGATACTGTCCCTACGCCGTAAAGACTACTTTTGCTAAAAATGTCTTTGCATTGCCATTGAGGCTATTTGCTTTTTTTAAGGATGATTGCGAGTTTGCACTCCTTGAGAATCCCGCCTGGGAATCCCGACTTGCATTTGTACACACCCCTCCAGAGTGTACACCTGAAAGTGTACACCTCAGAGTGTACACTCGAGCTCGAGCCATGCTTTTATGCAGCAGAGGTATCGTTCCACTATTGATGATGGCGTCACTTCCGGTAATACACTGAGATGTACGGATTTAGGACTTGGATAGTTGGATCGGCGCCCAACTCACATACTTGTTGTGAGTTGGGCATACTGGGGCCTCAGTTTTTGAGATTGGATGCGCCTTGACTTTCGGCGCACTTTCCTGCACTTATTCCTAGGTTGAATTAAACAAAATTTAAATTTCTGGATAATTTGAACCTCTAACTTGCACCACAATCAATTTCATTAAGGTATGACTTTTGTAACCTGTCTAAATTGAGCTTTTAAAAATCCTGACATGTTTTACTGGGAAAATAACATGGCGGCCATGATGGATTTTCGGACATGCACTCGGCAAACTTGCAGCTCATGTAGCATATGAAATATAGGGAATTATGGTGCAATTATTTGTATTCTTCTAGAAATATGCCTAAAGATTAATCGACCATCATGATTTTGATGAAACCCAATTGTAAATGTACAAACCAAGCACATGTAAACAAAGAATTTGCCACTTCCGGTTCTACTGCATGGCACCACTGTCAAACTCATTTACTTCTGCAGGGGTCACTGAGACCCTAAAACGTAGTGTCATTAGGGGCTCAGATCTGTGACTAGGACTTGGAGGGCTGTGATTGGTCTATATTAGAGTTCAAAATCATTGCAAACTTTTAAATAAAGCATAGATAAAATGTTTAACCTGTTGTGATTCAGAATATATGGGGTACAAGGGACAGCTCCTTTGTCTAGGACCCCAAAATATTCATTTAAAAAAAGGTTGGAAATAATCACTAATTGTGTGCAGAATAGCCTCAATAGGCCAAAATGGGGATCGTAGGCACTGAAATACCTCCACTGTGTAAGTCTGCTGCAGGAGAGGTGTGAAACTGTGATAAAGCTGAAACTGGGGAGTGTTAAACTCTCCTTTCTTTGCAAGCTTATTCTGAAGCTATTTACTGGAGGATCTTTACAAACAAGGGTTTATTTTAACAGGCTTGGCTAGACCTTTAAAATGATTATTTTTTGTACAAGGTTGAATGCAGGGAATTTTGCCTTTGACCCCATCAAAGTTCAACCAAAAGTTTAGAACCATTTTATGATGAGAAGATCATTGAGCACCTAAAAATAAATGGTTCCCACCTGTTCTATGGTTAAAAATGATCTAGAAAATGTTGTCATTTTCTTTTTCTAAGGGGCTGCAGTATGTTTGACAGACCCTGCAAACTTTTTGGGCGAGATTATCTCTGGACACTTATCCCAACCTCCCCAAAGTTGGGCACGTACCTATCAATTAAGACCTTATTGTATGTATTTTATATGGTGGGAAATTGATAGCTATGATAAAAATAAGTGGTTTTGCTTTTTAAATGAAGTTATTATGTCAATTTGAATGGAAGTTATAATCATTCAAACATCCTGAGTCAAAGATGATATTCTGCCGTGGTTCTGTCAGAGCGCACAGTTCAAGAGAAAAGATTACATTAAAAATTTGCTTTTACACTGTTTGTTTATGATAAAATGTATCATTATTTACATTCTTGAGGGTATATCTTGCTTATCTGAAAAGAAAATTGCCCAAAATAATCATTTTAGTGATCTAGTATACCTTGGATTCATCTTGCTTGATCACAAAATTAGATCCAAATTAAACTCTTAACTATGGCAGAATTCTGGGTCTGATTTAATACCTTTGACCAGTCGTAATTCCACTTAAAATTGACATAGAGACTTCATTTAAAAAGCAAATCCACTTCTTTTCTCAAGATCCATCCATTGATCATTAGATAGGTTTAATGGGATAAAGTCTTGAAATATTAGGTAAGTGCCTAGGATGGGTTCAAACATATGCACGTACAGAAAAACTGGGTTGGTGAACGACGTCTGGATCTGGCACCCAGAGAGGGGGAAAATGTGCCTCTTCATGATTTTGAGTGATTTTGAGTGTTTGAAAGGTGAAATTCCACTTTTACGGGTGCATGAGTTACATTAAATTATAGTGCAGAATGTTTTGGTGGTCCGATACCCTTGTCCGGCAGGCACTGACTCTTACCTGACGGGAGAGTCAGGCTTCCTGCATAGGGCTCATTTGTCAGGTGGCTGGAATTGTAGGACATAATTTTTTTATGTCGATTTCCTCTTAAAGATGGCTTCCTAAGACATGTTGGTTGCCATTTTGTGAGAAACCTTTAATACGGGGGTCCAAGATTATTTGGTTCTCACAAATCTGTTAGCCTTCACATCAAGTTTAGCTGCCACGGTCGGCCATGTTGGATGTGGTTTCAGGTCTCACAACAGAGGTGTTATTCATGAAATAATGTTATTCGTGAGAATCTGCTTGGAGAGTGGAGATTGACTTCCTGTCTGGCAGAAAATGCACCTGCTGATAGCTGCCCGTTGCAACCCACACGGCATGTGCCAAATCTTGGAAAAGGGTGCGATCTAAAAGTTTCCAACAAAAGACACTCTTCCCACTCACAGACAGCAAAACTAAGGTGGTACTCTTGACAATACCATAAGCTGATTGTTGGGGATTTATTTCTGTCAAATGTTATTCTTAGAAACTTGCCGTTTCTAGAGCACCTGAAAGTTTTAGGTATGCCAGTCCCAGCGACTCAGTCCTTAACTGAGTCGCGCCCAGTGACTATAGTCCGTTCCTCTATATTGGGGACTGGTGCATTTGCAGCATGAGGGCCTTATTTTTTTCTAATTAATGATAAAATATCCTAGTTTTTTCACAACCCTAGTCTTGTATAGGGTGTTTTGAATATCTATACTGAAAATTATTGGAAATTGGAAGATATTTGATAATTTTTTCAGCTGCCATATTATTACAACAGGGCAAATACTGCCCAATTGCTGCCCATTTGGGGCAAAATAGCTGCATTAATAGCAGGTGGTTGGGTGCAAATTATGGATTTCTCTCTTAATAAAACAACAAAATCTTGATTTAATGGACCAGGGACATCAAATCCAAGTCAGAGATATCATTGACACTTTTCAGAAGTATATAAATCATATTAGTTACCATATATCTTACATTTGTATAAGTAGGTCACTGTCTGACCTTGAATCACAGTTATTGGGGTCAAGGTTGAATTAGGTCACCATGAAGTACCGCAATGGATAATCCCAACAAATGCATGAATATCTAAGCTATCCAGTATATTGAAAGAACTCATAAATGTGATACAAAATCCATGTTTTTTCTTTTTCTTGCTCCATTTTTTCTCATACATAGGGATCATGTTAAATGCTATATGGAAAAATTGTATCAAAGGATGGGTCAAAATGGGGATTTTAGTTAGTTTTCAAAAAAATACATATCTTTTGGTAGAATTTGAACTATTAGAGGCATATAAAATGTAAAAACATATTTAAAAAGCTTGTTTCTCACTCTAAAAGATGAATTAATGAAAATAGGGGGTCATCACTAACTTTTTCATAGTAATTTTA
Organism: Acholoe squamosa; assembly: GCA_949317995.1. Lineage (NCBI taxonomy): Eukaryota > Metazoa > Annelida > Polychaeta > Phyllodocida > Polynoidae > Acholoe > Acholoe squamosa. Next base: position 22,525,339 of record OX439044.1, read on the forward strand.
GCCTAAAGATGGAGAAGTAGGTGTTTTTTCATGGTTTTCGCTTCTGAAACTCACACTTTGATACAAGATAAAATATTTTTAATTTTCACCAAAAACTTAATGAGGTATCTAGAAATAATGCCCTAATTGTGTACTTTTACATGGTGAAAGAATTGTGTAGATCGGCCAACTATGAGAGACACAGCACCATTTTGAAGGTGCAAAAATAGGAAAAACTAAGTTTTTGGTCCCCAATATACGGCAATGAGCTTTAGATACCCAGACTGCAGTCTTCACTTCACCGTCAGAGTTGCAGGCTACGGTGACAACACGCACACGTCTGTGCTTAATTTAAGACCTAACTTACTTGACCAGTGTGGGTTAATTGATCTTCATTCTTTTCTTCTGTCGCATAACGTCTCGATTGGCTGCCAACTACTCGAAAAAGAGATGAAATTCTCGAAACAGCAAGTCTGGAGCGAGTCAAGCCTGCCATTTCGACCTTGTTGCCAGTCGCACTGGTCACTCGGTAGAGATGCCGTTCACAAAAAAAAAGTTTAAATTTCAAATCTACAAGCTTGGGAGGACACTCAACTCCAAAATATACGCATTTCGTTCTAATACCATGTATTGTCATTATCTTGTTTAATAAGCCAATTTAGAACAATTTATTGAGGGCAGATGTTTTCGAGGACACCCGAGTGTGGAACTCTTCGGTGAACGAAGTATGAAAAAGCGGCGACTTCAGTCCTGAGAAGAGACCGGCTCTCTAAAAATAATGTATTTATCTCCTCAATTTTGCAAGTACTGCTTACTTTTTTTACGTCAGTGTTTCGCTATGTACTGCAGTTTAACTTTAGCAGCATAAAAGAATAACAGTGTCATAATCTAGAGAGCAAGGTCCCGAGCATTACGGGAAGGCTGGGCGATAATACAAATAGACCTTGTACTACTACTAGGCAGTATGTGTCTGTGTGTGCCATTGTTTATCCCAGGTACACAAGCAGCATCTTCTCAGACTTCTGTATACCAGGTACACAATCCCTTGTGCATCCTGGGTACAGGAGTGTTCCCTTGTTTATCCTGGGTACAGAAGGAGCCTGCCCCTTGGTCGTTGTTCAAAATTTACAAGTCCAGTGATTTTGGGAGAGTTAAAATTGGAGTAATCTTTTCCTAGGTTTGCAATAAAACTTGTTCTGACTATTTACCAGAACTGCCAACCGGTCACTAGGCATATGATGTTAGGGACCGGCTCCTCTCTATTATGAGACCTTTCAGCTACTGGTGCTGCATCCTGCCCATGCACAATACGGCCTGGGTTAATAAATTTAAATTTTCCTACCTTAAAATAATCGTAGGATCCCAAAACTTTCGGTGAAGCTAAAGGAGGGTTGCATGTATGTATATCTAAATTTTTAGAAGGATTGATTAAGGATTGAATGCATGGGAGGTGCTTGGAGAGTGCTCCCACAGGACTGAAACATTTGCCAATATAAGTATCCCACACCGTACAGAGCTCTCTGAGCGGCAGACGGTGTGGAAAGCCCCACACTAACCATTTACATGAGTCCCCAATCAAGATGCCACATTTATTTATCCTTGAAATATCATAGAATAGCAGATTTCTATCATAAAACAACCTGAATTGGCTGTCCAAATATCTGCCTTATTGAAAGCCAACAGATGTTTCTGCTGCAGCGGTAAATGGAGACATTGGTACGGGCACTGGCGTTGCCGTTGTACCATTGGCAACAACTTGTGTCTGGGGTGAGGAGAGCTAACTTGGAGTGTCTGTTTTGAACAAACTAAGAGATTTTCAATTCCCTAACTTAGTCCATGTGTTGCTCTGGGGCCTTATCTCTACAACCTACCCTGTTGTTGGAGAAAAAAAAGTCCTTTTATGTTGCATCATGCATATTTGTAAACTGAAAAGTTTGAACTTGCCACCATTGCGAGAAAATGTCAATAAACCACTGGAGCCCTACCTGGTGGGTTGGTTCTGAACTAGAAATTGATTGTGAGGCCCTCTGGTGTGTTTGATTTGTATTTGGTGCCTAGAGGCAATATTCCAAGACAGCAGGGGAGGGTTAGTTTGAGATTAAATAGGATACGGTGCAGTGTTTTACCATTTTTTAATTTTTATTTTAGGTTTCTTTTGATTATAGTAAATGGATAGTATACACCTACATATTCTGATAAAATATTGGATTCTAGATTTTATATAATGCAAGGCAATAAAATGTCACAACATGGAGGCCATGGCAGGAGGATTATTTTAGCATTTGTGCATGGATTTAATAGGAATACAAAACTATATTAAGCACTTGGCATATTATAAGTAAGTAATAGCTTCACATTAGGGTTAGTTCAACACAGGGAAGCACTTATAGTGAAGCTGGATGGTCATATTTCTGCTGGCTATTGTCATAAAGTCTCTTCTCCTGGATCCTAGCCACTCCAATTACCGAGGGTCTGACTGATAATATCCTAGGCCGAGGTTCTGAGTACTGCAGCGGATGCTGCCTCCTGATTGGTCAATTCCTTCTGGACCCAGGATATACTATTGCTTGTGTAGCTATGATCAACAGAAAGCAGACCAACGGCCCCGCTGCGTTTGGCCCTACACTGTGAACCTGTGCGTGTTTCGTACCTCCACTTTACACTTTGCCATTTATATGGGGATGGTCAGGTAAAAGACTATCAGCTATCCACAGAGGGCACCAGAATGCACTATTTCACATTTGGCTTGTCAAAAATGAAATTTTTTGGTTATTTTTTTTCTGGGGGAGACCCCCAAAACCCCAATTTTCACGACTTAACCGCACTTGAAAGAAAGAATATCTTCAATAAGGGCTCAGTTTTTTTTGTTTTTTTTTCTCATCTGGAGTTTGCATTTATGCTCTAAGCCTTACTGTAAGGCTAAGTTAGGCTAAGCTTTGGCCCAAAAGTTTGGGGGAGGGGGGAGGTGCATCTGGGACTTGAGAATTGTCAGTTTTGTTCTCTACAGTATAGTGTTTAAATCGCCTATAAGTCATACCCTGAATTGAGGAAAGTTTGGTAGACCTATAAGCAATGACCCAATGACCTATTGATAGACCTATAAGCTTAAATGCAGCGTTTAACAGTATTTTTAATTTTGCATTTATCGATAGGTTTCAACATTTTTCTGATTCATTCCAGAAAACATGGCTGATGTAACTGCATCAGGATTGCGGAATAACCTGGTGCCACTCCAGGAGTACCTGCTCCAAGGGAGTATACTGGACAGTCATGGTGAAATCCTACTCAAACGACTCATTGGTTTGTGTGACGCCAATGAGACGGGACCTACACGATTTCAGGACCATGAGCTTGTGTTCAGACTGAGTGAGCTTTACCAATTCACATTTTTAACTTTTCACATATGCCAATTGTATATAATCTCCAGTTTCTAGCATGGAAATAAAGCAAGTAATTAAAAGAGATTTCAGTGTGATATTGAAGTTAAATCCTTTGTAACTAATTAACGGCTTATCTAGTTCTGAAATGTGAAATTATATATTCCCAGCTTACGATAAGTTTCTTAATATTATTCTTTTCCGTCTTATCAGTAAGGGAGTGGATATATCATTAATCCCTGATTTATGCCCATGACGATTTTGTAAGCATAACAATTCATTAATATTTTTGTAGAAGGTAATCCTGGAGTTACTCCAATGGCCTTCCATGTAAGGCGAGCACTTGACCATCGAGAGGATCCCTGGTGAGTAAATCAACAAAGAAGTACAGAATGTTGTAATGTGTACACAAATATATAAATACCAGTGGAAGACGTGTTCCAATACAATAAGTAAGGAGTGAGGTCTGAGGGAGGAGGAGGGGTTCGTCTGCCTTAAGAACAGTGTTCTTTTTCGTTGTTTTTTAAAGTTAATGTTGGTCTTTCTAACCAAGTGTCAAAATTAGCACATACATATCCTATAACTTTGGTCTAAGAACAAAAGAGGCATTAGATAATAGCCCTATTCTCTCTTACCAGGCACCTTCGGTACGTAGGTGAACCTGACATGGTTGACAAAGCACGGTTGACGTTAGTCAGGACGTGTATTGACGTAGGCACGTCAGACAACGTCGTTACCTTCCTGCAGGAGATGGGCTTCAGACTAGACTATGAGTTTGTCATTAAGGGCTACCTGCTGCGGAAAGGTCGGATGAAAGTCACACTGTCAAGGGTATTCAGGGTTAGTGTGTATTCATAATATCCAGTCTGCAAATTGATACTCATTTTGATATTCTATCATATATCTATGTGGACGAATATATTTACATTGATAGTGAAATTGCAACCCACTTATGACGGATGAAGACTTGATTTACCTTAGTACCGTGTATATATACACCATGGCATCGCTCAATATAACTTATAGTATAAAACAGAACCAAAACTTCAAATATCAACCCTCGACACTGCCTTAACTCAGGGTGCGTCAGATACAATTGCCTGGCTCTTACTCACTGGAAATTACATTCTATATAAACTTTTTTTCTTTTCTACAGATGCAGAATCCTGGAAGCCCAGAACATCTAGAGCCTGTGTCTTTGTCCTACCTAGTGGAATTGTCGGTTGTAGCACCACAGGGCCAGGACAAGATACAGGAAGACATGAAAAACTTTGCAGAACAACTTAAACCGTATCCTTACATCGATAGGTCTAGAGAAAGGGTTAGATTAGCGAGGCTATGTAAATGTGTCTCTAATAATCCATAGGTTATGATGAAGGTAGAGATGTAATTATAACCCCCGACCCTATGCCCCCCTGCTCCCTGGTGATCTACCAATAGATTACTCATCCTACCGTAGTACCTCGCGTGTAATATGAATACATTGGAGTTTGAATAACAGGGCCAGTATAAGTCCTTAATCCTTTTAACATTTGCTAAATATATAGGCCTGTACTATTTTCTGTCCTTCAGTTTCTTTCCTTCACTCTCCTACAGTCTTGTAATATTAGAGAAGGTCGACCAGAGGAGGTTACAACAAACACCATGAACATCACATCAACAATCACCACAATCCTGCATTGTCACTTACTCCAGATCGACAAAAGCTGGAAATACTTAGAGAGGAGTAGATTCAGCTGTTAAATTAGATCTGATAGAAGCTAACTTATTTGTTCCTTTGCCCCTATGAAGTGCAGGTCTTTGTGATGGCGGTACGAGGGCTGAGAATAGCTTAATCAGAAACCTTCAAGGATAACAGTTGTTGTCCCATTTAACACGAGAAGCGACAAAAGTGAATTTTATTGCTGGCTTCAAGAGTGTTGGTAGCTGGTATTTGGCCCCGTTAACTTGTGCCTGGGCTTCCATGCTGGTAGCCTGCCTTTGTGTCTCCAAAAGCTAGCATGTTGGTGGTAATCCCCATAATACCACCAACGTCCGTGTCTGAGATGAAACAACAGGGTTTCTCTGACACTATCTTTGGGGCCATCCCTTGAAACGAGTATGGTATGTGCTCGCTAGTGGTATCTTATTCATCCGTTTCATTCCATAGATGAAGTTTATTAGCGCGGCGACTAGTGAGTACTACTCGTGAGATGAGTAGACTAGTGTATGGTTCACAGTCGCCACGGTGTAAGGGATAGGGAGGCCTTGCAATCTATTTTTGTTTGTGGCTCCTCTGCTATGGACTATTCCTGCTCACTATTCTAATGTAATAACAACAGTGTGTGTACTTTACTTATCAGTGAAGGAATTTTCAGAATATATCTCATACTTTTGATTTTATTCGCAGATAAGACATTTCATCATTTGGAGCCCTATGACAGATTAGCATTAGAGCATTTTAAGATTCAGAAATGCATCCCTGTAGCCTTTGTTTAAGAATTGTTCGTTTTGAAACTACTATATATATGTAGTACAGGTTTTATCTCAGTGGGTTATGGTACAATTGGATCATATTTTCTGTATTTGAACAAAGTATTCACTGTCAAAGATCTCTATGGAGAAATCAGTGCTAAAGTGTGTGTTGCCATATGTGCATTTTTGTAAATCAGAGGAGGTTGAAGTGTAAGGCCACCTTGTGGAACTGCTACATTCTTTTCTGTGTAAAATTTTTAGTTTACATTGAAATAATGCTTTCTCAGAATATGTATCTACTATTGGTGATGAAAGATTAATTTGATTACTCCTTTCATTATATAAACGATTTTGTGGAACACTGAAAAGATGTATGTACACCGAGGTACTTACACTGTGCTCCCCCTCTACAGAGAGGTGGAGTGATCTGGCCGGTTTGCTGACCACTGGCCCATGACGAGGTACAGATTATTACAAGTGATTGGCAGTTGGGTGTATGTGTGGGGGGGGGGCGGGTAGGCAGAGCAGGCTCCTGGCAATCTGAGACAGTGTACACTCATAATGACACACCTGTTGACTATGGCATTGAACATTGAATAAGACAGGTCCCTGTGGCAGCTGAGTGAGGTGCATGCAGAATGGACAGTCTACAGACTATTAGTACTTAGCTGCAGTGGGTAGTTCAGGTTGAATTTGTGCTATATACTACCAAAAGCCCAGATGATAGCTATGCCCTATCTGTCTCACCAACTGAAACTAGACACAAGATTACAAGTCGCCGCGCCATGTCTCACAGGACTATTCTCTACTATTGTATTAAAATCTACAACACTATGGTTTTATTAAACAAGGAATCTTTTAAATATCTGTGTAGATCTATTGGGCCAGGGGGATTCCCAATTTCAGCAACAAAAATAAAAGCCAAGGTGTTGCTACACTTCAAAGAGGGATATTCACAAAAACTTCATTTTGCATATTCATCACCATCTCTCCTTTAAGAAGAAAGGTCTCAGATTTGATCTAGTTTGACCCACATATCAGTTTGAGTACTTGTGCCACTGTAAGTGCATAAATGTCTATATCAGAATTTCTGAGTGAACGTATTTCAAGCATGTCATCTTCAAATCATACTTTTTCATCAATAAAACATCTTACTCACAAAGGTGCCTTCCTTTATTATGTAGTGGTTCGGTTTCTTGTTAGATGAAATCAAGACAAGAAGAGAAACAGATTTGGGTAGGCAACCAAGTCTTTATTACAGATGGAATACGATCCGTCCCCTTAGACTCACATGCTTGGGTTACATTTAGATAGGCGTAACAGTCAAGTATAAGCAGCGGTCTCTACCACTACCGTAATCTCCCGAGTATAAGACGCAGTGCACGTATAAGACGCACCCCAAACTCAGGGAAGACTAATTCACGAATAAGACGCAACTCTGACGGCAGACTTTTGTAAGTTTAATACTGTTCTATAGTAAAAATACCCCGCGTACAAGGCGCACCCCTAACTCAAGGCAACCATTCTCCCATGTATAAGACCCACACACGATCTGATTCGCGTATAAGACGCGCCTTATACGCGGGAGATTACGGTACTGGTCGGTGAGGATGCAGCGTCATATTTATAGTGGAAAAGCCTGCAAATCTCAAAACTGTCACGTGATGGGTGACAGATGAGTGGAAGGTCCCCTGGTGTGATGAACAAGAATCCGAATGCTTGTGCTGCCACCTGCATCTGAATCTTTTCATCACACCCGGAGACCCTAGGTCTGAGTCCCACGGGCATACGAATAACGAGTGTAAATTATATAAATAATATACCATACTCCTACACTGCCTGCCTTCGACAATAATTTGGGGGTAATTAAAACCGCAGTGTATTTATAACTACCATATGTTAAAATATCTGATGATTGTATGGAAATATTTGCTCCAAAACAGGGCAAACCAATGCCCTGTATTTATTATTCTTTGGGCATAGACTGCCCAAAGAATAGTTACAAGAACCATGTTCACCGATGTTGAATCACCCTTTTAGTGTAGACTTGCTAGGTCAAATCTATAGCCTAGCCACATATTGCCCTTTTTTACTCATAGGATTACACATAGGGTTCCACAGGTACCAACCTATCCTTTTAATATTGGCTGTTTGTGCTTGGACAAAGAAAGTCTACTCACCCTGGATATAGCTGTGAAAACCCATTTTAACCCTTTAATGCACTGGTGTCTGTTTCTATAGGGGTATACATAGGGCAGTGCATAGGGTTTATGATGCATTGATTCACACTGTGATCCTTACAGGATTAGCAGGCTGTCCAGGGGCCGCACATACTTCTCTATGGCCACCAGCACCAGTAGAGACACCCAATACCCCCCCTCTAGGGCGTGTTTTAATTGTGTTTTTCACACCTCCGATAGCCCACAATACATGCAGAGGCATCCAAAGCCGCGAAAATGCGGCCCTAAGACGTCTGATTGCTATCCAATCACTCCCATAGCCCACATTACCTGCAGTGGCGTCCTGAGCCGCAAAAACACGGCCCATAACCCCCGAAGTCATAGTCCAACCACCCCTCCCCTACACACCCTCACAATGCCTCACATAAACTGATGCCTAATACATGGTCACTTTAACTGATTAGAATGATCGCTACATTAGCCTGTACATTGCCATAATTGTATAATTGACTCTAAACATTGTTATAGTCACTCCAAATAGAGGTACAGCATTGTATTTGGCCATGAAATAAATTATTTGTCCTTAAAAGATCGCTAAATTGGCCTAAAATATCGCTAGGTTGGTATAATAGACTCTACACATTTTTTTAAGCTGAGAGACCCTTAGACCACCTGTCATTTTATTCCATAAGGTTAGCGTGATGCACCAATGCATTTATTTGTCCTTAAAAGATCACTAAGTTGGTGATAACTTTGTTCCCATTGTGCATATTTGAAAATAAAGACCGCCAAGACGTTCGCCAGCTCGAGCTACCCTTTATCTATAGGTCACACTATGGGAAACTCCTATTATTAAGGGAGATACGATTTATTTTGTAAAATTGCCAGTTCTTGGACCTCTCTGCCAGTGCCTGGACTGGTGTCTGCCCCCGCGTCCCAAAAAAGCCTATATTTCAATCCATTCCTTCCTCAAACCTGCCCTTTTGCGCCAGTGACACTTAAAACAGATAGGTTTTAGCTGGAGGTAGGGCGCAGGTGGACCGGCTCAGGCTGAAAAGGCCGCTAGTCAAATAAATTATTTCGCTTATTCTTTTCCGAAACAAATTTTATAGGGGGGGCATGTCCTTTTGGGGGATGAAACACCCCAGATTGATACCAAACATTCCATATCCTCGCATATTATTTGCATAATTAGCATAATTATACAGTATCTTGGTACTTTTCCATATATATAGATGTGTGTCATTGCTGAATGGGTGTCTTTCCATTTCTCCATTCTCTGGTGTTTGATTGAAAATGTTGACGCCATTCTTCTGCATAGGCCTTCATTTTAGCCTTTGCATGCTCATCCCAGCGATGCATCACACTGTCAATCCTTTCTTCTCCTGAGAAAGGTAGCTTCACCTCAAATGGACGTCCAAACATGGTAACAGCCGGAGACTCACCAGTTGAACAATGCAGTTTAGCATGGTAGTTACGCTGAAACTTATTCATGTCCTGTTTCAATGGCTCCCTCTCCGCACATACACCTTTTACAACCTTGCCTAGATTCCTCATGAATTGTTCACACTCACCATTTGCCTGAGGCCATAATGGTGTGATCCTTTGATGACAGAAACCAGAGTATTTGGCAAAGTTAGCAAACTCTTCTCCTTGAAATGGAGGTCCATTTTCAGTCTTGACATCAACTGGCTTTCCAAACATTGAGAATAGATTATCAAGGACTGGAACAACAGCCCTAGCACTTGTCAAATACACCGTCAACACTATTGGAAATCTCAAGTAATCATCAAAGCTGCCCCCCCAGTTGGTAAAGGTCCATAGAAGTCTGCACTCAGCATCTTCTATGGTCCATCTGGAAGTGGAGTCATCATGAGTTGTGTCTGCGATTGTTTCTTAACCACAGCTTGGCAAGGCATACACTTATCGTTTCTCTTAATCTTAGCGTCAATGTCGGGGAACCAAACTTTGGTGCGGATCAGTCTCTTTGATTTTCCAAGACCTCGGTGTCCCTTGTGTGGAAAGTCAATAGTTCTGTCTTGTAGACTCAGAGGCATTGCTAGTCTTGTACCCCGAAGAAAGTGTGAGTTGTCATGAGCTACAGTAAGCTCATCCTTCACCTTGTCATAGGCCTCATATGTTCCACAATCTGGACCTGATTTGAGTAACTTATGCCACTGGTTCCCTCTGATAGCAGTAGCAACTTTCTGAAGAGTATCATCTGTCAGTGTTTTTTCACATACCTCCACAACAGTGATTGAAACTCGTACTGAAGACATAGCCACAAAGTTGACATACTTCTCTCCATCTAGCTCAGCTCTAGAAGCTTTGTCCTTTCAATTAGGCCGTTGTTTTGGGTTTCATACCTCTGGCCAATGGGATTTTTCAACATTTAGGGGTAAAAAAATTAAAAAAATGTCCATGGAAAGCAACAAATATTGTAAAGCATCAATACAGTTGATGCATTTATTAATCAATAGAGGGAGCCCAGCTCACTCACCTGTACAGGTAGACTGGTACAGGTGTGCTGACCCACTTATTGCAGGCCTAATGCTGGCTCCATGCTTGTTACAAAAATTTCTTTAATTTTTTCTTCGTTCTATGTTATTTGTTGATAAATAGAACGGTGTTCAGTTTTCACAGGTCCAAGTCCAATTGCTTTGATACTTGTCCTACTCCCCTCGTAAAATTGTCAAAAATCTACCTTTTGTTGGTTAAAGGTATGTAGGGGCCGGCATCGTTGTATATATATTAGTGCCGTTCATCCGAGAGACGTGTTCGTGTGGTGCTTGTTCCTTCTATGCCAGCTAGGTGTCGCTTTGCGATACCCCGTTGGTACAAGAGGGGGCAGCACCATGCCTCGCGTCCAGCTTCTACTAAGAAGCCGGACGAGCGGCAGAAGGGGACTGGACATGGTCCAGTCAAGACGCTTAGTTATTACCTACTGATTATTAAATAAAGTCCTACCCGAGAGGTAGGGGTATCCGGGGCTTTGTCCAACCCGAACTACTCGTGTTGTGTTGGTATCTCTAGTGATAAGCGAGCCAACGAGCCACCCAACATATAAGTCGATACGAACCATTACACTGGTGCCGTGTCCAGTTGGTTCGGGGGTGGAGCGCGGCCAAATTGGCCGAAAGCCTCGGGAAACCCGATGCGGATCCCCCCCAGCCCTGGGCTAGAGGGATTCGAAGAGGATGGCTTTACATCCCAGCATCTGTTGTTAGACTGGAAGCCCGATCAACAACAAATGTTCAACCCAGAGGGTGTCCAGACTGTTTTCTCGACACCCGGTTTAATAGACGGTGCCACCAGTAATGGAGGTGGCATCGTAAGATTGTATCCGGGTACACCTCAAACGGTGGCACCGGACACAGGACTGTTTAGGGGGGTATTAAGACCCCCAACTTTGGACTTGAGCGATTGGTCCCGAGTTATAACTAGCAGGCGCCAGCTGGGTCCTATTATACCAGCAGGCTCGGCTAGCAACTTGGGTACCCCAATGGCACAAAGCCCTATGCAGCGTACCGCGACCCCCCCGGGAGCGGTACCAGAGGGGGCAAACGGAGTAGCCCCACTAATGATATCGTCGGATCATGATAGCGACGATGGCAAAGCTATAAAGGACCCTTTGGTCCCTAAAGCAACCCCGAAGACTAAGCCTCGGGATGCAGAACGGAGGAACTCGGAAAAGCATTACCTAGGCCTATCTTTGGACGAAGGCTTGTCTGACTCCATGTTCAACCCTGGAGGCAGCCGCAAGTCGATATACGGACGTCGGATGGGCCCCAGGTATAAAACTACCTCGGCCTATTTGAAAGCAAAGGAACAGGTAGAGTTACAGGCTAAGAGGCAACATGAACAATTCATGGCAGCCCAATTGAAAATAGAAGAGGAGACTAAATCTCGGATCGGCAAATTACGATCCGTTGAACAGGAGGCGATTCTAAAAGAATCAGACCTAAAATATCGCCTAACTTCTGTAGCCCATCGATTGGAGCGAAAGGAGAAAGACGAACGGGAAAAAGAGAGAAGATTGGCTGAGCTGGAACTCGAAGAAGCCAATAAACTCAGAGCAATCGAAAAGGCTAGAGCCGAGGAGGTTGCTAAGGCCCGGGATGTAAACAAACTACAATCCGAGTTGCATGCCATGGAGGAGAAGTTAAAGAAACTTCAACTCCGTAAGGCAGAGACGGAGGCCAAGTTGGTCTCGGAACAATCCGAGATCAAGAGAGAGACCAATGAATATCAGCGGTCTCAGAAGGAGAAAGGTGAAAAGTACCGTCTGTTGAAGGATACTTTTAAGCGGGAGGCATTAGCCGCCCAGGAGGAACGTAACCGAGCAGTTGCAGAAAACGAGAAAATTCGATCCGAGATCTTATCAGAAAATGCACAGCTAAGGGAGGAGCAGTGAAATCTCACTACGGACGTAGCTACCCTCACAATAAATAAGTCTTCCATGGAGAGTTATTTACAGGAGCAAGAGCAGGCAAATGCTCCTCCTGCGAGTAAGGACTTAAACCCGAACTCGACGTTTGTTAAACAAGGAGACCCAGTTTCCTGTTCTACACCTAAGCATCCGCAATACAATCCTTTTGTCAATGACAATGCGACGCGGAATGTAGATCAAGGGGGAGTTTACATCAGAACCCAAGATAAGCACGGCCGAACTAGTAGAGTCCGGATAAGTGAGGTCCCTATAGTCCACAACTTAGACCCGGACTATGTACCTCGGGATGCCTCCGACATTAGCGCGGAAAATAGTGGCTTCCACATACATGTGGATCAGACAGAAAATGTTGGATTGGGAGCTGATAACGACAGCGGCCAACAGGCTCCAGCAAACGATGGTAGTCACCCGACAGGGAACCAGCCATCCGATGGCGGCCAGCAAAGTACACAAGGGGGGGGCGGTGCTACGGGTACTACCGGTAGCAATAGTATCTCGGGTACCGGCCCTAACCAAGGTGGTGGAGGCTATACGAATCACAGTGGTTCACAGTGGATGTATAGCCAGCCGCCACCACCGCCTCCACCAGGCAACACAAGCTTTGGTGGAATAGGAGGCAATCGAACCTTGAACGAAACCAAGGCGATTGAGTGGAGCAAACAACAATGCACTAGATTGATGTATGCTCATAATTCCGCCCGAAGGGTAGCCGTGATTCCTAAGGAATACGACGGTACTCGACCATGGAAAGAGTGGTTCGAAGATTTCATCGATGTGATGAATTGTAATGGTTGGACCCCATACGAGGCCAAGCCGCATCTGGTGAGATGCTTGAAAGGCGGGCCAGGTCGCATGGCTGTAGAGCAATGGTGGACCTGGTACGGTCTCGTAGGAAGTTTTGAGCAGTTAGTAGAATCTGCTAGTGGACTGTTGTGTAACATGGTCAAGGAGGATCCGATGGTCTGCTTTAAGAAACGCACGCAGAAGCCTAACGAAGCTTTCAGAGCATACGGTATGGAGCTCCATGCCCTGCTAAGCAAGGCCAGGCCTGGTACTGAAAACCAGGACTGGTACATGGACGATTTAATTACACAATTCGTTAAGGGTCTGAGAGACCGAGACGAGCAAATAGCTGCCAGAGATGCCTGGAAAGAAGGCATAACATTGCACGGCATATTTAATGGTATAGATATGGCCGTGAAGAAGCGAACCATGTTAGCCGGGGACATACCGAATGCCACTGGCTCGGCTCCCCTAGCATCAGTAGCTCAGCGGTCTGAGGTAAATAATACCTCGGATGACTTTGAACTGATTGAAATCGAGCAGGAGGACAGCACCTTCTGTTCGATGCAGCTAAGGAAAAATGCTTCAGGTAGGAAGTATATTCCGAGGAAGGCGTTTAATAAGCCGAGGGATTCTAGACCATCATCCAAGGTCAGAAGTGACCCGAAAGTTGGTGAGAAGGCAATCAAGCCTCTTGAAAGCACTGATAAAGCGAAGGGTCAGTCTCCAGACATGACCAAACTTATGGAGGATATGTGTAAGAAAATTACAGATGCCCTCCAAGCCAGTCAGCAAAGGCCCCGAGTGGATCGCCGGACGGTTAAGTGTTTCAGGTGCCAGCGCATGGGACACTACTCCTCTGAATGTACCGCTGCTAAGCCGGTAATGGCTGCCTTCTATGAAGCCGAAGGTAACGGCGAAGGCGGGGAGAACGCTACAGATTCCGCTGAGGTGGAAAACTAGTGGGGGTTGTATCCACGGCATTGGGTATAACCCCTGAGAGGAACGAATGCCAAAATGCTACCGGGGGTGACCTGGTGGAAGATTTCGAATCAAATTCACCTGGAGGTCGGGTGACTGTGGGTGCGCACCCCTGCACTACGGCCGGGGCCAGGGACCCTAGTGCTTATGTGTACGGTGGTGAACATATAGAGGCGAGTGGCCGCACTGGGGGAGAGGAAGGATGGATCAAGGAGTTGATTCGAGTGTGTGGGACACGCCTTCCCCCAAGTCATCCGTGTCTGGAATTTTTGAGAGGACTCGGATTGAATCTTGGTGATTCGGGAGACTTTCACCAGTTTACCAGTAACCCCTCTCCTTTAGGGGGGAGACGGTGGTATGTACCCATATCTGTGGAAGGCCGGGTAGGTGAATTCTTGGTGGATACTGGAGCCAGCCACTCCTGTGTGTCCAAAAGATTCTTCGACTCGGTGGCCGGCAGCCATGAGAACCTCAAAACGGGGGTAAATGCTTGCACAGCCGACGGAAGCAGTATGCGTACTTTTGGTAGGACGTTTATGCCTATCCGTATAGGAGGCAAAGAATTTGTTCTTTCGCCAACTATAGCAGAGGTTAGTGATGACGGAATCCTCGGATTGGATTTTGCGAGCTTATATGGGGCAGTCTTGGACCCCAGGGATGGTATGATGAGTATACGGAACCCGTATGGCTTGCATGTCCAATGCGTATTGAGACAGGTGTCTTCGGTCGCATCAGTGATACATACGGTGAAGATCCCACCGGGTACCACTTGCAATGTCCTTTGTGGCGGATCGATGGCCCAGAGGAATGAAACTGGTGTCTATGAACCCGACACGGTGTATTTATCAAGTATCGGGTTGGACTCAGTGGATACATTAGTGGCTAATGCAGCTTGGACTGTATTACCCATGACTAACCGAAGTGGTTCAGTGGTTTACTTGAAGCGAGGCGACAGTTTGGGTGTGATGAGTTCGGTTGAACACGTCGCCGAGGCTAGGTTCAATAAACCACTAAACCCTGTTAGTAAGCATCCATTGGATGAAGAATTTCAAAAGCTGATTGAACAATCAGATTTACAGAATACGGAGGATAAGGAGTGCCTAGCGAAACTCCTACAAAAGTACAAGGGTGCTTTTGGTAGGGAAGGGGGACCGGTGGGTAGATCCAACAAGGTGTTGCACACCATAGATGTGGGCAACGAGAAACCTTTTAAAATCCTGTATCGCAGACTTCCTCTTAAGAAGAAGTTAATTTGCGAACAGGAAATACAAAAACAGTTGGACCTAGGGGTCATTGTGCCGAGCTCGAGTCCCTGGTCCAGTCCTGTTTGTATGACCACTAAGAAAGACGGTACAATCCGCTTTTGTGTCGACTACCGAAAACTGAACGGTATGACAAAGAAGAACTCGTATCCTTTACCAAGGATAGACGAGACATTAGATAGCTTGGGTGGGAACCAATGGTTCTGTACCTTGGACTTACAATCCGGGTATTGGCAGATACCGATGCACCCCGATGACATGGAGAAAACAGCGTTCTCCAGTCATATGGGGCTATTCGAGTATAATGTCTTACCCTTCGGATTGTGTAACGCCCCTGCTACATTCGAGGCTATGATGGAATCCTTGTTAAGTGATCTTTTGTGGAAGAAATGTTTGGTCTACTTGGACGACGTTGTCGTGTTCGGCAAGTCGTTTAAGGAATGCCATGCAAATCTGCAATTGGTACTCGGCCGGATACTATCAAACGGCCTAAAGCTCAAACCCAAGAAATGTAACCTGTTTAAGAAAACAATTACATACCTGGGAAGGATCATCACCCCCAGTGGTGTGAGCGCAGATCCGGAGAAATTAGAAGCTGTAGAGAATTGGGAAAGACCCACGAGTGCTAAGGAGATGAGATCATTTCTAGGATTTTGTTCCTACTACCGTGATTTCATACCGAATTATTCTCGTGTCAGCTTTCCTATGCAGTGCTTAGCTCACTGGACCCCGGGTAGGGCACGGGACCCATTCCCATGGACCAGCGAGCAAGAAGAATCTTTTAATAAAATAAAAGATTTGTTTAGAAACACACCCGTATTGAAATATCCCACTCCCGAGGGACATTTCATCTTAGACACAGATGCGAGCAATGATGCAATAGGGGCGGCTCTCTCCCAGGTCCAGGACGGAGTCGAAGTCCCAATAGCATTCGCTAGCAACACGCTAAGCAAGACCCAGCGTAATTATTGTACCACCAAACGGGAACTCCTCGCGGTAGTGGTGTATACGAAGAAGTTTAAGCATTTTCTCTGGGGAAGTGACTTCACTTTAAGAACCGACCATTCGTCTCTTAGGTGGCTCCTTAACTTTAAGGATGCCGAGGGGATGATTGGACGATGGTTAGCTCATCTATCCGAGTTTGGATTAGAGCATAAACAAATAGAGCACCGACCCAGTGCTAAACATATCAATGCGGATGCCTTGTCGAGGCGACCTATCCGAAAGTGCCAGAATGCCACTTGTGAAGACTGCGGGGCCCACAATGCTGTGGTAGCTGGGTTGGTATTTAATTATACCACCCCCCGTATCCCCTGGGAGGAGGCTGTATGTAGCTACCTCGATTGGTCCCCGGAGACCATCAAGAAGTTCCAACAGTCGGATCCCACCACTGCGCGCATAATGGAATACCTACGGACAGGTATTAAACCGGCAAGGCCGCTAGTATCCCTAGAAGATAGGGAAGCGAGGCGATTGCTAGCTCAATGGACCAAGCTAGAAATCCGAGACAGCATACTATGTAGGTGGAAGACAACTCCCACCAATGGTAGGCTGTTACAAATAGTGATCCCCACCCCGATGAGGAGAGATATCATGTATTATTGCCATGGTCACCAAACTAGCGGCCATTTCGGTAAGAAGAGGTCAATAGAGCGCCTATAAAGGCGTTACTACTGGCCTGGAATGAGAGGCGACCTGCTCCGGTGGATCGCCACTTGCCCGGATTGTTGTAAAAACAAGCCGGGACCCGGCCGGGGAAAGCAACCCTTATCCCAGGAATTGTTTGGTGTCAGGTTCGCTCGAGTGGCGATAGACATCATCAGCGGGATCAAGACGACGCCCCGGGACAATACTTGCATGATGGTCGTAACCGACTATTACACCAAGTACACCCGGGTGTTCCCTCTTCCTAATCACAAAGCCGCCACATGCGCTGAAGCGTTTGTAAAAGGCTGGGTGCTGCATTTGGGTGTTCCCCTTATGATGCACAGCGACCAAGGGAGAGAGTTCGAGTCAGAGCTGTGGCAGGAAATGTGCCATTACCTAGCTATTTGCAAGACCTGAACAAACCCATACCGACCGCAGTCGGATGGGCAGGTAGAGCGGTTCAACAGAACCCTGATACAAGTGCTAAAGCCCCTGGTTAATACCCACCAGGACGACTGGGATGAACAGTGTGAGTTTGTAGTACATGCTTACAACAACACTGTCCATTCATCTACTAATTGCACTCCAAACATGCTAGTGTTCGGCGAGGACTTCATAATGCCCGCCGACTTAGTGTATGGAGTGGTTGGGATAGACCCGGAGGCGCCTTGCACCGTGTTGTTTGTGGAGTCGTTAAGGGATAGGTTCAAACAGGCATACGAGGCCGTTCGGAAAGAGCTGCTGAAGAGTGCGAAGTGGCAAAAGGTGGGTTATGACACCAATGCCAAAAGAATTCGTTTTAATGTTGGGGACAAAGTACTAAGGTACTACGAGCCGCTAGAACGGCTGAAGCTCGTAACGCCCTGGGAAGGTCCATTTAAAATCATTCGCATCATCTCCGAGTCCACGGTGATGATGGAGGACTGCCTAACCGGTAGGAAATGGAAGACAAATGTCGGAAAACTTCGGCCCTGGAAGGGACGCGAAGAGGCGGAGAGGGAGTTCGGTTACCAACCACCTGAGTCTGTCCATAGCGGACCTAGCGTGGTAGTACCGGTGAAAC
The DNA here is from genome assembly GCA_949317995.1 of Acholoe squamosa. Classification (NCBI taxonomy): domain Eukaryota; kingdom Metazoa; phylum Annelida; class Polychaeta; order Phyllodocida; family Polynoidae; genus Acholoe; species Acholoe squamosa. The sequence goes on from OX439044.1 coordinate 22,543,515, forward strand.
GCCCTAGAGGCCGGCCGAGAAAAATGCCGGAAGATGAAGTAATAGTCAAAAAGAAGACGAAGGCCAGGAAACGACCTAATCGTAAGAAAAGGAAGAATGTCTCGCTGAGTGAAGGCATTACGTATGGGAAAGGTCTCGCCATGGCTAAGCGGAACCCAGAAAAGGCCGTATGTAAAGCCGGGAAGAATAAGAAGCTAACCGAAGGCGTTAGACGCAGTCCCCGGTTGAGGTCTGCTGTAACCTAACTCAGTACACAACGAGCTGCTGCGTGTTGTCCGCCGTAGGCGGTTAACATACGTTCCACGGCTAGAGATGCCGAACGCGCCCCCCGGGTAGCTGTATCCTGTGAGTGGCGGTCGGATTAACCGGTACATTCGCTTTGAAGCGTTGTATACATCGCCAAGCTCCAGACGATAGCACTCGGGTAGTAGGCCGCGTCTCGCATGTCAAGTCGAATGTTAGTTCGGATCTAGTCCCCTAGGTGGCGCCGCGGGTGCGGCGGGAAAGCGCAGAACTAGGTCACCGGATAGCCCTTGCGGGATCTCGCAAGACGAGAGGTCTGACGTCATATTGTTCATAACTAGAGCGGACTCGTGGCGGTAAGACGCCACCCGTTTCGCTCTGGTTAGTGTTGGCGGTTGGCAGCCTTTAGCTGTTGAGTTAGCTTGCCTAACTATTCCCCTCTTTGTTGGACGAATCCTTCGGGAGGAGTCCAACACATTTGCCAATTTATAAATTGGAAGTCGCCCTCAGTGCCATGGCACAGGGGACGATTGAAGCTGCGCGTCAAACTGCCAACGTTCAGTTGGAGGAAGGCGAGGACCCGAAGGTCCCGTCTCGGGTTGAGGAGTCTATGGACTCTTCAACAGAGGAGGCAGCCCTTACGCTCTCTGCGATGGCCGAGGCCACCGACAGAGAGAGGATGCCACCTCCACCACCACCGCGCCCGGAGCCCACGTCTACAGCGACAGCTTCGGGTGATAGAATTGATGTCCTGGACATTCCGATGTATCCCCCGGGATATAGAACTCGCATCGAGCGTATGGCTCACGTCGATGACGAGGCGGGTGTCGTGTACACCTCTTGGGGGACCTACATCCCCATGCACGCCTCCATGTTCGGCTACGGACCGCGGTGAAACCAGGCGTGCCCGAGGCCATACCAGACGACTTCAAGACTCTGGTCATGGACTCGTGCAGCGACGAGTTGGCTGACAGTATGCCAGTCTCTTGGCTCCGGAACTATCGAAAGTTGGCGGAGAAGATGGCGGTCAACGAAAGCTTGGCCCGAGCTGTATTGATCTCCGAAGGCATTACCCGGAAGGCCGTGGAGCTAAGAGAGTCTGAGTCCGATATGGATACAGACTCCACTGTCACCCTGTCGTCGGTGGAAACCGACCGGGTCAAGTGGTTGACCCGCAAGCCTGCACCAAAGGGTCCTCTCACCGAGAGTGACCTGGAGGTTGAATACCTTAGGATCGCCATCGAGAGGTCCGCGTCCGAGAAGTAACCGGGTGCCGACATACCGGAGGCGCCTGGCGAGATCTCGGAAGAGGACATCTCGCGTCAGCAGGCTGCTGTTGAAGCCAAGCGAGCCGAGCTCGCCAAACAGCAGAAGGAGCTCACCGCAGCTCGTCGGGCCCACAGAAAACAGCAGGCCCAAAGTAAGGCGAAGGCTTCCTCCGACTCTGACTCCCCGGTCAGTGGTAGGAGAAGCCCTCGTTCAAAGGACAAGGATCCAAGTCAGTCGGATTCTAGTCCCGAGGTGCTGGCACAGCCACCCAAGGTCGTGCGTCGGAAAAAGAAGAATGGAGCGAAAGCGTCTCTGGCGGAGCCCACGCCCCCCACCAAGTCGAGGGGTAAGGGCGACCCGAAGACGCCCGCCTCCAAAGCACCAACAACCACAGTAGCCACCTCGGTTACTGCAGCGTCCTCTGCCAGCACTAGCGGGGCGAGCGCCAAGTCCTCTACCAAGGCTTCGTCTTGTACTACTACCACCAGCCGTGCTAGCCGTAGAGGAGAGGGCATTTACACGGACAGTGAGGGAAGCGAGAGCGACCCAGAGCTGCCCGAGTCAGCCAGATCTGATTTGGAGTCTGTGACAACGTGGGAAGAGATGACCACGGATGTCCCTAAAGACGACAATCAGAAATGGATGTGGAAGAATGCAGCCGAGGGGTTCAAAGAACGGACTCCCCGCTGCTTCGCGGACTGTGCTTACGACACAGTCCACTACATGTGCCCGGGCGCCGTCAATAAGGACAGTGATAGCGATGACGAGGAGTGGATGAAGTCCGGCCCCTCGGATACGCCAGTGGGTAAATTCTACCTCATTTGGATTGACCAGCTCAAATCCAAATTGGGGTCGATTTACAGCTACGAGGCCCGGACGAAAGTCCAATGGGCGATGACCCAATGGGGACCATCCGGCAACCGCCGGAGGTGCCCATTCGAATCGTGCCAGCTGGCTGTCACTGGAGAGAAGGTGTTTGAGACGAAGCCTCGCTTCGCTCGACACATAGTGGAGCACCACATGCACCACAAGCCCATGATGATGTGTGTGCTCGGAGACCGTCCGAGCAAACTGTGTGACGGCACGTTTTCTACTAACCGGCGTCGGGACATGGCTCTGCATCTGCAGAAAGCCCATGGCACCGGCCTGGAAAAGACGAGAAAACGGGCCGTTAAGTGCTTTAACGAGCTCCTGGCTAACTGGGCCTCGTTGAGTGTCAAAGACATCAAGGAGCAGGCATTCGAGACCGGATTCTGCTCGTGGAGGAGTGGCAACCTGTTAGCCTTCTTCCAGATCAACTTCTCCTCCACCAAGTTCGGGATGCCCAGCGAGGTGCACCTGAAGGTGAAGAAGTGGAGGGGAGACGACAAGCGGGAGAAAATCAAAGCCCGCTCGAAGGGTCCTAACGGAGGCACAGCCACGGCTGCCAGTGCTTCCAAGAGGACCCGCGCAGACCGGTCCGTAAGCCCTTCGGGTAATAAGGACCAGCCTAGACCAGCCAACCCAGCTGATCATCGCGAGTCGGGACAACAGGTCTCGGCTCTAGATATGCCTAGCAACCAGACCCGTAGGGCGGTTAGCCAGGCGGCCACTCCGGCCACAACAACACCACCTGTACCCGCGGAGCAACCCCCGGGTGAAGCCTCTGGCAGCCAGGATGACGGGAGCGACTGCTTCGCTCCCCCATCCGGGTACACATCTTGGTGGGCTGGTGAGGGATCTTCCGGCAAGCGCCCCACGTACAGTGAGTACGCGGCGAAGTTCCCTTCCATGGGACCAGCGGGACTCGAATCTCAGGTCCTAACCCCCTTGGGCCGGTCAAAACCCCGGGGTAGAGGCCGTGGTGGAATGGAGTCCACCCGAGCTCCCCCGGGCGGTGGCCGAGGCCGAGGAGGTGCTACAGTTGAGGGTCCCTCTGTCCCTCCAGCAGGCGCTCCGCCGGCCACTGTGGAGGCTGCCGCGCCTCCACCAGCTATAGTTCCACCAACGGTCCCTCGGGTGCCCGTTATGGAACTAATATCAGGTACTCTGTCAGGTCTTCAGGATCCGAACACGTTTGTCGATCATCGCGACGTTCAAACGGCGAAGATCCAGAATGACCTGATGGGGGAATGGCAGGCATTGCATCGCCAGAAGTCAGTCGACTACTGGCGTGTAATGACTGAAGCCACCTTCAACCTGGTCTACGAGGTCCAGAAGAGGGAGGAAGTGAAAATCCAGGTGCAGGAGAGGAAGAATGTCGAGGTGGCAATCCAATCCTGCCGGCGCCAGCAGTTGGAAGCTGAAAAGCTTAAAGAGTTCCACCGCGCTGAGAACGCCGGGTACATTTGTAGGTACAAGGAGGCTGACCTCAAGTTCTTCCTCGCATTCGGGAAGCACCTGGACGAGTGGGACGGCTCTGCGTCATCCCTGTCCTTCGCTCCGGCTGCTCCACCCGTTCCGGCTGCTCTACCTGCACCCGAGGCAGTGGACAGTCCGTCCGCGGTGATGGGCGCGCTGAGCTTGGGGAGCGACACGCCCAGCGAAACCTCCACGCTGCTCTCTGTGAGCAGTTGCAGCAGCTCGGCTCCGGCCGCCTCAGCGGAGTCGCCAGAGCCGAGCTGCATGCCAGAGGTACTTATCCTTGCACTGGACTCGCCGACCTGGAACCAAACCTGCAGCGAAGGTGGACGCTAACCCGAAACACAAAGAGGACTACCACACCTAACCGGGGCTCCATCTTCCCACCTTCATCAGGGCACACCATAACAGCAACGTGGCTTGCCACCACATATATGTCGTCGGGTGGAGCTGCAGAAACCAGTCGTTCCAGATTCGCCGGAAGTCCGGTATTTTGTAAGGGTGATCCTGCTACCCTGGTAGGACGTCTATCATTACCAGTATTAAAATTTTGTGTAAAGCTATTTTTATATAATATTTATATTCTTGTAATCAAACCAAACAAAATTTTTCTTGGGTTATTTTCCCCACCTCAAGGTGGACGCTAACCCGAGGGCTCCGAGGGTCGGTTATTTACTACTGTAAAACATTGTTAATACCATTTCACGACATATCTACCACTTTTTATCGCGTCTCTAATACTATAATAACACTGTAACATTGTTACCATCTACTACCTTAGGTCGATGGTGCATAAGGCACCACTTCCTAATTGTTATTATTAGTTACTTCGGGTTATATGCGACGATGCCTCATCATGTACATATTATTTATAATGCCCCTTAATGTTCTATAATCTATACGAACACTTGTGTATAGACTTACCTATGTATGTATAACTTATTATTGTATAAAGTCAACAATAGGTATTTATTAAATACACCCAACCCTAGGTATAGTCTAGTGGGGGTGGTGTAGGGGCCGGCATCGTTGTATATATATTAGTGCCGTTCATCCGAGAGACGTGTTCGTGTGGTGCTTGTTCCTTCTATGCCAGCTAGGTGTCGCTTTGCGATACCCCGTTGGTACAAGAGGGGGCAGCACCATGCCTCGCGTCCAGCTTCTACTAAGAAGCCGGACGAGCGGCAGAAGGGGACTGGACATGGTCCAGTCAAGACGCTTAGTTATTACCTCCTGATTATTAAATAAAGTCCTACCCGAGAGGTAGGGGTATCCGGGGCTTTGCCCAACCCGAACTACTCGTGTTGTGTTGGTATCTCTAGTGATAAGCGAGCCAACGAGCCACCCAACATATAAGTCGATACGAACCATTACAGGTATATTTATTGCTCCAAAACATGACTTTACATGGGCTTTTTTTTTTTTGCCTCTGGCCGATGGGATTTTTGCCCTGAATTTGGGCCCTTCTTTTCCTCTGGCTGGTCAGATTCTTGACTCAAAAAATCCATAATCCAAGATATTGAATAAAAAACGGCCTTAGGATAGTCAGCTGGTTTGTCTTTTCTTGGTCTGTAGACAACTGTCATGTCATACCCCTGGAGTCTTAGTAGGGCTGGGCATATCTGAAAACCCTGGAGTCAATGCTAGAGCGGCTGTAGCCGCGGACCGGGTGAATTCGGATTTTTCAGAAAAAGTCTAAACCACAACCCTGACATTGAATTTTCAGTTTTAGAGGGCATTTGGTGCATTCTGTTGCATTTCTAGAACCGGGAACCAAATATAGAAGATACCTACAGGAGTGGTGGAACATGTTTGAAGTTAGGGGTGCCCAACCTCCCATAAATGGGAATTGGGTCGAAAAAAGACTAGGCTCTTGGGGCTGTAGCATTGTGTAGGCTCCAGAATTTTTTTTTGAATTTTTACCTATAAATTGCTGTATTCTTGAAGGATTGGGAATGTGTTGAACAACATTTTGAAATTTTACTTTGATAAATTTACATATTTTAGGGCATTGTGAGCCTTTAATTTTTTATCTCTCCTTTGGGGGGCCAAACAAACTCTGTCCCCAGCTTCGGTGGCCTGGGCCCCCAGGCCCCCACACCTCTTCTGCCCCCTGTGCCCTAAACCATGTCTAGGTGTGACACACATTTTGGCAATGGGATCTAGGCATATCTCAATGGGTTGATAGGATTCGCATGCAAGGCAATGTGAATTTTTAAGTGCGACACTGCAACTTTGGTAATGGGTCTAGAGGCATAGCTCCCAGGAAAATTTTGGATTTTGTAGGGCATTAATGCATATTGGGAGCTAAACTGACTCATACTTTTCCAGCCACTCCTTAAGGATTGGTGTTATGTGTTTGAGAAGGAGAACACACTAAAATAGTTAGCTCCTAACCCATCTTTGAAAATGCTGGGATTGGGAAGAATGTGGGGGAGGAGAAAGGCATAGAGACAGATACAGTCCCTTGCTTCCTCGACCCTTTGATTCCTCGGATCCCTCATTACCTCAGACAGAAGATCTAGCTGTATGTTTTCTACTGTTTTTGGACTTACTTCCTCAGATAATTTGCTTCCTCAGACATTTTTTCCTTGCATTTTCCAAATCTGAGGAAGCAAGGGCCGACTGTATTACACTCCCACCACCCCACCTCCAAAAAAAAAGAAGAAAACAGAAAACAACAAAAAAAGCACAAAACAACCCAGCAGGCAGCTGCTTTATAGGAATGTGGAGGAGGGGTGGCGTCATTTCCCTGAGAAAATCTTGAAATATAAAGTCAAAACATGCATTCTGGTAACTTTAGGAATCGCTTCATAACTTTGGCTCTGCTGGGATCCCCCTGTGGAGTGGGGACCTTCATGTGAGGGCATGGAGGAGCAGAATAACTTCATTGGGAGTCCACGAAGGAGGAATTTTCCTCCTTCCATTCTACCAGTGGGCATACCAGATTCGTAAAAGGCGACAAACTTGGGGTTTCTTGCTTGAGGTGAGCATGTGGGCAGCTGGTGTCCATATGCGCGGGCCCGGGCGTACATGCTTGCCTTTTGCCATGGGATTCCCCCTCAGTGAACCACATCTGAGTGATCAAAGGCCGTGGTTTGTCTGGCCCTGTCTATGGGACCAGGCAAATAAAAGAACACTTGCTATCCTTCGAAAAGAGTAGGGGAATGAAGCCCCGGTAGCGGTTTTCCCCCTCACCCCTCCTCATAGATGCGGTCATTCATCTCATAGATTCGATCATTCATAGATTCGGTCACTGCTGTGTCGGGCAAGCAGCATATAAATACCTGTCTAGCTGTTTGGACAAGCAGCTTTTAAAAACCTGTCCAAAAAGAAAAGAAAGGACTTGTTGTCCACGAACCACAGAAATGTCTGCTAACTTTTAAGTACTATTAGTGGACGTAAAATCAACCAAACCAAACCAAACTCTACTGGGAGTATTTGAAAATCTGTCGCCAATTTCAAGGCCATTGTCGCCACTTTTTGGCTACATGGCGACATTTGCCCAGCCCGCTAGAGTCTCTGTACAGGTGGATTTGCATGAGGATTTTTGTAAATGGAAGTCAGTGGCTAGTGATCGGTGACTACAGTGAAATGACTGCCCAGTACATACAGATGATATCGCTCACAGCGGAAAACAACTCCAAGTCTTCTCTCTGGGAGTATCTCTGTTCCCCTGGAGACAGTGCTCTACTTGCAAAACCAATCAAAACATTCTCTCCGTTGATCTTCTGTGTCAATATCACTCCCAGACCAACCGGACTTGCGTAGACAATGATGTCAGTCAGTTTGTCTGGATCGTAGTTGCGGGTTACTGTATCTTCATGCAAGGACTGCTTCAGCTTTTTGAAAACAGCTTCTTTTTGTTTACCCCAATTCCACTCAACGTCCTTCTTGGTAAGCTCTCTCATAGGCTCAGGCCCCCCCCCCCAAAAAAAAAAAAAATGTTGGATTTCCGGTAACATGCTCCAAAATGTTGAGGTCGGTAGGTCAGATTTTTTTTAGATTTTTTTTTTAAGTATCTCAGGCCTCATATATTCAAACTTTGCTAGGTTTTCACTGGTTATTACAACAAAGGATCGTTTCCTGTATGAAACGATAGTAAAATATGTGGATATGTTTCGAATAAAGACCCTGAGATAAAAATTTGAAAAATGTTAAAGAATTGAAAAAAAAATTTGAAAAATCTGAAAATAATTAAAAAAACTTCTTAAGTAGGCCTCTTTTAGCTGAGGTTGGTCGGGTGACCAGGACCTTTTTTTTTGTTGGCCAAAGTAATTGTTGCATAGTGCTGGATGAACCATGCACAGTAATTTGCCATACAAAGCAGAGAATGTACCTCAGTTGGATTCTCTGGAGCATCAGCTTCATTGAGGGCAGCAACGTAGCTTTTTGGTTTAGCTTTTTGGTTAGGCATTTGCTGTGATAACCATATTGAAGATGTGCCATGTGACCATGTTATTTGGAAATTCTGAAAATATCCAGAGATATCTACAATATGGTCTTTATTTCATCTCAATTGATAAAAGGAAGTCCTAAAATGTTCTTGTTTAAAGTTGAATTAACTCACCATTTTTTAGAATATGTATGCCATGTTATCACTAATGCTATCTCCCTTATCAAGATAGATAGAGACAATCAGGATTCCATAATTTTCTGCCCATATGCTTACCTCTTAACACCACTACTTGGCTTCTGGTAGGATTCCAACAATATTTGAAAAATAATGACACCCCCTAAAGACTGAAAATCAGCTTAAAATGCCTTGGTAAATGAAGAGTACCCTGGGTGGTTGTATTCTTTTTCTGTATGAAGTTATTTTTATGGAATTTATATGATTTATTCAATTCTAAAATATTGTAGGGGTATGGTATTGTAGTGTTCTACCCCTCGATGTTCAATCGAATCTTTCGATAAACAACGAAGAACAGCTATTCAGGTTCCAGTTAAAACTTTATTGTCTAATAACACATAGGCATCAGCCGTTCTCGATCACAGTTACAGGTGGCAGAGTTTGAACTCTAAATCAGGTTTGACACTAGGCCTTCTAGTGTCTACAGTTGATATTCCACATACGCCTCCTCTGTGCAGCAGCACAGAGGAGTACTAGAATATGGTAGCCGGGCAGCCACCAACCATCGCTCACGATGGTCAGACGGGGCTGGACTGACCCTGAGGAAGGCCGTACAACGGCCTTATATACACCGGAGTCGAGGGCCATGTGACCAAGTGGTGACGTGGCGCTGGACTCCAGCGCCCCCAGGCGTCGGGTAATAGAGGTGCTCTCGACGTCGCCCACGAGGACCACGAAGGTACCTCGAAGACGACGCGGGACCACCACACCACCCCCCACTAGACTGAAACGAGGTCTCTGAAAATTCAGAGACCCCGGATCAGTCTAAACAATTAGATAATAATATGAACTACTGGATCTGTCGACATAGTCGACAGAAACAGTAGAGGAATATATTGAAATATAGTTTCTACTGTACTGTAGAAAAAAATTATTATCACAGTTAAATTATAAGGCGTTGCTCCATCCAACGTAGGAGACCAGTGTCGAAACACTGCTTCACAACCTGCTCCTGGTCGATCCGAGGGAGGCACGACCGGGTATGGCAACCGGGGTCGTGTCGTTTCCTCCCTGTCTCGTTGAGAAGCTCCTTCCAGCGTAGGAAGCCCATCGATAGTGTACAGTTCTACTATGATGGTCCTTCGACCGTGAGGCCGAGGATGTGTGGCACCACCGGGCCCTAAGACCAGGGTGGCGTCGGATCCACACAGCTTCGCAGGGAGGTCCGGGGACAGGAAAGGTACCCCCACTCGTGGAGGGTACACCGTCGTCCGGGAACGAGTTCCCGGGGGTTCCGTGCTGACATCGAGACTCTGTTCAATGTCAGCGATCCAAGCTAAAGAGGAGGAGCAGTAGTATCATACTACTGATCCTCCGAGATGGACCCTGTAGCGGCGTCGATTTCGGCCTGCTCTCCGTCAGTGCGCTCCTCCTCATGTGAAGCGCTGGCGGCTAGCTGGCCCGAAAACGTCGGCGACTCCGGCAATGGGGCCTCACGGTCCATTGTCGTACTCCAAGCCTCGTTAGAGGTCTCGGGTGCATCCCGGGAGTCCCCCTCAGCATCTGAGTGGAGAACGGCCGAGTCTGCTGAGTCGCTTCCGTCGTCGTCGTCGCTCTCCTGACCATCGGGGTCGTCCTTGTCTCCCTGGTCAGGGGGAGGCGTTGGAGAATGATCGACGACATCGACGTCCCCGTCTATATCCATCGACTGTTCCGCCTCGGCAGGTTCTACTGCTTGGGCGGAAGCCGACGGGTCCGGGCAGACGGCTACATTCGCCGGGGCCAGAGGTGTGATGCCATGAAGATCCGGATGGATCCTCGGTGACACCACTCTCTGGACCGGTGGCGGTGTAGGCTCGGTGGTTCCCGAGAGGGTTATCAAGGGAACCGAGGAGGAAGACGGGTCTGCTGGTGGGTAGACGGAGGCACCGAGAGACCTACCCGGGGTGTCAGGCTTGTCCTGCACCACCTGTTCTCGGCCCAACATCATCATAGCCGAGCTCAGACTGTCCATTTTTGGAGACAATTCTCTCAACGGATTCGTCTGAGCCGCCAGCGTCCTGACGTCAGGGACCACTCCACCCTCGACGAGGTACCTCTGCGCTTCGCGGGAGGGCTCGGTTCGAACGGGCTTCAGGGTTCGGACGCCATGGTGCTTGTCCTTCATCCATTCCGAGAGTTGGACCCCGAAGACTCTGAAGAATTCGCAGTCGATTTCCTCCCAGCCTTCTATGATACTATCCCTCTTGGTAATATCATATTGGGCCTGTGACTCAAAGTTATTGAGACGCGTTCGGACATCGGTCAGACGAGAGTCCATCTCCATCTGAACGGTCTGGCGCGCCTCATCCCTAAGAGCCGGAAGGAGCTCGTTACGGATGGCCATGTTTGTTCTATCAAACAGGCCGAACAAGTAGGCACTCGCTTCCTCACGAAATGCCTCACCGAACTTGTCGATAGCAGGGCTGCCTGTCATCTGTAGAAGTCCCTTACAACGTTCCACGAACGTCTTCGGGACCTCACGTTCGACGCCATCGCCGTAGGCAGGCTGTGCCAACTCCCAACGCAAGGTTGCTGTCGGGGTGTCGGCGCCTGTCACAACGTTGGAGAAGCTAGCTCCTGCTGCCGAGGTCAGTGTCGCGCCTCCCACGTGAACACGCGGCGTGGCAGCTGGGGTGCTGTCCTCCGCCGCCGCAGGGGGTTTGACAGGGGGAGACGAGTTGGTGGTTACCTTGGGTTGCCGATCACGACCACTCCGGGATTCCACCGTCTTGCCTCCAGTTTTAGCACCACTGGTGCTTGGTTTGGCTGAACCGGTCGAAGCAGTCTTCGACTTTTTAGGAGCCGGGGCTGGGGCGGCTTTCGATGCCTTTTCGGGCTTCGAGGGAGCAGCCTGCGGCTTAGGCTTCTTAGGTTCAGTCGAACCGGCAGACTTCCCAGCTTCTGTAGAGTGGGGCCTCTTGTTCCCACTCGTAGAAGCTGTCGGTCCTGGGTCCCGAGGACGACTGGCCTCCCGCTTCTTCCGTTGCTCTACCCTGAACTCGGGGTAGGCACCGTAGAAAGCGGGCATCAGTTCCGGTCTGATATACAGGCGCTTCGTAGACGGGGGTGCGGGGGCCATCCGCATCCAGTGTCTAGTCGGCGCGCCTGTCTTTTCATTCCGTTCACACTTTCCAACCAGTGTCTCCACTAGTTGGATAGCGCCCTCGGCGTTGTACTTATGGGGCTGCTTGTACGACTTGAGATGACGCGCCATCAAGCCCCTTCGTGAAGTCACGAAAGGAGGAGAGGTCGGGTCATCAGGGTCCTGATAACATGGAATGGTCTTTTCCACCTTAACACAACCGAACTGCGGACGGATGGCTCAATGCTCTTCAACCAAGTGTCGAGCATACCTGCCGTCTGTCGCATATACGCGAGGGGGGAACCCCTTACGTGTGCAGTTCTCGAAAGCACACTGCTGCCCCGGATTGAAGATGTGCCATGCGAATCCAATCCGCTGTCGTTCGGGCAGCGACACCCCCGACGAGTCTGAGGCATTCGTGATATTCTCGATCATCGAGACATACCAGTCAATGGCATGACTATGGTCCGAATACCATTCCTCGTCGTCACTACCATCCTTCCCGACGAGACTAGGGAGTACCACTTGACCGTTCTTGCGGTAGTCCTGAAGCTTGGTCAGTGGCCTGTCATCGACGTACGTCGTTTGGCAGTGATCGCTGACAGCCGCTTCCACTCGTCGACAGCCTTGGCCGTGTCTGGGGGTGAGGATACGGTGCTCTCCACGGCACCGGCATCGACCTCCGACGGCTCGGTTCCAGGTTCCGGTGGTGCAGTAGACTCGCTACTCCTTTCCCGGGCTGGAGCCTTCTTGGCTGCGGATTCCTTCTTGCTACCTTCCTTCTTGGGCACCTTAGGGATCTTGAAGTCTTTCAAGGTACCCTTAGATGCCTTCGATTCAGTGGGCTTCTTGCCCTTAGAACCTGAAGGGGTAGCACTTTTCGATGGAGCAGGTGTCGACGGCTTGTCGACCTCCATCTCGTCGGGGGAGGAGTCCCTCGAGGCGGCAGCAGCTGCGACTTTCAAGTCGCGCTTCTGCTGCTTAGAAGCCTCTTTCGCCTTCCGGCGGAGCTCCTTCTCCCGCTCCTGGGACTCGGCCAAGGCTTTCTGTGCTTCCTCGATCTGCTTCAAAAGGGCAGCACTTTTAGCCGAGGTAGACTCGAGCTCTTGCTCGGGTCTGGTCCTCTTGGACTTCTTCTTCTTCTTCTTCTTCTTCTGCGACTTGTGGCTCGCCGAAGAGCTGTACCCTGACTGCTCGTCGGACGAGGACCCCATGGTTCTTCCTGAACTGCTGGGTTCCACTAGAGAGAGAGAAGACTCCGGGTCTCGAACCGTACTCAGACGGGACGAGACTTCGAAGAGAATCTTCGAGGTATTTCGATCCGCACTCTGGCGGGTCGAAGCCTCGATGGTGCCTTCGATGTACCTCGAACCGCTCTCAGGCGGCTTGAGGGACCGAAGACTGGAGCCTCGAGAGAACACGAACCTGCGCTCACGCAGGTCGTGTCCCTCGACGCTTAGGCAGGGGAGACCTCCTACACTCAGGTAGGAAGTCCCCGGGGCGGAGTATACCAGCTGGAATAAGCTAGGCTTAGTCCAGCTAATCTGCGTCCGACTCTCACGAGAAGGGCCGCAGATGTGACCTCCGAGGTGTGCGGCGCGGCCTTTTATCCCTGTGGCGCACGCCTCTGATTGGAGGAAGGGCCTACGTGACCGAGGAGGGCAAACCCTATTGGTCCACAGCGCATCACGCCATGACCAAATAAGGTAATGCTCAAAAAATAGAACGACTCACTCTCCCCTCACCGTCACGCTCTGGTTCTCCAGTCGCAATGTTTGCATATGCCGTTATTTCCTATGCGGTCTATGGGTTCCAACACTATTAACATGGGTAATTTGGGCACCCCCCCCTTCATCAGACTACCGGGATTAAAAAAAAATGGTTCCAATATGGATCTACCCTTCGGGCAGAATCCACCAGCCTATGCTGGGAACCCATCCTCACAGTCAGAATAAAAGTCGGAGGCCCCATACTTCCATGCTTCTAGCATCAGGTTGTCTCAAACTAAGAGGCAATCGTATGACTTCTCGTTGTGTAATTTTTTATTCACCATCGGCTTCACGTCCACAGACAGATTTACCCAAGAACGGCACCTGTTATTTTAAAGCCTCGTTAAAAACACAGGTTAGTAAAGCTGCTGCTTAGTATTGTGCGAATCGTCGATTACTGAGTAGGGTTTAATCTAGGACTTTTCCTGATTCTAACCTTTACTATAGGAACGAGTGTTGAGCCCTGGGGCGGGTTACTATCACCCCCTCCTAGCCCGCCGTCCTTTGATGTGGCCGGGCCGACCGGGCTATTAACCCGTTTCCGTCGGCGTCTGCCTCCCATCACTTGTGACGGTGTGGATGTAGGAGCCAGAGTGTTTGCTCTGGATTTCCTTTCATCCTCGACACTCGCTGACCGTTCCTTTGATGAGCCTTGGCGCTTAAGCCTCGCTCGAGTCATAGGTCCGGACTGGAGTGACTGATCTTTGACTTCAATCGAGACGTTTCGATGTGAAGTTTGTTCAGTCGTTCGCACCTTCGAGGGGGGGTCGGGCTTCCGACATCCCTTCAAAGGCTGTTTAGATGCTTTCGACTTATCTCGACAGGCCGGTCGACCACGGCGCCGTTTTGATGGTTTACTGGCATCCAACACCTCCACCTCGCTCAGTTTTCGAGCCCTTTGCTGTCGTTTTCGATGACCCTGCGTAGTTTGTTTTTTAGACTGAACTTCCGGCCGCAACCTTTCAATCTCTATTTCGACCTGTCCAGAAACAGACTTAGCCCTTTTCGTAGCCTTACGAGAAGGTGAATCATCATCAAGTTGTGGTTGCAACAACTCGACAGTTTGTGATAGCTCTATGCCCAACCACCGGCGCACTCTATCGACATTGCTCTTTTGCAACCGTCCGCGGGATGATCGAAGTAATAATGTCGACTCAGAGAGGACAGAATCTACTACGAACGGTCCATCCCAGTTGGGGGCAAGCTTCATAGCTGCTTGGGGGGTGTGGTACCTCACCACCTGTTCCCCAACTGAGTATCTTCTCTGCTTTAGCCCATAGTCATACCCGACCTTCTCGCGTTCCGCAGATTTACCTAGGTTTTCTCTTACCATGCTGTAACTCTCTCTCAATCGGTCACGAAGTTGTTCCACGAAAGTGACGGAACAAGGGACTTCGAGTGGGTTCTCGATTGAGCCGAAAATCACATCCGCTGGCATGAGAATTTCTTCCCCGAATACCATCATATTTGGACTGCATCCAGTAGAACTGTGCTCAGAGCTGTTATATGCGGACACCACATATTTAGCCTGTTCATCCCAGTCGTCCATATGTTTGTCTACCAACATAGTCAGACTCTGAATCAATGTTCTATTGAACCTTTCCACCTGACCATCGCTCTGTGGTCTGTATGGATTGGTTCTCTGTTTTACAATCGTCAAATATTCACACATCTCAGAGAAGAGTCGAGACTCAAATTCTCGACCTTGGTCGGAATGCAGAAGCAACGGGACTCCAAAGGTCAAAACCCATTCGTCCACGAAGGCCTCTGCACAGGTCTCTGCCGTGTGATTTGGTAGGGGAATAGCGCGTACATACTTGGTGAAGTAATCCTGGATTACTAACATGCAAGTATTCTTGTTTGGCGTGGGTGCAAATCCCGAGATGATATCCATAGCTATCCTCCCGAATCTCACCCCGAACAACTCTTGGTGCAGAGGAGACTTACCCATGCCCTCGCCGGGCTTTACCAGGCAACAGGTAGGACAATGCCGAACCCAACGACCTATGTCCTTTCCCATTCCGGGCCAGTAATATCTCCTTTTCACTTTTTCGAGCGTTCGTTTACGACCAAAATGTGCCGCTGTTCGGTGCCCATGGCAAAAGGAGAGTACCTCGCCCCTCAGTTGGCGTGGTACAACTACTTGAATCGTGCGTCTAGCCCGACCCGCCTCGACTTTCCAGCGACACAACAAGCCTTCACGGAAGGTTAATAGAGGCCATTGCCCTACTAATTTCCGTACCTCGGTGCTCTCGATTGATACATCAGGCCTAGTGGGTTTAGCCCCCTTAACTAGCCATTCAGCAACTCGTTTGATGTCGGTGTCCACTTTCTGAGCATCAATGAGTTCATCGAGAGACCAAAATGCAACACCCACCCGGCTGTCTACTAAACCACCTACAACTGCCAAAACAGCATTATGACTGCCACAGTCTGTGCAATCCGACCTCTGGCATAGCCGCACAGGGATACGACTAAGACCATCGGCGTTTAGATGCTTGGCCCCACTTCGATGTTCGATCTTAGAGTTTTCGAGACCGAACTCCGAAAGGTGGGCCAGCCACCTACCCATCATTCCTTCAGCCTCTTTGAAATTCAGGAGCCATTTTAAAGACGAATGATCGGTGCGGATAGTGAAGTTACCACCATAGAGGTAGTGCCTAAACTTCCTGGTGTACACGACAACCGCCAGCAGTTCCCTTTTGGTGGTGCAGTAGTTTCGTTGTGTTTTACTTAGAGTGTTGCTAGCAAACGAGATCGGGACCTCTGCTCCATCCTGCACTTGGGATAGAACAGCCCCGATCGCGGTATTACTAGCGTCAGTGTCCAAGATAAAACGACCGTCGGGTGTGGGGAATCGAAGCACAGGTGTCTCCCTGAAACTTCGTTTTAACTCGGCAAAGGCATGTTCGGCTCTTTCCGTCCACGCGAATGCCTCGTAACGACCTCTACTACCTTTAGGTTTTTGGATCACTAAGTCCTGTAAAGGGCTTACGAGTTCCGCGAACCCCGGGATGAACTCTCGGTAGTAGGAACAAAAACCAATGAAGGATCGAATTTCCTTCACTGTAGTGGGCCTAGCCCAAGTCGTTACATCGCTAATTTTCCCCGGGTTGGCTTCTATACCCTGTTCAGACACGATTCGGCCGAGGTACTCGACTGAAGTCCTAAACTTTTTAGGTTTCAACTTCAGTCCTCATGCCCGAATCCTGTTGAAGACTTCTGCCAGATTCGCCATTGCTTCATCTGTCGTTTTGCCAAGACGATGATATCATCGAGGTAAACCAGGCAACTTTTACCTAGCAAACCTCTCAACATCTCCATCATTCGCTCAAATGTGGCGGGGGCGTTACACAAACCAAACGCCATTCGGTCGAACTCGTAGAGCCTCCTCTGGTAGGAAAAAGCGGTTTTCTCGACGTCGTCGGGGTTCATCCCGATCTGCTAATATCCAGATTGGAGATCGAGACAACTAAACCACTTGTTTCCTCCTAGGGCATCCAAGGATTCGTCGATGCGCGGGAGGGGGTAAGCATTTTTCTTAGTCACTCCATTCAGACATCGATAATCGACGCAGAATCTCATGGTCCCATCCTTCTTCGTCACCATCTGGACGGGACTGGACCAGGGACTAGTACTTGGCCTAACCACCCCCGTATCCAACATCTCCTTAAGTTCTTCATCCGCTGCAGCTTTCTTGCTGAGCGGAATCCTTCTATAAGGGACTCGGATAGGTTGTGCGTCACCCGTATCGATGTTATGCAGACATCGATCGGTGCGCCCTAACGGTTCATCTGGGGATTTAAAGACATCCACATGCTTACGTAGTAAGGCGGACAGTTTCAGTCTTTCTTCTGGCTGGGTCAGGTGGGTGTCGCCATACATGTCTAACAGCCAGGTAGGGAGCTCCCCCGTGCGGGTGCTCGCGATTTCTGCCGTCTCGATGTCTGCAGCTTCTTGCTCGAGACGCATGATCACAGATCCTACCTCCGTTGAAGAGAGTTCACCGTTTCTGTCAGCGTACTGTACAGTACCGACCACCTGGCCTTTCTCCAGGACAATGTCTCGATTCAGTGGATTACAGACGGGAAACACTGTTCGACGGACATTGCTGACAAGGGCAGCCTCACCAACCAACCCAAAACTTCTCAGAGTTTTCAGGTCGGGTTCGACTATGCCCTGTCGATCTCTTTCCAGACCGTCGGATTTTACCAAGACATCGCACCGATGTCTGGCAGGTATCCTAGTGGTCTGTGCTACTGAGGCTATCGATGACACTCTCTTCAGTTTACACTGATGGTGCTCTTCTACCGGCTCGGTCATGACCAATTGACCCGTCCTTGGGTTCAGGATCATACCGTATAATGCCGCGAAGTCGAGCCCCAGAATGCCATCGTCAGCCACATCGGCCACTATTGGGCTAAACACATAGTGGGTCGATGCGACCTTAAGAGGTAGAACCAATCGACCATAGGTCCGCATTTCGGCTCCAGACACAGTGCACGCCGTTATTCCCTCGTAGAGATTATCTGACGGCACTACTAACGTTTTCGCGAGTTCCCGAGAGACAATGGTGTGGCTGGCACCAGTATCTATCAGGAAGTCTAGAGAACGCCCTCGAATCTCTGCAGACAGGTACCATCGTTTCCCCGACAAGGGGGCGGTTCCTGCTAGCATTCTCAACCCTACGTCAGTACTCAGATCGATCCCTCTCTTCTTCAGAAAAGAGAGACAGGGATCATCTGAGGGAAGCTCTGTTGCGCAGACTCTGGCCAGCTGCCGCATCAGGGCTTCTCTCCCGGCGTCGACTTTCACTTTCGATCCAGTCGAACCCTTGACCTCGGAGTTCGGGCTGCCAGCCCCTGTTCCTTGGCCATTGAGGCTTTTTCTACACCGACATCTTCGGAACCCGACCGGTGATCAACCGGTGCCACTGTGGTAAAGGGCTGGGACGGCCCTACCGGGACCTTACCTAGTTCCCTCGAATCTACTGTCGTCTGATCAGGAGTGCCAGAGGTGCTGATACCTTGGCTTTTCGATGGTCGGGCAGCTCGATTGCCACGTCGAGCCGCCCGCCTCAGTTTTCCGTCGCGTCAGGTGGTAGACCTTTAATCGGCTCGGGGCAAGTTCGTGCGAAATGCCCCTGCTTCTTGCAGTTCCAACACTTGGCGTCGGACGGAGGGGTACTCGGCTTCTCCGAGCTAGTACCAGGGGCATCCCCTCCCTCGATAACCCTGAGTAAATTCTTCAATTGACTCAGCGAGAAGGTCTGTTCCTGTACCTTGAGTTTGGAGGCCTTGTTTGGTGTTTTCGATTTACCAGCGGATTTCTGACTTTTCTTAGTCTTACTCCCCGCCCCGGGCTTCGAGTATGAGGACACTTCCCCCTGTCCCTCCTCGCCCAAAGCGGCGTCGGCCAACGCCGACAATGCATTTGTCGAGGTAGGATTCACCAACTTCGGCAGGAGTTGTCGTTTCCGCAACAACTCGTCTGCCAAGTCCATGAGATCCTTGAGGGACATGTAAGTGCGCCACTCCCGAAGAACGTCTTGTTGTAAATCAACGTCATATAATCCTCCTATGAACAACTGGTTGACTTTGGTTATGAGCCATTCAACCGAGAAGTCCACACCTGGATAGGCATCGCCGGCAAGACGTCTCAAAGCAAAGCCATAGGCTCTAATGCTTTCGTTCTTGCCTTGGCGTCTCTTCTCCATTGTGACAATGGGATCTTGAAGGCTAGAAGTCATGGCTTCCGTTACCATGTCGACCAGTCCCTCCAAAGTCCCATCTCCATGCTCCTCCCATAGCCACACAGTATCAGCTGCAGGGCCATTCTGGAGTAACATGAGGAGTTGAGCTAATGCCATACTCGAGGTCCACACATTTACTCGACGGACGTGATTGAATCCGTGGTACCAACGGAGCCAATCGTCCTTCCATGTAATTGGAGGGCACTCGACTGACCTAGTTCGGGCTGGTTCATGCCCGATAGAGGTATTTTCAAACATTCTGCTTGATCTCCTGACCTGATCAAGAGCGAATGTTGTACCTCTTCTAGGTATTTGATGGTCCATCCCCATGTTTCTCATAGTCGTGTCTGCACGACTATGATTCATCCCCCAGGGATTACCAGAATCGGCGTCACTCAGGCGCGAAGCCTCGAATCTGATATCCCTATATTTGGGCGGATCAACATGTTGTTGGGTCGTGGTAGGGGTCGAGAACTGTCCGATCACTCCACTTAGACCATCGGTGCGTGGCATCGAAGGAACAGGTAGGGTCCGACGCGACCTCGAATCAACTTTCGAGATATCGTCGATTGCCCCCACCATTCTATCTATCTCAGCCTGCTGTTTTGAACGTTCCGCCTGTCTTAATTCCGACACTAGGAATTCCAGGCGGGCATGTTCGGGCTTCGAGAGATCTCATTGCTCGCTGATGGCAAAGAGCTGCTTGACCTCCTTCATGGCACGATCAAGCCACTCTCTGTAGTCAGGGTTTTCGACTAGATCCTCTTGAGTAGCAACTCTAGTAGTGCTGCATTCACTACTTTGTTGCCTATCTCGAAGTCCAGCGGTACGCAATTTCGATTCCGTCTGCTCCTTCAGACGTTCTTCGAGTGCGAGTTCATCACGAACTTCTTTATTCACCCTGGCTTCATCAGCCTTTCTGCGAGACAATATCTCTCGTCGGAGCTCATCGATTTCTCCACGCATGGCTCCCAGAGTATCCGAATCCTTCTGATCTCTCAGTGATTGGGCTACTAGGGATTCAGACTTCAAGGAATTAAGCTCGGCCTCGTGCCTCGCTTTTTGTTCCATCAGAACCTGATATTCCGCCATTTTGTTTGCGTGTTTGATTCATTCCTCACAGCGACGACGCATTTCTGCCTCGTCCCTGGCTCGAGCATCCTCGTCAGCTTGCATCTGACAGAGTAACGACTCTCGTTCCTGACGTAGCTGTTTCACCTGCTTTTCATAAGCCGTTAGGTGCTCAGCTACTTCTTCAGTATGCTCGGCTGATTGTTGGTTCAACTCATGCCGCAACTCTTGCAGTTGCTCCTCCAACATAGTCTTTTCTACTTCTTGTAGTTTCAACTTATGTTTAAGGGACGTCTGCTCGTGTTGGGCATCCCGAAAATCGTTTCGAGCTCTCTCGACACATTCTCGGCGGCTAGTAGCAAGGCGATCGATCTTCGCTTTTAGGGATTGACAATCCATTGCTGTCAACCGACTACGCTCGATCTCCGACTTCGTTGCAAGCAAGGACTCCTTTTCGCTAGAGAGCTGCTTGACCTTCTCCTGAAGATCAGTAAGTTCTCTATTCGCGATCTGAGTCTTGTTCGAAGCCTCTAACGCTTGCTGCCTAAGCTGTTCCAATTTCAGCTCTATTTCTGTACTCTTCTCCTGAGCTTTCGTGGTGTTACTCGCGAGAGCATCCAACTGCTGGCGACCCTGGCGCAGTTGGCGTTGCTGCTCTTGCAGCAACTCCTCGTTGAGTCCCCTGCCACTGTCAATACTTCCTTGTATCGACACGGGCGAGGGACCCTTGAAGGACCAATTGCCAAGGCCCATTGGAGTTCCCACGGGCGAGGCTGATTTTTCTACATAGGACAAACTCTGTGTCCTCAAGAAGTTCTCAGCCGCCGGAGAGAGTTGAGTCGATACTCGCCAATTGAGTAGTCGGCTCCTTTGATACAGGCCCAACGGGTCAGACGATGGACCTAATATCAGAGTGTGGTTCAAACCACCACCGATTAGTGGATCATTTCTATCCACTAACGGGCCTGTAGTCACTTGATGTTGGTGATTGGGGTCATCACCTTCATCCAAGTGACCCTGCATGTCGAACTTAAGCTCGCAGTACCTATGCGGACTAAAGTTAACAACTGGTCACGGCACCAGTGTAGTGTTCTACCCCTCGATGTTCAATCGAATCTTTCGATAAACAACGAAGAACAGCTATTCAGGTTCCAGTTAAAACTTTATTGTCTAATAACACATAGGCATCAGCCGTTCTCGATCACAGTTACAGGTGGCAGAGTTTGAACTCTAAATCAGTTTCGACACTAGGCCTTCTAGTGTCTACAGTTGATATTCCACATACGCCTCCTCTGTGCAGCAGCACAGAGGAGTACTAGAATATGGTAGCCGGGCAGCTGCCAACCATCGCTCACGATGGTCAGTCGGGGCTGGACTGACCCTGAGGAAGGCCGTACAACGGCCTTATATACACCGGAGTCGAGGGCCACGTGACCAAGTGGTGACGTGGCGCTGGACTCCAGCGCCCCCAGGCGTCGGGTAATAGAGGTGCTCTCGACGTCGCCCACGAGGACCACGAAGGTACCTCGAAGACGACGCGGGACCACCACAGTATTTACACTTATACGTCCATGTACCCGTGGGTCTTCAGGTGTAGTTGGGGAATCCGGATGGCAGGTGGCAGCACCTGCCTCTGGGTTCGTATCCATTACACCAGGGGGCCTACCACTCGTCCGCCACACGTCACGTGGCCGGTCTGAGTTTCGCGGGCTTTTCCCCTATATAAGGCTGGTTCTACCCCCATGTTCTCCAGTAGTAATTTTACCCACTGCTCAACCAGGTCATTACCCGAAAGGGTAACCGAATGCCCTAGCAGCATGTAGTCCTCTGAGGCCGTGAACGTATGTAACATAAGCTATTAAATTTAAAGCTTGGTTGCCTACCCGGAAACTTTCTCTCTCTTCGTTATGATTACTTAATCTAACTTAACGCGACGAACCACTACACTAATAACAATAGTGGTTTCTTTAGTTTTGGTGGAAAAATGCACAACCCACCAATAATCTAGGATACACCTCACAGGTGCCTCTATTCGGAGCAGGAGGATCAGGGGGTGGAGGAGGACCACCACCCGGTGGCTTTGGGAGTACTTATGGTACGAATCGGGCGATGGTAAAGGAGCCGTGGAACAATGGAGAGATTCCCAAATTGTAGGACTCTCAGCCCATATGAAATATGATGAACTCATAGAGATTGCTTCATATTTATATGGAAATATAGTTGGGGAAGATCCTTGGCTGACGTTCACTAAAAGAACGCAGAAACCTAAGGAATCTGCCAAAGTGTTCGGCTTAGAATGTCAACGACTGTTGCATAAAGCCAGACCTCAATGGAGGTTAGATGATGAATGCTTCCTAGATGAAACGTTTAAACAATTCATCGAAGGATTGCGGAATCAGGAACACAGGACAGTAGCCTGTGAAGCTTGGAAGAATGATGCCTCTTTGACAGATTTGTTCCAGTCCTTAGATCATTATGATCGAAAGGCCTGGATTTTTGCCTGGAAGGTACCTCAACAGATGTCTGCAATGATAATACCGGATGGGATACCCAAAACCGATTCATCCGAATCAGGGGAACCTGACAATGATGAAAACGTTGGGGCCGTTGGTCAAGGGAACCCCCGGTACAACCGGAACTGGGGAAAGAAAACGGGTTACGTCAAGGAGAAAGTGATTACCACCAAACCTCCTGTGACTCAACCCGATACCAAACCGAATACCGGTCCGTCTTTATCAGAGGACCTGGTTACCAACTTGGTAAAGAAGATCACTGAGAATCTTAGAAGGCCTAGGCCTGATAGGAGTGTAGTGACGTGCTTCCGCTGTCAGGAAACTGGACATCATGCTGCCGAGTGTGAGGCAGATAAGCCAGTTTACAGAAACGCTCATTACCGGAACAATCCGAGTAAGGAGGACTCAGTGAAGAAGGAAAACTGAGTGGGGGTGTCCATGATGGCAACCGGATTACCCCCCGAATGAGTGATTGCCATGACTGCCAGCCTATCACCGCTTGCAGTGCTGGTGAGAATCCTCTAGCGATTTCGCCCAGCAGTGAAGCTAAGGGACCTGATCAGTTCCTTACTCATGAGGCTGGGGACACCAGGTGTCAAGAACCGGCAGAAGAACACAGAGGGGAAACCCGATATCAGTCCAGAGGAAGTGGCCAATGGGTTGGCCAGGGTGGGGTGTGCCCAGCTTCCCCCGGGTCATCCTTGTCTCGAATTTTTGAAGGGATGTGGATTTGACCTCGGCCATAAGACAGAACTTGCCAAGTATGCAAGTTGTCCTACCTACTTGAAAGGTAGGAGGTGGTACTGAGTTTCTTGTTGATACGGGTGCTAGCCACTCCTGTATTCTATGATCTTTTGCCTACGAATCATTAAACCTTCACAACGGAAGGAAATGCTCGTACGGCCAACGGTAGCACGATGCAAACGTTCGGTAGAACATGTATGAGGTTCAGTCTACAGGAGGATAAGGACTTCATCCTTACTCCTACTGTGGCGAACATCGCGGATGATGGTATGCTTGGTCTGGATTTTGCTGCATTATATGGAGCAAGGTTAGATTCCCAGAGGGGAATATTGGAAGTGAGAGACCCATGTCATCTCGAAGTACAATGTGTACTTAGACAAGTGAGCAGTGTAGCCAGTGTAGCCCAGACTGTTAAGATACCACCAGGCACCGCCTGTGATGTCTTATGTCGAGCAGACAGAAAGTTTTCAGGAAAAACTGGAGTTGTAGAGCCAGATATGGCAATGTTGTCAAGTATCGGATTGGAATCCGCAGACGTTCTAGTAGCTAACGCTGCTTGGACAGTGGTTCCTATATCCAATACCGGTAATAAGACTGTCTACATATAGAAGGATACGATCCTAGGGTCGGTTGTCCTCTCTGAACTGGTAGAAGGCTGTGAACATGCTTCAGCACCCGGAGTCCCTTCCTCATTCGAAAGGAATCCGGAATTAGATATTCTAATAGCCAAAAGCCATGTCGAAAATGACGAACAATGTGAAGCTCTAACTGACTTGCTAGACAAGTACCGTAAAGCTTTTGCAGCACCAAGTGAACAATTGGGGCGTACCGATAAGGTACTGCATACGATTGACACTGGTGAGAATGAACCTTTTAAGATTCCTTATAGAAGACTCCCACTAGCCAAGAAAAGGGTAGCTGAGGAGGAGATAGCTAAAATGCTTGAACAGGATGTAATAATTCCATCAACCAGTCCTTGGTCTAGCCCTGTGTGCATGGTGACTAAGAAAGATGGTACCATCCGTTTTTGCATAGATTACCGGAAATTGAATGGTATGACCAAGAAGAATTCATATCCCTTACCACGGATTGATGAGACTATAGACTCCCTTGGAGGTAAGCAATTGTATTGCTCTCTAGACTTACAATCCGGGTACTGGCAAGTGGGTATGCATCCGAAAGACATGGAGAAGACGGCCTTTTCCAGTCATATTGGGTTATTCCAATATAATGTGATGCCGTTTGGATTGTGCAATGCACCGGTGACATTTGAAGCCATGATGGAAACTTTATTAAGTGACCTATTATGGAAGAAATGTCTCGTCTATCTAGATGATGTGATAGTCTTTGGGAAGATCTTTTGCCTACGAATCATGAAACTTTCACAACGGAAGGAAATGCTCGTACGGCCGACGGTAGCACGATGCAAACGTTCGGTAGAACATGTATGAGGTTCAGTCTACAGGAGGATAAGGACTTCATCCTTACTCCTACTGTGGCGAACATCGCGGATGATGGTATACTTGGTATGGATTTTGCTGCATTATATGGAGCAAGGTTAGATTCCCAGAGGGAAATATTGGAAGTGAGAGACCCGTATCATCTCGAAGTACAATGTGTACTTAGACAAGTAAGCAGTGTAGCCAGTGTAGCCCAGACTGTTAAGATACCACCAGGCACCGCCTGTGATGTCTTATGTCGAGCGGACAGAAAGTTTTCAGGAAAAACTGGAGTTGTAGAGCCAGATATGGCAATGTTGTCAAGTATCGGATTGGAATCCGCAGACGTTCTAGTAGCTAGCGCTGCTTGGACAGTGGTTCCTATATCCAATACCAGTAATAAGACTGTCTACGTACAGAAGGATACGATCCTAGGGTCGGTTGTCCTCTCTGAACTGGTAGAAGGCTGTGAACATGCTTCAGCACCCGGAGTCCCTTCCTCATTCGAAAGGAATCCGGAATTAGATATTCTAATAGCCATGTCGAAAATGACGAACAACGTGAAGCTCTAACTGACTTGCTAGACAAGTACCGTAAAGCTTTTGCAGCACCAAGTGAACAATTGGGGCGTACCGATAAGGTACTGCATACAATTGACACTGGTGAGAATGAACCTTTTAAGATTCCTTATAGAAGACTCCCACTAGCCAAGAAAAGGGTAGCTGAGGAGGAGATAGCTAAAATGCTTGAACAGGATGTAATAATTCCATCAACCAGTCCTTGGTCTAGCCCTGTGTGCATGGTGACTAAGAAAGATGGTACCATCCGTTTTTGCATAGATTACCGGAAATTGAATGGTATGACCAAGAAGAATTCATATCCCTTACCACAGATTGATGAGACTATAGACTCCCTTGGAGGTAAGCAATTGTATTGCTCTCTAGACTTACAATCCGGGTACTGGCAAGTGGGTATGCATCCGAAAGACATGGAGAAGACGGCCTTTTCCAGTCATATTGGGTTATTCCAATATAATGTGATGCCGTTTGGATTGTGCAATACACCGGCGACATTTGAAGCCATGATGGAAACTTTATTAAGTGACCTATTATGGAAGAAATGTCTCGTCTATCTAGATGATGTGATAGTCTTTGGAAAGACATACGAGGAATGCTTGGAAAATTTAGGTATGGTTCTGGAAAGGATCATAGCTAATGGATTGAAGCTGAAGCCCATGAAATGTGATCTTTTTAAAAGATCCATTAATTACTTGGGACGAATAATCTCGAATGAAGGGATTAAAGCCGATCTGGAGAAACTGGATGCTGTGTCAAGTTGGCAGGCACCCACGAATGCGAAAGAAATTAGATCCTTTCTTGGATTCTGTTCCTATTACAGGATATTCGAGGGTCGCCTTTCCTATCCAGAGTTTGTCCCACTGGACACCTGTAGTAAGGAAGGAACGATTTCCTTCGGGATCCGAGCAAGACGAGGCCTTTATGAAAATAAAGGGTTTGTTTGCAAGTACACCTGTGTTGAAGTACCCTACTGAGAATGATCATTTCATTCTAGATACTGATGCTAGTAATGAAAGCATAGGAGCTGCCCTTTCCCAGGTCCAGGATGGGGTTGAAGTTCCTATAGCCTTCACTAGTAACATGTTGAGTAAATCTCAAAGAAACTATTGTACCACTAAACGTGAGTTGTTGGCTGTGGTGGTCTATATGAAGAAGTTCAAACACTTTTTGTGGGGAAGTGATTTCACTCTACGGACTGATTACTCTTCTCTCAGATGGTTATTGAACTTCAAGGATGCAGAGGGGATGATAGGTCGCTGGTTGGCGCACCTATCCGAATTCGGTCTAAATAACAGCCAGATTGAACACCGAGCTGGGGCAAAACATTTGAATGCAGATGCTTTGTCTAGAATCCCGGTGAAGAAATGTGCAAACGCTGAGTGCACTGATTGTGGAGCACACAATGCTGTATTAGCAGGGGTTCGAGAACCTTTCGAAACCCAACCGGAACATGTTTTGAATTGGTCCATGGAGACCATCCAACAGTTCCAGAAGTCTGATGCAGTTTGATTAAGTTTCTTAATCAGGGTATCTGTCCTCCAAGACCCGACGTGTCATTGGAGAACAGAGAGATGAGACGATTCCTAGCCCAATGGGCCGAGCTAGAAGTCCGGGATGGTATTCTATTTCGATGGAAGAACTATTCTAATAGGAAGAAAACCTTGCAAGTTGTCATACCTAGTGCTATGCGACGAGATATTATGTATTTCTGTCACGGGCATAGAACTAGTGGACACTTTGGAAAGGAACTAGAATGTCTATCCAGACGATACTATTGGCCTGGCATGAGTACAGATCTCACCCGATGGGTAGAGACCTGTCCCGAATGCTGTAAGAACAAACCAGGACCCGGGTTAGGCAAACTGCCATTATCCCAGGAACTGTTTGGTGTAAGATTTGCTAGAGTAGCTGTTGACATTATTAGTGGGATTCCTCCCACTCCTAGTGGCAACATGTATGATGGTCGTGTCAGATGATTATACCAAGTACACCAAAGTGTTTCCTTTACCTGATCATAAGGCTGTTACTTGTGCTATGGCCTTTGTAAAAGGGTGGGTGTTGCACCTAGGTGTCCCACTCATGTTACATAGTGACCAGGGCAGAGAACTTGAGTCTAGCCTGTGGCAAGAGATGTGTAATTGCCTAGCAATTTGCAAGACAAGAACTAATCCCTATAGGCCACAGAGTGATGGACAAGTGGAGAGATTCAATAGGACTCTGATCCAAGTATTGAAGTCTCTAGTAAATGAGCAAATGGACGATTGGGATGAACAATGTGAATACGTGGTACATGCTTATAATGGCACTGTACACTCGAGCACAAACTGTTCTCCTCGTTTTTGGAGAGGATTTGATTATGCCAGCAGATTTGGTGTTTGGCGTAATAAGAATGAATCCGGAAGCCCCTTGCCAGGTGATGTTTGTAGAGTCTCTACGAGATAATTTCAAACAAGCCTATGAGAGGGTTAGAGATGAGTTGCAGAAAACTGCACATTGGCAGAAATTTGGTTATGACACAGGTCTAAAAGCTAGATCTAGGGGATAGAGTTTTGCGTCTACACCAACCTCTTGCAAACCTGAAATTAGCCAGCAATTGGGATGGACCCTTCACTATAACTCAGGTTATTAGTGATTGTACAGTGATTATTAAATCACAGCTTGGTAAATGTTACAAGTCAAATGTAGCGAGACTACACCCATGGAGGGGGAGGGATATCTCCAACTGAAATGTACGGCGATGGTCTATTGGAAGTAATGGAACAAAGTCGTGTTAAGCAACTCGAAGTGGTACCGACCCGAAAGCGAGGACCCGGGCGGCCACGGAAGGTTGCAGACCCGAAGAGGGTGGTTCCCCTGTCGTAAAATCCGGAAAACAGGGGAAGATACAAAAAGTCTTGGCAGGTGCAGGTAAAAATAAGAGGAAAGGTCCTTCTAAGGCTAAGAAGACCTTGGAAAAGGCTCTTATGGATACCAGGTCAATAAAAGAGGCCTCAAAACCTCTTAGATGCAGTCCAAGGTTGCTCAAGACTGCCGTAACCTAGCCTGTTAACACAACGAGTGTTTTGTCCTGTACTGTGTACTGTTATATGTTGTAACCTTGTTCAATGTATATTTGAGCCGGTCACAAGTTTCTGGAAAATGACCCATGACAATGTACCTATGGTTTTGGACGGATAATCCGGTGGATATGCCTATGCTATCCATAAACTCAATAATACCTAGCAAGTTGTCATGGTGGAGACATGAGTACAGACAGAAGACCGATCGGGTATTGTATTGTCCTTATGTAAGAACGCGTGACCTAATTAAGGGCACGTGGGAAAGTTGTTGACCCATTTTCGAATGGTCACGTGAGGCGCCGGTTTGATCATGCGCAGCGATTCAAGTTCGAGTATCCCGCCATATTGTCTTAGTCCTGCGAAGGAAGAAGACGTGGCCGAGGGTGGTCTTACTCTTTTGGGTGTTTGATAGCCTGTGACAGCCGTGTTTCGAGGTGTGCCCTCGTTAAAAGGCACCCACCTTTCACTGGGTAAGCAGTCCTAACTGCTTATCTGGTGGATTGGGATATTATATCCCCGAATAGCCACTTCTGCCGATGGCAGAAGAGGCCGTCCGCCTTGGCGGTGGTGCTGGTGCTAGCACCCCGCCGGAGTATGGAAGTGGTTCTCCCAAGAGTCCCACTTATACATACGACGATCAGCAATACGATGCTGATTGTGATCAATTGGATCAACAAATGAATGTTGATCAGTACTTCTCTGGAGTAGACAATAGCGACATAGAATCGTTCTATGACGCATCCGATAACTCCAGGCAAGTGAGTCCTGAACGCTGTAGTGTTCAACAATCAATTGATGTAGGTGAGCCTTATGTAGCCCCTCCATCCGAAAGTTTGAGTGGAGAGCTGGCAGGAGTTCGGTCTCAAGACAGGGCTCTAATGCCACCTCCCCCTCAACTACCGCCTGGTCTGGGTGGGAGTACCTCATCCGGTGCTTTGGGACCTGCTTCTCCGGTTGACAGGCCAATGTACCTAGAGCTACCCCTACCAGACAGTCCTGAGTGGCACGATGTAGCCGGTCCCTCTGACGGACGGATGTTAGCTATTTCTGAGGAAATGCTGATACCCACCTGTTATGGGATGCCCAGAGAAGTTGACGAGCGTGTTGTCAACGCGATCTGGGAAATTGCTCATCCGCAATGGGCTAATACCTTTCCAGAAGCCTGGCTGGTGGATTACCATCAGATGGCCAAAGGATTGGTAGTCCATTTATGGTTTCGTAAAGCCGTCTGGGACGCAGAAATGGCTTTCCGAAGGAATACCTTCTATAGGCCTTCCTATGTGTCTGACAAAACGGGTTACACCGGTGTCAAGGCTGATGAGGTCTCTAGGTACATAGATAGAGACCAGATCCTAATGCTAGGAACAGCGGAGGAGTATGAAGCAGCAGGTAACACTGTCGTGGATTACTGTCCAGGGGTCCCCATTACGTCTCAAACCATTGAGGCAGAGGAGGCCCGGATTGGTGTGTCTCCACTAGACAGACTCGGGGTGATACAAGACCTAGTAGTACGTCTATTGGAGAGGCAGTATGCACTGGCGCACCCGGAGCTTGTCCCCGGGCCAGCACCAGTGCAGGTAACGGCCAAAATGGCTGATTGGATGGAGCGTCTCATGTCTCCTGCTGAAACTCCTACTTTGGGAGATACAGCAGAAGTGCCTGAGGTGGCTCCACCTGGTGCAGATGGTTCCCCTAAAACTGCTCAGTCTACCTCTACGAAGACTGAACAGAAGACAGGGAAAACAGCTAGTGGAAAGGGTAAAGGGACCTCCACTAAGAATAAAGGTAAAGGGAAGCGGTCAGGAACCGAACCCTCTACCAGCACGAGTGTGGCCTACAGTACCCGAACCCCACGCTCGGCCAATAAGAAGGGAGCTAAGGCTTTGGATGTCTCCAGCAACGAGACGGATGCATCCGAGCCTGGCACCTCTACTAATGGCAGATCCCGCAGACGGAATAAGAAGAGGCTTAACCAACGTAAACCTGAACCTATCGAGGTAGACGTTCAACCCGAAACTCCGGAAGTTGAACAGGCTGTCTCAACCGTAAAGGTTGAGCTCGGTGTGCCAATCGTCAAACTACACGACGTAATGGCTGATTTGAGTGGAGACGCTCAAGATGCCGCAGCCCAGGTTCTCGCAGGTCAACAACCTGTTGTGCAACCTGTGGATGTACCATCCAACCCTGAGGGAGAGGAGCCAGTTGACCCAGTTGTTGATGTCACTCTGACCGACGAGCAAGAGGCTGCTATCTGGGAGAATGCCAATAGCAACTTTGCAGACTTCATTCCTCTACACAGGGGACACCTGAAGGGGAGCAAATCCGTATGGAGGCTACCCCCTCGGATCACCTGTGAGAGGCGTGAGGATATGGAGGAGTGGCTTCGGAAGAAGCTCTCTGACAGGAAACCGGCCAACATGTACTGGATTTATTGGGAATTCGTTAAGAATTCACCCAATGGCCTGTACAACTATGACCAGAAGGGTAAACTAAAGTTTGCTCTGGACGAGTACTATGGGGAGGATCGCAAGGATTGTCCCTTTCAACGTTGTACTCAGAGTGAAGGTGAGGTTGAATTCTTCATCGAGAAAGATGAGTTCCTTTGTCATCTCGTGGATGTTCACATGCACCAGAGGCCGGAATATGTCTGCGATCGAGAAGTTTGCAAGAAATGTGCTAAATGCACAGGATGTGTCACTCCCCAACTATGTGACTTCGCATGGAGAGGGTCTGGAGGCAGCCATAGATAGAGTGATGAAAATTCACTCTGAACTCTATGGCAACCTTAAGAGCCTCAATGCCGAGAAACTTGCTTCTCTCACACCGAGTACAAAGCAGTTTGCGGTTCCTGGTACTAACCAGAAGCTGAAGGCTCGGTTTGCCCAGACTCCCGGGTCTGGCAAATTGGAATATGCTCAGGAGGAGTACGATTTGTTGAATGAATGGAGGAGTAATAAGGCCCGCCGCCGAGGTGGGGCTTATGTAACTCCATCCGGAGAACAAATCCGAAGCTGCAGGGATTACCGTCAGGGACCCTCTGTGGCAGATAGGAAGAGACAGGCGTCCGAATCTCCTAGCCAATCCAGGTCACCACTGGAAGCGCTAGAGAAACAGACGAATGGGGGACGGAAGAAGCCACATCTTCCTTCTCCTACTGGAACTCCTTCCAACTATGGACGAGCACCAGCCCCACGAGGTGGTGCAAAGAACCCGACATTCTTTGGTGTCAGTGGACCTGGTGGTCAACCCTCCCGAACACGTGCGCCTTTGAATGTCAGAGACCCGAAGCAGTACCCTGCTATGGGCCCACCCAGACCAGAGATGCAAATCTTTGATCAGTACGGGAGGGTCAAGCAGGAACTGCCTGCAGGAGGAGGTCAAGCTCCACGACCTACAATGAGTGCAGTGGTGAGACAACGTCCACCCGCACCATTGTTGACGGTTACAGACCTTAGAAGGGAATTGTCGCGGTTGCCCCTAGCCCAGGGACTACCAAACCAAGGCCCTCCTACGACCACCGCGAGTGTGGCTACTACTGCTATTGCTTCTTCGCATACGTGAGTAGCTGTCACTGCGAGTGGGTCTGGTTCGCAGCCGAAGCCTCAGGGTCAGGTACCCCCACCTGGCGCTGTGGTTCATCGGCCTAAGATGATCCAGACGGTGGAGACCTTCTTCAAGAAGGAGAACAAATTGTCTTGTACTATTCAAACCAAGCAATTTGAGACGTTGCAGCACCACTTGGAAAACCTCCATTTAGACATGTACCGTCGGACCGTGTCAAGCACTCTCCAGTGCATAGATGCGATCCAGAAGTCAGAGATCAACCGAATCTCTACTTAGATAAAGGCTGATGTTGCAGAGAAGCAGGAAGCTGCTAATCTGCGGCAAGAGGCCTTATTCGAGAAGGAAACAGCTTCTCAGATGCTCGACCTGGAACGAGCAACGAACATGAAGAACCAACAAAAGTTCTTCAAGGTTTTTGGAGTTATCATGGATAACTGGGACGGCACACCTGAACATAGTTTGACCTTGTTCGAAGCACGCCAGAAGGTGAAATTAACACCAGCAGTAGTATATACATGCAAAGTCAGCGCAATGGATTAGCTACTAACTAGGTCATGACCTACTGGTAGACCGGAAGTGACCTAGTTTTAACCAATCAGAGGGCTGGATTTGACAGGAAGTGACGTCATAAGGTCATGACCTAGTTTTTTCGACCAATCAGAGAGCTGGATTCCATTTGACCTAGTGACCTGACCTAGTTGCATAAATTAAAAGAATTGTGCAATACCTAGGGTTGACCTACTTGCAAACCGGAAGTGACCTACTAACCTACTTGCAAAAACGTATGACCTACGTATGAGGGTGTATTGTGCAATCCTTGAAAGAAATTACACAATAACCATGACTCATGTTCTGATGCAATGTTCCTATGGATTTACGCAATACTTATGACTCATTATTTTGATATGAGATTAAATGCAACAAAGACACAACTCGGTTTTTTCAATTCAATCTTTTTATTATTTCTTCCTATCAGAGTACATGCTAGGTATGAAACATTATAATCAGATATGCTTGCAAGCAGAGTACATGGTTATTATATGGAAAATGAATTCTTGTTGCAGTACCAACTGCACCCGGTCTTAGCTGGAGTAGGACTTTGACTACGGTCCTCTAAGGCCCGCATTCTCTCCATTAAATCCTTCAAGGCCTTTCTTCCTATGTCGTTCTCCTCCAGGGCTACCACTTTGTCCATTAACTCGGCCATGATCATGAGAATCTTGTCTATTACTTCCGCTGTGCTCTGAAGCCCGTCTATCACGTCCAATTCACGTTTAACTTTCCCTTTCACCAAAAGATTGCTCACGTCTGCTTTGACTGCTACTTCTTCTGGACTCATCTCGAAATTCATTGCCTCTTCTTCTCTCTTTTCCTCAGCAACGGCCTGACTATTTTGTCCATTAAGTTGAAGGGGACCTGAGAAAACCTTTTCACAGTGTGGTGTGGGTCCTTGGTCCGACATGTTTCTATGAGGAAGTTAATGCAGTGGGCTCCACACGTTTTAGCGTAAAAGTTTTGCACTTGTTTTCTGCTGAACGACCCGTGACCATCTGACGACTTTTGCATGAACCTCTGGTGATATATAGTAAATGGAGGTAAGCCATAGGGATCAAAGTAGAATACATTCCCGTCATGAGAAACGTAAAATGCCACCCAGTGCTGACCAGGTTTAGAGCTTGGATCTGTGTTACTGACGAAACATGTAGAGGGAATTGGTTTTTTAGGACATTGATTACTGGCAAAAGTTCCCAGGTAGAAACGCCTTGTGTGTGGATGGTTTCCCAGTGCACCTGTTATGTCTGAAGTTCTCATTTTTTTCTCAGTTCATGTGGTAGTCTGTGACAGGAAGACAGTCAGCCGTCAGTTGGATGTTGTTGTCGTAGAAGGAACACAAGACGGCAGATATGGCATGAGTAGTCGGGGCGGCAAAATTAAGGGAAATGCCCAGCTTTCCTTGCTTGATGAGATTTATACGACTGTCTTCAGGTGCTCTGTCTGGGGTGAGGTCGAAAACAAAGAAGGAATACCCATCTTTGAAATCTTCCAAAGTTATGCCACAGTCTTGCCCCAAAGCCGACAGCCCACTGTCTATGAACATTTGACTGTAGGCTCTGATGCAGTTGCCTGTTTCGAAGTCGGTCTTCAACTCAAACTTTTGATCGTCATATCTCACGCATATTTCCTTCACGTTGAAATGTCTGCAGTTGAAAGGATTTTCTGTCTTAGTCCCAGCAGCTGCTGTTTCCTTTATCATACACAAGACTATCCTGGTGGGGATCTGAGTAGTGTCAGGTTGAGTCCAACTGTAGTCTTGTGAGCCGCCGTCCAAAGTGTGTTTAGTTACTTTACACCTGGCTATGTGATAGTTGAAAGGGCCCCAATGTGGATTCCTGACACTGCTGACGTGAGTTTTCACCACCTCGCCATCGACACATTTTTGGAGAAGTGTCATTTCAGCTTTGGTGATTTTGACCCAGTAGTTTTGATCGGCTGCTTGCATCATGTAGTAATTGGGCTGATTTTTTTCGAATATGAACTTGATTTCACAGTTCGGAGGCAGCACCTTGCACTGTTTAATTAAATCCAGGTAAGGCTTCATTACTAAGGCATGTTTGTTGCGGGCACTGAACTCTGCTCTCCGTGCCGTCGATCCAGCATTTTCGCCCGCTCTGGCTTCCATGTGACCACAGGTGTCTTTCATGTACTTTTGACACCCTTTCAACCGAGTCTCTTTGTCTTCTTTGTTGCAACAAATTGTGTCCAAAATGTAGGCCTTGAGACCATAGTCTTCATTGTTGCCGGTGACTTTCTCCCCATTTATCAGCAACTGACAGGAAGCAAAGAGAGCGTGTGCCAAGTTGTTGACTGGAGCAGCTTCTATGCCGACGGCAAGGTGAGTTGTTCCGTCTGCCGCCACGGCTTCCAGTTCCATGTACAACTCAGTTTCTGAGAGGTCTGTGTACAGGTTGCTTGGTTCGAAGGTGAAGTCAAATGATTCAGTGTGTGGAGTCAGGGCATTGTTGGTAGTTTTGGTTATTTTTTGACACTTTAATATGTCCTTTTGAGTGACAGGCAAGGCGTGTAGGTCTAGTTCACCTACTGCACATACCTGACCTTTGGGATGAAGGAGACTCATGACTAGAACAAGGTCCTTCCTCTAGCTTGTCCTCTACCTCTGCCGCGTTGCCCCTTACGTCCTCCGCGCTTGCCGGTTGCTCGTCGTTTGACTGGAGGAGGTCCAGATGTACCTCTTATGTATCCTTGAGCAGAAGAAGCAGCCCTTTTGAGTAAGTTCTTCCCTGTTGCTTTACTTCTCCTAACTACACTTTTCTTGAAGCCTTTTCCTGATACCACGTCGGACAAGACTCCAGCTCCTGTAGTAAGCAAGGCTTTGCCTGCAGATTTGGCAGCTGAGCGTCCTATTTTACTTAAGAGGGGAACAGCTCCTCTCAGTAAACCACCTATTAACGAGCCAAGTCTGTGCCCTCTTTGTCTGCCCCTGCCACCGTACGCTGGTAAAGCACCGTTCCCAAACTGTGATTTTCTGTAGTATTCAGCGTACTGACCCCTAGGGGCCAGGAATGGAGGTGTTCCATAGTAGTGAAGCATGGTAATATACTCCTATCCTTGAAGAGGTCTGAAGGCAAGTACCACCGACACTGATCCGCTTTCAAATGGTATCGGTTCCCCAGTCTTGTCTCTTAAGTATATCCCTATCTGTCTGAAGGTGGTTTTAGTGACTGGCAGATATATCAAGTTCTGGAAACTTATGGTTTGCATGTCACCGTTGTAGCGATTTATGTTGATTTGCCTCAGAAGGGGTGCTTTAGAGTCACCCACAAGACTGTGCTTGACTATGTCAGAGTACACGAAAGCACATCGACTTTTGTACTGAAGGTCTACCACGTAGGGGCTTTGTGTTTTTCCACTTAGGAAAACACTTCCGTCGAAACCTAATTGTTTCCCTAAGTTTTCTGGGAGTTGCATGACCACACCAGGAGGCAAGGAAACTACACTTTTCATTGTGTATTTGTTGTAGTGAAACACGGTGGCTTTGTTGTTTTTCCTGTAGTTTCTTAGTTTTCTCACCAACATGCTCTGTAGTTTATTTATGGTCCTGTTCAAGTATCCTATCAACTCTGAGTTGCTTTCCAGGTTCACACCTTCTAAGGCAAACATATTGTAGGTACTACCTTCCTTGAAGTAATACTTAGACAGGTATCTGCTAATTTCCTTGAAGCGTGTACATATTTTCACAGCCTGTAACTGACTGGGAGAGAGAGGAGAAACATTAGCAGAGTCTGTGAAGACGGCCTTTTCTTCAAAAAAAGAAAGAGACCTTTTTTCCCTGTCATCCATAGACATCACTTCAGCCACAGCCGACGACATTTCCCTTTTCTCTCTGCCTGCCGTGTCACGCTCCCCCTCATCCTCCTCCTCTTCCTTCTCCTCCTTCTCTGGCGTGGGTTGGTTAGAAGTGAATCCTCCAGATGGCGTCTCAGTCGCAGCAGCAGGAGTTGGTGGACTTTCACTTTCAGGACCAGCAGGAGGAATGGTTTCAGTCGATCCCACAGGGTTGACATGACGTAGGTTTTTTGTTATTTTTACTCCTCTCTTCAAAGCAGATTGGGCTGATAGATTTGATGTAGAGCTTGAAGCTCTACTGAAGACACTATGGGCTCCTGGTTTTTCCAGAGGAAAAAATTCTCTTCTGCGTTTGTTTAATAAAGCTACTACAGAGCGGAGGTTGTTTGTCAGGTCGTTTTCTCCCTGTGCCAAGAGAATGGGTTCTTCTTTGACGTTGTACCACGTGGTAGGACAGGTTATTTCTTGAAGAGCACACTCTAACTGAGTAGGAGAGTTAATGTATTCTGCCAAAATTGTATTGTAACTAGTTAAAGTGTTACTAGGTTACTAGGTAAAGTTAAGGTAAACGCCATTTGTTTATGTTCTTGACAGGTTCCCAAGAGTTAAACTTGTCTCCATAACCCTTCCACTTGATCAAGGCTTCTCTTTTCTTGCCTTTTCCTCTGTATTTTTCTATTTTTTCTATGTTGTAGCGTCTTCCGTGACGGACTTGCACCTTCTGAACTTCAGGTTCGTAGAAGCTTCCTTTTATCTCTTCTCCAAGGAGATCTTTCAGGTGGTACCCTTTGGGCGAAATATGGTCGACTGTGCATATTTCCTCAGTCCAGTTAGGTTCGTACCCTCTGTTAAATGTTTTCTTTGTTTTCAACATTCGCACTTGATTTTTTCTCTTCAACTGAAGGACAGGAACTTTTTTCTTTTGAGGTTGATCGTACAACCTGTAGAACAAGACTTCAGAGTTGTCTTTATTTATGTCTGAAGGGGCAGCTCCTAAGGTTTTGTGGTAAGTCAAATTGTAGGACTTAACCAAGTCGGGCAGCAAGTCAACCCATTTGTAGTTATTGAAATGAGAGAAACATCTCCACATTTTTCCTTGTAAAGTAGAGTTGAACCTTTCGGCTAAGGCACACTTCACGTCGTCGTTCTCTCCTGTGAAAAAATTGATGTTTTGATCTTCACAGTGTTTTTTGAAAATTTTGTTGACAAACTCTTTGCCCTTGTCAGTTTGAATTTGTTGAGGTTTTCTTTCTTTGCTCATTTTTTTGAAAGCCTCTGTCACGTCATCAGCTCTCTTACTTTTCACAGGTTGTCCAAAACCATACCTTGAAAAAACATCTATTCCCACTAGAATGTACTGGTATCCTTTGTTTTCCTTTGAAAATTCTCGCATGTCTATGAGATCAAGTTGCCACTGTTTGTCTATGCCC
Source organism: Acholoe squamosa (assembly GCA_949317995.1). Classification (NCBI taxonomy): domain Eukaryota; kingdom Metazoa; phylum Annelida; class Polychaeta; order Phyllodocida; family Polynoidae; genus Acholoe; species Acholoe squamosa. The sequence goes on from OX439044.1 coordinate 22,581,348, forward strand.
CATGTTTGTGTTTTTCTTCTTGGAAATCTTCTCTTGTAAGGTTTGTGTCTGGTGTAAGCGTCTACATCTTCCAAAGCTTGTTCTATGTTTTTTTTCTTTGTTTTCTTGAAGTGATGACGTTGAAGTTTAGATACACTGGTGAAACTTCCAGGTTGTTCAGGATCTGTGTAAAACCTGAGGACATCTTTTTTCAAAGCCTTGTGCGCCATATAAACTTACGTCCAGTTCCTTTTTGACTTACTTTCCTCTTCTTAATAGGGGAAGCTCTTTTTAAGGGACTGGCAGCAAAGGAAGGACTGTGCCCTGCAAAAGCCGACTTGTTTTTGACAAATTTTAAGGTGGGGTTCAGCCTTTTAACTGCTCTCATGAAAACCTGGCTTCCTTTAGGTTGGTCCTTTTTCAAAGACTTTGGTCGGGCAGCAAAAGCTAACAAATCTGTTATGTCAGTTCCAGGCACACGTTCCCCGTTAACATATATTTCTCCGTCTCTGTTCCAATTCAAAATTTGACTTCCGTGACGAGATAATTCTCTGTAGAGATTTTTAGCAGTCGTTCTGTAAGTTGCGGGTATTCTTTCTTTTATGTCGGCGTCCATACCCTCTGTGTTGTCTCTTGCACGAGGTTTAAACCCTTCCTCCCCTTTGAATTCGTCTACACTCTCTCCGTCTGAATCGTCAGGAAGTGGTGGATCGTCTCTAGTCTCTGTGAAAGTGTCGTCATCGTCGTCGCCGTCGTCGGTGTCTTCTAAAGAATTGTTCACACCCCTAGCTGCTGCTGCTCCTGCAGGGCCTTGTCCTACTGCTCGACCAGGATAGGGACCTTCCCTACGTTGTCCTAAGGCCTTGGCTTTTTTAGTTAAAATTCCCGACTTTATCATAAGTTGATTGTACTGTCTTAACTTTTCCTTCAGTTTGAGGTTAGGAGAGTTAAGCACCTCGTGTGCTTTACTTTGAAGGTGGTTCAGGACTTGAACCAGGCTGGAATCAGGAGTTAAACCTTCTCTTAAAAGTTGAGTGCTGTAGTACTGGTCTTGAACACTAGGTCCAGGCTGGGGAGGAGAGGAAGGACTAACAAAAGAAGGGCTTTTTTCTCGGGGAACGAGATCCGCCCTTACGAGGGCCATCCTTGAATAAGACATGATTTTTTATCGACGTGCTCCTATGAGACCTGTTATCAGGGGTAAGGCCAGACCCAAAATGGTTCCCAAAAATCCACCCTTTTGCTCAAAGGTTTTCCTCTTCTGCTTAACGGTAGCCTTGTGCCTTGTGACTGACTTGAGTTCTTTCTTGTAGGGTGATAAACGTTTGACTGCGTCTGACTCATTACGCAACAGGTTTTTGTTCATTACGTTGACGTAAAATTTGACTCATCAACCTAATGACCTCATCGCTGAGGCCTTTGATAATGTGGGAACAGTCTGCCGAGGAACACTTGGATATGTGTTTCAACAAGTGGTAATGTTTCCTTATTGTTTTAAATTTTCCTCCAGAAGCAGATCTTTTGGTCACCATTCTATCTTTTTCTTTTCGAAGCTGAAGCTTGAGGAATGAAAACCAAGGTGTTCCAAGGAGTTGTTATGCTGTTCCTTACCCTAAGCTCGTTAGGTGTGCTCTGCTTAAAGTCCAATAGGATGTATGAATGTTTCTCTTTGGTTTCTGAGTTATATACCTCTGTCAAAAAGGATTTCTGTCCTGGAAAGGCCTGTCTGCTGATGTGCCCTATTTGACTCATGTCTCTAGGGTTTTTAAAAACAACTAGGTAGTGTGCATTTAAGCTCAAGGTTCTGAAGGCAGGATTGTTGAAAAACAAGTTTTGAGTAATAAAAATTACACTTAAACTGCGATGGTGAGAGCCCACAGTGAAAAGTTTCATTATGGTGGGAACGTACTCGGGATCCATGAGATCGTCTATTACGACCAGTCCATGTTTAGTCACGTCTCTTTTATCCTCGAACAAAAAGTCTTCTGAAAGAAGACCTTTGTTGAACTTAACCCCCAACTTTACCATTTCGTCGAATCCATCTTGCCATTGACTGTAGCAGTAGTATATGTCGTGTATTTTTGGAGTTACAAGCTCGTCTACACCTTTAATCAACTTGAAAACAAGTTGACTTTTTCCACAAGAAGTAAGTCCAGCTATGATCATTGTGAAGGGGCTTTGTAGACGTGGGTCAAAAATGATCTCCTTTTCCTTGTGATCCATGTTGGACGATATCTTAAACCAAAGTGACCAAAGGAGCAACCTCGTCCTCTTTTAAATCAGTAGAACCCTCGTTCAAACCTTCCACGTAAAGAGCTACGTCAAAAAGTCCCATGTTGTTTAGACTGGCTATAAGGCAGCTTGGATGAGATATTTCTCTATGTTTCCAAACCATTAGGACTTCGAAAACAGGATTTGTGACACCCTTTTTCCCTGGAACAGGGGTGGATATGACGTCAAGTTCGTGGTCGGTCAATCCAAGTTGAGTTCCCAGTTTCCTCCAGTCAAGCATTTTTAACTTGTCTGCCAGGTTGACGAACAAAGTATCAACTTTCCACTGTTCTGGAGGTATTTCACAATGGTCCACTACGTTGTAATATCCCATGTACCATCTACAATAATCAGTCAGATCGTAACGACCTATGTCACTTAATGCATGTCTAAATACCATCCACTTGCAACGCACGTTCTTTCTGCTCCATGAAATAAGCATTTCTCTCCCCATAGAACGAAGAGACGGTGTTTTTTCCATGTAATCCATTAAACTTAGTCTAAGTCCTAAGTAAACCCCTAATCGAGGGTAGTCTTTTTCCGATATTTTTTCACTGATCTTGAATAACAACTCGTCCGAAAGGTGAAACTCCATAGCAACCAAAAAAAAGGTGTTCAGCAAGTAAGGTAGGCAGGTAGGTAGGCAGGTAGGTTATGACAGGCTAGAAAGCATACAGTTAACTTATATAGGGTAGGGTAGGGTAGGGTAGGGTAGGTGGGTGGGTAGTTTAGGTGGGTGGGTGGGTGGGTTAGGTGGGTTATTTGGGCGGCCAGCCCGGGCCAACAAGCCCCAAACCCCCCATACTTGAGGGGTGCCCCCACCCCCCACCCCATAGTTTTTTAAACCCACCCCAACCCATTCCTACCCTACCCTACCCTACCCTACCCTATATTATCCTACTCTATTCTACCCTATTCTATATATCTCTTCCATTCCCTTCCCCCTGTTTAGGTAAGCCTGTTACATCGTTCTTCATTCATTTAAATTTGTTATGATGTTGAGTGTAAAGCGAGCTGATTGTGGTGAAAACAGTGAGTAAGGGAGATAAGCTGGGTGCACCACATAGCCAGATAAAATCAAACTTTTTCTTTCTCCTCTACACTGAAACGATCCAGGGACGATGATGGGATGTGAAATATGGGGCAGGAGGAAAACAAAGTTTTGGTTTCTAAGCACTCAGCTAGAAGTTCCAAAATAGACATGAAGAAATGAAGACGCTGGTTAAGTTGGCGGGGATTTTCTTTGGCGTGATGCTCTTCTGCCGCTTTCAATGCTTCCAAATGGAAGGGGTTTTTCAGTGGGCCCTTTCCCTTTCTTCCATGCTTCAGGGCATAACCCAAGGTTTCCACCGCTGAAAATTACGACAAGTTATGACTCAAAACCATTTTCCTCAAGGTTTTTCTGTCTTTGGATGTAAAACTTGATTCAACTGAAGAAAAAACTAAGTATAATTTTTTCCGGTGAAGAACACATTCTTTCAAGTATTTGCACACGTACCTGAAACAAATTGAAGAGCAACATATAATTTCATTTCTTTCCCTCACGTACGTCAGAACTTGAGTGTCGTCGGGGTGACGTTGTTCTAATACACGCTGCAGGGAGTAACGCGACATGGTAGGGCGAAGGTTGTTGTGTCAAATAATGATGGTTTTGTCCCCGTTTAACCTTTATAGGAAACCTGTCAGTCTTTCCTTATCGCACTTTCCTGAAATGATTTATTGCTCAAGGACAAAACAAACGTCAGGGTCAGTGCCTGAGCGTTTTGAAAAGAGGGGAAAACATGTGGAAGGGTGGGTTTAGCCCAGGGGCCTTACCCGGAGGATCATCGTTTATTTTTGTTCAGTTTTATTAGGAGGACCAAAAATTAGATACGGGGTAGGCTGTTACCACCTTCAGCTGACCTTTTTCATGGGAGGTAGTTATTTCAGTTATAACTCTCACAACATGACAGCACCCATGGTAATTGTGTCCAATCTCTGTCCTGAATCCTCTTTCATAGAAAATTTTGGAACCTAGAGAGTGTGTAATTTTGTCTGGGTGAAGTAAAGTGGCTTTAATTAAAGCCTTCACCATAGTAGAATCGATGAAAACTGAATTACCAGGCCCTCCCCCCAAAGGTTGATCCCTTAGAAAAAAGGGTTTTTGTCTGTCTGAGATGAATTTTTTTGAACTTCCAGAGGAAATGGAATGTCTCGACATCAAGTGTACCATGGCACCATGTCCCAAAAGAACACCTGAAAAAAAACTTTCCCCATTTTCTGAGATAAGTTTTTTCACAGAGGGCCTACTAGGAACCAATGCAGAATTTCCACACAGCCCACACCTTACCTTCTTCTACGCCCCTCCTGATGTCTGAAATAAACACCTCCTGACGCCTTTTGTGACCTACGGTCAAAGACAAAGGCAAAGGACAAAAGTTAGCCATGTCTGCTTGAGAGAAGCTAGTTCTGATAAATGACGAATGGTCTGCGTTAATCACAGAATGGTAACAACAAGATTCGTTTTACAAGCCTCCCCCTGAACGTTGACTGAGCGTTATCACGTTTTTTTTATTTGAGTTAAGTTTTTTACTTTTTTCCAAAACAACACTGTCTAAGTGTAAAACATACTATGAATGGAAAAGCACGGTTATCTACGACTCATGGACGTGGTTGTACGTTATCTGAACGACAAGGGAACGTCCCAGGATCGTATCAGGATAGTTACTATAAAGAAGGCTTGAGCTGCTCGATCTTCATCAAACCTTTTCTGACGTTTGTCTGCTGTTCGCCGTCCTGCTCCTGCACCTTCCAGCCCTGCCACCCTTTCATCTTCAAGGAGAACAATGCCTGGTCGCATGAAGACGGGACTTAGTGTCAGGAGAGGAGGAGCTAAAAAACTGGCTCCACTGACTTTTACTACTTCTAAACAGACAGTGAAAAAAACGTCGGGCATCGCCCCTCCTCCTACCTCTCCAGCCTCAGCTGATAAACCACCTGCAACTCCTGCTCGGCTTCCAACTGAAGTGCCTGATGCAGGAGAACAGGAAGCTGCTCTTACAGCTCTTCATGGCAAAATCACTGATTTCCTGGATCGCGTCCGGGATCGCACTCCTCAGGAAGCTGGCGACGGCGATTTTGACATCAGGGAATACATCAATCCCCCGGCACCTTTGAACTACCAACCCCCCACTGAAGCACCTACGTCCGCCTCTTACTCGCCCGTGACTCCGGAGGAACCTTCTCCCCAGGTCAGTCCAACAGAGGTCATAGACCTCACAACCTCATCACCGGCAGTCAACCCCATAGAAGTGGTGGACTTAACACAAGGGACACCTTCACCTGCTCACCGCGGGGGGTATTCACAGGTAGAGGTTATAGATCTGACCGGCCCTTCTCCTCTGTACTCTCTCCCGGTTCCGGTAGAGGAGCTGCTTCTTAAAAGCCCGCCGGAAAAAAGAAACTGTTCCGGTGAGAGAGAAGGGGAGCCTAAGAAAAAAAGACAGAAGCGCGCCTACCACAAGAAAACCCCTGTCTCTACCCCTGCTTCAGTTTCCTCAGCGACTTCATCCTATGGTGCCGAGCCAATTGGTTCTGTCCCAGGTGTTCCTTCTTCTAAAGACAAGTCACACAGGCAAAAGTTTGGGGAGGGCACTGCCCCCAGTTCTTCCAGCAAGCTTGTGGGCTTCAGGTCAGTGCCTTTGGTGGCAAAAAAATGGCCTGCTCGATTTGGTTTCCAAGAAAAGTCACCTGCCCCCGACCAAGTTTTTTATCCGGAAGGGGATAACAACGCCTGCATAGAAATATACAGGGAACCTAGCATCAGGGGAGTATGCTTGAGGACCTACCTGGACAAACCTTACGAGCGGTGCTTAAACCTAGAGGCGCGTGAGTTCAGGAACTTAGTGGACCAGATAGAGTGCATCCTTGGAAAGTACAAGGAGTTACACCGCCTAGCTGCCCTTGGAGAGAGGAAGGTGGATAATCTTTTGTTGTCCTTGAACCAAGACTGCACCGACCCCAGTGGAGGCCGGGCTATGATCCTGGTAAACTTGTACAAGGGAACTCCTAAAGTTCACATAGGAACAACCAGCTACGTGGAGGAGATGAACGCCTCGGTGTCTTCCAGCTACAGGATGCCCCCCTCAGCCACACACTGCGGACACACTGTGTCCCCCTTCATTCTGGAGGACATAAAATCACGAGTGGGTCCCTTCCTAGATGAGACGACCGATTTCTACTCTGGGTAAGTGGTCAACTTTGTATAGTGTCTGGTCAACAGCTCCTTGTTTAGTGCTTTTACATTATCATGTATATCAGCTAATTCGTAGTTAGATTTAAATGTACTCCATCTTTAGTCAACATAGCCCAGCGTAGGTTTAAGTTCTAAATGTACTCCATGTATACTTAGGTTAGGTTTTAGTTATAAGTTTGTATATTGAATATAAAGTGAAACAAGAAAAAGAAACCTTAAAAAAAAAATGCCGCCCAAAAAGGTAAAACAACTTTACACCGTCAACTGTCCAATGTGTAACACCCCTAGACCTCCACGTTTGGTTACTGTAGAAAACAGTGGAAAAACTCTATGTAACTCAGATTCTTGTAGAAGAGAAACTTTTTCCGACAGCTTAGAACTTCCAAAAGAAATAGAAATAAATTCTTTGCATAAAAGCAGTTACCGTGACAACTTCAAGTCCATAGCTTCAGGTTTGGCTGTGCTTGGTAAGCTTCAGTCCATTTTCAACGTCAGAATGACAAGTTTTAACAAAGACTTGGGAGCCAAACAGGTAATAGAGGCGCTTACCTCTATTCATAGAAATCAAGTTATGGCTTACAAAGTGGCTGTCTCTTTTGGAAGGTTGTTGTCTTCCTCTAAGGAGGAAGAAGAAGAGAAAGTCATGTACTTTCATGCTTCTGCCAACAACTCGTCTTTGTTCTATGACAGTGAAAGTCATAGAGACCCTTACATTTTTATAAGGGACGACAAAGACTTTGCAGAGTGTTTAGATTTAATAGAAAACAACATTAAAGAAGACACTCAAAGACCCTCTACTAAAGTTTTTCCAGCAAAGAACAAAAAAAATCCCCCAAAAAAAATCTCCCATGTTCTTGAAGTGAAGGAAAAACTTCTTACCTACATAGAAAGAGTCCCTGTCCTAGGTTTCAACTCTGGAAAGTATGACATTAATTTGATAAAAAAGGAATTTCATTCTTTTTTTATAGACACAGACAAGACAGAAATGAAAACCATAAAAAAATGCAACAAGTACATAGCAGTGTACACAGACCATCTTCTTTTCCTTGACATGTTCAACTATTTGGCACCAGGTTATTCCTACGCAAACTACCTGAAAGCCTTTCTAAAAGGGAAAGCTGAAAAAGGTTTTTTTCCCTACGAGTGGATGGACAACATAAGAAAACTGAACAACAAAGCTCTTCCTCCACGCCACTGCTTCTACAGTTCTTTGTCGGGTGGTGGAATAAGCAAAGAAGATTATCTTGAATGTAAAAAGGTCTGGACAGAAAACAAAATGAAAACTATGAAGGACTACTTGATATATTACAACAACCTGGACGTTAAACCGTTTGTTTTAGCTATAAACGAGCACACAAAATTTTTTATAGATCGTGGGGTAGACATGTTCAAAGACGGTTTAACTTTGCCAGGTTTAACCTTGAAGTTTCTTTTCAACAACACTGCACCTAATGCCACACCTTACATTCTTTTTGGTGAGAAAGAAAAGGATGTTCACTCCTTGCTCAGACGCAACTTAGTAGGGGGTCCCTCTATTATTTTTCACAGACATCACAAAAGTGGAGAAACAAGAATAAGACAAAAAAAATACGGGCCACAAAGCAAAGTATGCAGACACATAGTAGGGGTAGATGCTAACAGCTTGTACCTCAAGTGCATGGGTGAAGAACACTGCACAGGTTATTATGTGGTGCGCAGGAAAGAAAACGATTTTCAAGCTGTCTGCAGTCAACAGATTAGCTACTCAGCCACAGAATGGTTGCGATACAAAACTGTGACAGACAAAGTGAAGATATTACACCAATACAACTACGGGGAAGTAGTATTGGGTTCAAGGAAAATAAAAGTGGACGGCTATGATCCAGCTTCAAAAAAAGTATACCAGTTTCACGGGTGCTACTGGCATGGTCACATATGTCACCTCACTAAATCAGTTTTGAGAGACCCCAATGGAAAGGCATGGTTAGAAGAAAAAAACCAAAATACCATTTTGACTACCCTATATCTTCAGTCGTTAGGTTACCAAGTAGAGGAAAAGTATGAGTGTATGTGGCTGAAAGAAAAAACTGAAAACTCGTGCAGAAAAACAAAAAGTGAATGGGAAATTAAAAGACCATTGTGCCAAGGCAGAAAAAGTCAGGATGAAATACTGAGAGGGGTTTCTAGAGGAACAACTTTTGGACTTATCCAGGTAGACATAGAAACACCTGAATCTTTGAAAGAAAAATTCAGTGAAATGACACCTATTTTCAAAAACTGTTTAGTAGGAAAAAAATGACGTAGGTGAACATATGAAACGTTACCTGGAAGCAGCAGGTAAGCTGAAACAACGCCAACTTATAGGCAGCTACCACGCAGAGGGAATTTTGTTGGGAACTCCTCTCTTGAAGTGGTACCTGGAGAAAGGTTTGGTAGTTACGACAGTACACCTTCTCATAGAATACACACCAGAACAGACTTTTTTACCCTTCATGGACGAAGTGACCAAAGCTAGGAGGAAGGGAGATGAAAACATAGACTGTAAGATTCTGTCAGATCTGTACAAACTTTTGGGAAATGGTTCATACGGAAAAACCATATGCAACAAACAAAACTTTGTTCAAACAAAGTATCTTCACCCCTCTAAGGCAAGACGTTTGGCCATGCACTGGTCAGTGCAAGATGTGCAAGACATAAGTGACAACACGGTAGAACTGTCCTGTTTGCCCACCTCCATTACCTACGACCTCCCAGTTCAAATAGGGTTCATGGTATACCAATATGCCAAACTTAAAATGTTGGCTTTCTATTACGACTTTCTCCTTGAATACATAGACGAGAAAGATTTTGAAATGTGTGAAATGGACACTGACAGTTTTTACTTTGCTTTAAGTGCAGAGAACATAGAAGACGTAATTATTCCTGAAAAACATGAAGCTTTCTTCAGAGAACGTCACAAATGGTTGCCCTCTGAATCATGTGACAACAGTCACCACAGAGAGACCTATGTTCAGACCAAAGTTTTGGGTGAGCTGTGGCTGCCTCAACCATGCTGTAAGAGCCGTCTGGCGTTTGACAAGAGAACCCCCGGGTTATTCAAAGTGGAGTGGGAAGGTGATGAAATGACTGCCTTAAACTCCAAATGTTACATAGGCACAGGAGTGAATGTGCCCGTTAAAATGAGTTGCAAAGGTGTAATTCAAAAACAAAACCCCCTGACCACTGACAAGTACAAAGAAGTACTGGACAGTGAAAATGTTGTCACGGTAGTCAACAAAGGATTTAAAGTAGTTAACCACAGCGTTACGACTTACTCTCAAAGGAAACAAGGTCTAACCTATCAGTACATAAAGAGACAAGTATGTGAAGACGGTGTAAGCACCCTACCCCTTTCTATATAAAAAAATGGTTTCTTTTTCTAGTTTCACTTCCAGTTGTACATTTTGTTGAAAGAAAAAATTTTAAACAAATTGTTCAAATGAACATTTTTCTTCATAGAAAACAGTGTTAAAATGAAAAATGTTCATTTAAACAATTGTTCAAACGAACATTTGTTTAAATGAACATTTTTCCCCATAGAAAACAGTGTTAAACTGGAAAATGTTCATTTGAACAATTGTTCAAACGAACATTTGTTCAAATGAACATTTTTCCCCATAGAAAACAGTGTTAAAATGGAAAATGTTCATTTGAACAATTGTTCAAACGAACATTTGTTCAAATGAACATTTTTTTCCATAGAAAACAGTGTTAAACTGGAAAATATTTTTTGTTCAAATGAACATTTTTCAAATAAACAACAAAGGTAAAAAATGTGTACTGTATCATGAAAAAAAACTGACAAAAAAGTAAAAAAAAGTGAACTGTATCACCCAAAAAATAAAAAAACTTTTCACAAAAGTGAACGCTGTACATGTTCACCACAAAAATAAAAAAATCCGGCGCTGAAGAAATTAAGTTGGAACAGAAAAAAGTGGTACCAGATTTCTTGACTCGTAGCGTCACGTTCACCAGATTATTAGTATCTGGTTAGATTTAAGCAACCATTTTAACATGGAAAGTTTAGAAGCTATGCTTGTGGAGCAAACCACAGAAACTCCACCTTATGACTATTACATGCGTCCAGTTTTACAAAGTGTTGCTTCATATAATCAAGCTTCTTCTATAACACCTGACAATGATATAAGTTCTGTAGCATGTGGATGTTCAGAGAATTTCTTTTGGGAAATAATACCTGCAGAAAACATTGGTTATTTTAGAGGAGCTGAACCAGACACTGTTGACCACTGTATAACTAGTGTTAAAATGTACAAATATTTCTCTTCAGCTTTTTGGGACGCCTACAGAAACTGCATGTACTATTGTCGAGTGAAAAAAGTTAACTTGATATTGCATGATTGGTGTATAGGAGTATATCAATTGCACACTGAACCTGGCTGCCCAAGACACTACACAAGGTACACTTTAGGAAGTGTAAGAAAGTTTGCTCTTACTCTCCAAGAGTTAGAATGTAATCCCATAGTAGGAGTGTTTTGTCAGTGTAATTGTAAACTGGAAGTATCTGCTATTGCTAAAACTATTTGTTTCACATGTCTGCAGGTCTCACTGGAACTTCACGCCTTAAGTATACCTGGAGTGAGAAATCATTTCTCTTTCGAGGTAAACTTTAAGGATGGTTTTTTTATCTGGTCTTTTACCTGGACCCAAAAACAGTCAAACTTACTTCCTGGCCCAGGCTTTGTTCGAGCATGCTATATCTAACATAGCTAAACTTAACAGTTATTGTTTCCACAACACATGGAAAACTAGTCTCACTGGTCAAAGCTGGTATCAAGCAAGTAAATTCACACACAACAAATGTTTCTGTAGTATATGTGCACGCCCCGGAAATGGAAAATCTGTCTTCATCTGTAAATATTGTGTCTAATAAAAATATAATCTGTTATGTGAAATGGATGAGTTGTGTTTTATTTTAATGCATGAAATGAAGAGACATAACAAAATGAGTCATAAGTATTGCGTAAATCCATAAAAGTATTGCATCAGAACATTGTGTAAATTCTTACAAGCATTGCGCAATGCACCCTCATACGTAGGTCATACGTTTTTGCAAGTAGGTTAGTAGGTCACTTCCGGTTTGCAAGTAGGTCAACCCTAGGTATTGCGCAATTCTTTTAATTTATGCAACTAGGTCAGGTCACTAGGTCAAATGGAATCCAGCTCTCTGATTGGTCGAAAAAACTAGGTCATGACCTTATGACGTCACTTCCTGTCAAATCCAGCCCTCTGATTGGTTAAAACTAGGTCACTTCCGGTCTACCAGTAGGTCATGACCTAGTTAGTAGCTAATCCATTGCGCTGACTTTGCATGTATATACTACTACCAGCTGTCCCTGCATTGGCTGTACCTACGGATGGAGCTGGTGTAGACTGTCTTGTTTAGCCACAGCCTCAACAACCGGGTCCAAACCAGCCACGGAGAACATGGAACAGTGAAAACTGTTGCATGAAGGTCGGACATAATTGTGTGTTCTGAGGTGTTATTACCTATGTATTGTTGGATGAGAATTTATTTTTTTATCCAACCCGCATCAATTCGGGTATAAAACTGTACCCTAATCCGGAAACTGAAAGCAGAAAAAAAAAACAAGTCACCTTGGAGAAGGAGTATGAATGCTGTCAATATTATAATTGTGCTGTGCTATTACATAATGACTGCCTATTATTGAACTATGGACCTTTAATACCGGAATACGTTAATATGGACTCTAAACTACAACCGGATTTACTACTACACTACTACTACTTGTCAGCTAGCACTACAGGCATCCGGGTTTAGCTACACCCATAAAGTCCATCAATAGTCTACAACTGGATCTACTACTACTTCCAGTTAGCTAGCACTACAGGCAACAGGGTTTAGCTACGCCCATCAACATATTCTTCTATAGCACTTCAGGCATCAGGGTTCAGCTCGCCCAAAATCTACAAATTCCTGGATTAAACATAGCACTTCAGGCATCAGGGTTCAGCTCGCCCATACCAAGACATCAGCAGCATCCGGCTCCACTTATGTTCTCCTACCAAGAAACATGAAACTTTGTTAATAGTATTGTATTGCATGTAAAACTGTATTTATAACTCTAATATCTTTTATAAAGGTATATTATTATATAAAGGTACTTACCTATAAATATACTGGATCTGCATATCCTAAAAGTTATTTAAGGTAGTACTAGACCTATAACTGTCTAGATAGGTCATTCCTGGTCTCAACATATTAAGAGACTATACTTCTTCTGTACTTTGTATATATCAAACACTAAGGTATAAATTGAGCTACGTCTCAAATATATAAATATTTTTCTATAAAATAGAGAAGGTCCAATGGATTTCTCTAAACTTAGTATTATATTACTCAGGTTAATACCTTATTGTGTTCATATGGAATCAGAATGATTATTCATATCTGATCGTTATTGTTAAGTTCACTTTAAAAGTTGACAAAGTTGTTAATTTAAAAAGTCGAAAATTAATTTTCCGGTTTAATAACTGTCATACGATTAATAATTACAACCACCGGTCCTTTTCAGCACCCTACTGTTGTCAAACATTAATATAATCTGTGATATTTATATTTATCATGTGTGGTTGTTATAGTTACTGGTGGAAATGAAATGAACGATACTCAATGCTATTATTGTATAATTTTTTCAGAAATAGGATAGTCTCATACTATAGCCTATTTCACATTGAGCAAGTGTAATTAATACCCCTTTTTAGTATTGTAAACAATCACTTACTAGTTTATTAATACACTGCGGTTTAATTACCCCCAAGTTATTGTCTAAGGGGGGCAGTGTAGGGGTATGGTATTTACACTTATACGTTCATGTACCCGTGGGACTCAGACCTAGGTCTTCGGGTGTAGTGGGGGAATCCGGATTGCAGGTGGCAGCACCTGCCTCTGGGTTCGTATCCATTACACCAGGGGGCCTACCACTCGTCGGCCACACGTCGTGAACCCTTTCGGGGAGAAACGGTATGATCGGAAGTGTGTCCCTGGTTCCGGTGGTGAATATGCGAAAGATTACTGCTCATATTTTACAAGCGAAAATGGCGCCGCGTTAGCGCTTCTCCTCGAAAGACGTAACCGCCACACGTCACATGGCCGGTCTGAGTTTCGCGGGCTTTTCCCCTATATAAGGCTGGTTCTACCCCCATGTTCTCCAGTAGTGGTTTTACCCACTGCTCAACCAGGTCGTTACCTAAAAGGGTAACCGAATGCCCTAGCAGCATGTAGTCCTCTGAGGCCGTGATCGTATGTAACATATAAGCTTGGTTGCCTACCCGGAAACTTTCTCTCTCTTCGTTATGGTTACTTAATCTAACTTAATGAGACGAACCACTACAATATGTTAATGACATCTCTGACTTGTATTTAAGTGTGAATTCGTGGTAGGTCACTTGGTGCTTGACATCATGATAATGTTTCAGTGATCTTTTAGACTGGTCCAAGGCCCTTTTCACATCCTTAGTGTACTTAGTAACGCCTCCACCTCCTTCATACCGTGTGCAGTCAGCCAGAATGTGCCCGACATCATATAGGGAGCAGAGCCATTGCTAGTACCAAACAAATTATCTAGGTGGCTCATGTAGTCGGGGGTCCTTCCTAATAGTTTATATAAAGCTATATTCTAAAAATATATACCTTTGGATAGCAAATGCTTTAAACTTAAACAATATAAGCTTTATTTAGACGGAGTACTTCAAAAACAGGAGAAATTAAACTTTAGAAGTTTTCTAAGGGGCATATATAATCTTGGCTGAGTAAAACCAAACCATTGTCTCCCTATCAGGCTAATCCCCTCCACTAATCCCCTCCATTCACATCAAAAACAATGGACAGGTACTTAAGGTGATTAAGATAGAGGCAGGGGCAGGTTATCAGTCTTATCACTTCCCATTGTTTTCTATGGGTGGAGGGGAAGATAAGAGATTACCCACAATCCTCTGCCAGATCCAAGATGGCCGTCGGGGGTCAGTTACATAACTGATTTCAAGATGGCCACCTCCATACAGGAATGGCTCTGTTCCCTATAGAAACAATACAACCATCCAGGGTAGAGAGGGGCCAAAATAAATAAGTCATTAATAATGCATTCCAAATTAGTTTAGATATTTAGATATTATTGACAGGATTCCTCTGCTTTTGGAATTTTTGCTCTAGCCCCCATAGAACCTGAGATTTTGTCCACCAAAGGTGCCCTGTCTGCTCATTTTGCTCTCATAGAGTTCCATACAATGGGGTCCCGAAACTGTGACCACTGAGTGGACCTACTAATAGCCAGTCAAGTGAGTTTAGATCACAATAGTGCAACCATTATTCACAAGAGGGGGACTCTCTGCTGGTAAGTCACCATGAAGGTGGGAATTTTGACTGTGAAATAGGCCTGGTTATCTGGAGCCTTGGTCAGACACATACAGCCAAAGAACAATTGCAAAGGCTCGCCACTTAGCATTGGCCAGAGGCCTAATTATTTATCCAGAAGCATTTCCAATATCTTAATTATATATATTTAGCACTGATAATGCCATATTACAAAGTTTTCAATTTCAAAATAGGGATTAAAAAAGTATTAGTAGGTCTCTATGGAAGATCAAGGCAATGCATTATTTTTATAGTATTAATGGCTACTCACTTAAAATTGAGCTGGGGCCCTCAGATTTGGGTATGACATACTTTGGTTCACATATTTTCATTTACGTACACTTTTTTTAAGCAGAAGCAAGGTTTTCAATGATTCTATAGATAGTAGGCCTACATAATAGTACATAATAGTAGTATAATATTAGGTCTTCTTAAAATAATTATTTTAAGAAGACCTAATATTCTGAAAAATTTAGATTATTTAAAAAGGAGGTCGATTATAAATAAATGGAATAAAGTATGCACATGTTAAATGGAAAGATGTTAAATGGAAAGATTATGGAAAGACATGTTAAATGGAAAGATTATGTGATAAAGTGAAATAAAAAGAAGAATCAAGATTTCATTTTTATTGTTTCTTTTATTCAAAAACAATATCATTTATCAGTTGATCCAAAACCATTGTCACCTCGCATGGTTTCATTAAGGATATCACATTCTTGAATGACAGGCATGTAAATTTTTTCCAATATCATTTGTGCTATCCTGTCTCCTTGAGTTATTTTATATTCTTTTTCTCCGAAATTAAAGAGAATGACTCCTACATTACCTCTATAATCTCTATCTATGACTCCAGCACCTACATCGATGAAATATTTTAGCGTAAGTCCTGATCTCGGAGCCACACGAGCATAGCAACCAGGAGGTATGTCCAGTGCAATATCTGTTTTTATTAATTCTTTACTTTTAGCAGGGATGATATAGTCATAGGCACTATATAAATCAAGTCCTGCTGCATCACTTGAAGCACGAGTTGGAGTGAAAGCTCTTGGAGATAATTTCATGAACTTTAATAGAGACATCTTCAATGAGATGACAGTATACTAACTGATTATTTCTTGTTGACAGTGCACAAAACTCATTTCACTTGCTGTTTATCCTATTCACAGAGATGTTTGCGAAGAAGTTGTCTTTACTTGAAGAGGACTCCAGTTGTCTTTACTTGAAGAGGACTCCATCATCTTTTTTATCTGATTAGCACCTTTCAGGAACCGATGCTCTTCTTCATATATCTGATTACCTATTTTGTTGTAAGCTGCATCATAACTTTCTTGATCTTCAGGGGTTCTTTCCAGCTTGTAACATTGTTTCAATTTTGAAGTGCATATTTTTTGTAATATAAGCTGTGCAACGGCTTCTCCTTTCTTTATTGTGGCTTCTTTCTCTTCTTTTTCATTAAAATTGTGCAACATAACTTTAATTTCTTCTCTGTAATGAGTGTCTATTATTTTTGTTTCAACATTTACATCATTATTTCTTTTTTTGCTTAAAGGCGATATAATACCATAATAACCATATGGAACAGAAACTTGGATACCTGTTTCTAGGAAACGACTTCCTTTAGGAGGGATGGTATATTCAGATGGACTGTATAAGTTGTATCCTATAGTGTAATATTTTTGAGCAGGAGAGATTGCATTAGGATTAATTTTAACGAATTTTAAGACTGGAGTTTCCATTTTTCAAGATGATGAAGTACTATCTTCTTTTTCTTCCTTTTTTGATGTATGTTTTATGTTGTTCTTCAATGATTGAGTACTATGTATATATGCTATTCTCATGATATCTCAATCAGGTTATATGAACAAAGAACAAAACAAATTATATGATATATATATATATATGTTTATTTTTTTATTCGTATACAAAAATTAGGTTTCTGTTGCTCTTTTCTTTGTTGTTTTCTTGGTTGGTTAGTTAGTTTCCCGTTCTTTTATCAAATTCTAAAAACAGAAGCTTCAAAACATCATTTCTTTCCATTTCAAACAAAGCTTTCATTAGTTGATGAGTGGCACTGTTCTTTGATCTTTGCCACATCTTTAAGACATTAAAAGTTAAATGTTTTATGTCTTGTTCTGGTTGAGAGGATATGGTTTTTATTTCATCCAGCGTGATGTGCAGATATATAGCCACATTCTTCCAATCTCTTGACATTCTTTCACTTAGTACAATGAAGAACATTTGGACAGCAGTTGACTCATCACTATGTTCTTCTAATTTTTTTTCTTTGAAGAATTCTTCTGTGAATTCAACCAAGTCCATTCGTTGGTTTTCCTTGAAACTCATTATCAGTTCTTCAGTTCTTAAGTAGAAAGGAACTCCTCTCCACCACTTGTTCAGCATTTCAAGACCCATGGTTGTAGTGGTTTTAGTTTTGTTCATGTTTTCAAGTTTTGTATGAGGTATTCCAAGATGTACACCTAGTTTCATCCATTCATATCCTAACAAGACTGAAATCTTTTGAAGAAATAGATCAGAGTAACCTAAATCTTCTTCGAAATAGTAAGACGGCAAAGGCATTTTTTTTCTTACTGCAACAAGAGCAACAATATATAAATGTAAGTGAAAAGTGCTGTTGTGTATTTGTCTAAGGAAAAATACATGTATACATGAGCAGTTTAAAAGATATGTCCTATTTCATATAGGTTTACACTGTTTTCTGTTTTATCTCAAAGACATAAACTTGATGTGACCATCAAGCAAGACGTATCTTATGTAGATGTATACATATTATAAGAACGCATAAGAATATGACATATAACACAACAGGATCTGGTATGAAAGCATTGCTCAGTCCTGACATGAGACAGTAAGCGAACAGCATCTTAATTTTAGTAGCTTATTTTTTATGTTTTTTTCGCATATCTCAGCTTGATTAAGGAACGGGTATTTCAGGCAGCTGTATGCATGTTATGAAAAAACATATCAGCATAGAACAAACAAGAATAGGATAAGACATAACAGTACTTATTAATCCGGACATGAGACAATACATAAGAAAAATGCATATAAATTCATGTGATATTATAGTATGGATATTTTTTCCTTTTTTCACTTTTAACATAATGGTATGGTTTTTTTAATGCCCATATATATATATATATATATATATATATATATATATATATATATATATATATATATATATATATATATATATATATATTTATTTTTTATTTTTTCTTAAGATTTTACAGACAAGATATTTTTCCATAAAGAAAGATATTCTTTCACTTTCTCCTTGTCTTCTTCTGTGTATCTTTCTAGATATATAGGATTTATGTCTAAAAGTTGAATCACAGCAACTTCTTCATCTAACATATGATGTACATTTATTTCTTCTACCATCAAATCTCGTTCTGCATGACAAGCTATCATATCTAATATACTTTCAATCAAAGCAAATTTTTCCATGTTGTCACCTTTCCAGTACTGCGGATGGTGATCATTTTCATCGTAGTGATGGTTGAGAGCCATTTCCCAACAGAATTTTTCTTCTAAATTTTTAGGTCCAGTTTTGCTTTGAAATTTTAAGGTATAACCTATAGCTTCTTCTAGAGATAACTTAGACAAGTCATGCATGTTGACTCTTGCCAGCATTTGTGTTTTCTCATCTTTATTTTCGAATACATTTTCTAACAGATAATAAACAAAACATAACATTTTTCTATGTTTGAAGACTTCTTCGTAATGCTTTAACATAAGTTTCAAGAAAGAAGGAGAACAAGAAATTTTTTGATTTCTTCTCTTAATGTAAGCGAAAGCTTTATCATCTTCCCATTTCCTATGTTTAAATTGTTTCTTTATCTTGAAGTATTGCATTGCCATGTTGTAGGTGACTTAGAGAGAGAGACAAGAGTTTTCCTTCTTTTTCTGCTATTTTTTCTGAAAGAAAGCTGTTTCTTTTTTCTAGAGAT
Organism: Acholoe squamosa; assembly: GCA_949317995.1. NCBI lineage: Eukaryota > Metazoa > Annelida > Polychaeta > Phyllodocida > Polynoidae > Acholoe > Acholoe squamosa. Next base: position 22,600,219 of record OX439044.1, read on the forward strand.
CTTATTCTTTCTTGATATGGTTTTCTTTCAGCTCGAAGGATGTCGATATATTTTCGTTGACATATTCTGATCTCCTCTAGGGTTCTTATTTTATGTACGCAATCAGAGCATATCTTTTCTTCCGCTAAAGGTTCTCCTGTCTCACTATAGTTTAAGGTATTCATGTTAGATGGGTATGTGTCTGTTGGAAAGCATCTATCTCATGTCAGTTATTCATTTGGCATATGCCTGTACATATCCATTAAGCTATCAGGTGGCAAAGAATCTGGAACGTCAGAAATTTGATTGTCTCCTTCTATGTTTTTATTTTCCTCAGTTTCAGGATTGTCTCCATCTTCTGAAGTACAACCATAACGATCGCGAGCTATCCTTGCGTAGCATTCATTTTCTGCTTTTGCTATGTTGTAGGCTTTCCTGTGAGATAACATATTCATAGTTTCATTTTGAATTTCTCTTAATTCAGTAGAAAGAACAAGATTTTTTTCTTCTTGTTCTCTTATCATGTTTATGTGTGTTCGCCTTTCTTCTTCTAACAAAGATATGTAATTGCTCTGATGGAAGCAAATTTTTTCTAGCACTTTGTTCCTCTTTGCTCCTAAAGATTGATCCATTTTTGTTGTATTTGTTTCATAAGTTTATAGTAAGAAGACAAGAGCTTTGTTATCACAGGATGTTTTCATGAAGCAGTTTTGATCATAGTTTCTGTAGACACTGGTTTGGAGGTATCTCTTTCAGGAAAGCTTGAGAGAAAAGCGTTTCCTTCTTCATCAGATATATGATTTAAGTCAAGGTTATTTTTCATGTCCTTAGAAACAGAAGATCCTAAGTTAGGGTAAGACCATGTTTTTCTGTAATTTAAATTAGTTACATAACAGCTGAGAAAACTTTGAGTCTTCTCATTGTTATGATAAATGTTGCCACTTTCACTGCAAGACAGAAATATCTCATCTCCTTTCTGAAGAGAGGATGACATGTTTAGTTTACGTGTCTCTAATATTATGACTGCTACTGTTAAAATAAGAGTGACAAGTGCTCCTCCTGCTCCTACTTTACCGTTAGAAATTATACTGTTTATTTTGTTTAACCCTTTCATGCTGTCTTTTGCCTTAGGTTCATTCATTTCCTAGAAAAGATATTTTTTTTCTTTCAATAAAACTAATATATCAGTGAACAACTTCCAAGACAACAGGAAGAAAAAATAATACATGGATATGAATATTTATTTCTTTGTTTGGTTTTTTTTCAGGAAAAGATATTTCGTTGAACAAGTTTGACTGTTGCAAGGCAATATTTTGTCTGTGAATTCAGATTTCTTATTTTTTTCATTAAAATATTTTTTTACTTTAAGATCATTCCAATCAGTGTTTGTTGTGAAGCAAGATATAACTTCTTGCATAGACTTATTCTCAGCTCTGTTTTCTATGAAGAACAAACAATAGAGACCACAAGTTTCAGAAAAAAGACCTTGAATAGTATGACATGAATATTTATACTTTGAAGGCAAAGCTTCTAAGAAAGTTTCTCGTAAAGGACTGAAACCATATGAATCAAAATATTCTGCTAGTTTGTTAGGTTTTTCGTAATAAAAAGCTACCCAATGTTCCCCTGGTAAGTCACTGTTGTCTGTGTTAACTACATAGCCTGTAGGATAAGATTTAACTTCAGGTATAGTATCAGCTGAATATACTCCATACTTTCCTTTTTTTTCTTTTTTTATATCTTGCAGATATAAGTTTATTTCTGAACCATTCATTTCGAAGGATTTGAAACAGAGCTCTTAACACGTCACTAGAATGGGATTTGAGATTTAGCTCTTAGCATGTTACTAGAATCTAATCTCAAGAGTTCATCGTGTTCTAAATATATCACAGCTGCTACTCCATGAGTCAATTCTTCTTCTAGTTTTACAACAAAACCTAACGAACCATTTTCAGAGTATTCAAATGTTCCTGATGTAGCACCGTTTTTCGATATGTCAAAACAGTAAAGGCAATAACCGTTTTTGAATTCTGTAAAAGATATATCTACACTGTCATCTCTGAAGATGTCGCCTGTTGTTTTCAGTAGAGACAGATAAGCCATGTTGTATTGATCGTTTTCATAATCTAATTCATACTGATAAAATGGTGTCCCCCCATCATTTACTTTCAGTTCAATTTCTTTAGCCTTGAAATGTTCAAATCTGAAAGGGTTACGATTATGAGTTCCTGTGAAGGCATCTAAGTGTACGAGCCCTATTATAACTCTTTTCGGGAGAGGTGTGTTGTTGACTATATGTGAGGCTTGAAGGATAGATTTATTAGGACCAAAAGTAACATATTTCATGTCGACTTTATGAACAGGATAATCGAAGAAGGGTTTCAGCATTCTAGCTTTGCTCATATCTTCTCTGAATTTTTCTGTTACTCTTATTCTTTTAATGTAAAGATGAATACTTTGTATATCTATAACATATTTTTGAGCAGCAGTGTGATACATCAAACAAAAATCTTCATCTGCTCTGTCAAATTCTATAGTAAGAGGTAAATCTCCAGGCAAAGCTTTAACTTGAGCAAAAAGTTCATTATGTATTCTTACATGTATGTCAAATAATTTACCGTTTTTTGTTTTATTGTAACGAGCCTTTACTCCTGCATTGTGATCGTCACTGTTAACTTCAGTGACTTCATTGAAATCTTTAGTGTCTTTGTCATACATCGCTAAAGCTCCTATATGTTTAGCAGCAGTAGGACTGTAACTTAGGATGAATTCAAATAAAGATCTATAACCATGCAAGTCATTGCTGTCAGATATTCGTATACCTCCTACAGATACCTTAACGTTTTTGAACATGGTAGCACCGAAGTAATTGACTGGAAAGACTTTAGCTTCATTTTGTATGGTTCCATTAATAGGAGCAGCAGGATTTTGTTTGTTTGCTTTCAATATTTTCCCTGATACATGCAGGAAACTGTTATGTAAAGAAATTAAATCTGCTTGTTTAGATTTTATCGTAAATTGTACTGTGCTGCTGTTTGGAGAAGCTGTAGGTTCTACTTTTTCATAGTATGTTTTTGCTCTGCTCGTATCAGTTGGAGGAATTGAGGTAAAATCAAATTCTGAACTGATACAATGACACGGATCATCATCTAACAGAGACATGTTAAAGTTTTCTTCAAAAATTAAATTTTATTATATAGCTGATAAATTTTTTTCTTTGATTTCTATGTTTTTTTACCTTATCTCAGTTTAATTTTAGTCAAATATGTCCTTTCTCACATTTCTTCTCTTCGATGAAACTCTATTTCTAGGTTTAGTCTTAGTTTTCCTCTTTTTAACTATATGCATCATGGCTTCTTTACTTAAATCTTTCAAACTTTCTTGAGCTTCACGCTTTAAAGCTTTTTTAATGTTTCCACCTTGTATAACGTTTTTTGCGACTTTAATTCCACCTTTCAATGCTCTTTTACCTATTCCTTTAGCGGCTGATGTAATTGCAGGTTTCAATAAAGGAACGACTGTCTTGAAAAGTCCTTTTAAAATACCTCCTATTCCGTAACCTCTTTGATTTCTGCTGCCTTTGAAAGGTGCCATAAATTCAAGGCCTCTTCCATATTGAAGATTAGGATAAGATCTTCTAGATATAAGATGTTTAAGGTAAAAGTTATCTGGAGTTGAATTAGCACACATATTGACAATTTATTTTTTTCTTGAGCTGGATTTCAAGGTAAGAGGTTTATCTCAATACAAATTATTTCTTCCAGTCAGTCAGCCATTCTGAGGAATAATATTTAGGGTTGGATTGAGTTTTTCTTCTTTCTCGAGTCTCATAAGGAGGTCTCAAATTTATTTTTTTTTTTAAGTTTAGAAGGTTTTATTTTTCCGAAAATGCCTTCTTTAGATTTATTTTTTGGGGAGGTTTTCTTCAGGGAAGATGAACTGCCTTCTTTCTCTTCTAAAGAGGAAATTTCGTCTTCTTCTGAGTGAAGAGGGGAAATATCGTCTTCTGTTCGAAGAGGAGGAATAGTTTTAACTTCAGAAATTCCTTCTCCTCCTGTAGCTTCTCCTAACTTATTTTCTTCAGGTTTTTCCTTGTCTTTTTCTTCTGCAGAAAGATAATTTATGTCGCTGTCTATGCTTTCAGTGTCATGTGTTTCAGACCTGACAAGATGAGGTCTTCCTTGAGGTTGATCTTTTCTTTTTAAGATAGAAGAATGAGGCGTCACATTGTCTTCAGAATATTCATCATCTGTTGCTCCTAGAGAATAGTCACTTCCTTCAATGTTTTTCTCAGCCATCATTTGTTTTTCTAGAGGATATTTTCTTACAGAATAAGGCTTAGATTTATTTTTAGCTTTCCTTGGTTTGTTGAGGAACCACGATTTAGGTATATGATTCAAAAGATTGACCCAAACTTCTTCTGTTCCGATAGGCTCTGCTTTAATGCTTGTGTTAGAGAAGAACTTCATTATGTTTATCACATTAGAGTTTCTGATCAATTTGCCTCTAATTATAATTTCTCCATGTTCGTTCCATAAGTAATTGAGTTCTTTCATTTTTCTTAAAATTTCTTTGATATAAGGTATTTGTGCTTGTCTGATATGAGATAAAATTTCATTTACAGATATTCCAGGTTCTATGATTTCTTTCTTAAGAGGAAAAGAAGACATAAGGTTTTCTTTTAAGATATTTTGATTTGTGCTCAAGACATCATACGGTTGAACGTTATACATTCTTTGCGCTAACAATTCTTTCTGTCTTTCAACGACAGGATCCATTTTTTTCTTTGGTTCTTCTTCTGAAGTGTTTTTTGCTGCAGAAGATAATTTTTTGTATGTGGCTAAGGGAATAACTATACTTTTTTTAAAAGAAGCCATGTTTTAACTTTTAGCTCCTGCTAGTCCTCCTAACAAAGACACTGCTAAAGGTATGAGAAGAGGAAGAAATCCTCCTTTTTGCTTAAGAGTTGATTTCCTCTTTTGATTATTCACACGTTTATTTATCAGGTATCTTAAAGTGTTCCTGTATTTTTTAAGCTTAGAGAAAGAGACTGAATTCAGCCTAATGTTTCCTGCTAAAACGTTGTGTATTATTTGACATATAGCATCTAAGTCTTCTTTCCCTGCATATTCTATGAGGAGATCTCTTTTTTTCTTGTTCTTAGTGTTTCCTAGAACAGTTAGATAAGCAAGTTGTCTAGGAGATTTAATACTTCTTTTCTTGTTCCTTTTTTTCATCTTAGAAGAAGGATTTCTTCTTTTCTTAGGAGATGATTTTTTTAAAGAAATATTTCTTTTTTTTTTCAGTGATTTGTTTTTTTTGGAAGGTGGCATTTTTCTTCTTTTAAAGCGAGAACAAATTAAGATATGTCAGTCTCACATGTGTGGTATATATTTTTTATTTAATCTCATGAACTTTTCACACAAAGTAGCACATCATGTATCATGCAACATATATTATGTTTTACTAGGAATGTATACTTCTTGTCCTACATCAAATATGTTGCTTCTTAGTCTATATTCTGCTGGAGTTTTTTGATGACCGTCTATGAAAAGATATGAATGAGGTTTCCTTGTGGCTTCATTGAAAATGTTGACAAAAGTCTTATAATTTTTAGGTAAAAGTTTTCTCCCAAGTGTCTGTGGTATAGTCTGATCTAACGGAGAATTGAAAATAACCAAATAGGTTGCATTTCTGTTCACTGTTTGTCTTTCTTTACCTTCAGAATAATAATTTTGAGAAATATATATTACATTTAGTGATTCATGATGACAAGTTTGAGTGAAAAGTTTTCCTATTTCAGCATTGCTGCTACATTCTTTCATCAAGTCATCTAAAATAACCACACCATTTAAATCAGGTTTTATATATTTTTCAAAAGATGAAGGAATGCCATTTAAGAAAATTATATTTTTCCCTTCCATGAAGTCTTTTTTTTCAGGTGGAGTTTGTCCGTAACACCATATGATATAATCTAATTCCTTTTCTATTATTCTATGACTGTTTTTAAGCAAGTTGTGCACGAAAGTGGTTTTTCCGCTGTTGCTAGGACCTGCTATTATCATAGAAAAAGGTATTCTGAGACAAGCATTGAACAAAGGAAATTCTTGATAATCCATTTTTTACTTTCCTTCTACTTTATTTAATTCTTCTTTATAGAAGCTTCCACTTAATATTTCTTTATTTTTATCTATTAAGTGTCTTGTGAAGTGCTGAAGTATTTTATGTTATTTTCTTTTAAAAATGTCCTGAAAACGCCTTTGAATTCACTTCCTTCATCAAATTGTATCAATCTAGGTTTTACTTTACTTTTCAACAAAATTTTTTTGAAAGCTTTCAAAGCACTGCTTGCAGTTTTGTCTAGCATAGGTTCTACATAAGCAACGCGTGAAAAACAATCTATGCAGGCTAACAAATACTTAACTCCATCGTTTTCTTCTTTTATATTGTAAACACTGATCAAATCTATTTGCCATTGATCATTTATACCTTTAACAACAGTTTTTCTTCGAAGAAACTTATACTTTATTTTCTTGTGTGAAGTATAAGTTCTTGTGTTGCGAAGAAAAGAGACAACATCTTTCTTGGTTATTTCTTTGTTTATTTTCTTTGCTGCTTTGTATAATTTTATCACAGAAGAAAAAGACGCTGGATGTGAAGGTGAAAAATATATTTTCTTTAATGTTTCTTCTTTTTTCATATTGAAAAAAAATAAGAAGAAAACTTCAAAGAGGAAATAGTTCGAAACGTTTGACAGAGCTAGATGTATGAAGAGTACAAGATTCAAGCAGCTTAGGAAGTTTCATAGACTATCTCAGCATGTTATGAAATGTTTGTATGAAAATGAATGATATGTTTCCTTGAAGATGAATGACATGACTTTCCAGTACGCAATAAAATGGAAATCCGATATGCTTTCGTTCTAAAGTTAAAGGTAGATGCGTGTGCACAAGGTTAAAGAACGAGGCATATAATCACGTGATTTTACTCCATTTCTGAGCAAGGAAAGTCATTAGTATTGTCATGATAACATGTGACCTGAGTTGAAACCACAGCCTTTTATTAGTGCAGTCTGCTAAGGACCCTGCTCTTAGAACTAAGCCACATGTTCTAAGTTTCCGGTTATCCGTGAAACAAAAAAAATAAAAGGAATATCAGCTCATTCCAAAGCATTTATGTCAGTGAAGACAGGGACATAACCTTCAGGCAGTTTAAAGTAGTGAACGTTTCCCCCTGCCATCTTTATCATATCAGATTTCACTGCTTCTGATTTCAGCAAAGTTTTCTTCGTAGCTGCTCTCTTAACAGGAACTTTTTTTTCTTTTGTAGAAGAAGAAACATTTTTTTTCTTGCCTTTGTTGAGGTCTTTTTCGTGTTCCTTTCTGAGACCTTCTTCTTCATTGGAGAGAGTGACTCTTCTTCTCTTGTTCTTTGGTTGATTTTCATTTTCACTTTCTGCGACGGGTGATGAAGTTGCTTTCTCTTCTTCTGATTCTTCTGAGCTTGTTACATCTGACTCACTGCTTCTTGTGTCAACGAGCTTAGACGACTTGGCTTTGTTTCTGATTTTTTCTTTAATATATTTTGTATGACATGAATTGCATCTTAAATGATTTTCATCTGATGAGAAGAAATGAACAGAATGAAAAGGTTTGTGGCATCTTATGCATTCTTGAACCATGGCTTGCTCACATTTTTCACAATATTTTTTGTTTTGAACTATCTTCCCCTTTCTTCCACAATATTCACATTTCATTTTGTAAAAGTGCAGGTAGCGGTTGCAGGTTTCCTAAGAATAGAAAGCTTGTTTGGCTTTATGTCTGAAGATTATTTGCTAGCACAGTTGATGAATAGAAGGTAAGATGCTTGAACACGTACGAGTTAAGCTTATCTCAGGTTTATTTTCAGTCACTTTCACTGTCACTTGTGGCCATCTTATCGTCTTCACTGCTACTGTCGCTGAGAGATTTTCTTTTCTTTTTGTTTCTTTTTTCTCCCTTGGTCCCCTCACTTACTTTTTTGACTTCTTCTATTTTCTTGTTTATTTTGTTTCTCAGCTTGAACAGCAAGTCATACTCTTCCTTGGAAAGAGAAATACTCTTGTCTTTCATTAAGTCGTTGAAATGCAAATAAATTTTTCCATTGAATTTACTTATGTCTATGCGTTTTCTTTTCCCAAAAGCAATGGTAGGATGCTTGCCTGACTTATTCATTTTCAGTTTCTTCAAGAAGACGTTGATCTAACAAGTCTTTGCTTAGAGTCTTCAGCTCCTTCTATCTCACTGACTTTAATTCTCTTGCATGGAATGTTCAGAAGAGAAAAGTTTTTTTTTCTCTTAGCAGGAGGTATTTTGTAGTGACCATAAGCAAAAGACTTTATTCCTCCTCTTCTTAGATATCTTTTATCTTCGAAAGGGGAAAGAGATACTTTTCTTTGTGACATAGTATAAACTTTATGATTTAAACTTCTTATGTTATTAAATTCTGCTTCCTTAATCTTATTTTCGAGTAAAGTCTGTTTAAAGTCTTCATGTCTCATTTTTTCTATGCTACATTTCTTAACTCCTTTCACCTTTTTTTCTTCTTTTCCTTCTTCAAATAAAATTGAATACATTTTAGGTCTGAGAGCGATAAATTCTTTTATCTTTTTCCCTGCTACTTCATCTTTGAATTTGCCTAAGACTGCTTTATTTGACTTGTCATATAAGATATGACTTTCAGGTAAATTAGAGAAATCAAAAAAATTATTCATGCTTTTTATTTTTGCTACGTAGACAGGATCTTTGATGTAATATATCAGAGAATCAGTGTCTGTATATAAAAGCTGTATAGATGTGTCTTTGAATTTAGGCAGCATGACATTATAATGGAAGTTAAACATCCATAATTTAGATAATTCTAGAACTGAAAAGCCTATGTACATAGGTTTGTCCAGGAGAAGGTTTTCTTTGCTGTTTTGGATTCCTACAAAATCTCTTTGAAAAACATGAAGAGACTTAAAAGTAGGTTTTTTTATAAGATTTTCAGTGACTGTGGCATCTGAAGTTAATTTCATGCAGGTTCTTTTCTTCACATTTTCCATAGTTTTCCCAAAAGTTGTGTTATTCATTAGCTTAAAAAATGCTTTCATGAAAGCAGAAGTAGCTAAAGTTCTTTCTTTGTTGTTAAACAGAATGTATGATTTCATCCAGTCTTTCTGATAAAAACTTAAAACTCTATGTATTTTACTTATTTTTAATCCTAGACTAAGATACAATTTAAGGTTGCGATAATGAACAATATAATTAAGTTTACTTTTCAGATTACATATGAGCTTCTTTCCTCCTTTCTTGTAAGATGTTTGACTTTCTTTCAATATAATTTTAGCATATGGAGACAATTCTTCTTCTCTGACTGCTATTTTTTCAGGAGCTACAGGGAAATCATTATGCATGTCATGGATTTCTTCAGGATAATCTAAATTGACTTCTAAGATATAGCCAATTTCATTTTCATCTGGGACATTTTCTATTTTCAATTCTTGTATTTGCTTAAGACTGAGCCACTTGAAATTGGAATGTGGTAAGAAGTCTGCTAAACATTTACCATATAAATTATTGCAGTCTATATATAAAATCACTTCGTCTGAATCTTTCACTTCTGCATGTCTCCTAGACACATTAGTTATTCCACCTCTTATCCCGCTTTCTATAAAGTTATACATTTCTATGTCTGATAGCAGTTCCAATTCTACTCCTGTATGTTTCAGCATAGCTTGATAACTTAAACTAGGTGCAGTTAAAAAATGTGCAGGATCTAAACTGTAATAATTTAATGTCTTTTCTCTGAAAGACTCAAATATATCACATAAAAGTAACACATCTATTTTTAAGTAAGCTTTTAAGTAGTCTTCTATATTTTTACATTGTAATGCTTCGAACATATGAACAGCATGATCATATTCTTTGTTTGTTATGTCTTTCTTAGTTAAAGAAGAATAAAATTTGTCTTTAGTTGGTAATTTTTTTTCTTTCAGAACTGACCATGAGTTGATATAATCATAGCACATGACTCCTTTTCTTATCATGAAAGGAATAAGATTCTTGTCTGCAGTGTGTTTCTTAGTCTGAATGAAATCTTTCAAACCTTTTTCATGCAAGAGTTCAGCAAGTTTAGAAAGAGAAGTGGGTAAGAATTGAAAAGAATCTAAAATTTTAAAGTTCTCGAAACTTAAAGTCAAAAATTTTTCAGAAGACTTAGCTATAACTGATATAGTTTTATTTTCTATATACTTGTACAGTTTCTGAATAAGAAAATGAGTGTCATAGTTCATGCTGTTATGTATTACAATAGGTATTTTGAGTTTGTCCATTCTAAGACTGGTATAAGTTAGATTGCATCGATTGCAAGCATAATTCAAGTCCCTGCCTTTTCCTTCTTGTCCTAGATGAGCATGATCCAAAACTTTTTTCATACCTTTTTTTGTGAAAGATATTCCACAGATGTAACAATTTTTTTGCTTTATTATACGTGAAATATCTTTAGGAGACAACGACAAAGGTTTCCTTTTATGGTCTAAAATGTATGAAATTTCTGCTCTTTTTTTATATAAGTAGGACGTAAATTTTTTGATTACATTTTTCCCTACGTAGATGAAAGGATCTTGACTGTATTTGTCATATTTCGATACCATTATTGCACCAAAAGCATTAAGTTTGTGCTCTTTAGAACAAAAAGATTTACCTTTTTGTATTTTTTGTATAGTTTGATTGTAGCATTCGAAGTCAGCATATATAACAAAAGGACTTTTAACTTGATACTTATGCTCAGTGAATTTCAAAGTACTTCCTTTAGAAGGAGTAGAGTAACCTTGACCAGTATATACATTTTTCTGACAGTTATTGCTTACATGTTTTTCATATCGAATTTTAGAGCAAAAAGAAATTAAGCATTTATAACAAAAAAACCTAGTTTTTTTCCAGAAGAAAGGTCTAATAAATTTATGTAAGTTTCTTATCAGATAAAAATGATCATTCAGCAACAATAAATCTACATGTCGTCCTTCTGCCAGAGGTGAAGAAAGGACAGAAATATACATAGGGAACGGCTCGCTTTTTTTCTCTAACATTCCAAACACATTTATAGTTACGTTGTTCTTTGTTTCGAATTTAGGTATTTCACTGAGTTTAACAGGAAAGGAAAGGAAAGAAAGATTTAATTCGTCTAAATAAACATCATAAGACTGAGCTATATTAGCATTTTCAGTCAACTTATGAAGACCTGCTAGGACTGAATATATGAAGCACTTATTTCCACTGCCTTTAACGTCAAGGACTGATCTCTTCTTTCTGATAATTTCCTCACTAGTTTCTTTTTTTTGACCTCCAAAAGGATTATACTTGAAAACAGACAAACGCAAAACTTTAATTTTCTTTAAGAACCATCCTGAGCCCATATGTAAAAAAGCATCAAAGAAGCCTAAAATTACAGAAAAAGAGTCTCTTATTAATTCTTCTATGTTGTGTGAGTCAAAGCTGACTTGCATAGAGCTTTTAAACCATGGTCTTATTTCAAAGTATTCACTTGTCTCCAAGTTATATTTTCCTAAAACTGTGCACAAAGCTAACTGAAATTTTATTCCTCCTTCTTTTTTCTTTTTATGCTTCAATATCCTTTTTATTTTCTTCAATTTCTTCAAAAGGAATAAATCAATGTCATATTTGTAAGCTACAGGAACTAAATCATATTCAACTATTAAATTCTTGAAAGCTTTCTGACGTTTCATTTTAAAGAAATCTTCTCTCTTAATCTATAAATCTTGATTTTAAAGGTCGAAAATGAAGAACTATAAAAACAGTTCCATACTCAAATTTCACGAGTTCCCCTTGATCGTCACATATTTTAATATGTATCTCCTGAATTTCATTTCTTCTGAGTCTTTTGTAGTAAGGATTAACGAAGACTTCTTTTATGTCGTCTCCAAATTTTTCACTGCAACGTATAGTTCTCAGAAGTGGCATTTGAACATCTCCTACTACTTCATTAGATACAATGTCTGTGTATATGTAAATGTTAGACGAAACATGATGCAAATTTGGGACTCCTCCTGCTTTGAAATATTTATAATGCTTGTACCTTTCTTTTGTGCTCATTAAAACTTGAAAATCTAACAAGGTCCCTAAGGGAAGACCTGTGAAACTCACTACTTTATCGTCATTTATCTCAGCCTCGTTTGCTGTATCTAATCGTAAAATACTGCATAAATATTTAGACATAGTTACTCTGTCTCCTCTGCCTACTTTCAATATAGGTTTCAAGTTTTGAAGTTCTGTTTTCATATATGGTTCTCTGCTGTTTCTGTAAAGTTCTTCGTCTGAGTATACATCAATTTTTTTCAAGGCTAAATTAATACATCTTATTAAACTATCTGAGCTCGTATAATTACCGTAAGGAATCCTTTGCACGACATATCTTTTCTTTATGTCTATTTCATCTAAAGAAGTTATTTTTTCTTCGTCTGTTTTAAGCTTAAAATCAATTCTCTCTGCTATAATAGTTCGATTTTTTTTCTGGTATTTCTGGAAAGTTATACCATGAGACAGGAACGTTGACTTCCACTAATGCTACTTCCCATGCTCCCTGAAGAAGCAAAGTAGTAGGAAGCTTTACATAGAAAGAACTGATCTTATTTTCTCGAGACGGATGAATCGTGTTAGAAGGTAAATTCACAAAAAAAGGAGAAGAAAGAGCCATTTTAACTTCGAAATAAAAGACAATGAACTTTCTTTCTTATATCTCTTTAGCTAATTAAAAATAAAGGAGACCTCGTTCTGACAGGCCAGGAGGAGCCTGTTAAAGTTTAGTGCAGCCCTTCCTCATCCAGAACCTCAAAGAGTTTTCCTTCCTGCTACCTAGCGTTCATACTGAGCGTCTCTGATCACTGAAACATTTCTGATGTCTACAGGTGAAACAAACATATCTTTTAAGTGAAAAGTATGTGATACCTTATGGTTAAACTAAAGTCAAAATTTTCTAACACAGAGTGGTAAAAATGGACTTTTCTTGTCCCTCAAACATTTCTAAACTCTAGCGGTGAAACAAAAATTTCTTTTCTCTGAAAAGTTTCTGGCATCTGGTGGTTGATTCGAGAATTTCTTATTTTTGAAACATTTCTGACATCTAGTGGTGAAATAAACATTTTTGCACACTGAAAAGTTTCTGCCACCTAGTGGCTGAACTGAACATTTCTTGTCCCTGAAACATTTCTAACATCTAGCGGTGAAACAAACATTTCTGGTCTCTGAAAAGTTTCTGACATCTGGTGGTTGATTCGAACATTTCTTATTCTTGAAACATTTCTGCCATCTAGTGGTGAAATAAACGTTTTTGGACACTAAAAAGTTTCTGCCACCTAGTGGCTGAACTGAACATTTCTTGTCCCTGAAACATTTCTAACATCTAGCGGTGAAAGAAACATTTCTGGTCTCTGAAAAGTGTCTGACATCTGGTGGTTGATTCGAGCATTTCTAATTCTTGAAACATTTCTGTCATCTAGTGGTGAAATAAACCATTTTTGGTCACTGAAAAGTTTCTGCCACCTAGTGGCTGAACTGAACTTTTCTTGTTTCTATAAGATTTCTAACATTAAGGAAGAAGTGAAATAAACTTTTCTAGTATCTTTTGGAGTCTAAAAGATTCTAGCATTTGATGGTTAATTTAAGAATTTTTGATCCCTGAGACATTTCTACCCTTCAGTGGTAAAATAAACATTTTTAGTATCCAAAAAGTTTATGTTATAATGTGGTAGAAATAAACATTTCTGATCTCAAAGATATTTCTTGTCTCAGAGAAGTTTTTGATCTCAGAGTAGTTTCTGCTAGTCAAAAATGTTTCAGGAACAAGAAATGCTCAATTTAACCACACTATAGCAGAAACTTCTCTGAGATCAGAAATAGCTCTGAGATCAGAAATTGCACTGTGATTAAAAATATCTGTTTCACCAATTTCAGGTCTCTAATTTTCTGACGTTTATTAAAAAAATGGACTTTTCTGACGTTGACTGGTTAAATGGACATTTCTGGTCTCTAAAACTTTTCTTCCATCTTAAGGTGAAATAAACGTTTTTGGTTCCTGAAACATTTCTGACATCTACTGGTAGAATGAACTTTTCTGGTCTCTAAAACTTTTCTGCCATCTCGTGGTAAAATAAAAGTTTCTGGTCCCTGAAACTTTTCTGACATCTACTGGTAGAATGAACTTTCTGGTATCTAAAACTTTTCTCCCATCTCGTGGTCAAATAAACGTTTCTCGTCCCTGAAACATTTCTGACATCTACTGGTAAAATGAACTTTTCTGGCCTCTAAAACTTTTCTGCCATTTGGTGATGAAATAAACATTTCTGGTCCATGAAATATTTCTGACATCTACTGGTAATATGGACTTTTCTGGTCTCTGAAAGAATTATAACCTTTAGGGGTAAAATTAAGCATTTTTGGTCGGCTGTAAAATGTGAAATAACAGAACACAACAAATGATTAATTTTTTCATCTTTTTATTTCATCAGGAAAAAGACACATCTTAGGCTTTCTCTTTTCATGCAGGATAGAATGAGCACTTGCATTCCTTGACAACCATAACAGATAATCATGTTCTCCTTGAGGTTTCTTGTTGTGCCATTTAATATCACAGTATATACATTTCTTTACAGGACTGTATTCATGTTGTTCATCTAAAAATTCATGGAAACACTTCATGTGGACTGGCTTCATGCAGCAAAACATATAACATACGTCTTTGCTTTTAGGTGACATTATCAACAAACCAGAACACAGCATACACATCATATATTCTGTGGACATCTTGTGTATCTTTTGTCTTTTTTTGTCTCTAAATTTTCTAGTTATTCTGGAAAGAACGTAAGAAGAAGGTTCAACTCCTACATTACCTTCTAGCCTCAAAGGATACATCATTTCCGTCACTACATTGATGAATTTTATGTCTAAGAAATCTGCTGCTATGAATAGCATCCTGTAATAGAAAGTTTGATCCTTCATACACCAGCAAATTGTCTTCAACGCTCGTGGCATCAACATGATATCATCTAACACTATATTGATTATTTCTTCTTCCAGGAAAGATGAACGAAAATAATCAGCAAAGAATATAAGTGCCTCTATCCTTATTTCTTTTAAAAGAGGCAAGCATTCGAGTTCAGAAAGAGCGGAAAAAATCTTAGTTGCGTCTTTTTCGTTCATATGTGATTGTTGTGGGAACGAAATATCTATTTTCTCAAGAGGACGTCCTTCATATTGTAATTGACTTCTCAGGTAATCAAGACGAGTGCATAAGAGATGGTAGTTTATGTTCACATTCATCTTACAGAAAGATAAGAAAAAATAGATTTTTTTCTTTATGCTTTATTGCAAAGCCACTTTACATGAGCTAATACGCTTTCATGCGAGCAATATTTCATGATTGCACAATGTCATACTTTCATTTCAACGTCAAGAGAACATCGTTTTCTGTCAACGTAAGAACAATTGTACACATGAAGCAGCACATGTCACAGATATCAGTAAATATTTCCAGAGAACATGTCTAGATATATCTTTCGACTAGTACTGATAAATGAAGTAAAGCACTGGTTACAATAACTTTCTGGTTAACATGTACAAGAACATTCTTGCATGAACCAAAAGACTGAAAAAATTACAGTCTTTTAAATGTTAGTCTTTGGGTCAGGATATGAGTTATAGATGAAAGAGTTCAGGACATGTCTTGTCACACACTAAGTTTTATCTACTTATCTCAAGGACATAAAATGTCTCTTAAAAACTTCAGCTGCTTAAACCTGTTTTAAAATTCAACGGCTTAAACGTCTTGGGAGATTATGAAAACGAATCCTTGTTTGATAAAAACTCTTTCTTAAATTGGTGTATTTCTTTCTTTGCCATTTCATAAAAAGTTTTGTGCAAGCAGGTTTTCCTTCAAACCAAAAAGCTCTGCAGTCTTTACATTTAACTTTAGGTTGCGAGGGGGTTGTGAAGGATCTAAATCTTAAGTTCATATAACATCGATGATGACAATGAGATCCGCAGCAATCTAAACGAAAAGTATCGGTCTCAATGTCCCCCTCTTCTACTGTATGATCATCTCCACAGCCCCCACAGTGATAAGATATAGGGTATTGCTCCATTTTTATTTGTCTAAGGAGATGTCTTATTTTTCTGGTTATTTTTTGGTCTTCGTAGCAAGCAAAAGAGCAATAATCATCCATGCTATGATCTTCGCAGAAGAGGTCTTTCAATATATTAAAGACAGTGTAATCTTCTCCTACCAAATCATGACAAAAGTATATCAACGTTGTACATGAATCATGACATATGTTGCCACAATAAGCATGTACCTTTAAAATTTTACCTATTTCTTCTATCTTATCTTGACTTCTTTGGAGCAAATATTCAAACAAGAACTCACTTTGAAAAAAATTAGCAAAAAAAGCTATAGATCCTACGTCTTGGACTTTATCTAAAAGCTTATGACATTTTTTCTCGGACTTGAAACTTAAACAAGATATGTATGAAAAGCATTGTGACAGAGAGAGCAAAGGAAGAAAAGGTATCTCTATATTTATTTCTCTTGGACTTTCTTCTTTCAACTCATAGAAGCTAACATAGGATTTAAAATATTCACTTCTAGTACTTAAAACTTTCAAGTCTAAAGATGTGAGGCGTTCCATTTTTTAATAGTTAAGAGAACTTATTAAATTTATTTCTAATTTAAAAAGAAAAGCTACAGTGATATTCTTGTATAGAAAGCATGGTAGAAGACATGTCCTTTACATTTTATTCTTTGCAATGGTGATGGTCTATTAAGTGCCTGATAAGATCTTGAGACGTGGAGAAAAGCATGTCACAGAACCTGCAGGACAACAAGGCTCTCTTGCAGGAACTTACGACAACCTCCCCTGCAGGAAAGAAGTGGGTTTTGCAAAGCTTGCAGTCTCTGATAACAGAGAAAGGGCTCCTTGCCGTGCCTGAAGCCGGTTTGCGCAACCTGGAAAGCATGCACTGATCATAGAAATACCTTCCTACCTCAATTGAACCAAATATTCTCTCAAATCTTTGCAGAAGTCCTTCTCTGTCTCTTAAGTCAGAAGAAGAACTGTTCTGTTGACTGGTAACAGGTTGTGAACCAGAAATGGAAGAGACAGGTTGGTTTTCTATGTTTTGGTTACTAACAGATGCGTCAGTGGAAATGGGAACGTGAGCAGGGTGACTGTTAAAACTAAGATCTAGGGGGACGTCAGGAGGTTGGAGACGGGCAGTGATATCAAGAGGGATTATGTGTCCTGTCCTCAAGTTAAAAACAGGAATCATAGGATTAGAGGAAGTTGAAGGGTGAACAGGCGGGACTACAGGAACTCCAGCCTGAAGAGAAGCAGTAAATCTGACAGGTTGGGAGCCTGCTTGAATATGGTCGGCTTGTCTAGTATCTACTTGGGGTCTCACCACAGTGACAGGTCTGTGGAGTTGAGAAGCAGTTATAGGACGAGAAACAGAAGGAGTACAGACAGGACGTGCACAGGATGAAGTCATATAAACTGGAACGCTGTTAAGCTGAGGGACTACAAAGCTGTCAGTCTCTGAGGAAGCAGGTTGAATGACCATAGGTTCTCACAAGCTGCGAGAACATGGAAGCGGAAATCCGAGAGAAGCATGGTGAGACGGTGATGAACCAGGAGGAGTCAGCTGTGCTGTATCGGTTATAGGTCTAGCAGAGTTCATAGAAGTTCTCACACGTCCAGCTGTGATCGATCCTGTTTCAGAAGAGGCCGAGCCATCTGCTTCAGGGCAAGGTGAGGGAACACAAGAATTATTTTTCCCTCTCTCCTCAGAAGGTGCTTCTGCGTCCTTCCTACAGGAAGGAGGGAAAGTAATTCTAGGTCTATCGTTGCTAGACATAGAGGGAAGGGGATTGTCAAAGATACTAGCTACTTCTTGGTCTTCTTCGTCAGATTCCTCCTTACAGACACAGAAGTCTGTGTCTTCTTCCACAGCTTGTTGAGGGTAAAGCACAGTGGACAAGAGAGGGTAGTTTTGAGAGAAGGAAGAAGTGAGAGAAGCAGGTGCAAACTGTTTCACATTGTTTTTGACAAACTGATGGAAAGCTTCCTGGTAAGAGAGAGGAGAAACATAGCTAGAAGAAGAAGGAACAGAAGCAGAAGCTGAAGAGAGGGGAACAGAGCAGGTAGAAGTTGGAACGTCTGCAGAGACAGAAGCAGAGGAGGGAGGAAGCAAAACAGAAGTGGGAGAAGCTCTGCTAACAGGAAGGGGTTCAAAGGCAGCAGAGACATAGGAAGTAGAAGTTGAGGAAAGAGACAAGGGAGGAAAGCTAGAAGAGACAAGAGAACTGCATGCAGAAGAGGGTCTCCATGTAGAAGAAGCAGAGGTTATGCTAGCAGGAACTGAGTTAAGACGAGCAGGAACAGAGGCTTTAAGAGCAGAAGCCTGAGAGACGGAAGAAGAAGGAGCAGAAGAGTTCCCACCTGAGCCAGAAAGACGTGGAAAAACCACGGTCGAAGCAGAGAGAACAGAAACAGGAGAATTAATAGAAGCAGAGGAGGCTCTGGAAGTGTGAGGAATCTGACGAGAACAGACAGTTTTTTTCAGCTGACGAGCCTTCTTAGTTTTAGGCATCTGTAGAAGAAAAGAATGTAGACTACAGTTGAACATAAAACTATATCGGACACATTTTCATTTTTTTTGCTTTGTTTGTTTTAGGTCCTCTCTTATCTTTTGTACATTTCAACAAAGCAGAGGAACAATGCAAAGGACACCTGGCACATTTCTCTAAATTCTCAGGCAAAATATTGGAAGCTAGTACTCTTAAATGTTTGAGTATACGCTCTATCACAAGAAAGCAATGTTCTAAGTTCATTTGACTGGTCTCTAATTCTGATTGAAACAAAGTAGCTAAAGGTTGAAAGTTCTTCAACATTTCTACCTTATCTTCCACGCAAACTTTCTTACAAGGGCTTGCTTTCTTCATTTTGTTTTTTGTTGTTTCTTTTTTAACAGTTTCTTCTTCACTTTCAGAACATTCTAGGTCTTCTTTCAAGAAATCAAACTCATGTTCACTCGCACTTTCTTCTGACAGGTATCTACCTTTTTTTTTCTTTCTGTTAGCACTTTTTGAGGTGTCATCGTCACTTTCACTTAAACATTCAAGAGATGTGCTAGATTTTTGTTCTGTAGTTAAAGCATGAACAAAATTTTTCTCAGGTATTTCATCTTCTTCGCTACTGTCTGATAATTTTTCTTTTTTTGAAAAATTTAAAGGCATAGAAAGTGAAGCACGATCTGAAATTTTCTTTTTGGAATCAAAGTCTTTTTTTGCCTTCATCCTGTTTTCAGTTGGATTACCTTCTTTTATTTCATTTGACTCTTCATTAAAATTTATGTAAACAGCGTTAGGTCTTAAGTTTTCCAAAGGATGAAAATCAGTGCTTTGATGCTTAGAAGAAAAAAAAACATTGATGTTGAGTATTTCACAAATGCATTCTACTAAAACACTGCGAGAAGAAAGCAAGTCTTCTAATA
The DNA here is from genome assembly GCA_949317995.1 of Acholoe squamosa. NCBI lineage: Eukaryota > Metazoa > Annelida > Polychaeta > Phyllodocida > Polynoidae > Acholoe > Acholoe squamosa. The sequence continues at coordinate 22,619,778 of OX439044.1, forward strand.
TTTTGTCTTTGCTGTCCGTGATGCAATACCCGTAATATTTTCTGTAAGCTTCATCTTTTTTCATGAAATTTAAGAGAGAACTCCATGTTTCCTCTTTCAACAAAGATATAACTTTCTCTCTTGGAATTCTAGATTCTTTTTGTCTTTTCCTGATAATCTCTGTCACATAGAACAAGCAATGAGTGTCTGTTTGCTTTACTTTTCTCCAATATTCCTGATTCTCTGCTCTATCTTGACATAATAAGGTTAATAAAACCAAAATAAACTGTGAAATTATTTTGCTCTCTTTCATTTTGAAGGAAGAGGAAATTTCTCTCTCTCAACTTCAACCAAAACCTCTTTCATTTCAGAACATATCTTCAAAAATAACTCTACATTTTTTACTATGCAATTTCCTTTGAAATTATGTCCTAACGTGAAAGTTATTTCTTTGGAGCTTATCCTGAAAGAGGAAAAAGCAGAAGCTCTTTGGCTGGTCTCGATCTTATCATCATAAAGAAGCCAAACAGACTCAGAAGTATTACTCTCACGTACTCTATATTCATAAGCTACAGGCCACTTGGAATAAAATTTCAAAAAAAGTTCTCCTAATTTTATTTCTTTTTCTCCTATATTTATTTCTATGCTTAATTGAACATTCAACAACTTGACTTTGATTTCCTTAAATTCTGTCTCAGAATATTTAGAGAAAAAATTAGAGCAATGCAATGTAACAAATTCATGGATTTTATCTAAAACACAAGAAAAATTATTTTTAAGAAAAATATAACAAAATCCGTTTTAAGTGAACTTCAAAGAAAAATTTTTCTTGCTTATGTTAATAGATCCTCTATATCTAGAAATGTTTTTCTTATGAGACGTGAAACTTTCTACATTTATCTTAGCACAAGGACTAGTAACTACAATAAGAACAATATTGTTGACTGCATATTGAATAGACATATGTAAGATAACATCTTTCAGACAAAAAAGAAAAAAGACAATGACCTTGGAAGAGAATTGCTGTGCGAAGTCGAGGCTCTAGAGGAAAACTTCCTGGAATCTAGTGAAGATTTACCTTCCAACTTCTAACGATCGACTCTTAAGGCTGGCTTAGCTTCACCTTTAAAAAAAAATAACAATAAATAAATAAATAAATAAATGAAAAATAAAAAAGAGGGGATTTTAAATGAAATAAACAGGAAAACTTCTTATTTCACAGTCTAGGTTTGAAACCGTAATGTTCAGTTAGCAAGAAAAGTTTCATATGAATCAAATCTATGACTTAAAACTTAAAAGTGACGTAAAATTGCGTGTTATGCATAATATATTCTATAGATCAAGGAAACATAGCTTCTCCTGACTTACTTTGTGCTAGTTGCAGCAGGCTTAGATGAAAACTTCCGGAAGTGCTATGTGCTTTAAGACCTGAAAAAAAATAAGGAGTTCTTTTTTTATCTTCACATCATAATAATAATATCAAAAGCCTATTTCTAGACTTTTTTTTACTTTGATCATGGTAACTTCAATCACAGGAGTATATGTCTCTACAACGCACCATTACGATGATCAGTGTCCTCACAGACCCTAACTTAAAAAGTGACGTAAAATTACGTGTTATGCATAATATATTCTATAGATCAAGGAAACATAGCTTCTCCTGACTTACTTTGTGCTAGTTGCAGCAGGCTCAGATGAAAACTTCCGGAAGTGCTATGTGCTTTAAGACCTGAAAAAAAAAAAAAAATAAGGAGGAGTTCTTTTTTTTTATCTTCAGATGATAATAATAACATAAAAGGCCTATTTCCAGACTTTTTTTTACTTTGATCATGGTAACTTCAATCACAGTAGTATATGTCTCTACAGCGCACCATTACGATGATCAGTGTCCTCACAGACCCTAGCGGAAAACAAGGTAACTAAACTTTAGCTGGCCTCGCCTGCTCCTCTGGTCTTATATTCATGACGACATACTTTTCAAGATAATCATCTTCTTTAATGTAAAACTCTTTTCTTCTGGAAAAGTAAAAAGACTACGTACCTTGCTCTTTTTTAATCTGTAGCTTGTTATGTCAGGAAGGAGGATAGAGAAGTTCTTGTTGTGAACGAGGCATCAGTTTGTTCACAGTCTGTGATAGAAGTTCACATGGCAGGAGTTCACAGCAAGGTTCAGTTAAGGACAGAGAACTGTTTTCCTGAAAAAAAGGAACATAGCTTAAGACATGAGCTCCTTGCTCTGCTTTCATGTCTAATTTATTAGAAAAGCTACAGTTCCTCTCAGAATTCCACTTCTAAAGAAGTTATCTCACTGCGGAAATTATGGAGCAGAACAGAGAATCAAACCCATACAGCTGAAAATTAGTTTGCAGCTTTAACACAAGAGGGGAGATGCGAGCCATGTATGACATACATCGTATAAGACTTCAAAGATTGAAACCGGACATAACGAAACTAAAGAAAACATGGGTGTGCAAACGTAGTGCAGCATGACCTTAGAAGAGAAGTAATGTGCAGATGATATTGTTCATGTCTTGATGTATGTTCTTTGATAACAACAGCCACATGACTAAAGAAGTACACTGAAAACACAACGGACGTTCCCCAGCAAAATAAAAAATGTAAGCAGCAAACAGGATTCGAACCCATGCTTCCTTGATAGAGAGACGAGCATCCTAACCGCTAGGCTATTCTGTCCCCCTTTGTTACTGGCGCTAAGAAGGTATATTTAACTTATAGGTCTCTCTAGCCAGACTAACATCAACTGCTTCCTGAACATAGAAATGTGAGTCATGCGGCTATCTTCCGGAAGAGCGCTTTTTCTGAATGTTTACTGTCTGCCATGCATGTATTCTGTTTCATTATCTTACTGCATGAACAGAATCTTATCTTAATAGGACAAACTAACTTAGCCTTATTTTCTCATTCACGATGAAAACTTTGTGGCTACTAGCTGTGTTCTTTCCTGTCTGCTACATGCAGACTGTGCTAAACAATTGTCGTTGTGAACACAAAGGATCTTCTTTGACATGTGAGCCTTACATAAGATGTATTCAGGCTATTCCTCCCTCGCACTTGTCCTTTCTTACAACTGAGATTCTTATCAAGGATCAACAAGGACATACAAGGAAATCAATTGTCTATGATCGAGATGTTTTTCCTTTCCTAGACAAATTGACTACAAGACATGGAATATATATCTGTGACGCAGGCTTTTGCAGGTAATTATTTTCGTCTATCTATAAGCAAAGACTACTCATAGCTAGAAAAGTTGAAACACAGTGAGACCTTGATTATCAGACCTCTTATAATCTGACATACAAAGGGTCCTAGACGGGAGGTCCTATGTCACTTGTCGATTTTAAGAAATGTGTTTTGTCTCTTGTCACCCAACCCCATGTCCCTTGTCGATTTTAAGAAGTGGGCTTGTCCCTCTGTTGATTTTAAGAAGTGGGTTTGTCCCTTGTCACCCAGCCTCATGTCCCTTGTCGATTTTAAAAAGGGGCCTTGTCCTCTCGTCGATTTTACCTGTCTGGGGCTCTATACAAGGGATCCAGTCAAGCTGTATTTGAGAAATTCCAATGCAAATCTATCATTATATGCTTTAATAATCCAGCAGTTTTGAGGTCTGAACGAAATATGTCTGCAACAAGAGTGGTCGAATAATCAAGGTTTGACTGTAATAATTTAGTCACATTTTTCAGTAATTTCAGTTAAAGATTTAAGTCAAAAGAAAGAATAAAATAACATCACTCTGATTTACAATAGCTTAAATGCCATGCTTAAACTCTTAACTGCAGTTAGACCTTGATTGTCTGACCCTTGATTATCCGATGTACACAGGATCAAGCCATTCTGAAGCTGAGACTTTCAACACAAATCTATTGTGAGGTGTTTAAATAATCCTTTAGTTCTGACTTCCTTGCAAAATATGTCTGCGACAAGAGTGATCAGATAATCAAGGTCTCACTCTACATGAAAAATAGTGCTAAAGCATAACTGCGTCTCTCCTCTAGACCTGACTCACCAAATGAACCTTGCTTTACATTTTCTTATGTCTATTCTGTTTTATGTCTCTGCAGGTTAAATGAGATAATATCCACCTTGAGATATTCTTCTACAACACAAAATCCTCCTTCTGCTTCAAAACTTATGAAAACTTATCCTGCTTCTATCTATGTCTCCAGTACAACGCCAAAAATTAACAACATGAAAACCTCGTTCCCTGAAACAGAGACTAAGCTCATGTCTTCTCTCAAAGAAAAAAAATCTGAAGCTTCAGGAGAAAATTTTTCTTCTGATGACGCGCTAGCTTCAAAATTATCTCCAAAGACATACACTGAAACCTTACCTGAAGACGTTGTGACTCAACCCTTTCTCATTACGTCTGACTATCTGAGCATAGAACAGAAATCTATGAAAGGAGATTCAACAGAAGCACCTACAAGAAGCTTCATAGACAAAATATCAAACCACAATGCAGAACCTTCTCCTCCTCTGAAAGATGTCTCATCTTTATCTCCTACGAAAAAAGAAAATTCGTTTTTGTCTACATTAATAGATCTAACGTCTACTCGTCCTGACTCTAGCTTCTTCAAACCAAAAGAAAATGTCAACTTTCCTGAGGAAATCAAGTTAGTTACTTTGCATATTCCTTTTTTTGTTCTATGGAATCTTATCTCCTAACTGTAATTTCATCAAAAAATAAAAAAATAAGACGAAAATAAACATTTTAAACTTTTATACGTTTGAAAAAACAGTCATAACTTGTATAGCATCCTTCCTTTTGTCTCAACGACATAATATATCAACATAAAGAAATTCAACTCGTAACTAAAGAATGCATAAAATCATTTGTGAGATAGGCTTCCCTGCTTTTCATTGAGCATGACGTATTTCTGCATCAATGCACTCTCTATATAGGACAAATTTTGGGATCTCAAACATATAGTTAAAATCTTAAGAACTGACCTAAAGGAAGGAGGGCGCACCCCTCGCGCCCTCTATGTCCGTTACTGCTTAAAAAATAAGCTAATCTTACATTTCCAATTCATTGTTTTAATTATGAAAAGGATCAGAAAAAAAAGTATAGAAACCATATACCTTTCTCATTTCAGGAAAACACTCACCTCTATGAAAGGACAGAAGTTGAAAACTGCCTCCTTGCCTGTTTTGAATATGACATCCACGCCCAATTCGAACTTCAAATCGATGCTGAACTTCGATGCAAAGTCTTCAAAGACAGGATCTGTTGTGCCCTTCTCCTCCAGCTCTAGAGTATATATAGTGCCTCAAAAGAAAGGGGAGGGGCTCAGCTTCGCCGCTGTGAGCCCTACTCCTATTTCTCCCTCTGTTAACCCTTCTTTTGGAAAACAGCGAATTATCGTAGGATCAGTCATAGGAGGTATTTTCATCCCTCTTATCATAGCAGTTCCTTTCTTTATTGTATGGAAAATAAAGAAACGTCAAAGATCACGTATATATAGACCTAATCGAGCTGTTCCTGGCGCAGCTAGAAACATGATAGAGCTTCAGCCTTTGAGATCTTTTCGAGCCTGATTTCTGTTTAAATCTACAAAGAAGCCCTTGCAGGATTAAAAGAAAAGCACATTAGCATATACATGCATACCTTTAAGTGGAAAATAATACCTTGCCTTATATGGCGGACAAATAACATGGAACAAGCTAAAAAATGGTTCCTGTCAGTTGTTTCCATAAAAACATGTAGCACGCCCAAAAGGAAATTAACATAATACATTCTAATATATGAAAATACCTATCCTGAAAAAATAACTGTCAAAAAAGGGTTAACAAACAATAGTTACTGCGTTCTGTCATGGAAACCTAAAACCATGAAGCTTCTGTCTTTTTTTAAAGACATGTAACATATGGAAACTTGGAAGCATCACACACTTGTGTTATCATAAATCAAGTTAAAAAAGACACTAACACGGGTGATTGGTACGATGCTCTCTGACTCTCTTAAGGTCTTAGTGGGAGAAGTTCTCTCTTACCCCCTTAAAAGTGGTAGTTGCAAAAGTGCATCATGGTCGTTGCTCGTCATAATGCATAAAAGAAGCATTGATGAAACTGCTCAGCAAAATTTCATGAAAGCATAATGCCTACCCTCTAAAAATTTATGTTTCAACTCATTAAAGTTGACATGATGCTTCTATGTAACTCTAACAAACAGTCTCATAAGCATTTTATTTAAGCATAACGCTGACTAATGGTCATGGCACTTTAATGCATTAATCATAATGCTTCTGTGAAGAGTCAGCAAAGGATCTTCTGGAACTGAAGATAAATCTAAAGATAAAAAAGAAGATTTATGTAAGTATGTGTCAACTATGTTACCTATTACCAAGTGCACTGAGTTACATCATTAGTTTTTCTCTATGGTACATTTTAAAGTAGGAAAGAAAAGAATCCCTATCCCACTGGGCACATCAATGTTGATTCAGCGTTGAAACAATGTTTGCAATGTTTGCATATCAACATTGATTTAGGGTTGAAATAGAGTTGAAATTAAAAGTAGAAACAACATACTCAAAATCAACTGTGATTCAAAATCTAACCATCAGCGCTGATTCAATGTTTGTGTTTCTATGTTGACTCAACATTGTTTCAACAATGTTGAAACAATGTTGACAGTTGTTTTGTTGACATATCAATGTTGAATCAACATTGTATCAACATTGAAATCAATATTGTTGATTCAACATTGACAAATCAATGTTGAATCAACGTTGAGTTGACAACAATATTTCAACATTGATATGTCAACTGTTGACTGGATGTTGAAATGGTAATGGTTGACAACGTTGAAATACAAATATTGAAAAAGTGTTGAAAACAGGTTAATCAACACCATCAACATAACATCAACTGGTTTTCAATGTTGATGCAACATTGTGTGCCCACTGGGATCCTGTCCTGAAACCTTTTTGTCACGCACTTAAGTTGCAGTGCTTTAAAAGTTAGTTATGTAACTTCTGTTATACACTGACATTAAAATTGGAAGCAAAAGTTCTCACTGAAGTAAGCTTCTATGCTTAACTGCAGAGATTTATCACATAGAAAAAAGATTATTTCAGATAAGTATACAAGTTAGATATATATCCATAGAACCTATGCTTTCCTGTAGTAAGATATAGCCAACAGCATTAAACTGCATGTTAATATATGTAGGAGAAATACCAATATCATGAGCCTATTTCCCTGTGAGCTTGCTTCCAATGTAAAACTATGCAGTGTAGATTTTGCAAGAAAGTTCCAATTAAATATTTAGTTCCAAGTTTTACGTAGTCATCTGCTTTAGTCATATATTACCAGCTGTTTACCTTCTTAATGTAACAAAGAACGTAAATATTCCAAAAACAAAATAAAAAGTCATGTATAAAAACTTAAGGTTGTTTTTTCTCAAGATATATATATAAGTTTTTATGTACCAAACTACGTGAAAGCAGGCGAAAAATCCGCACTTGGAATAAGTTTTTACTCTGGATATTTATGAGAGGCTTTTTCTCAGACAGCTTAGTGACATCCAAGAACAACAACATATATTTTATGTATACATAAGAATATTTAGCACGTGCGGCAAGAAAAGGTCTTAGACCCTCTGCACTAAGATCCCTTTTCAGCGAATCATGTCACATTAATGCTGTATCCAGGGACTCTTGCGCAACAATGACATATTCTTTTTTTTCTGTGAAAAAGAAAAACATAACAGTCTACCAACTCGATAACTCATTGCTTGCTCACTGCGCTAACTGTCTATGCTATTCTCTCTTGTATCTAGGGACAACAACGTACATTTAAATCAAGTTTTTTTCTTGGGAAATTCCTCTTGTATCCAGGGGGACAACAGCATATATTTTCTCTGAGGAATTCCTCTTGTATCCATAGACAACAGCATAAATTTACATTCAATTTTTCTCTGGGGAATTCCTCTTGTATCCATAGGCAACAGCATAAATTTACATATGACATTGCTAGGCAACAAGATAAATTTGCATAGATATTAGTTCTATGATGCTGCTTAAAAAATCGTGTTGTATATATATATATATGCCTTGACTTAAAGAAGATGGAAAAGGATCAGGAAAATGGAGAAGGCTGGTTCTATGCAGGATGTCTTGGTTATCTTTGCTAGAATTTTGAGATATAATCTACCTGTGTTCAAGGTGAGTGAAGTTTCTATTAAGCACAAGAAAAAGCGAAATTCTTACTGGATATGTGACTGTCTGGACGGTAAACGTAGAAAATGTGGTCGACAGTCTGTGACTGATTTTTTCACAGAACAGGGACATATCAGAATGTGTCCGTACCATGATTCTCTACGACGAGTGACACATAGCTTATATAAGGCAGCTGATGATCAAGCATATATTTTCAGGCAAGAACCTTCAAAGAAATCTTTTTACATAGGAATTGAATGTGCTTTAAGAATACTTCAAAGTATCATGCTCTTTAATTGTCAAATGGATACAGGACATAGTTTCTACCTCGCTAGACTAATATCAAAAATCATCAAAAGGAATGAAATGATTTCCTGTATCAAATCTGATGACTTTCAAACAATACAATCTAAAAAAAGGAGATTCTCAAGAGAGGATTTCATTTATGTCTTGGCTCAAATGTTCTTTGAGGGTACATATTTTTCTCACAGAGAAAAATCTCTAGAAAGAAGCTTTTATGTAAGAGATGTAGACTTAACTATGACAGTCATCAAAAACATCGAGGAGTGCGGATTGTCACATGTCTATAAGGAATTTTCCTTTTACGAAGCAATGAGAAACTCACTCCAGAACCAGTGCCTTCTTGATTTTCAATTAAGTTAATATCTAAAATTACGCATTTGTCTATATCTAGAAATAAAGCACATGTAGATATGTGTATATGTGTACATAAAGCTAAGACAGCGCAAAGCATCCCTTTCTCTTGATATATTATCTGGCGAAAGGATGCTTGCTTCTTAGTGACTGCAGGTTACAATTGCTATTAAGATCATAACTTAAAGCAATAAAACCAAAAAAAAAAAAAAAAAAAAAAAAGCTCAACAAGATATCTTCATTTCATTGGACGTAGGTTAAATGAAATGAAATATAACACAAAACAAGCTTCATATGCAGCCATGTATACCTCATATATCTGCATGACATAGAAATATAGACAAGTCATGGATTCTGTTCATAAAAAAATCTTTTTTAGGCTCTATATGTCAAAATTATGTCGGCTTATAGCAGGCAAGACCTTCACGTGGTAGCCGATGGATGTATATTTACATGCTGTAAATATGCAACAAACAATGCCTGCCTTCATTTAATTAAAATTTTCTTCATAAATGAAGAAGCTAGCAACCTTTCTCCAATACAACTCGAATTTAACCCTGCATTTCTCCAAGTACATCAGATAAGGTAAGTTTCAATTGATATAGCTATTCATATGATCTCTGCCCTTTCTATGATGATTCCTTCACCTTAGCCCATTCTATGTTGCTTCATTTCATCTGTGTTCTCGCTATTATGCTTAACAGTCTGAGCTCATATTTAAAAAAGATAGGCGAGCTGCTCCTTGTCAAGTAAGTATCCTGTGACTATCCTGTGGAACGTGCTTGTGCTGACATCTAAAGGACTTGTCAGTCACTTTCCATCCAATCCTGTGTTACGTGCTTGGCCTGCCATCTGGAGCACTCATCAGTAACTATCAATAAACAGCTCACATACTAAGTCCTTAAGGGAAACATAGAGATTATTATTTATGATCAACCTCCTTTTTAAATAATATTATAGAATATTAGGTGTTCTTAAAATAATTTAAATTTAATTAAGTTTCAATTGATATAGCTATTAATATGATCTCTGCCCTTTCTATGATGATTCCTTCACCTTAGCCCATTCTATGTTTCTTCATTTTATCTGTGCCCTCGCTATGATGCTTAACAGTCTGAGCTCATATTTAAATAAGATGCGAGCTGCTCCTTGTCAAGTAAGTATCCTGTGACTATCCTGTGGAACGTGCTTGTCCTGACATCTAAAGGACTTGTCAGTCACTATCCATCCAATCCTGTATAACGTGCTGGTCCTGCCATCTGGAGAACTCGTCCGTAACTATCAAAAACCAGCTCGCATACTAAGTCCTTAAGGCAAAAATAAAGATTATTATTTATAATCAACCTCCTTTTTAAATATTCTAAATTTTTCAGAATATTAGGTCTTCTTAAAATAATTATTTTAAGAAGACCTAATATTATACTACTCATAATAGTACATATAGTGGAATTGTTCTGAAATCCAACCTCTCCTTCGACATGAGATTCCTTTAACAGTCTTAGTTTCCCATAACAAAACTTTAAGATGATAAAAAATATGACTTTATTTGACTACATCTTCACAGGTAAATGGGAATTTCCTGAGAGCCATCTCTGGGGTGTTGATCCTAGGTCAACACAGTTCTGTGTTAAGTGCTGCCCTCTTGTGCTTTGGCCCCTCTCTACCCAGGGTACAGTCAAGTCTCGCCTCCACCTCCTTCCAAACACCACCATACTGTGTGCAATGAGCTGGAATGTCTCCAGACTTCATATAGATACCCTTCCAAGTGTATCCTCAATGTGGTCATGTCTATGTCACGCAGCTGACATACATCATCGGGCCACATATGTCATATCATCTGCAAGGCAACATGATATATATGTGCAACATAAGATGTCAAACATTCTGCTCCTGTCATCTTAAAAATATGCCAAAGTTTGGAGTGAAACAGAGGGACTCCTAAAAAAAATAAAATGTGACTTTTGATCAAACATGTTAATAAGTACTGTTTACCACTTTTAACCCTTCTTGCATTTCTAAAATAACTCTATGGGAGACAACAAGTGAGACGTTTTAACTTTAAGACTCTTCAAGCTTACAGTGCTCTTTATGCATGGGCGTAGGAAGCAAATCTTCATTGGGGGGGCCCGGCAAGGGCACCATCGCGACTACCTTGAATTGTAGGCTGATGTGTGATGGCGTCTATATATGCATATTTAGAATTCATATAGAAAAGTGATTTTTGGTAAATTTTGGATCTGACTTTAGGCTCAGACCCCCATTCTCCCTATGACATCACCATAATAATCTAATTTGAGATGTAAAGTTTTAGCTTATTTTCCATTGTGTTTATGAGTTCTTGGAAAATATTGGGGGGGCCCAGACATACTCAGGCCCCACCTCCTTCATGATTGGGGGGGCCCAGGCCCCCCTGGCCCCCCCTTTTCCTACGCCCCTGTTATGGCTGTAAAGGGGTTGAAAGGTTGACAAAGGTACATATATACAGGTTATTGGATACAGGGGTAGACACTCAAGCCCTGTATGTATTAAATGTATGTGAGAAAATCTACAGACCAAACTGTCCTTTTTGATTAAATTTTCAGAAAAAGCATGGCCCCAGATCTAAATTCAAGGGCCATTAGCCCCTGGGCCACTGTTAGTGTCTTCTCCATGTGTAATCGTGTACCTAAACCTTAACCCTTTAAGGACGGCAATGGTGTACCTAAAGGTTTATCCCTTTCAACGGTGCACCTACAGGTTTAACCCTTTAATGACAACAATGATGTCCATATAGGTTTAACCCTTTATGGACAGCAATGGTGCAACTACAGGTTTAACCCTTTAATGACAACAATGATGTACATTTAGGTTAAACCCTTTATGGACAGCAATGGTGCACCTGCAGGTTTAACCCTTTGGGGACAGCAATGATGTCCATATAGGTTTAACCCTTTATGGACAGCAATGGTGCACCTACATGTTTAACCCTTTGAGTGTTTAGGTTGGTTGTGGTCGTACATGACTAATTGTTTGTATAAAAAAAATTAAAAATGGATCTTAGTAAAGAATTTACTGTAGTACTGGCTGTATCTGTCTGGACCTATCAAGAGATCATAAAATAATATATTTGTTAGTATACCTTTATATTTATTATAAAATCATCAATCTCTCAACCCTTAAATGATATAAAGATTTCAGTATTTTTAGATCCTTAAGCATGTGCATCCTCGTGAAGGTCAAGGTTGAATGAGGTCATAGGGAAGCAGGAAAATAAATGATCATATCACATGCCTGAATATCTAAACAATACAGTATGCTCAAAGAACACATTTATAAATATGATACAAAATCCATGTTTTTGTACCTTTTGCTCAATGCATTTCATAGGTAGAGATCACTTCAAAAGCAATAATTAATGAAAGATTGTGCCAAAAGATGAATAACAAGAAAAATGTGGCAAGGACCACGGATAGGAGTTGCCACTTCATCACTAGCCACTGCGGGTGACGTCACTGAGACAGCATGACATCACCAATGACGTCATAGGTGACGTCATAGGGAGAAAACCGAAAACATTATGGAGTTGCTACGGTCGCTATGCTTACGGCTGCTGACACAGCTTGCAACTCCAAAAAATTTGCCATTTATAGCTAGGGGTCTAGACTCTAGTTTCAGGGGAAAAAAAAACAAAAAAAAAACATCATATTGTTTTGTATATAATGGAGATACATATAAAAACATAAACATCTTTAAAAAGCTTGTTTGATACCCTAAAAGATGAATTGATAAAAATAGGGGGTCATCACCTACTTTTTCAGGGTATAATTTTAGCCTAAAGGTCAAGAAGTCCATGTTTTTCACAGTTTTAGATTTTAAAACTCACACGTTGGTGAAAGATAAAATTTTCAATTTCCCGACAAAAATGAGTTTGGGAGGTGAGGCAGCAGGAGCAGCCTAGTCAGGGATTCTAGATCTAAAACTTAAATTAAAAGGCATTTTTTTCTTACCCGTGACAGCCGTGATATAGATCTACATAGATTTCTCGAGAGCTCATGGACAGATAAATAAAATCCTCCCTCGTCACTTTCTTCATTGCCCGGTGATGAGAAACAAAGTTGTTTTTTTTTTTTTTCTTTTCTTTTGTAGTGGCCTAACTCTGTGTGCTATATAGCTGTTGCCAATGTTCAAGTGCCACGCCCCCTTTGAGTGGGCGGGGCTAAGCAAGGTGCGTTCAGTAAATATAGGTCACGCAGTAGATAACAGTGTCAATCCGCTAACTCCTGGCGAATAGAAAGTGTCTAATAGGTCACGTGTGCTACTCTATTTGGATTATTGGCAGTGCACTGACGTCTGTGCTACTCTATTGAACACGTTACTTTTGTTCCAAATCAGTAATTTCTTCGTTCAAACTAAAGGTTTGAACTGTTTCTTTAACTCTTCGACCTTGTGACAAAACTTAGCGCGTATAAACAGATAAAGATACGGGTACTATATCTATGCGTGGATGGAGAAGTACGTGTTGGTGAAGCGGTCGGGTTCACGGGGTAGGAAGCTCGGGTCAGGCATATGTAGTGCAGAGGTATTGGAGTGCGAGTGACTGCGGGTACTGGATCAAAAACTGGACAACTTTATTAACAAAACTCATTCACAAAAGGAATTCTATGTAGATAAGGAGAATCTATGAAGCGACAACACAGCCCCGGAGCCGCTTAGGATGAGGCTTATTGAGTCGGTGCTCATTCTTTGCTGTGTTTGCGAGCTTGGCCGAGGTAAGTTTCCAACTTCTCACTCCACTGACAGTTGTCAACTTGGCACGAGTTGGCCCCGACAAACTTTCACCCCTCTCTCACTTTACTGTTCCCGTCTGGTTCCAGGGTATACTATGATGTTTCGAGTTTAGAAAGGTCATCATTTCCACTGTTGATGTTTGTGCATGTTGTCTATTGTCATTGCGGACTATGTATATCGCACATTGGCATGGGAATCGACCAACTTCAGCGTGGCTACAGCGTAGCTGGAGGGGTACTGATGGAACGGCGCCATGTTGGATTCTACTGTCCAACTTTGGCCCAGAAAACTTTAGTGCAGTTCGCGAAAAGTAGGTTAAAGTAAATTAGAAGTATCATAACAGATGTGACAAGGCTCGAAGATAATTTGTGATCAATTCGATGCAACTTTTCCCTTTGGTAAACTGAGTCAATGCAGTAACATACATCGGATCCAACACAGCGGTCTGTTTGGATCCCAAGTTTTAGTCACGTGACCTACCTAAACAAGCAAGGTGCAGAGATTAGAGCAACAGTTCTCAGTTGGTTCACTTTCTCCTTCCTCACCTCAGTTCTCTAAAACATTGGTTTTAACTTGAAATTGAGGTGTAAATATCCCCGATTAGATCAGAGTAGATAATCTAGTTAGGCCATGGGAACTCAGGTTACAGTTTACCGTTCGAGCCATTTTGAAAATAGATGAGGCATTTTTTCATTATTCATTATATAGGTAGCACTGCCTGGAAATCTCCAGGTTGTATATGCCACCACGTTATTGACATTCCTTGCACTGTAAGCTTTAATTTGATACCAAATATGCCCCCCTTTGCTCATTCCTACCATCATATAACCATGTCCAAATAAATTTTTTAGAAATTCTACAATTTTTTTAAGATAATGAATAATGAAATTGTCTCATGCGGCCCTTTAAATGCATGCGGGCGGTGGACGGTAAACTGTTATATGAGTTCTATTGGCCTTAGCAGTTGTAGACTAGAAGATGTCAGGCCTTAGGGATGGGAGTGGTCATTAATTGATTAATTTATCAACGGGGGGGGGGGTGTGGTCATCAAACCCGGTTGTCAAATAAGAAAGAAAACAAACTGTTTAAGAAATTAAGTAGTTGCTTACAGTTATTAATAAGATAAGTGGGAGGCTCACTGTGCTATATATATTCTCGAAATCAGGATGTGGCTATAATGCCTTCATACTACGCCTACGGTATTTGCCTGTATAAGTGCTGGGTCTTGAATAAGCGCTGGACTTGAATAAGCGGGGGGGGGTAGAGCCAACTTGAAATTAATGAGCACCCAGGTGCTGATACATAGACAAAGGTGCACGAGAATTGGTCCCCACTGAGGGTTATCACACGAAGCGAAGCCGAGTATGATAACCCTCAGTGGGGACCAATTTGAGTGCTTCTTTGCCTTTGTATTTATCTCAAGTTATTTATGTGAGAAATGTTCATTTATTTGGCATTAGTAATCATTTCATCATAAGTTATGTGACCATTTGCAATGATCTACCTGGTAGTGTGATACAGGGAAGGGTTATCACACTGGGGGTGTGATACAGAGGTTCTTGGTTAAACCTATGGGGCTGCTGTATTCAACTTGAGATAAAGGGCAATACGGTAAACTACTATAATATAGCTTTCTTGAGACTCCCTGTGCAGATTAAACGATTTTTTGATGTTGGCAGTTGTGACTCATATATGTTGGCATAACTAAGGTATACCTGATATATGACGTTTTAGTTGTTGCAGGGTTGTTGGAAGCAAACTTTTTCAGGGTGGGGGGAATGGGGGCAACTCGAAAAACCTCTACTGAAATGTGCATGCTGTGACGCTTAGATGATCATATGGCAATTATGTTGAAATCAGATATTTGGTCCCTTATACATGTCGGTTGCAGCCCACCTTTGGGAAGCCACACTGGAAGCCAATATTAAAACCCACAGCCAATCATACCACTTTTTAATAAGCCACAGCTTATATGTTGAGTTTAATTGTACATGCATTTCTGACTTAGCTGGTTTAATTATCAGCCAATGAAATAACACCAGCTATTTACTGCGGTCCTCTCGGGTGGCAGCAGTACCCATCAGATAGCTGTTATCAGTGATAAGAGCTGGGAACCAGCTTCAGCAATCGTGGCGCCCAGGACAATCTGCTACGTCGGTGTGCCGGAAAGCTCGCTAACATGAGAGGTCAGATTTGATAATCTTGTATATTTTTGGCAATTTTTTTTTTTTTAAGTAAAAGAAATACATAGTTGTCGTAAATAATAACGAAAGCCCTATTTGACATACCACAAGAGAGTCATGTACATAAACTACTCGTGGTAAAGAAGAATAAATAAGAATTGAAAGTAAAGAGAACATAACCGTTAAGTAGATCTACGCAGCTGATCCTCTAATTGGGGGCAAATTAATGGAGGCATGTGGGGTCTGATTACAGGAGTCTGAATAGTTTTGATGTTCTCGGTCACTGAGTTGCCTTCCAAAGGAGAAAAGTAGAACAGGAAATCATGTCAGTGCCTTGATTATCCTATTAGGTGTCCTTTGATGCATGTGTGTGACAAGGATCAATGAATGGCACCAGTGCCACAGTGCCATACTTTACTGGTTTAGGAATTCAGATGTCGTGTTGGTATCAATGAAATTCTTATTCAGTGTGTCATCATTTCTAATTTAAAAAGAAAAAGTTAAAGCATCCCCTATTCATCGCCATGGTCCCATGACTATGAAAGACAGATTAGGGCTACTAACTATAACTGGTACAAGAATAACCAATCTGGAGCACTGTCTATCTTAAATTCATTGGCTACATCGCATCCTACCAAGTTGCCTTATGATTGATCTTCCCCCGTGTCTGTGCCACTCCAAAATACCAATCGATATTAGCCAAAAGAGAAGACTTGCTTTCGGTAACCCAGTGCCTGTGCCAGTGTTTGATACAACGACTCTAATTCTACTCTTGAATTTATGGTTTCGGGTGACAGGGAATCCTATGGCCTCTTGTGGTGTTCCTATCTGCTTTTTTATTCTTTTTTTTGCCCCTGTCGCTTTCCGAGTGACTGGCGTGGTTAAGTAGCGTCGCCGGGGCGGGGGCAGTAGGGCGGACTCACTGTGTATAAGGGGTAGAGTTTAGACTATCCACCAGTCACCTCTCTGCCTGCTACTAGACGCGCATCAGTTGACTCATTGTTGTGGGGAGATGCTCGCCATACACAACCTGCTTGTGGTCGCATGTTCCCCATTCTCTCCCACGACACCACTGCTGGGTGCTGCCTGGATAACAAGATGGTCTGTGGGTCCATAATACCTGTAGTAATGTCGTCTATAAAGAGAGAAGATATGATTATGATATATACGCAATACAAACAACTGGTGTGCTGAAAAGTTGAAAAGCGGACATACAATTTTCTGCTCTATTTTATCTCTGAAAAATAAAACAGGGTTTCCACGGGTCAGTAAAGTCAGTTGAACCCATTTTTCTTTAAAGGTCAGTTAAAAGTGAGTTAAGGAGATATTTTTTGGGAAAAGTGAGTTAAAAATGGTATTTTGACTATTTTAAGGGGGTGATTGTCAAGATTTCACGCAAATTTGTAAAATTTCTTTAACAGTGTAGGGGCAGTAATTCCCCGTACTTGGTGGAGATACCGAGTGGTCCCGCCTAGCGCGGGGGATCTCTAGAGAGCTCGGTACCAGGTTATCACTGCCCCCTAGTGTGTGTATCATACCGATCCAGGTGCAGTTGGAAGGTAGAGTATGTCAGGCCAGGGGAAGTAGCTCAGGGGTAGAGCTTCCGCTTCGAAGTTGGAGGGTCCCGGGTTCGAGTCCCGGTTTCTCCATGACATTTTCTGTTGACCACTACATTTGTGGAGAAACCGAGCATCCTAACGCAATCACGGATTAAAGGTATGGGAACCCCGTATCTTAACGCAATCATGGATTGAGGACTCAGGAACTGGGCCGATATGATACAGATGACGCTTTGACCAATCCGGTAATTGTACCGGTACATCCACTGGGAAGTCAGGAGTGCCCCAACACTGCTTGATAAAGCCTCAATTTCCAGGTAACTGGTTTGAGGGGGAATGCCGGGTGCTAGTGGATGGTGGTTGAAGCTGACGGGGAGGAGTGTAGGGGCAGTAATTCCCCATACTTGGTGGAGATACCGAGTGATCCCGCCTCACGAGGGGGATCTCTAGAGAGCTCGGTACCAGGTAATCACTGCCCCCTAGTGTGTGTATCATACCAATCCAGGTGTTGTTGGAAGGTAGAGAATGTCAGGCCAGGGGAAGTAGCTCAGGGGTAGAGCTTCCACTTCAAAGTTAGAGGGTCCCGGGTTCGAGTCCCGGTTTCTCCATGACATTTTCCACTGCCTGCTACAACATCCTCGCTTCAGGGCCGATGAATTTTTTCGTGAACCCCATGAATTACCCAATATTTGGTCAGGTAAAAGCCGAAAAATGTCAGGTAAAAGTCAGTTAAAACTATGACCCGTAAATGGTGGGAACCCTGTAGAAGTATGATGTGGACCTTGATAATTATGCCCTGGGGCTATGTTCCACTCTCACTAATATGACTCATCAATTACTGAAGCATAGTATTCATAATTATATGGGCACGATACATCGAGTGGTACCAATTAGTATTGCGCCTCACCTGAGAGGGCAATTACATTTTATTACTTAGAATTAGGATGACAAGCCGATTATCACATTACATCTATTAAATTACCTATAACTCCGATGGCATTTAGATATGAGCTGAAACGGGGTTCATGTACACTAACAAATTAACATAATACCTAGCGTATATTTAAAGCAAACATGCAGTCTAATATGGAACATTTGATACATGTAACAAGATGCTAAGAAAATCTATAGGATTATGTAATAGGCAAGTTTGCACTCTAATCAGTGTTTGGTTAATCGGGATATGAACTGAGTGCTAACTTCCTGCGTTGTATTAATGACTGCCTGCGTTGTATTTATGACCACCTTGTTAACGGCTAATTAGGATCACCTCCCTTATCCAATCCCTTGCCCTACACCCCATAGCTCTCCCTTTACCAGGGAAGTAATAGTGGTTCAGTAATAGAAAATCCTCGATTGATACTCTATAAGGGGATTTGCCTCAGGCGTCCATACTTATAATAGTCCACTGTGAGAATTTGGGAAGGGGGGGATTAACGTACACAATGGCCGTAAATATAAGGCCTCCTGTAGGTGCTATGTATTTCTCCAGGTGGGCACACTTCTCACACCGATAGTGGGACCCCCCGCCCCTGGGTACCTAAAAATGGTCGGGTATGTGCATTGGGTCGTGATTAAGTCGGATATAGTGAAGTATGGCTAAGCACATCCAATGGGTGGGTGTGTTGTTGTTCAGCTTGCCGTTAGCATGAAGGTAACAGTGGGTGCACTGAGTATGTACGATTCGTCTAGTTACCCCATGTTAGATCAGTGTCAAATGGACCCCTTACTGTGGTATTGTGACAAAGGGCAGGTAAAGACTGGTCACTGATGTGGGCAGGGTAAGTGGATTGGGTATGGTGTTGTCTGGACCTGCCCCGTCTGTCCTGAAATTCATGCCTCCCAGTGGGGTAGGAGTGGATGTGAAATACTGTGTATTGAAAAAAGTACCCTATGGCACATTTATTATATTTGGCTTCTGAAATCAATGTAGCACATTTTGTATTAATGCCCTGGGTATTAATGTTCATTTTTTTTTTCCAAATTCAAGAAAATATTATTCTATATTACGGTAGTAGCTTCAAGTAAATATCTTTTACAATAAACATGTATGATAACGTACGATTACACACCTGACGTGTTACTACTTGATAGTTACACACGTATATATGTACACAACAAAAATACAGGAACAGGGCAGGTGTTGCATATACATCATTAAAATATTTGTATGCAACCTTGGAACTAGGCCATATACATTACCAGGGCTTAGATGGTTGTTAAGGGTTAGACAGTTGGTCCTGCTGATTGTTAAATAGGAAGAATCCTCTCGTATTTGGACACAGGTGGAGAGAGTGAGCCCAGACGGTCAGGTCGCTGGTAGTTCCCATGTTGGGTCTACACGGGATCTATGTTGGCGGGTCACAGGATCAGCACTGATCTCTACTATCAGAGACGGTGTACATTTTATGAGGTCTGGACCGGGGCCAGCTCCAACGCCCCTCCAACTGAGGGAAGGGGATCAGCTGTTTTAGCATTGGCACCCGCACTTGGCCTGTGTGCAGGGAAAGTGTACCATTTGCCACATCAAAACGGGAACTTTTGGACTTCCGTAGTCAAATGAAATAGTCGGTATCTCATAAAAGTCTTTCCCTCTTTCTGAGAGTTGTGAGACGATGAGTTCTCCTACTCGCACCCAGATTTGTCAACTAGAACCTTATACTTCAGTGCGTTATGTCAAAAACGTAATATATCAGTAATATGGCATAGGGATGAGTATTGTGCATTATTCCTACAGGCCAGGCCTACCAAAGTCGAAAAAGAAACAGATCACGAAGAAGGACAATTCAAGGTGACCCGGGGCCAGGCATAACAAAACTTGACTCGCAATGCTGCACAAAGAGAATATAGATGATTATATCACCGAAGCGAATGTGTTTTATTGCTAGTTCTATCACATTTCGAAATATACTTGCAGTCTTGCACCATCACCACTTCAATAGCTAGTAAGGCATCTTTACGTAGAAAGGGGGGTGGGGGCATATCTGAGGGTTTCCAGGCTGGGGTTCTAACATGAACCATAGTTCACCAGCCGTATGTTAAAGTGTGTCACGTGTGTGTCATGTGTGTGAGTAACTCAGACTTACTCACACACCAACTCAACTCAGCAGTAACTCACCCCACTCCCCGCCAACCCACTCCAACCATTCGCACAGACAAGACACAGCCACCATCTTCGACTCTTACACGCACATGAGCCCCCCCCCCCCCCCCACCTACCACCGTCTCACGGGCAATCTCACTCCATTGTCTGCAATGTGCCAAAAACATAAATTAAAACCCACTTGCATTCACCTTTTGTGAGGGGCAGCCCCTCAAATACCCGGGCTCAAATACCCCGTCTCCCTCGGTGGAGTGACGTCACGTCCACAGTACGGCACATTTTCAGGCCGCCAGATAAACCCTGCACTTTGACCTGGTGACCCGTGACCTCGATCACGGCGTCGGAGACCCCCGCGGGCGGGGAGCGGCGGAAAATGCCCGGATGGACGCTGAGAGATGGAAAGTCTTGGAGAACTCAGTTTGAGACTTCCGCCCGCGCCCTGGTCGGTATTCTGCTTACAAGTCAGGGCCCCGCGGGGTAGGGAGTGGGGAGGGACAGGGAGATAAATGAGCTACATGGATGGTATCCATGTATTTTCACCTCATGTAGACACGACCAACCAACCAGGAGCAGATATCTTTTGTCTCAATGTCTGCTTGTTAGACTATGGTAGGCCATGGGTCTACTTGACGTGCAGAAAAGGCGATCTTGTGGTGAAATGTTTCTTCTTTCTTTTCAGAGAAGTTGATATAACACCGTTTTTTTTTTTGTTTTTTTTTTTTTTTTAATTCATGGCTAGAACAAATCTGAAAATATGAAAAGAAAGAAACTTCCCCACAGAAAAATATGGAAGATGCATTTGGACCAAGAACCACGCCAAGTACCATTGGCATTGATGGCCTTTCAACAGTTCTCAATATCTACGTTTTTCCAATTTCCTAAGTTTAATTGAGTATGCTACTTAGTCACAAGTGTCAGTGACAGCCTAAACAGACATATCTAGGACGTCATAGACCCATATTAGCCAACATATCATGTCGTTAGTGGGCTCCACATACCGTGACAGGTATGCTGATAATGAGCAGCTCTGCATACTCAGGCTGTGACCCTGGAGCCACCTTAAACGTCAGAGGTGGCAGGCTGCAAGAGGCTTCTTAGTCGCTGGGTCAAATTCCTGTCAGTTTGCAACCCCTAACCTGTAATGATAGTGTGAGGACGACTTGGTCAATTGACAGGCTGACCGGGGTTTGTTGCACGTGTTGGATCCAGGGTCCAGAAGTGTGACCTTTGCGCCCTGTGAGCTGGGAATAGCCCTCAACACCAGAGGTACTGGTCACTGGTTCACACATTGAGAGAAGGTCCTTCTGACCTGGTCATTCCCACCGGATTAAGTTACCAATAACGCTTAGGTGTCATTGTCGGATGTTGATCATTTTGATGTATAATGTATAAATGGTCCATCGCGTATAGATCGGTTGAGAAATAATTTTCACTTATGAAATGATTTGCACATACACTACAGAAAGGTATTGGAGACTCGATGATGTCTTTGCCAAGCATACCAATATGTAGAATATTATGTACAAGCGTGTACAGATATAATGTCCCTTCTGGGACTGCATGCAGCTGTCTCAGCCCTTTAGAATTCCTTCTCTGTACAGCGCCTGGGTTACTGCCAGTGCATACGAGTTACGCTCCTAGGTTCACAAGCTTGACCACTCAAATTCAGTGGCCTGGTCCTCTCTGACCCATACTGTACGCAGGTATTCGTCCCTGCAGCCACCAGTGCCGGAGGCGGTCAGTTAGAGGATGGTGGTGTGAGGCGGACCATATCTCACACGGTCTACCCACCCTTTACCAGGGTCACAGCCCCAGGCTACAGTCTAATAGGGTCATGATCAGAGCTAGTCGTCAGAGTCAGGGATCTTCAGAACTAGAGTGTCACAGACCAAACATTTATGTGCCATGAGATGAGAATTTTAAGTTTTACACACTGTTGATGCAATACGAGGAAGAAACTAAGTCTCTTAAATTGAAATCCAAAGATAAGTTTTACAGCTAGGACATGAGGGGAGCTATGAAAAGGATGTGGAATGCAGCTAACGTCTCACAATAGGGACAGAACAGACGGCATTTCCTTCCATTTTGTAGACCAACAACACGGACCACTTCCATGGTAACGTTGTACTCGGCGCCCTTCTCTCACAGACAAGCCTCTAGCACACAGTGAGTGTAGTTGACACAGTACAAACACTTGGAAGAACCTGGACTCTGACCCCTTCTTCCCTTTCTCCACAACCAAGTGTAGGTGGCTCTGCATGTCAATATTTCACCCTATATTGACATTAGACGACGCGGACCGCGTCCCGACTGCCTCATGTCAACAAGTGACGCAGGGGGCCTCGACCATTTTTCAAGCAAGTTTTTTTTTGTGTTGGTCTTTTTACTTGGGCTTTGGAATCATGTTTTTAAGTTGTTGGGAAGTCGTCTACAGCTTATCACATGCACGTGAGGTGTCGCACAAGCTGCAACAAGTGGTACTTGTGAAAAAGAGCAAACAAGAAGACCAAAGAGAATAAAAAAGTAATTTTCATAGAGGTAGAATGAAAATAACAGTTTCAAAGCATTAAAATCAGATAAATTAGTAGTATGGTGTTAATAAAATGTTGTATGTGATCCATATGTACTGTCAGGATTTATTCTACTCATGTAGATAGGAGCATGTACATATTATCATGTAAAACCCCACTGAGCCACCGACAAAAAAATTCTACTTTTAAATCTTCCATCTTCGCATTTTATTTCACACGTAAAGGTATCATTGCATTCTCTTTAATCACACTTTTAAACATTCTGCAGTTACGTCTTACACCAAAGAAATTCTTGTATACCACCCATCACGGTCCATCGTAGCGTGAAGCATATAGATCAATCCCTATTATAAATTCAAACTGAGCCGAGGACTGAAGACACGGGACACCACAATACACCAATATTTGCACCCTCAATGAACAAAAAGATGAAGAAGCTCATGGAAAAAAACATACAAGTAGAAAATAGATGTTATTTGTGTATGTGTCGTCTTAAAAGTTAAATACAAAGGTTGTCACACTTGTGTACGTGCCATTGTGACAGAACTGACAAAAGAGCAAGGGATGGCCCACAAAGTAGGAAGAAGGCGGTAACCGGCTTTGGAAGGTCATTGACTATAGTATTTTACCTGGTTGCCTCAGTGAGTAGTTCCATACATACACCCCATACGTTATGTGTATGGGAGGTAGGTGGTTTCACCCGTCCCAAAACACAAACCAGGCTAATAAATCCCCATCTCGTCAGACTGATCAATTTAAGGGGCTTGGTGCCCATCTTTTTATCTTTTTATACACACCTCTAGTGATAGTACATGTAACATTTTATTGTGTGGCTGTGCAATCATAAGCCTGGTGGCAACAGGATAACCCCCCAAAAAGGTCAAGGCATCTTTAAATATATGCAGTAATTTACGGTACTATAAACATTGTCGGGCTCAATTAACTTGTGACCTATCTTGCAGGGATATTGCCAGTTTTTTTTTTTGCCATGGGCCAATGGCGCACTTTTTGGGAAAATAATGCGCCATTTCAAAAGTTATGGGCCATTTTACTAAACACACATGGTCCACCAGGGTATATTTCATTTCAAATCAAAATCAAAATATTTTAAAGACAAACGCTGCCCGGTACACAGAAGTCACCTGGTGGCAGAAATCAAAACTCATCAGTTATACTATTTTAATGGTATTTTTTATCCTAACTGGACCACTTTACCTGTGCATATTTTTTTTTCAGTTCATTTTTGATCACTATAGATACATTAGAGATATCTATATGCGATTTGAATTCCCATAGGGTCTTATAACTTTTTCATCTCAACCGTGACCCCCATTTTTCTTTTTTCAAAATGTTTGTATAGATGCCCTCTTTCAATCCAGAGAGTCTTGTAGAAAAATCAACAGAGGATCAATATGTATGAGACATCATATGAAAAAATAGTTTTTACCATTCGTTTCTATAGTTAAGGCATTTTATACTTAAATTTTCACACTGTAAAAGGTAAGCACCGTGACATAGGGATTTTTTTTGCATTTTCTTATAGTTAGTACATCAGACTAATATTATCCAGAGTTATTTGAGATTATCAGCAGCAGAACCCGTTCTGGACATCCGGTAGCATTTGTCTTTAAGGCAAATAAGAGGCAAAAAAAAAACCACAGTGGAAGGTTGAGAAAACGGGTGTAGGGCAATGTTTGGGGCCCCAAAAGTGTTTAAAATTAGGGGGTCGACTTGTATGGGAGATTTTACCTTTTGTTGTTATGATTAATTAAATGTCAAATCTTTGGGGGGGGGGGGTCGACTAAGGCCTATATGGGGAGCTCAACTAATAGGTGAAATTTTACAGAATTAGATAGAGGTTCTTGTTATAAATGAGGTACCAAATTAACATCTTTACATTTTTAGTGAATACTCTAGGATTCAGGATAAAGGTATTTGATGAGATCTGTATTACTATAAATGGATGGTCTGAGGACCCTTGTCATTTTCAACAAAGAAACATTTCAGTTCTCAAAAGAAATATTTATCTTTTTTACAATTGTGTTTCCGGTGTTTTTAGCTTTCCAACGATATATGACACTTCATATCTAAATGTCCCATAAGTGTTAAGGATGCATTATTTAGAATATTACCCCATGTGATATATGGGCTAATGGGCGCACTTTTCACCATTTAAATGCGCCATTTAACATTTAAATGCACCTATGGCGCATGGCGCAGCCCTGGCAATATCCCTGTCTTGAGAACTTCTTAGTTCAGTCTTGGAAAGAGAAATAAATATATATTGAGATTAATATTATTATTATTATTGTTAGTGATTATCGTTACGATTAATATCAAGTGATGTAGTCTGATGTTTCAAAACATTGGGGGAAAGAAACAGATAAACTTGTACAGTGTCTAACCCCCCGGCACCTTTTCGTTAAAATGGTTTCCCCTGGGTAAGTACCTGGTACAGTGTCACTCTGTGGTCAGGGCGAGATGAAGCTTTAGTTGAAGGGGTGGTGTGGCTTGTATCAGTGGGCAGCACTTGTCTTGTCTAGGGTCAGTCTTAGGATGTATTCAGGGCAAGTCAACATCTACCTCACCAGCAGCTCCAGCCCAGAAGCTACTACTGTGTGCCTAGGTTGAACTCACTTTGTGAAGTTTGTCTAATATTTACTCGAAGATAGGTTTGGAGTTCTTGTTTATAAGATTACTAGTATTTTAACATGAAAAAAAAAATAATGAAGGAGCTATTTTGTTATAATCTTTGAATTTCAAAATTGTGATTTAGGCAAATACAAACACTTCTAACGAGCGTACTACCGTAATCTCCCGCGTATAAGGCGCGTCTTATATGGGGGGGGGTTTAGTTATAATTGGATCCACAAGGGGGACACCAAGACCTTTCTTTTGATATGTTACACTACCATATAAGCTTATCTGCTGCATTTGGGGTCCAGGAGGGTCACGGGGGTCCAAACAGCACATAGCTTTTTGAATTTTGAAAATCCATTCATTAGAACAAAAGTTATGAATTTTTTTATTTTTTTGGCCATATTCTGAAACTCTGGGTGTGCCTTATACGCGGGATGCGCCTTATACGCGGGAGATTACCGTATCAATATATATGTGTATGATATTCCATCATCACCGTTGCTATTTCTTTTGCTTGTTCAGCCATACTATACCAGAGCTACACCTTAGAACTTTGTCCCACTTGGAAATTGGAGGCTCAAACAAGAGACCGGAACTAGTATGGCCTCCTACCTGAGTTTGTCTTAGACTTAGCACCTGCTCGTGAGACTGGCGTGCCCCCTGGTGGCGGTATGGGGAAGTATTCCATGACCCTGTAGAATTAGGCGCTACTTACTGAGTGTTTGACGGGGTGTTTGCTGTAGGACCCTGAAGGTAAACTTAGACTATTAGAGACAGGTCTGGTTGGTGTTAGACAGGGGCAGGACGCTGGTATTTTACAGTCCCAGCTCGTCCCTGGTATCGGGCTTCCCTAGCCCACTTAAAAGGGTCTATATCTCCTCCTTAACTATCCTCTTTCCTATCCCCTCAGGATGTGTGTGGTGCACATATGCGCGGGCACTGACACATTCCTCTGTTAAATTATCAACTTGTGAAGCACGGGATAGCCACTTAGTGCCGCTAAAGTGCTGTAAAACACAAATCAATCAATAAATCGTCCCTGGTATATATATGTCGTCAAATCCTACACGAACGGCATAATGATCCAAATTCACTATGCCATTCAGATAGCATCAACGACTTATCCATAAATGTACAATGTAACAACGACGAGGAAGTCGGGCCCATCCATAAATGACGACATGTCAAAGAGTTATGTATCTGAAAGTAACGTACTGGCTTAGACGAGGTGTTGGTGAAAGATAGATATTCAATAAAGCAATGAAATATGGCTGACTCTGGGGCCACTATTCACTAGGTGACTCTGGGGAGTGATTTTCACTATTTTAAACTATTTCAAATCAAAGTTAGTGTAACTTAACTCCCGTCTATAAGACGCACCTAGGCTTTGGTAGGGACTAGGATGCATGCGGTGCAGGAGGGCTTAGTTTTCATGAATAAGCAGGAATCTATGCAGGCAACTAGAGTAAATCTTAACTGATGTTTTCAGCGAAATTTCTTGGCGTGTCAGGCGAGCTTGTAGTGTCATGGCGATCTTGTAGTGTCTTGTTGGGTCTCAACCCTGGATGTGGATCTCATAGATCTACGAACAATATAATCCATTATCCAGAAGCTATTTGTGTCATGCATATTTGATCTGATTTAGATAGTGATTGAAAAATTGTCCAGGAGGTATTACCGGTAGTATGAACAGCACTACAGTAGCTCATCTATCTATAGTTGTTTCCCAGGGTAGCGTCAACTGTAATGTCCTTCATACAAAGTGACAAATGATGCTGTTCACGACCAGCCTCCCTGCCAGATGGATTACCGTGATAGCCATGGGGAATTGATATATAGACAAAAGCATTTTTCCTAATAAAAAATGAATTAGGGTAAATGAAGTTTTAAAATGAAGGGTGAGAATATGGGGGTTGTGATAGTGTGTTTTAGCGCTATGGTGCGTGGCTGTGAGTGCTACCGAAGCGTGGTGGTTGAGATAAGGATAGGGGTGGGAGGGGTTGTCAGGCAGCATGATTTCTTATCTTTGCACCAAGGGGTTGGTACCGATAAAGCACCCGTCTGGTTCCCGTCAACGGCTGGTGTTGACGTTCACGGTCACCATAAAAAGTGACTTGGTTTCTGCTCAAAAGGCTGCCTTACGAAAAATACAGATCAAACACTGGATATATACCCTTGTATATGCTCGAAATTGAAATTAATTATTCTACAGAATAGTTGGTCGTGCTTCCAAAAGGGAAGGCTTTTGAATATGTCCCCCTACCCCAAGAGCGAATTCTAATTCTAGTTTCACAGTGGAATCCATAAACACCTAACATGATTCGCCTACTGCCCTGGTTATGGCGTTCTTCTACCCCGGATATGCCAGTAGCCCTAAAACAGAGCCAGGAAACAGATGGTGCCGCACTGTAAGGCTTTTTGTACATTCTGTGCCGGTTCGAAAGGTCATTTTCTCCAAATATCACTCCTGCTCTAGTCTACAAAAATGCTACATGTACATGAAGCTCTGTGATTATTGCATGTAGATATTGTGGTCGGGCGGGATACATGTATGTTTTAGGCCAATGAAACTATTCCCTCGACTCCATTCATTGCTGAATCGTATGGGTTGAGCTGGTACCCATCATGAGACTTTTAACAGTCCTTTTCTCGCCAGTACCAGCTTCAGCAATGGATGCGCCAACTGGACAATGCGGAGAGGCGTAGTACCTTGTGTAGAAGGCGCAGTTCATGTATAAGAGAGACCTAGTGATTTTAAGGAAAGGTTATATAAGGCGCATCTGGGGCTTGACTTTCCGCACGTTAATAGTTTTCTAAAAGGCAGATGCGGGATAAATGGCGAGCGAAATCACCAATCAAGTTATTCCTCCCATTTACTGCTGACTTCTTAGGGTGCAGTGCAACTGCAACTGGTCTCCATCGTGATAGCTGTTATCAGTGCTTATGTCGCCAGTACCAGCTTCAGCAATGGATGCGCCCACTGGACAAAGCGTAAGATGCCTCTTGCAAAGCCCAAACTGGATAATACTCCAGTAAAGCTGACCCCTGCTTCCATGGTATAACACACCCATGACGATTTACAACAGTGACCCACTAGACCGTTTATGCTATGATGCTATTTGCATTGTTGGCTAAGGGATAGGGGTGGGTGTTTGTTGTCAAAACGTAGTCAACATCTCTGTTTACCGTCTCGGCCTCCCTACTCCAGTCTTCATCCAAACAGGTTGTGAACCTCTGGAGTCGGCCTGTGTGTATATATCCAGAGATACCGCTCATGGTCCAACCCCCGATCCTCACCCGTCATTCTGGTTACCTGTCGCCATGGTAACGGTTTCTAAGGTTACAGTACCGACTATCAAGTTCCCCGTGGCGCCATAATTTTCAAGGTTTTTGAAAAGTTCTCTTAGTGTGCTGTGTACATTGCACTGAAGATTGGGAGAAGCTCGTGCCAAGTCGCACATACATATACCCCAACTCACTGCTCTGTGTATGTGAGGAACTGTTTGTTGATATGGTTACCATGGATACTAGCCATTTAGCGTCCCTGGTGATGGCCACAGTGACCATGGCAAAGCGCCAGGCGTCTTGTGATCTTGGTGCCATATTGATGATTCATATGATTATATTTTAAGCAAATGTCACAAATGAGTCCTTGAACGTGTAAGGTCCAAGTTAACTTATGCACGCTTTGTCATTATCATGTATGTAGTTTGTACATAACATGCATGTTGTATAATTAATAAGAACAAACTTTTATAATATTGGGCCGTGGTTGTCTTACCATGTCCGGTTACCGTTTTTAGGGTTGACCTCTTGGGGGGGTCTGGGGTGGGGGAGTCGCCAAATGTGGGTTCACACTTCATATATGATAGGTTAAAAGCTATACAATTTTCCTATCTTCCTATAGGAGAGTGGAAGTTTGTAGTTTTTCTACTTTTGAAATGGGATGAGTCTTGCTGGAGATATAACCGTAGCATCATTTCCGGTGGGTAAAGATCAAAGATGGGTTCGTTAGAGGGTAAGGTAGCCCTCAGGTCTTAGCACTGTAAGCACAGGGTGTGGAAACCATCACCAGAGGCCTTACCACACGTGCTTAGCTCAACCTCCATGCCACACCAATATAATAGGCCTTCTCTCATTAAATAGCTTCCCCACTACCATCATTCAAACAGCACGTTACCCCCACCTGAGGCGGCAACTTCAAAGAAGTGGACCAAGTTTTGCACACCTTTAAACGCTTTAAGTCCATCACCAGCCTCAGCCTCCAGTCTGCGCTCACCCCCATCAGCGTTATGATGTGATATTTTCCTACCGACGTTCTACCTAACATTATCTAGCACCCATCACCATCTGAAAATAGAACCTTAGAGTAGAAGCACCCATGGCGACCACAGTGCTATTACAAAGTCGAAGGGATAGAGAAGAAATATGAGATTTAATTTTTCAGACAGCTCAAGCGTTATTTGCCTCAGTTATTGCCACATGTAAGGCTATAGGACTGTAGGCGTACACTTCCGAACGTTGGAGCGATTTCCCGTTACTCCTGTGACATGACAACAGTCACGGATCCGCTTTCGTGTGTGATGGTCGAGGGTCAGATGAAAAGAGCTCAGAGGTCACATGCACAGCGTCATGTTCCTACCTGGCCACCGGGTCTGGCCACCTTCCAACATGGCGGCACTCTCGGCTGCAGCAGCATGTCCCATTCGGGGCTGCTCGGGGTTATGTTTACATACCGGTAATATTCTGTCTCGCCTTGTTGCTTTATTATGAACGTTATTCCCCATATCAGAGAAAGGACCCATTCCAAGGTTGCAGTAGACATCAGCAGACTGACGTCTTTGTGATTCAAGTTTTAGTTATTGCCCCATTGACTCTATCAGGGCATCCGAAAAAAAAAAAAAATGAATAATGCCCTTTTCCTTGGAGATTTTAATGGAAATCAAACATCGATTTAAGAGTCGACTATCGATTTTGACGCTAAATATTAATTTGTTGATGTTATATAACCAGTATTGATATTGCTGAGGATCTAGCTGGTGGGATCTGGGACCCAGTATCCCTCTCTTGGCTTGGGTCAGAAAAGCCCCTTGTGTGTCTGTCAGGCTTCAAAACTTGCCCTCCGGCCGCTCACCATGTGACCTACTGCTATGGTGGTAGCCAGTAGCTTTTTATCTGTCCTTAGGGTGTGATCATTTCTTTTTTAAACAACGGGGGGGGGGTGGAGGGGGGCATTTCTTTTTTTACCTCTTGACTGGGGGGGGGGGGTCTTTTAAACCCATCAGAGGTGGGGGGATATTTTTCAGTGAATGGGCCTTCCCTCCCCTCCCTCCCCCCCAAAAAAAAACAAAAAAAAAACAAAAAAACATTGCTTGTCCGCGCGGAAACCCACCCACCCTGTTTTAAAAGATGATCACTCCCTTATTATTACCGGCGGGCATCAGTTGAGGCCCGACCTGACCTCTAGTGGCCGTCTGCCAGAGACAGTCGCTGGTGACCGTCGTGTGATGTTATTCTCTGTCTGCCTCGGCAGGTACCACCCATACCGGGCAGACAATGTTGGGCAGCAGCATCCCTGGGATCGTCACGTGACCCAATACAGTGAAAAGTGGTTATAACAAACTCCCTTATAACGAAATTTGGATATAACAAACAAAATTGCCTTGTCACAAACCTTCACTATACATTTCTATAGTAAAAAATCTTGGTTAGAATGAAGTGCTATTGCTACAAACTTGTTTATAACGAAATTATTTTGACCCCTAAGGTTTTATATCATGCCCCTCGTGCCTTCCATGGCTCCAGTATGTGTGAGAAGACCTCTGTACAGGTTCTAATTTTCTTCTGATCTCCTCCTATCCCCCCCCCCCACCCCCTCCCATGGCTCCAGTATGCGGCGTGAGAAGCCCTCTATACAGGTTCTAATTTTCTTCTGATCTCCTCCCACCTCCCCCCCCCTCCCAGTGCCGCCCATGGCTCCACTATGCGGCATAAGAAGCCCTCTATACAGACTCTAACTTTCTTCTGATCAGACTGATGTCTAGCACCCATACAGCCTTTGCAGGGATGATAACGACATTTGATGTAAAATTCTCTATAAAGGCATCTTTTCAACAACTTGTTTTCATATATTTTTTTCTTTTTAGAACCTTTTCATTGCTTTTTGAAATACAAATAATTTTCTTTGTGTCAGTGAATTTTCAGTGTCATGAAGTTGTGCTAAATATAAATGTATTGTGATGATTTAGGAGCAAGAATTTTGTTTGTTATACCCAATATTCCGTTATGACAGTAAAGCTCCACCCCATGATGCTGAACTTGTTTACAACGAAATTTGGTTACAACGAATTTTTTAAGCTTGTAACAAGGTGTTCGTTGTAACCAAGTTTTACTGTATCACTCTGACTGGGCACGTATTAGTGCCAAAATTCCACTTTCATTATATTTTTGCACTCCTCCAGTTGCCAGCCTAGCAGTATGTACACCTCTACTTTGGGAATAGGAGTGAGTGAGTAATAGATGTTTAACGCCATTTCGACAGCTGAGGTCATATTCATGGCAAGAACGACATTACACAGAGGAATGTGTCAGTGCCCGCGCATATGTGCACCAGACACATCCTGAGGGCATAGGAAAGAGGAGAAATAGACCCTTTTAAGTGGGCTAGGGAGGCCCTTGGGAAAAGGACATACCCGATAGTACTGCTTTATACACAGAAAACCCTTGATACAAGAGTGAGGCGCATCCTGTATACAATGTAGTGCATACTGGGCCTGAAATGTTCTTAAATCAGCAGCTTCTACGTTTGATTTCACGGTCGTTATCTATAAACGAAAAAAAAAAAAAAAACAAGCACGTTTACCTCTCGTTGCTACCAGGGTGAGTTCTACATGTTTTTCAGACAGGCAAGTTATGTTCAAAGTGATGACCCACTGTTTTGCTGCTAAATCATGTGAATGTGCTAGTGTCGAAAGCTTCCTATCATCATGGTAATGCGTATGACGAGAATGTGGAGCTCATATACCCACATGCTCGTTGAGCATTCTCTGGCTGGAGATAGGGGTGGTCCCCCTCCTCCTCCCTTCACAGCCACCTCTGGATAGACGCACTTTTTGGCGTGGATATCTGAATCATGAATCACCATGGTTACACTTGCGTATAAAACACACCCCAAATGTTCTCACCAGGTCCCTCTCTACTCCTGTTACAACCAGCAGATCGGAAACGGTCACACAACAGTAGCGGTACCAGCATTCTCCCTTTTTGTGCCCTTGGTATGTACTGATACATAGGGGAGTTTTTCGTCATGTAGACGGGGAATGGTTGTTATTTGAAGTGGTATTTGGGATTTGTGGGCTCCCTGTGACATGTTTGTGACTTGAGGTATGAATCAGTGTCCACCTGACACTGCTCTCCTCCTCCCAGCATTCCCTGCTGCTCCTGCCACTTCCGGATGTCTGACCTGCTCTGGCCCACATTTTCGCCCACCCTCATCTGTCCCAAATGTGTGCCTTGGCAGTGTGAGAATGTGGATGATGGCAGCCCTGGGTATGGCAACTTCTTTTAATGTATCTTTTACCATGCGATTGCAATGTAAAGTACGGTAATACTCCCTATATATGTCAAATAATATGCGACCTACAGCTGGAAGTAAAGCCTAGCTGCGCCTGAACCCTCTGAAAAGTTAGGCCCGGGTCGGATCCAGGATTTTGAAGGGGGGGGGGGGCGCTGTCGTATCCCAGAAGTTGGCGCATCCCAGAAGTTGGCTGCGCATGCGCAGTGTATGTTTTACGCCTATTATCGCTCATGGGCCACAAACATCAATGAAAATAAATAATCTTTTGAAAACATAAAAACCATGATAACATCCCTCTCTTCTTATAGAATTTGAAAGGACAACAACCCTAATGATACTGTCCCTACGCCGTAGAAATATGAAACGGGTAAAGTTATTTTGAAAATTACGGCCAACTTCTGGGATGCTCGACTTTCGGAATATGACAGCGCCCCTCATTTAGCCCCAAATTTTGGCTAAATTCTAGGGTAAAAGAAGTTAAGTAAACTCTTAAGTACAGGGGAAAAGGGGGGACGCGCCCCCGCCCCCTCTAATTCCGCCACTGCTAAATTAGGGTCAGGCTTCTAAGCAACCTGGATCTACTTACATTGAATTACCTGATATCATTTTGATTCATGGAACACTGGACTCTGATACTGGTAGTGTGAATGTGCCCTGTGGGACCTAGTAATGGGCGGTCCCTGATATCTCCCTGCTACATAATTAGTCCTTGTTAGACGCAGTACGCACGCGTGCGCATCAATACAGACGCAGTGGTGCATGGTGAATCCGCACCGTTATTTGACCATCGAAAATAGTCCACAGGGATGTTGCAGACTGGTGGAGAGTATCAGATAGCATTCGGGTAGACATGAAGATCCACCCAGGCTTAGCAGAGCTTTGTGAACCTATTTTTAGGATAAGCATCAAAAGTTAGTGAAAGGCCTATCATTAGGATAAGCGTCAAAAGTTAGTGAAAGGCAATGACCTTATTTTCACAGATGAAACTATCCGTGAAGGGTGTAAAAAGGGCCGCCTGCCCCCTCCTTGCACTTTTCGGTACAAAGTACATAGGTGGTACCCAAACGAGGCTCGCTCTCTCGCAAGCTGGCCACAGATCTTGCCTATAGGGTTGATATCAAGCCTTTGCCACGTTGAGAAAAAATCGAAGCATAGACAAAGCTATTGGGATACACTAGACCTATACTAGACCACAATGTCGTGGCTAAACGTCTTCGAACCGTATACATAGTTGCACTGATACATGTATCTACAAACGTTACTAATAGGTATAACTATAACGGTGGTTGAAATATAGTTGTATGTTGACCCCATGAAGCTGCATAAAAACGTAAAGCTCTGTGCAAATACTCTTTACCTCCCCATGCTGTGCTATATGACTAGTGGATTTATTTGCCAATTTTCTGCATGGCGTATACAAGTCTTTGTGTCCCGTAGATTGGTACTCGGAATTTATTTGCTGCAGACTACCTGTGAGCACAGGTGTCGTGGTACACCTGGTCGTACAGCAAGGTGGGCACGTTCCCACCCCCCCCCCCACGGCGCCCCCCCCCCCCACGACCCTGCCAGCAGATTTATAGGAACTGGCCATTTCCTTCTGTAGGAATAATCTCGTCAAAGCCCATGGATAGTGTAGGTACAAAAACTTGGCACGATTTAACCTATACCTCTCACCAACTTGTATCTGATATACGCCTGTCTATGGCTCTTTTTTTTTTTTTTTTATCCGACCTCGACCTCTAGCAGGTGCTATGAGATCATGTGTATTTCCCATAACTTTGATCCACACGTATCTTAATTATAGGCAGATAACCGCCCCATATCGACAGGTGACTCAATATGAATTTTGTCAGATGCACACACCCCATCACCTTTATCATTATCTGGCTGGTCGTCATTGGGCAGATCCTTGCCCTCAAATTGCCCTCCAGGGGATGGGACAGTCTGGCCTTATTAAATGGGGACAAGTCCCCTGGTGGTCATTACTGGGTCTGCATAGTAGAGTGTCGTAATAAATTCCATTTTGCCTTTCGGATGGGACATAGCATGACGTAATGCATCCTGACAAAAGATCTGCAATGTTGCATACACAGATGGACAGAAACTGGTAGACCCTGTAAAGCAAATATTGAAAGCACAAAGCTCCGTCTGTCCCTCAAAATTTTCCAAGAAATAACCAATGTTTCAGCCGATATTGTATCATCACAGCTCCCCCACGATGTGCTTAAAACTAGGTAAGACTATTTCCAGTAAACTTTAAAAGGGCAGTATGATCGGGGAGGCATACTTTGGATGTAGATTGGCCATGTGGGCGGCATAGGGCCAAGCAGACTGACTGGGCGGAGAAGTAATGATACATAATGGACCGAAACGTAGCCTCTGGGGGCACCCCTACCTCTCTCCCAATAACCCCTGCCCCCACCCCCCCTCGGGACAGGGAGGAGAACTAGGGGCCCTTTGATAAGGCCTGGCAAAAGCCGACCGTGAAATGACGCCGCGTCACAAAAGGCCGACGCTCGACTGTGCAGATCTCCAAGCAGAGCTCTTCACTCTCCCCTTGTCCAGAGTGATCCGAGCCTGACGAAGATGGAGGTGAAGAAAGAGGTGCTTGTTCCAGCCAGACCGGGCCGCCAGAGGCGTGGGTGTCGGTGGTTGTACCTGTGTAGATGAACTGGGTCCTGCCTCTTGTGCCATTTGTCATGAATGGGGAGCTGACAAAGTTTGAGAATATATTGAAATAAGTAGCCATTTTAATAGCTAAAAGCATGCAGGCCTGCTAACAGGGAAATGTGGGGAATGTCCACGGGAGATGGTCCAGACTTTTAAGTGTATGGTTCTATGTTACTACCGTTATGATCCAGCACCCACCTTAGTTAACCTACCTTGACCCCTGAGTGTCAGACCTAATTATGACAGACTGGAGCACTGCTTTGTTCACACAGGGGTTAGAGGACAGATTGTGTCCCCATCCACCCCTACACGAAATACAATCTGGTCTTAATTGGTGCTCCTAATTGCTGACAGTGGATCTGAGTAGTATGAGGCCGATGGAGTGAAATGCACTGAACAACTTAGAGATGTTGCCTTGAGCAACTCGGACAGCTCATTGTTTACATAAAAAAAAAAAAAAAAAACACAATGGAAGTAATAGTCATAACTTGGAAATCACATGAGCAGACTGATAACACTTGTAGCACTGGAATGTTTGGTATAAGAGAAATCCTGTCAGCAAGTTTCTGGATATGTGATGTGAGTTTATATACCGTCTGTGATTTCTAAGATATCTTGTATTCGAGCAATCCTGGTCCATATATTGAAATACCGGTGGGGGTACAAAATAACTACCAGTACAAGGACTCGTCACCCACCCACTTTCCACTCTGCACCCCCCCCCCCTCCTCCGCCACCCGCAAGCACTTTTCTCTCCATTAAAAAGCTGCGAACAGGTGTAAATAAATGTGAATCATCACTGCATAGTATGATTAATTTTGCTTAGTCTAAACCACCATATCCATATTTATCTTCTCCTAAATATTATGCCCAATTATGGATGTAAGGCCACACCAAAAAAATTAGTTGGTCTACAGATTTCCCTCTCCCTTTTTTGGGAAATACAATTTTTTTTTCTTTGAAAAAAATCTCGTCTACGGATTTCGCTCGCTTCACTTTCTAAAAATTTCGCTCACACCATTTTTTCAAAATCAAAATCCGTAGACCAACTTATTTTTTTTGGTGTGGCCAAACCAGAGGTTGTATGTTATTGGGGTATGCCGGTGTGGATTAGCTATGGACACATGGTAGAAAAGTACAGCCTACACTATCCCGAGGTAGCAGGTTGCCCCATGGACGCCGCCATTGCTGGAGCTTGTTATCAGCGAGTTCTACTGATAAGACCTATTAGATGGGTACCAGTTGGCCCCCGAGAGGACCGCAGCGAATCATTGAGATCATTTCATTGGCTAATAATTAATTCTGCTAAGTCCGTATATCCCCTCCATCCATAACTCTTGCAGGAATACGTGTATGCTGCTATGTAGAATAAATGTAGACATATCAGTCTCTCCAGTTGTTTTAATAGGTTTATTTCCATGTGGCCATATACACAGACCCATGTTTGGACTCTTCCAACGACACACAGACACACTCACCTTCCAGAAGATGCTTAACACTGTCCTGGTAAATCTGGTTAAGTTCGTCAAAATCCCCTGTACCTGTCCACAGTACCATGCTGCAGTATTGACTCATATGGCTGAGCAAACCTCACCTTTGTCACGGCTAGATTAGGTAGAAGGATCATTGGATATTGTCCGACATGTTTACTTACACTTTGCAGATATCATGTCTAATATGCATGTAATACATTCAGATTGATTAAGTAGAAAAGGTTCATTTATTTTAGTTACGTTTTGTTTTTTTCCCGCCCCATTTTTAAGTTTTTTAATCTACAACCGATATGGGCACCTAGGATACATTAAATTCCAGTTATAACACAAGCCAATCATTAACATCACTAATGGGAAGTTTTTGAGCTGGTTCTGAGACCCCAACCATGGCGCAGTGAAAATGCAATCTTATTGACCTACTCTTGATTATCCACAGAAGAATAGTGTTGGAGCTGTGATAGTCAGTCACTGTGACAGTGTCACTGCATTTTATTGGTCTACGGTCAATAACTCCCTGAGCATTATGTCAACACATCTCTGGTTATTGAAACTTTAATCATGTTGTGATGTTCTGCTGTAGGTCTCATGTCGTTGTTTGCCGGCCACACAACTCTGATGGCATTGGGTGATTTTATTACGTAAATCAGGGAAAGGTGTCAGTGCTGCAACGTGATTGCAATTGTGGACGTTGCACGCTGGTGACCCACTTTTATTCCACAATATGTATGGACAGATTATCACTCACTCACAACCATCAAAAACATGAAAGAATGTCACTTTAGTTGGAGTGTGGATAGAGTGCTTTAAAAAGAAACTGGCAAAAAGTATGGTGTGGTAGTGAAACATTTTGACAAAAATCTGTCATACATTATGTCAGTTAGCTTGCGCTGCTCAGGGAGGGATATGCTAGATTAATTATTTCATACTCATTTGTCAGGATTCTATCAAAAAAAGTGTCGTTCACACTTATTATTTACCCCGAGGCCATTGCTGGTCCTCATTTGGTTCTATAGTTCTGGCAGTGTGTGTGCCAGATAGCAGCAGCGCGGCCTGCACTTGTCGTCTGCTCGGCTGTGTTAATTATTGACTGAGAGGGCGGGGTGGTCATTAAGCGAGACGTGTCGTCTTGAATGATTTACACAACCCTCTGTGTGACGTACCCGCCGAGCACCGGCCAGGGGCGAGCTGCTGGTGTCCGCCTGACACCGGGTCCCATTGGCTATACTACTAATTCTCACTGGGCAAATTCCAAGCCTAGATCATCACAGGATGGCCTTATTTTTATGGAAATCAACGTAATCGTATATAAGAACAAATTAAGATAGGGCTCTGATTGTGGTTTGGCCAGGGGTTATAAAACACCAGTTATAAAGGTTTACCGGTATAGACCACCCGGCATGTCCCATTAACTATGTTCATTTAATATTAAAGAATAATCCAACACGAGTAGAACCCCGGGAGTAGAACCACATTGTGAGCATGGACAGATTATCACTCACTCACAACCATCAAATTGAAAGAATGTCACTTTTATAGTAGACAAAAGCACTGTGTGAGTAGTTCAGAGTGTGATCCAGTGGACGCGGGATTGTGCCAGTTGACACGTGACATGTGTCACTCACCCACTCCTGGCACTGCCCGTGTGTGAGTACATGTGTGTGACGTGTGTGAGTGGGGATAGCGGGGATGGGGGGGGGGGCTGGCTATCAATGTCGCTAACAATGTGGGCAGTGGGCCAGAGTGGCCCTGAAACCCTCATTATCATAAGTCCCCCATCCCATCGGCTTTTTGAGGTTCAGCCACCTATAAACGCCTCAACCCGATCTCATTAGATCTTTTCACCAACCTAGCACCCCTCGGCTATCGCTCCATAGTTCCAATGAACACCCTTGTGACACCTTGGTGCCGGTATATACCTGTTATATTCTGTTAAAAGTCCCGCCTTTCACCAACGATTACGGTATATTGAAGAATGTGACTTAGACTGCCATGGAACCAGGTGCATGGGGAACAGACCCGGGGGAACAGACCGAGGATTAAGAAGCACAGGGATTGGAGTGAATCCATGCAATAGGAATACAGTTCAATCCAGGGCAGAGAGGGATTTACAGGGATTGGGACTCGGGGAAAGGGTTCTATTTGGAATGATTGCCGTGATTTTAGCCCATCACCGTCACCCAACACAAAGCACGCTTTTGGCGCTTTGTTCCGACAGGAGACAGCACTAGCACTGGCACTGACCACGTGACCTGACAGCCACTGACACGTGACCGTGTGGAGGGCGGTAATGGGGGGGGGGCGCTGGGTCTTGGCGACTAGATTCCCTCTGTGGTGAAGAATCCATTGATACAAATTGATAAGCGTTGTGCATGGGTGGGGTACACAGAGAGAAGAAATGGAGTCACCATGACTCCGAATTGGGAGTCCAGTTTCTCAACTTCTCCGGCGACCTAGTTTTGGTGGGCAAACTAAGCCTTCACTGGTATCCATCTGCCAGCTTGACTCACCAGCAACAAGCTAAGAAAAATAGTACCTCGCAGCATGCCTGTTTACCAGTGATGTTATCGTGAGACTTCGAGATGGGGCCAGTGTGTCCAGCTTCTATCACTCAGATGACCCCTTTTGCGACCCCTTTGTGACTCCCTAGAAGAAATAGGGAGACAATAATTGACTCCATAGGAATACAGAGTCAAGTGTGTTTGACCCTCCATGTTGAGTGCTTTGTGAATGGAGTCAGGATTTGTTGAATCTTTTATTGAAACAGCAATATTCATGATTTCTGGGTTATTTATTGGGTACATCAATGTTTATTCCAGG
The DNA here is from genome assembly GCA_949317995.1 of Acholoe squamosa. Lineage (NCBI taxonomy): Eukaryota > Metazoa > Annelida > Polychaeta > Phyllodocida > Polynoidae > Acholoe > Acholoe squamosa. The sequence goes on from OX439044.1 coordinate 22,659,927, forward strand.
GCAGGAGTATGCCATGCCCAAAGATGATGTGATACATCTTTTTTTCTTACTTCATCTTAGTTATCCAAGTCACTCTAACATAACCAAAGGAAACACTGTGAATACTTTGAATTTACACTTAAGCCAAAGAAATGTTGTCTTTGCTGTACCCGGTACTGAAGCTTTTGTTTACCTCTTTCACAAAGTTCATCATACCACCTCATATTTCATGTGTGGACAATTACTAGTGTTGTGATACCCTAGTACCAACTTTCCCAGATCACTGGTAATACTCATGATTAAACAAAATAAAACACCATATGATGAGCAAAACCATACAAACTGTATTGTGGGGCCCTCTGGTGGAAGATGCCCTAACTCCTGTATTGACACCCTTTCTATTTGTCTGACTCCACGTCTTCTCTGTGTAAAGCACTAAATAGGTCAAACATTGCAGGGAGTCAATGCCGAGTCGGCTGAGTTCAACCACATTGAGCTGGGTCCCTATGACTATCCCTCCGGGAGTCCACCAAGCTGTGACTCTCGTTTAATGGGGAGTCAGTTCAGTAGGACTCCATAGTACAAACAAGGGGTTCATCAGTCTGGAATCTATCACCCATGACTCCTATAAAAGGAGAGTCAATATAGAGTCCTGCCTAGCTGACCCCCGTTTTGACTTCATTTCCAATGCTTTGACTCCATTTCTTCTCTGTGTGTATATGAGTCAATATTACAGTTACATCGATATGAAATCGTAGCTGTTGCAACCAGTGCTTAGAGTCTGACACTATACTTAATGCATACAAATTTACACCCTAAGTGTATATTCATTCATTACATGTATCAACTTAACTATAAATCATACTAAATGCAAGACAACCTCAGCTAACAGGGTCCCGTGGCTTGATATTAGCATGGAGACACTCTATAATAGTAGTGATATATACTTCACCTCACCTTCAAGCAACATGACAAGTAACACTCCCATCAAATCACTACCCCAAAACCTCAGATAACAGTGGCGGATCCAGGATTTTAAAAAGGAGGGGGCGCGGCCCCAAAGGAGATGGCGCACCCCCTATTTTTGGGCAAATTTGTGGGTCCAAAATATGTAGTTAAACTCTTAAGTACTGGTAAAAAGGGGGGGCGCCCCCCTCTAAATCCGCCACTGTGATGTAAGCCGCATCTGTGTCTAAGCTGCATCAGCATCTAAGCTCACTAGGAAAAGGCTGTAACCACACGTGTAACATGAAAATCACTGGCTTTGTATAGGGGGTTTATGGTGGTAGACTACCAGTTAGTACATGCATGTCGTACTTACCTCTTCCCACTGTACCACCCTTACTCACAGTCCATGCTAATCTCGCCAACCACCGATCATTAATGCGCCAGTTAATATGATAAACGTAGACAGGTAGACGAGGAGGTAACATATTAGGCCTTGTTAAGGTGATAGATTAAGCGCCAATCGGATACAGCCTCTAGAGTTACCAGTCTACACCCAGCGTCAGCGAAGTGTGTCGACCCAGTCCTGTCTCACATCCATACAAGTCGTTTGTCACAGCGGATAGAGATATCGGCAAGGTATCTTGTATAGCAGGTAAAATAACACAGGTGTGCACCGAAGGGCAAAAGAAAACAACATATTTATGTTGTATCCCACCTGGAGAAGTTAGGGAGTAAAAAGACGTGATACATGTACTCAGTTGTTCGTTGACAGATGAAAGAAGTATTTGGTTGAAGCTAGCTGCAGATGGTGCGATACCAACACCTGCAGGGTGTGTTAGCTCAAAGGGAACAGGGTAAAGTTAGTTATTAATACAAACCAAAAGTCCTGATCTACCTACAACACGTGCCTAACTTTTGGGGAATAGGAGTTTCAGCTATGACTACACTGCTATGACACATCAGAAATATATGAAAACAATGACTTTTCTTCGCGAAATGAATTAGTATTAGTGTTTAACCTGTGGTATAAACGATGTAATACGTAGATGAGTCAGCACTTGGACCGGTTAGCCAAGGCACTTGGTTTTGTCTCGAGTTTTACCATGGATAAGAAACCCATGTATTCCCTTATCACATGTACCTAGTATAGCCTGCTTATACCCGCGGAAGCTAACGATGCGGCATGTGGATATAGACTATAAAGGTCCAGAAAGCTCTGGAAAGTAGAAGACATTTTTCTTCGCACTCCCCTGACGTTAATATGACGTTCCCTGACCTAAGAATTCACACAGAGCATCATTAAGACCCCCTCTGGCCCTTCTAAGTTTTCATATTTTGCAAATTCAGTCTCGTTTCTATGAACCGGACAACTGTTATGGGAGTAGTACATGCAGACAAATGCCGCACAGTGGAGGATTTTTCATTAGTAATTGGTCTAGACAATATGATTACATTGTACTCATGTTGATTTCAGTATAGCCCATAATAGCCTCTCACTGCCCATCTGATTCTTGAATGGTCTAGGCATGTTAATGATAAGAGAGTTCACTACATGTACATTGCTTACAGTTACACAGTCTGGTAATATTGTATGGTTAGAAGGTGCAACACATCACAACATAGGCCTGAATCAGCTAATGATTATAATGCCATGCCATCAAAAATGCAATCGATGGTGCCATTTCCCCTTCCGGTTAAATGACTTCCGGTATCGGCGCCGTTCACATGGGTAATAGTTGTGGCGCGTTCAGCCAGGGGCCGCCGCGATTGAGGGCTGGAGTCTTCCGGTGGTTGTCGATGACATGCACGGGTGGACTAATGGTGGTGGAGAGTGTAGTGACTCAGCACGCACAAGGATTCAACACAGGGTGCTGTTAAATCCAGGTTACTCTCAGTTGGGCTGTATCTCTAGCTATAAAATAAACCTGCAATTATCCATAGACAGTGCGTAAACTTTTTCACCATCCAGATTCATATGTTTAATTGGGCAGATTAAGATAATTATTTAAAGGATCTGCAGAAAAAAAAAAAAGATGAATAGGAACCACCCGGGGACCACCCCTTGAACATATGGCACCCATCATGGTTAGTAAATTACAGATTATGCGCTATCTACAGCTGCCCCTGTGTCCTAAGTCGTCCCAACAGTCTGGGGACGGTCAACACACCACCTAGGTCGATTCTTGAAGGCGGTATGGGCATTGGGTCGGTAAAGGTTGATGGATCTTGGACCATCTCTGCCTGAGGAAGGCAGACTCCACTCCTCACGTTGTAAGGTCAGATACTGGTCATGAATCGCAAAATGTCGTCTGTGATAACAAAGACAGTTCCTCCCCTTCGACCTTGGCTGAGGGGACATTCATCATCCGTTGTCAGGGCCTATTGGCTGTGTCTGTTGGCAGTTCTTCATGGTCTTCTGCTGACAAGCACCTCATTGACCCTATCGTAGTTTGGTTCTTTAGTAACTTTTGTGAGAAGTCCATTGGCCATCCGACATTTTAAATACCGACAGGTTTTAATTTAACCAGGCTATGCCACATGCATATTATATGAAAAAAAGTTAGCATTGCATTTAATCATGCAACTGAATCCATGTACTACTTACTATTTATTATTCTTTGTGAGTCAATCGTCTCCGAATCCCATAGGAATTAAAGCAGACTAACTTCACCTGTTGGAGGTGGCAGTTGTATAGTAAAAGTCCCACGTCAGATTTGACGACATGACGCTTATAGCATCGTCGCGCGACGCCTAGATAGTAGCGTCTCTCAGACTTCAAAGGGGGCGGCGTCAGGCGGCCCTTGTGAAGTCGGCGTGTGGCCTATGGTAGGAGAGTACAGGGGGTGGGTCTAGCATCAGGTCTAGGTTGTGAGGTATAGGGCAAGAGCATAGTGCCCCAACTCATCTTGCCCTTACCCCTACTCACGGGGTGTGACACCCTACGTGACAGTTGTCCGCCTGCCGACAGCATTGTTGGATGGGTAACGAATACTGGCGTCTCTAACTTCAAAAGGGCGCCGGTCCTGTTGCCCTCCTCTCGCCCCTGTGTCCCTCCACCCCAGGCACCTTTCTGTGTCTATGCTTCCCCTCTGTTCTTAAGGGCGGGATGGGAGGAGGCTACAATCTCAAATGCCTTGTACGGAATAGTGCATTTTTTTAGTATGTTTGTCATTTTTTCTTCTTCAATCCCCATTCGATTCGCTAGTGTCTTACATTACAATTCTGATTCTTTTTACAACAAATTTCTATAAACCAGTGTGAACTGGACGCAGGAACAAATGGCCACTTAAAAAAAACAAAAAAAACATAAACCCATTCAGTGATCCAGTACGTGTACAATGTATAATGTTAAAGATGGCCGACCTGGCCTGATTTCTCTCTCTGACATCCGACACTGATCCAAAACTTTTTAGACGATTTTCTAGACTTACTTGGGTTCGGGGCTTCCCTAGCCCACTTAAAAGGGTCTATGTCTCCTCTCTTTCTTATCCCCTCGTATGTTTGTGGTGCAGATATGCATGGGCACTGACACATTCCTCTGTGAAATTTGTGAAATGTAGTTCTTGGCATGAATATGTCCTTAGTTGTTGAAATGGCGTTAAACATCATCTACTCACTCACTCTATTGTGTTCTATCACATAGATCCTACCGTAATCTCCCGCGTAGAAGGCGCAGCTCGCGTAGAAGGCGCACCCCCAACTCAGAGAAGGCCTTTCCACGTAGAAGGCGCACGTACCTCCTCTGGATTGATTTCTGGAAAAACCCGCGTATAAGGCGCCCCCCCCAACTCACAGGGGGGCTGTTTCGCGTAGAAGGCGCCCCCCCTCCCCACCCCCCTATATGAGTTCAAGCTGTCATCGGCACACGGTCGGCGTAAAAAAACGGCGAGCAAATCTACAGCGACCGGGCTGCCGCTATGAGTTCAAGCCGTCATCGGCACACGGTCGGCGTCAAACCCGCCGAGCGCCCGTCGACACCTCCCGGTCTGCCGCGCTGCTCGTGTTATGAGTTCAAGCCGTCATCGGCGCACGGTCGACTTGAACCCGCCAAGCGCGTCGACACCTCCCGGTCTGCCGCGCTGCTCGTGTTATGAGTTCAAGCTGTCAATGGCACACGGTCGGCGTAAAAAAACGGCGAGCAAATCTACAGCGATCGGTCTGCCGCGGTGCTGGCTATATGAGTTCAAGCTGTCATTGGCACACGTTCGGCTTAAAAAAAACGGCGAGCAAATCTACAGCGACCGGGCTGCCGCGCTTGGCGCTATGAGTTCAAGCTGTCAGCGGCACACGGTCGGCGTCAAACCCGCCGAGCGCCCGTCGACACCTCCCGGTCTGCCGCGGTGCTGGCTATATGAGTTCAAGCTGTCATCGGCACACGGTGTGACGGTCGGCGTCAAACCCGCCGAGCAAATCTACACCGACCGGCTGCTGGCTATATGAGTTCAAGCTGTCATCGGCGCATGGTGGGCCTTATCCCCGGCGAGCGCGTCGACACCTCCCGGTCTGCCGCGGTGCTGGCGCTATGAGTTCAAGCTGTCATCGGCGCATTTTCCAAAATGAGATGTTGGAAAAACCCGCGTATAAGGCGCACCCCAAACTCAAGGCAATTTACCTCCCGCGTATAAGACCCATGAACGATCTGATTCGCGTATAAGACGCGCCTTCTACGCGAGAGATTACGGTATATTACGCACCTCTGGGTCATTCCCGTACTAAAAGTGAGAACGTCATAGAGGGGACAGTAGACTGGACACCGTTTACGGTTTGCCCATGGTATCTACTGATAGGGACCCTGGATCTAATACACGGATGACCCCAATATCCACCAACGATCCAGCCGCGTCGTCTGTTTAAGGACATTTGTCTCTGTCATGGTCTGAAAAGACGTGCGGACCAAAGAAAGGATGTGGCGACAGACTGTGGGTAAATGGGAAAATTTGAAACTAACTAGGGGCATTTGAATAGAGATAAGATCCAAATAGCCAATGGGGAAGTTAGCTTAAGAGGAAGACCATACGAGTAGGGGCAAAAGGCCCTTTGAGTCTAAACAGAAGCACTACTCGTGTTGATTCAAAGTAAGATAGTATGTGTCTCTAGAAAGTATTATTGGACTAGGGATGACAAGTATCCCGGGCAAGTATCGTCGAAAATAGAGCATAACATAGCCAATCAATACCCAGTGCAGGTAATAAATGGACCTTAAAGGCTTTTAGGACCAGTATTACCAGTCTAGAGCGTGGGAAACAGTTTCAAGGAGTGGGGGGGGGGGGTGCAGTCAGATTGCTAGTTTAATCAGCTCAATCGATATTGAATCATTCTTCTGCAGGGGCGGATCCAGGGGGGGGGGGGTTGAGGCACGTCCCCCCCTCCTAGACCCCCTTAAAATGGGCCTGGCTATGACTATACACTATAGGCAGTATTAGAGGCCATGGTATAGATGTCATTAACATTTATGTGCAAGCCTACCCGTAGGTTGAGCTATCTAAACAGAGGTAAATCTAATCAGTGATGTACAGCAAAAAATGACGAAATTCGCTGCCTTAGTGCAAGAAAGTTGTAACTGCACCTGGGTCAACGGTAAAAATCACCTCTGTCAGGGGCCTCTTTGAGTTACGCTTTAACTTGTCCCAGATGCAGTTACAACCTTCTTGCACTAAGGTGGCTCTATGTAACCCAAGAAACCTTATTGTGGTCAATGAATTTCCTGTTTCCTCAGGCCAAATAAAAAAAAGTTTTTTTTTCCAGTAACCCAACCGACCCTAGCAAAACAGGGGCAAAAAAAAACTTTTTTTGTGTGTGATTTTGAAGAATTTTGTCTCATTTTTTTCATATTTACAGAAATTTTCATTACTTTTTGAGGATTTTTCCTGTATCCTTTTCGTGTTCTTCCCCTCTCTCATAGTTGCCATTTTCTCATCATTATTTTACAATGAAATCAAAGAATTTGATACATCCATTGATATGTGCCCTAACATTTCCTATATAAATGTAAAAAAAAAATCCGACCTACCGACCCTATAGCTCTTTGAGCTATGTTAAATGGAAACACAGCTTTTATTTTTCTTGACCTCAGCCATTTCACATGGGTGCCCCCACTAATAAACGGCAGCTTTGTGGACTCTACCATAATGATCAGGGTCACTATTCAGTGGACAATCTCAATTAATTATTGCTGTTCACCAGGGCCAACTTGTGAGATATTCTCCTTGCACCCTTTTGACAAATATCGGCTACTCAGGAGTCCTGTTATAAGCCCTTCAGCATACCGCCACAGTGACCCTGAGCTACCTCAGACTACCTCTAATCTCAGCCCCTCCCCACCATACGCACAAAAAGAAAGCTAACAAACTGAGAACTCCTCGTTTTGGTCACAATGTAGACGACGGTCCGGTATTATCTACTAGGGTCGCCCTTTGCCCTCAGAGCTCCATAAATCTGAGAGGTAAAGAGACGGCCGGTCCTATTCTGACTAGAGAGGGGCTGACGCTATTTGTGATTTAAAGTTTATGGTAAGTGGATGGCAACCGCGGAATGTGCAACAATGTCGCGCGTGGCCAGTCATGAAAGGTGTTTTCTGTGGACATTATGGACGTATGGTTAGAGGCAGAGGGATGCATGAATGTAAAGGGTGGGGGTAAAGGGCAGCTCAGCTTGTGGGAGGGATGCTGGGTTCTTGATCGTAATGATTCGTTAGGACCAAGGATCGATTCAACTGTGGTGCTAGGACAGGATCCAAACATATTCTATATGTGGCTAACTCTGCGGGTTAACTTGTGGGTATCAATTAACCTTAGCAAATGTGTATCAGGAATATATTTCTTACATGAATTAATTTCGGCTATGAAAGTGCATTCCTTTTTTAATGTTTTTCAAACCTTTACCAAGCTCTGGAAACGTATACGGATAACCTTCTTGTTCACTTTCTTTATTGTTGTTTTGATGCTATATATATAATGTACGTACAGGCCGGGGTAGATACCGTTTAAGAGCCAATGGTTTATCCAAATAACACAGGTTTGGTCTCAACGACCCATTCATATAAAATGCGTTTAAGGTCTGAGAACACCAGTGGAAGGTGCTTTGACACATCACTTAATGTCTTGTGAGATCATTGAATCTGAAATATACGTCGTCGTTGCAGATTGAGATTCAATTTTGCTGCATTTCGCCAGAATTTTCATGTTAAATGAATGTTAACACCTCTGATAGATCTACGTGTATATCATTTATCAATATCCATTTTAAGTCATGTTTCCTCTGTCATCCACAGGTCTCCCCTACCTCCTTTATGCCAACCGGCGGGACGTGCGGCTGGTGGACGCCGGCAACCCCCGGGTTAACACCACCCTGGTGGTGGATGACCTGGAGGATGCCGTGGCAGTCGATTTCTGCTATTCCGAGTCGTCAGTTTTCTGGTCGGACATCTCCCTGGAGGCCATCAAACGCACCTGGCTGAACGAGTCTCAGCTGACGGTGGACGTGGTAACCACAGGCCTGGCCGCCCCTGACGGCATAGCCTGCGACTGGTTGGGCAAAAAGCTCTATTGGACAGACTCGGAGACTAACAGGATAGAATGCAGCAACCTGGATGGTTCTTACCGCAAGGTGCTCTTCTGGAGGGACCTCGACCAGCCCAGGGCCATTGCTCTCGACCCCATGCATGGGTGAGTAGGTCTTCATGTATGATGTGAAATGTGTAATGTTTAAAGATTGAACTCAAAGTCGTAGACCCGCGTAGACCCTAAAGAAGATGATAACATTCATTCCCCCTCCCCTCTACCCTAAATATTTTCTGCAATATTTCGCTTAAAATCTCAAAAACCTTGATACATGTAAAGGGTTAACGATGCATATCCATTAGTACCCAACCAAGTACATGTAAACTGGACCCAATGATTCATCAAAATATACTGGCACCAGTAGTACTTTTTTTTCATTTGCTGCCAACTATGTAAAATATAAGTCAGGCTGTTTTTTTTTTGTTTTTTTTTTTTGGCGTAATCTGAGAACTTTTGACATGGGCATACATTTTATTTGCAAAAAAAGGAGCCTCCCGGACAGATTCCCATCATGTAAAGAAAATTGCGTGGTACCATCCCACACCCATGTCAACAAACAACAGGGCCAGTGGTCTCAGTTAAACGTTCAACAACACGCTATGGCATACATCCATAACACCTGTTATGACGTGTGCTTGGGAGTAGGAGAGGCTGGGCTACAGCCTTAGTGATTAGGTGGGTGTTAGATCTCAATAGGCTCTTTGTACGTCAACTTGCCTAACAATAGAGCGAAGCCTACCAAAACGCCACCGGGCATACAATTCATATAATGTACAGAACGTAGATGCTGAAGGGAGTGTTGAGAGGGTGCATTAGATACCCCTACCAGTACCTACTCCTCCTGCCTCCCCTGCCCCTGTGATTATAGTTAATAGTTCTGTTTGTAACGTTGCCCTGTCTGCGAACTTTTTCACATGTCTCAGGAAGAATCGTGTCATATGGCCAGTAGTATATCCAAGTACATGATCAGTCCCTCCTTCTGACAGTAGATTAAGGAAGACAACATGTACTTTATTGTCAGTTGGCCATAGCCAACTGACCATTGTTCATTAATGTAGACATCGCCAGGTTTTGTCCGCTGTAGACTTGACCATGGCTTTAGAACCCTTACACCCTTAGCTCTTGAATATTTTGTGAATTCATAGGATTATACAGGAACTGGCCTAGCCTTTTATTATTGGCTATTAGTGCTAGGACAAAGAAAGTCTACTCACCCTGCATACCTATTTTAACCCTTTAAAGCACTGGTGTCTGTTTCTATAATTTAATTGGCGGAAATTAATCATGAAGACCAACTGACATCACAGCTATGCTCTGCCTTCTTAGATTTCTTATCATTTAAATTTCTTTAAATTTAACAATTATCCCCTCGTAGAAACTTTAAGGCTTTGGCCTGCACCCCCCGGGCGTGCATCCACGGCTGCATTTGGATTTCTTTGAGGCTGCTTGATCAAGATACTGGAGCTGTTCCCCTGACCAATGACTGGCCTTAGTACACCCACAGTTCCTCGTCATTTCCATGGCACCAATGTAGTGTTAGTGGGTATACTCACCAGCACTGTATTGGCACATGCCCTTGTCAGGGCTGCATTCATGTACTACGGTGTCCATACTGCAATAAAGTAATGTATATCATTTACAGGTCGAAGTATACAAAGTGTCTTAAAGGGGAAAATATCCCCAGGATGTTTACGTGCTTTTTGACAGTGTGCATACATTAAGGAGGGCTCTGGGGATGTAAAGAGTATACAAGGTCATCAATCCAACCCTGTGAAACATTTTCAATGAAGACAACTGACATATATGAAATTGGTGGACGTTGGTGTCATTCTAAATTGTCATATACTTCAGACAGGCCGAACTCCGGGGTCGGCTGGAGCACAGTAAAAGAAGGGGCCCTGGGCAATAACTTGAAAATCGGTGCTGAAGTTATAATCGCATCAGCGAAATCAGTGATGGTTGGACACACTTTATAGCTTGAACGAAAATATGCCATGCCCTTTAGACTTGTGGTAAGTTGTACATGTAGTTGCCTCATGTGAATGTTTACCAAGACAATTTCATGAAGGTAACTTGACGGCTCTACTTCTCTCATAGCCTGTGCCACAATTGACAATATACAACATGTTCTTTACATTACAACCTCGCAAATTTATGGTCTAGGACCATAGCCCATGCTTGGGAGAGCCTGTATCCTACAAGATCAGTGCCATCTGCATAGACTGGTGCTATTTAGGTACAGGTACTTGGTGCTGTGTGTCATTGACAAGATACTGGGAACTAACGGGGACGGATCATCCCACCTGACCTCTGAGCCTCCACCCACACCTGGGGGCACTGGGTCATCTAGTACATGTACCTGAATTACACCAAACGTACGCCAAACACCAGCTACTTGTGTCAGGGATGACATTTTGTGACGTCATGCCACATGCAGTATACCAACCAAATCGACGCCTATTTTATACCTGGGCCTATCCCACAGGTATACCAGTAAGAAAATGACCCCTGTTTCAGTATATAGAATAGAAAAATACGCAATGGCCACATTTACTACTTCTCAATCTGACTCATTTTAATTGAATATTACTATAGGAAGCTTGGATGTCATCTCAGTAAAGGTGAAATTCTATCAACAGACATTTCACGCTCTTCGGTGCAAATAATGAAGCATTTCGTAGTGCAGGGAAAATTAGAATTTAAAATAAAAAATAGTGATAAAGGTGATGACTGTTTTGGAAGCCTTAGGTTCTTGGTAGGAGCAGACCACAATTGGGTGACCTTGTCAAAGACCTTGTCACAGAGTGTGCACCTGAACAGTGAGCACCCTCTTATCGGTCCACGACCATGCACAGGTAAATAACCACCTACCTGACCCCAGACTGTTACATGTAGTTACTCTGGTTACTAGTTGTAAGTGACTCATGGTAAGTACACTGGCAGATGAGTTGCCAAGCTGACGTGCGGTCTGGGCAGACGACATTTAATAACATGATTGGTCACGCATCTCTAAATTCTGAAACCGACACCATACTTCCAATTTCGAAATCTGAGGATTCTACTTTCCTCTTTAGTAACATAATATGTGATATTATGTTACAAATATTTATTGCAAGGATTTAGTAGTCCTAAGGTAATGGTACTACTATTTCCAATAAGTGACCAGGTAATATGTGACATATCTTGCAGCATATGTTCCGGTTGAGCCAAACGAATGTGCTCGAAATGTTAGTCTTTTCAACATTAGGCTGAAAGTATACTAGTGTTGAATGCTCATATATGGATGGCAAGACAGCCCAAGTGATTGATTATCATATTATAGATATTGTAGAGTTGTATGTCATATGAACTTGATGATCCGTGTGGATGTTGTAGCAATCAAATCTAAGAATACATTTGAGGGTCTGGTCCAGCCAACTTCCCATTAGCAGGGAGACCACTGTACTTGATTTTTTTTCGGTTGATGGGAATGAAAATAATCAGAACTCAAAGTCATTTGTTGTTGGCTGGCTATTGAAGAGGCCCCCCAACAGCGACCCTCAAGTATTTGACTTCTCTGTTAGCAAAACCTCATTAGAAAGTAGAAGGTTCATTTTGCAGTGACACTCTCATGTGTACGTGATTCTCGCCATTCAATACATGCTAGTCAGGTTAGAGAAGTCGTTTCTCTCATCCAATTATCCTTGCTGCATTCACAGAATAGACGGAGCAAATAAAAAGAGAAGAAACTACCTCAGGCAGGAGGTATGCAGACATCCTATCCATCCTATAGAGATGAAGATGTAACCTGAGAGTGTGTTTAGCACGGGGACCTGTCTGAGGCCCTGGTGAAGTCCTGGTTAACTAGGTCCACACCCAGCCATGCATGCCCGCTTCTCCACACCTCCTTGTATCTATTCACCTTTTTCTCCCACATATCTGTCAGGTTTTTGTAGGCATTTTCTCCCACATATGTCACTTTTTTGTAGCTTACAATGTGCCTGTTAGACAACAGCTACGTGAACAGGAGCAGATCATGTGCCCTCCAACTCGACAAACGCGCGTGCTGTTTACATACATCCTCGTTATCCAAACTTCCCTATGGGGTCAGATTAGTGGGGAAAAGTGAATCAGTTATGACGGAATGCACTCTGAGGAAACAGGGGACTCGACCTAGTTGTGATGATGAACATGGGTGGGTACAAAAAGGGGACTTGGTCTAGCTTCAGGATTCTATATGATAGGTTGTAATAACATAAGGCCATGCTTGATGATTTCATTCAGTAACTTTGGTCATGTACTTAGAAATGTTCACGGGCTTCCCTAGCCCACTTAAAAGGGTCTGTATCTTCTCTTTGCTATCCCCTCAGGATGTGTGTGGTGCACATATGCGTGGGCACTGACACATTCCTCTACGAATTGTGTAATGTAGTTCTCGCCATGAATATGACCTTAGTTGTCGAAATGGCGTTAAACATCTATTACTCACTCACTCACTAGAAATGTTCACATGAGGGGTACGGGTACCTGGTATGCCCTAACATGTCCACCCGGGCATGTGCGAACTTTGTACAATAGTGTTGTTTAGGTGAGCACTCAAACATGCCATTTCATAGGAACATAAGGACCTGGATGATGAAGCATTACTGAACACATTATAAAAATGGTTCTTGTAGCTGCATTGTAGACCAAGGCCAAAAAAAAAAAAAAAGGTTTGTTTCCGGTCACCCGACCGTCCTCAGCTAAATAGGGCCGACCTCAGAATTTTTTTAAGATTTTTTAAATTTTTTACTGATTTTTTAAAGATTTTTTGAAGATTTTTTCAAAATTTTCGAACATTCTCTTCCAAAATTGTTATTCGATATTTAGAGACATATTTCCCAATGGTTTTTTAATATTACATGCAGGAAATGAACTTTTCTAACATCCACCAGCAGGGTTCTCCGCAGAATGTAAAATCACACCGTAAAATCCTGCAGCGAGATGGCGTAAAATTTCATTTGGTAAGCTCCTAAGCCTTTGACAGCTAAGGTCATATTCATGGCGAGAACTACATTAGTTTCACAGAGGAATGTGTCAGTGCCCGGGCATATGTGCACCACACAACAAAGAAATTAAAAGTATTTTCATAAATATGGCCATAACTTCTGTTCTAATTGGCCGATTTGCAAAATTCAAAAACCTATATGAAGCTAAAATGACACCGGCGGTGATTCTGAGATGAAATCACACCGGCGGCAGTAAAAATCACGCCGGCGGCCCACCGGCGTCATTACAGTGTCAGGAGAACCCTGCACCAGTGAAAACTCAGGAAAGAATGATTATAAATATGAGACTGTGGACCAAAAAAAAAAAAAAAAATTAAAAAAAAAAAATCCGACCTACCTACCGTACCTCAACTTTTTGGACCATGTTACCGGAAACAAAGCTTTTTTTTTTGGCCCAATCACTGTACTGGTATGTAGAGTGTAATACCTGCCAGATGGACGCTAATATGATGTCTCTACCAGCGATGACTCTACATTCCTTGTAGACTAATCTGTTCGGTACTTTTTGTTCTCAAACTAGAAGAGCAGCCTCTCTCTATATGTTAAATAGGTTTGCCATTCACTATAATAGACTGAATCTGCCTCATAGTTTCTTCCTACATGACTCTGTGGTAGACTATGTAACCACTCTATACACCAGAGGCATGTGTCTATTGGCAGGCTGCCCATCTGGGGACGAGGGTACTATCCCAGGGGTACAACCTTGGGCCTGTTAGCCATGTTACTACTGGCGGTCACCTGGCACCTCACCAACACCCCACCCTAGTAAGATGCCCTGCTAGCTTCTGGTTCAAGACAGATATATAGGGCACGGGTATGTAACCCTGGTATGATGCCCTGCTAGCTTCAGGTTCAGGACAGATATATAGGGCACGGGTATGTAACAATAGTATGATGCCCTGCTAGCTTCTGGTTCAAGACAGATATATAGGGCACGTGTATGTAACCCTGGTATGATTCCCTACTAGCTTCTGGTTCAGGACAGATATATAGGGCATGTGTATGTAACCCTAGTATGATTCCCTACTAGCTTCTGGTTCAGGACAGATATATAGGGCATGTGTATGTAACCCTGGTATGATTCCCTACTAGCTTCTGGTTCAGGACAGATATATAGGGCATGTGTATGTAACCCTGGTATGATTCCCTACTAGCTTCTGGTTCAGGACAGATATATAGGGCATGTGTATGTAACCCTAGTATGATTCCCTACTAGCTTCTGGTTCAGGACAGATATATAGGGCATGTGTATGTAACCCTGGTATGATTCCCTACTAGCTTCTGGTTCAGGACAGATATATAGGGCACATGTATGTAACCCTGGTATGATGCCCTGCTAGCTTCTGGTTCAGGACAGATATATAGGGCACGTTTATGTAACCCTAGTATGATGCCCTGCTAGCTTCTGGTTCAGGACAGATATATAGGGCACGGGTATGTAAGGGTCAGATGTAACCCTTTAAATGTAACTTATGGAAGGAAAAAGTCATTCGGTGTTATAATTTTTTTGCACAGTTGTGCATTGCTGTGCAAATTCCACTAAAACTAAAAAGTATACCAATATCATGCCCCCCCCCCTCGCTGCTTATATATATTTGCTTCCTCATTATGATAATAAAGTCAGCAGTGCATGAAGTCAAAATCATATATGGGTAATGTCTACTTGTATATTGATGACACACCGCTAAAAATATTTTTCTTGGAATCTTAAATAATCTTACCTGATGGACTAAACTACCAGTTTTAAGATTTTTAATTTTCTTAAAACTGGTAGTTTTGTCCGCCACGTAAAATTAAATCAAGAAAAATATTTTAAGCTGTGCATGCTTTATCAAAATACATTAACAAAAAAACAATAATGGTAAAGACACCCATGCCTGTGGGTATAGGGGTCGTCCATTCCCACCACATATACGTCACACCCCCACTACCAGCACCAGGAGACCCATATGTACGTTTAGAGTGACGAATGAAGGGTTATTTACCACCCCATGAGTGGAAGGTAATACCCATGCTCATTACTCGTCGTAATGACCTATGCCTTGTTGAAGTACACAGAAGTCTGTCTAAGCACCGGGTCTTTGAATGAGCGGTAGCCTTGAATAAGAGCCGGGGGCACGATGGAATTTAAATTTAAATTTGCACTTAAAACTTTGTGAATAGGCGCCAGTCTTGTAAGGGCTGGGGATGATTTTCATAGTTTATTTGACTTCAACAAACCGGGTACGAGTTGAACTTACAGTATGCATCCTTTCATTAATGCAAGATGGGAAAAATGAAGGAAGTTGTGGCATATCCCCCTGTTAATACCGGGTATTGCAGAAAATTGATACATGTGTATTTATAATCTCTAGGCTTGTGACTGACACTCGTTTAAACTAGGATAAGACAGAGGTAATATTTGCCCCCATGTTTTGAATTGTCCAGGGTCGATACGAGTACTATTCTGTGATTAATAGCCACACCATGCTGCTGACACTGCTTTTAATTTGTTTAATTGAGAATCGCGTGACGTCCTACAACGTGATGTGGCCATGTAATTAGACACTACAGGTAACATTCAGATGTAGATCTCTTTGTCTTGATTGTTGGTCCTAGTTTACACTGTCTGTACCTTCTTTTTCCTATTGAAAGAAAATGATTGATAAGGACAAATTTGCTGACACATGGCAGTACTCTGTGATCATAGTTACGCACAAACTTTAATCAATTGCTAAACTGATTAAGTACTAAATATCACGACATGTGTAATTAAAACAGAACAGTTAGTGGAAAACAGACCCGTCATTCCAGTAAGACCTGGCATGAGTATATTTGTAATTGATGAAGAAATGCATACAAATGATGGAATGTATCCCCATGTTTTCTTAACATATAGTCCCTGGACCTTCGAATCGCTTTCAACGTCACAATGGTCAGTCCAGACGATGGTACACTGTGTATATCAAAGTCATCAGCCCAAAGTCTGGGTGCGCTTATAGGCGATATATTTTCTGATATAGGACAATACTTTCAGTAAATTTCAAAATTTAACCGCATGTGTTGTTAAATTTCCTCAACCCCGGGTGCACCATTCTAGCAAGTCATATGCACGATCTTGCAGTCTTGCAATGCACAAACGTAGCACTTGAAGCAATCTGACAACTATACTTAGACATTCCCAGTCGGGGGCACTCTTCTATAGATGATGCTCAGAGCTACATGGTGAATTAATGTAAACTCTCAGAGTTTAGTACCGAGTAGGTAGGGGTCGAGTAGATGGCGTTTTGCAGGACTGGCAGGCGACAGGTGTTTCTATAAGTAATAAGCAGGGGAATGATATTGAGGGTTAATATAGTGAACTGTGATTTGGATTGGTTTTGGGGCTACACTAACGCTGTGGCCCCAGGGTGTATGATGTAGAGGGTTAAACCTGGGGTTAATTCACTGAGACACCACCAGGTGGTGTTCTGACCTTCTCTCTGACAGGTTTTTCAGCACGTGAGCTCCACGTGAGACATGTAAATCATACACATACCATTTTCTGCACGTATGGAAGATAACATGTGTATATCCAAACATATTGTTGAGACATCGGCATAACCTTTGTGGGATGGTGAGATATAACAAATTTAGTCTGAGAGATCCATTTCCAGAGAGTATTCACAGGTTTCCCTATTTTAAGGAATTTTCAGGTTTCAAAGACCTAAAAGTTTGAATCGTATACAAAACCTATGTTTAGGGTGTCCTAATGGAGAATTTCAGGGATTTTTGTACCCAGTGACTTTCATCCGACACAGACCAAACAGAACTGTGTCTAACCACAGTATACTAATAAAATCAGTTGACATCGATCCTTTCCATTCGCCATTTCTTTGATATTTTTTCCATAGGTAGTTTTAAATGGTAAATAGCCAATGAATTTTCCAAGAGGTTTATAGTACTTCCATTTATCGACTTTTTTTTGTGTACGTTTCTTTCACAATCAAAGCACAAGTGAAAAAAAGGATCACCTTCGTTATGTAATAATGCATTATAATTATCATCGAAGAATTGGAGTACGATTTTGATGAAATTCATGTATTATGTACTGATACGAAAATCAAGAAATTGGCAAAAAAATACGAATTTTGAACTTAGAAGAAGTGGGCCCTGCGTATGTGACCACACCAGTACTTTCACTAGATAGGTGTACACAGTGCGCACTTACTAGTATTGGTATACTTACCAGGTACGGTTGTATCAACTAGCATATACCGAGTTAAGGTACAGATCCACTGCCGCGAGTTACTTGCGAATTGTAGTCTTGTGTGCCTACTCGCAGAAAACCTTTCACCAGTGGATCAGCTGCTGCGACTACGTACATGCGACGTTGGTGCGGCCTGCGACTAGATTCGCAGAAATCTAAATAATTTGATATTTGCGACTGCTCTGCGACAAGACACGCACGAGTGCAATTCGCAAGAAATTCACGGCAGTGGATCCCTAGCTCTAGCGCATTGTCCAATGGGCGCGGTTATTGCTGAATCTGGTTACCAGCTCTTATCACTGATAACAGTTAGCTGATCGGTACCACTGCCCCCGAGAGGACCGCAGTGAATAGTTGGTGTTATTTTATTGGCTGATAATTAAACCAGCTAAGTCGGTTAACAGGTAACACAAGAAAACTGCTAATGGCATTAGCATATTAGGCTATGGAGGCCGCCATCTTGGTTAGGCCCCCGACTCTTATCTTAATCTCCCACCCATTGTTTCAGGTGTGAAGTAAGGTGATAACCCTGATAGGGAGACAATGCCCTGATTGGCTCACCTCTTTCATTATAATTATTTAATCTATTTCTAGATCATCTACTTAAAGTTGTTGATACATATAATTTATATAAAAAATCCTATGGATAGTAATTAATTGGCAGGTTTTCAAACTAGACTATACAAAGAGGCCAAATGATGATCTAGCCCCCGACTACATAAGCCACCTAGATGATTTCCTTAGTACTAGCAATGTGCTAGTCCCGTTATATCAGTTGGAATATGACCTGAGTGCCAATGCCCACACCCACCACATCAGTCCCTATACCCACCGTTTATCTACCCCATACAGCCAACCTCACCGCTCTGGCTGCCAATTTACAGGGATCTAGAAGCAGACGACATTTCCCCAGACCATGTCTTATTGTTCACAGCCTCCTCTGTGTCCCTCTTCCCACGCCCAGCACCGCCCCACCCTGCCCCTACACCACGATAACATATCCGCCTTTTCATGCCAACCTGGCAAAGCGTGTCCCTCAGGTGACAGTAAAATGCAGCTACCCCAGGAAACCACAAACGGATCCTGGCGTCTGCTCGTGGGAGCCTGCGCTGGTGCTGTGCTAAACGCTGGGTTAGTAGGGGTACCAGTGCCACATAAAAGCTTGATTGACATGCCTCACCTCTGGCCCCTTATTGGTGTGGGTTGTTATGAGGTAGTTGTATAGAAATGTTCCTTTTTGTCAAGGCTCACGTAATACAGGTGGCAGCCTCTATAAAAGCGTGTCGTTGTTGATGACTGTGATTTATGAGTCGGTGATGGTCGTAATAAAACACCACAGTTTAGTCTGTCATCATAAGGGAAATAACTGCATTCTCCCATAGATGGTCTTGTTGTTCAGGGTAAGATAAACGGGTAGGTGTAAACGGCAATTTACTTTGGAATTTTGAGATAAAACGTTACGAGGAAAGAGCACCATCCATCATAATAAACATGCGTCATATCTGTTGTTGGTTTTTATGGGAAAGGAGATATGGGCGCCTTAATAAATTCATCTGAAAACTCAGGTTCAACATCTAGGCTAATAAGCGCTTTGTGAATACACATTGAAATGGAAGCGTAGTAAAATCAATCTATGTCATGACTAATCACCCTACCAAACCAAAGTTTAATACTCATAGACCCTTGGATCTAGAAATCAGTATCCTGGAATCATGTACACCCCAGTTCTATTATTGGTTGTAGTGCGCCGTGTTTACCGTTTAGCACCATGCTTACCGTTTAGCACCATGTTAGAATATGCCGTCTGTCTGACATCCCCTAATACCATCCCCCTGTCGGTCCTAGTAGGAAAACACCTGAGAATAGGTTCTAAGGGGTACAGCACAGGTGAGCCTTTGAAGTGGCCGCCTGTTGACGTAGGGACAGGTGAGGGGATGTGCAGGTGGGCAGGGGGTGAGGAGGGCAGGTCACAAGTAGGTGAGCAGCAAGCCCTGCTAACAGCCATGTTAGTGCTAGCATTAAGCATCCAATGCAGTGGTGTTTTACAGCTGGGATTATCTTGGGCTGACACATTTCTAACCTGGTATCCGGGCAGTAACGCAGACTGTGAAGTGTAGACCTACAGAACACAGGCGGGCCTTCAGTCTACCACATTTCTAGAATGATACCGGGGTAGTAGAATTTGGGTTTCTCAAATGCCAATATTTTACACACTTCATTTCTTCAATCGTATACTGTTTGTTCACTTTCACTTAAGTTTAGAAAATTACTCCCATATCCAGCTCAATACACATAATATGCTGTATAATACAGTTGGGTGATTCTATCTGAATAATGTGATTAAACAGGTCATTACCCTTTCCATTTCTGAAAAAAAGATAATAGATATCATGACTGTAATGTGAATCCCAAATACGTGTGATAAGAGTTAGTGTTATGACGTCAATACAGTGATTTATTGGTGTTTGTCAGAGTGAAGTTCCTAGTTCTAGACATTCCAACCAAACTTATGCTCTGATAACAGAATAGGGCAGGGTCAGGGATGAAAGGATGGATATTTCAAAGGAAGTCACCAGAAAAAAAAGAAGAAAAAGCAACAAAAACCTACTAAAAACATATACCGTATTCGACCTAATTGGCGCACTGTGCGATTAAAAAATATCCCAAATGTATATCCAGTAGTTAAGAGTTTAATTAGGCTTAAAAACCTGAAAATTTTGGGTAGTTTCTAGTTTGAAAAATGGCCAAAAAGAGGGTGTGTGCGCTTATTAGGGTATGTGCGCTAATTAGGTCGAATACGGTATGGGTTATACTACGGAGATCCCTCCATGTAAAATATGTGGAGACAAAATACGTATACTATAGGTACCTGTAACATCATAACTAGACAGACTAAATGATCAAGTGCTAGAAATAATGCAGACACCCAGGTAGGAAGCTCTGTCACCAATGCTTATCTGAATGTAGGTTTAATACCAACAGGTCTGTCTATGGTACCATGTAAAGGAAGGGGGGGGGGGTCAGCATACAGGAACATGCTTGGATTATCAGCTCTTGTCCTGTGGATAACGAGAGCTTACCTGTGGATTATCACTCACCCCAGCAGGTGCTCAACACCTCCCTATACTCCTCACCTGTTATAGGTAAAATACATTTGTATATTACCGTAATCTCTTGCGTATAAGGCGGGCCTCCCAAGGCCACTTAAAAAGGTCTATTTCTCCTCTTTCCTATCCCCTCAGGATGTGTGTGGTGCACATATGCGTGGGCACTGACAAATTGTGTAATGTCGTTCTCGCCATGAATATGACCTCAGCTGTCAAAATGGCGTTAAACATCTATTACTCACTCACTCTCACGTATAAGGCGCGTCTTATACGCCAAACAAAATTATGCTGAGTCTTATACGTGGGAGCGACATTGCCTTGAGTTTGGGGTGCGCCTTATGGGGGGGGGGGTATTTCTACTATAGAACAATACTAAACTAACAAAAGTCTGCCCTCAGAGGTGTGCCTTATACTTGAAACAGACCTCCCTGAGTTGGCGGTGCGCCTTATAGGTGAGCTGCGCCTTATACGCGAGAGATTACAGCAAAACCTATTATTTAACAACACATGGTCTGATCAGCAATAACAATAGGAATCATTTATCTGATCACCATTTCCATGTCTCAAGGGGTGATCCATAACCTAGTACCGTACGTCACACCTTAAGGAGTGAGGGGGTGTTGGTTAAAGTGTGAGAACCAATGGTAAACATATGATGAACCTTTGGACTTTGGTATAAATAGGCATGTTTGTTTGCAAAATATCACCCTTTAATCTATGCATAAATGTTCATGACTCAAAATCGACGTATCACGGAGAGAAGAAACTAGAGCCACTGCAGTAGTAGCGGTAATGTCAGGAAATCAAAGATTATCAATTTAACAAAGCAGACGGCGGAGTTCTAAGGAGCATCTGGACTCTGATTACGAAAATTGCTTCATCAAGCAGAGAATGATCTGGACGGTCAATAGAAGGTTCCATTTTGAACCTGTCATGTCTACTTTCAGCATGCTTGGGTGTCGGTGACGGTGATCGTCAGTCTAAAAACCCCGGGAATTAATATTTGCACACACAGTGTGCCAATAGACTGAATAGTGGATCGGACGTGTCTCCGTAGAAAGTGAATGGGTGAGGCAGACGACAAATAAAATGACCCACTTTGCATCCCGTTATACTGATCAGGGGCTCTACCGTGGAGTTTGACATGACGCGTCATCGTAGCCCCATTATGAGTTCATCTCCCACCCTAATTGGATTCTTTTCTTTGCAAAGCCAGAAACCAGGAAGGCGAAAAATTGACCCAGATCCCAGTCAGCTGGTACTTTTTGGTCCTTCTGTCCCAGTGACGCCTTCATGATCATCCCCGATGGCTACGTGCAGACGCTGGAATATTCTTGCTGCGGGGTACCATGCAGGGTGAACACGAACATGGAGGGAGGTATAGGGGTCGTTCTTTGGATACGACACACTAAAAAGATAAGGCTTAAAAAGGTACTCTGTAGTGATCACTTTTTGTCATCTCATTGATGGTCCCGAGGGTGAGTTCCCCATGAGCTTTAAGGTGATCACATGTGATCACCCTGGGTGATCACTACAGAGTACCTGTCTGAACTGTTTAGAGAGGGGTTTGTGAATGTTTAGGTTGTCGTTAATTAAGATTTTTGCATAAATTTGCATAATTATCCCCTTACCTCCCCACATCCAAGCATCCATTGAGGGCACTTAGAGCTGACTTATGATGCCTTGGTGAGGCATACATGTAGTTGTTTGTATAAGGAATATTAGCCATTCCCCATGGTTATAATTATGGTTTGACTGACAAAAGAGGTGTCACTCATTTAACATGCTTTCGTCTTTGATAATTTTGACCAAATGACTTTTTTGATCAATTAACATTCCCTTGTGATGAAATTTTTCACATTGTTCATCTTATAGACACTGTGGATCAAGAGTATTTTAAATAAAAAAAAAAATTAGTAGCTCACATAGCGAGCATTGCATATCCTATTGTTGTATACTACGGCCCCCTGGTGGTAGAAAAATATCATCAAAGTGATGACCTTGAGTGATCATCATGATTACCTTAGCTCATCAATAGGGAAAGAGGACCTTAACTCATCGATAGTGATCACCTTAATAGACGCCTATATTTTCAGTGCAGGAAGAAAATTAAGAAATCATGATTTTAGGAGAATTCTAAGACTGAATTACATTCAATGAGACTACCCCTGTCCCCGCCCCCACCGCTAACAATGTACCCTTAGGCCACACTAAAAAAAAGTTCGTTTCTGGTTGAGAGGATGAGAATTTTAAAAGTCAGTAGGTAGGTAGGGACATGAAAAAAGTTTTTCATAAGCACCTCTCACACTCATACGGCCTCTCAACCAGAAACAGACTTTTTCAGTGTGGCCTTATTACAACGAAATACATAGAAACAACAACAAAAGCGGAACTATCAATGGATCCTTTTCACTTGTCTCCACAACAATTGCTTAATTCCCAGCTTGCTGTGTAATGCCAAGGTCACAATTTCCCACTATTTATTTGACTTTTTTATTGATACGCCTGAATAAGAGCACTGAGTTTCCAATTCAAACTGAGCCTATTTTTTGACACTGTGGTCACATTAGAAGTACCAAGTTCCAGGACCTGCCTCCGGTTACAGGTCACATGATCAGCCCCAAAATTTCCTGCACATGCTCGTGACTCGGTTTAGCGGAACTTCCAGTAATTTAGCAACGCCATAAATCATGTGGTGTCTTATCGGGGTTGATACTTGGATAGGGTATCAGGATAATGTGGGAAGGGGGCAGGGTGCTTTAGAATTAGCAGAGGGAGGTGGACACGGTTCATTGACCCATCAGTATAGATTGATGGCAGAGCTGGATGTTAATGAGGCGCTTGTCACGTGACATTATCAGATGAGCCATGTAATGACAGCTTCGTTAGGAACAGTAGTGCAGATCCCTGACCTTCACTGAATAATTGAATTTAATCAGTCAGTGTTCTAATTCCAGGTATAAAGATAGTGCTAGCAGGGGAAAGTATACGTTATTATACTGTTAAAAAGGCCACGGATGTTGGTAATTGGCCCAGGGTATCCCCTGGGCTATTGGAGCCGGGTTTTCAGTCAGATCCACAAATTTGTAATCACCAACTTTAGGGTGTAATTCAGTGATATACTGTTAGTTTACACATTTTTCAAAAGCCAAAGGAAAGTTTCAAATCTCATCTATCAGACAACATTTTGTCCTTTATGGTGAGTGATGTCTTTCTCTATGAAAAAAGCTGCTGTACTTACGTCATGTTTTTGGGAGCTATACTGACTACACATTCTTTAACCATTGGGTCTATGGGTCAGATACATTTTGGCGATGAAATTAGCACATGGAGTCCTATGGGTAATCACCAAGTGAGACACTTTTTTTCAGCAGGCAATGTTTACAGGCAATGTTTACAGTGTCCAAGCTATACACATAACACATTGGGGACTGAGCGATAAACTAAGCGTGCTAAGGATAAAGTTTTCTGTGGGGGCTAGGTGTTCATGGGGCCAGGTTTCCAGGGGGCCACGGGTCCAGGGGCTAGGTGTCCAGGGGGCCAGGTGTCCAGGGGCCAAGTGTCCAGGGGCCAGGTGTCCGGGGGCCAGGTGTCCGGGGGGCCAGCACACCAGGGAGCCAGCGGTCCAAGGGGTTTAGTAAGAGAAGATTATGCCAGACTGGTGTCAGTACATGTATAGATAATAGTCTCTATTTGTAAGTAATTAGTCAATATTTCGCAAGTGCTCATTCCTGTGACCCTACAGGGTTTTATGGTACCTACCCTGAGCCTTCTGTGCTTCAATGCACAACGCCCAATTTTTATATTGGGGGGGGGGGGTAGTAGACCCTGGGCCATATGTGATATATATCACACGTTAAATCTTTCAATTTGGATTGGAGATAAGACGCTTACTACCAGTAAGTCCTACTACCGGTAGGGTGCTAAAAGCTCTCGATATTTCCTCTATGGTCTCTGTTGATGTCACAGTCAGAGAAGGTGAAGTTATGGTATAGATATTATACCGTTTTGAGGAGCAGAGAAGTCCACTATCAGGAACATTGCCCTTTATTTTAGTAAGGAGCATGACGAGGCTCCAAGTGCTCAGGAGTTGGATAAACAGAAGTACCACGCAAATACGTGGCCATACAATCAGAAGCCTGCAGGGTAGTAAACATGTTCTACTATCAGATAGGAAGCAGCTTAAGTCTCCAAAGCACCAATTTTGGAGTGAACTGGAGCACCAACTTTGCAGCAAAAGTAGTTCCAGTAAAGGAAGGAAGATGAGGGGGTAGAGTCTTTAGAAAGATGGGTGTCCGTTATGATCAGGTTAAGGGCTTGATAACGAAATCGTTCAGCAAATAGAAATGCCCAAATGCCCCTCTCCATGTTCTGCCTAATTTATGATGCTTGCAGATATAGAGTACATCTATGACCCCCCCCCCCCCCCCAACGCCCACAGGAAAAAATGAGATGATATAAGTTACTTCCCCTATCAAACGCGCCTGAGGTAACTGTCAGATGAAGTGGAAAATGTAACAGTAAAGTTTATAATGGTTGTCCTTACGGAAGACATACAACTAAGGGAGTGATCATTTTTTAAAAACGGGGGGGGGGGGGTTTGCACGCTAATGCGCGAAAACAATTTTAACCCCTCCTCCCATTCTCAAGGGTAATTGTCGACCTCCCTCATAGGGGATGAAAATCGCGCGTGAATGCGCCATTTTATACTATAGTAACGCGCAGGCTTTGTCACTGAAAACAGGTGAAATCATTTCGACTCCCATCCTTCAGAGAGGTCGAAAAAATTCTGACCCCCCCCCCAACCCTCCAGCCCCCCCCCCCGCACCACCCCTGTTGTTTAAAAATGATCACAACTACATATTCTTCAGCGCCACATGGTCATCATAGTGATGGGGATATACCATATGGAGAATTAAACGAAAGATATTTAGACTCTTAGTTAATTTGTTAAAATTGACGTTATAGCTAGGTCAGTTTCATCGATTTTATGTGTTTTAATTCTGAGGAAATGAAAGCCTAAAAGTGAGCCTGCTTAAGTGGAAGAGGGTGTGACGCCCTTTTGTCTGGATAAATAAACAGAAAGTCGTCATTAGTGTGTCCATCGCTAGTTGTCCAAAACTGCCAATTCCAAAAGGCCAACCATTTGTCTCCTTAAGAAGACACGTCTTGATATGATTGGACAGTTGGCTTTGTCAAGTACCACCCAGTAAAGCACACTTTGAGGCTCCCACTGCCCTCCTGCTGTTCATAAAGATATCAAACCCTTATGTCTTACCCCCTAGACAGAAGAGGCACCTCCTCCCCCAACGCCCTATCTGGCTGTATATTCCTACCCCCTACAGAGCCAGCACTTTACCCTTTCCATCACCAGCCCCACCCACCAACCTTTCCCTTCCCCTACCAATGAAGTCCACCCCTCCCTGCCACTCCCACCGAACCCTCCCACCTATTTGGTCATCTCCCATGGCATGTGAAAACATAGTGTTGAATTGTATCGTTCATGGTAAGTGGACTTTGATATCTGAAGTGATACCATCATTTGAGGTAGTATCCTTAAAGCTGTTCTTAATAAAGGAGAGGAATTCACAAATGTTAGAATTTTCAACGAAGCTAACTTTCTTAACCACCAGAGTCTGCTGTCTGTCCCAAACGGGTTCTACTATTGGTATAGATGGTTATAGACTAAGGAGACTTCTTGTAGTCTCGTCGGTTAGACAGACTTAGTTACCCCCTACAGAGTGGCTGGAGCCCACACGTGTGACAGATGGGGGATTCAAACTCATTTACCCTTCACGGTACAAGACCCTGAAATTATGATAACTCTCACCCATTACTTTCTCCTTCACCCTCCCCCACATTGCCATTGGTGCACAGGTGACTGGCGACCGGCTAATTGAGGAAAGTGTCGGTTGGGATAATGTACTGTCTCTGTGGGCAGCTTTTTGTAGTTGACCATTCTACCTATACTTTAACCAACTTTAAGTCAAGATTGTAAGTATACATTGAAGGGGCCGTCATATGAATTGAAGGTCCTGTCAATTGATATTGGTATGAGTTGCTACTATCATCCCTTTTTGGAGAGGCGGGGTTCACATACAAATGTGACATATGCCGTTAAATGTTGAGACAAAACAACAACAACAACAACAACAAATAGTTCAGGGACTGACCACAGTAATTGTGTTGTATGCATTACACCTTTTTAGTTATTTTAATGCACTCAGTGAACTATGCCACTTCTCTTACATAAGATTGTCTTCGTGTCTTATATTGTGTTGTCCACAAAAGCATGTGCACAAAGTTACGTTTTGTCATATTTAAAAGAGGGGCGAGAGGAGGGGAAAAAAGAAAAATCAGGGACGGATCGAGGTGGGGGGGGGGGCAAAATCAGGAAAAGTTACCACTATCCGGATCCATCACTGAACATCATTTAATACTATATTTGGTGAGTTAGAAGGTAACTTGAAAACCTTTTCGCTGTCTGGACGTTATTAACATACTGTGTTGCGATGTATTGTCGCCATCTGACGGAAAAGATCAGAACTACCCGTAGTCACAGATCCCGTAATCAAGATTACAGATTCAGTGAGGCCCCCTCAAAGAGGCATCTTTTACCTTGTTAACCAGATGAAGTTACAACCTTCTTGCACAAAGGCGAAGACATTGTCCTCTATTCCCCCAACACAAAAGTTGGGACTTTTTTTTTGCCTCAGTAAAAGAATCTTGGGCAGTTCCCTAAACGAAGTATGTATTATTTTGATGAAACTAGAAAACTCCATAGAATTCTGAATGCTTTGGAATTGTCTAGGCCTAAGGCAATTGACTTAACAAGAAGTTACATGTACATTTTTATATGCCGAGATATTCACTGTGGATTATAAAAACCACTTGTGTATCGGTGCATTGATAGTTTGGACAATCACCCTTGTTAAGGCTAAGCTCAATGGTCCATATTTATCTCTCCCTTCATCCCCTGCGACATGCCACTTCTTTGTGAAACACGCCATACGGCCCTATTAGTTGTTACAACTTACATCCCCCCATGACATGTAAAGCCATGTAAACACATTCTGCGTGCCATTTAGACGGCCTTATCAACCATCCACTTCATCAAAATCACCGCACATCACGTCAACTCAATAGGTCGGTAGGTCAGAGGCGAGAGGCATTGACCTTGGCTGCTCATCTCTCACAGGTGCCTTGACCTTGAAGCGACCTTTTGACCTTGGGGTAATGGGGCAGGTGACGGGGTTGCTTTGAAGGAGGCGGGAACCGCCTGTTGGCGGTAACCATCAAAGGCTGGTCGCACGCGCACATTTCACACTGGTTACTATGGTAACAAGAATGTTGTGTTGGTTAGACTTCGCATGTGCAGGGGGAGGGAATGTATATTAGAGGTTAGACACCAGGGTTATGTTTGTATATGTTACGGTAGGATGCTTTCCTTACTTGGGTGGGGAACATGTATGTGTGGAGCTTGGTGGAGGGAGGGGGGGGGGTGACATTTTACAAACCTGTAGTTGTGATATGTCACGCTAGGAAGTGAGTTAGTGTGTATTTTACAGGGCTGAACCCAATAGGAATGACCAATTACCGCAAAGTTCTCATTTTGAAAGAGTACTATCCATAGGCTTGTATTGCAAAATATTTGTAAGTGAAATACTGAATTAACTGCCAGTATTTGGTCGTCTTAAGTTAAGGAGAACACAAAAAGAAGGGATAACTCATTGCTCTTAAAAAGTTATCATGTGTAATATTAATGTATACACATTTTTTTTTCTAAATTTCACAGCTACTTATACTGGACAGACTGGGGAGAGATGCCCAAGATCGAACGTGCTGGTATGGATGGGTCGCTGGAAACACGACAAGTTGTCATTTCTGAGAGGATCTTCTGGCCGAATGGGCTGACCCTGGACTATGAGTCGTCACGTATCTACTGGGCAGATGCCAAGCTGCACTTCATTCACAGCTGTAACTATGATGGATCTGACCGTAGAGTGATCGTGGCTGGTCCACTGCCGCATGTGTATGCCTTGACTCTTTATGAAGAGACCCTATATTGGACGGACTGGACAACACATGCTATTCACTCCTGTAACAAACACACGGGCAAAGACCTGAAGGAGGTGCACTCCAAAATCTACTCACCAATGGACATGCATGCCTTCTCAGCACAGCGACAGCCTCTAAGTAAGTCAACTTAGAACATTGTTGGAAATTTAAATGTTTATTGTACTCCCCAAGTGGAGGTCAAATTTCATATCTTCTGCTTATGCGAACAAATCTTGGTTGAATTCCATCTGACATTAAATACGATATAGTTGTTGAAATAGTAATGGATGTTACCGCTTCTTCTGTAGCTCCCAGCCCATGTGGAGAGAAGAATGGTGGATGTTCCCACCTTTGTTTGATGGCGCCTCGACCACCGTTCTACACATGCGCCTGTCCAACTGGCGTCCAACTTCTAGCCAATAACAAAACTTGTGCAAATGGTAAGATATTAAGAAATACACAACCATGCTTTACCTGTTCTAGATTTGTTGTTTCTAAAGAAACACCAAATGATGTAAGAAAAATCCTGAAAAGAGTAATGAAGAATTGCAAACCCGTTTTCATGATCAATCAAGCAATCGTTTCCATGATACAATTAATGTTAATCTTTACCTTTCTTCCCCCATGAACAGGACCCAAAGAGATACTTTTATTGGTGCGACGCACAGATATCCGCAGCATATCACTCGACACACCAGACTATACAGATGTTGTGTTGGACCTGTCTGCCATTCACCATGCTATCGCCATAGACTACGACCCTGTAGAGGGACACATCTACTGGACGGATGACGAGGCTGGTGTTATCAAGAGAGCCTACATGGATGGCACCGGTATGTCACCAGCATAAAAACTGAAGACTTATAGCTACATGTATACCTCGTAATTAAAATGTAATATAGGGTTGAATGTAGTGATGTGTAGGTGCTTAGTTTGTAGATACATTTGTATTTTCCCATCGAGGATTTTGGCTTTTTGTCGGCTTGTCAGATACTGCTCGGAGACGGAATGATTTCAGACAGAGGTGTCAGAATTTATAATGTCCTTCAATACTTATATTCGCATTGTTTGCTCATAAAATATAAAAAAATACATCACAGGTGAGGAAGTGATCGTCTCTACGGAGGTGGACCACCCTGATGGTATTGCCGTGGATTGGGTGGCACGGAACCTGTATTGGACGGATACAGGCACGGATCGGATAGAAGTTGCCAGGCTCAATGGTACATCACGCAGAGTGCTCATCTCAGAGCGGCTGGACGAGCCCCGATCTATTGCACTGGATCCTATGAGAGGGTAAGCCTTTCTGTATTACATGTCACATGAAGGAAAAACCTAATAGTATTAGTTAATCCACATTTGTTAGGGTTACAAGGTATAACCAGTACCTCAAGTGGCCAAGTGTGAAACACCTTGGATTGGTCAATGAGCACTGGTTATACCGAGTAACCCTACAGAACTGTGGGTTAACTGACTTAAACCTTGGTTACATGAAGTAACCACAACTTCTTTCCTTTGTTCTAAGGTGTCACCGTGGTTTAATAATAGATAAGTAGTAGTGCTCTAACATGAACCTTTATACATTTTCACATACATCAAAATGACTTTTATCTCCCTGATCCATGACTCCGTTGACTACGCCTTACAGGTACATGTATTGGACAGACTGGGGTGAAACACCTAAGCTTGAGCGAGCTGCATTAGATGGGACAGAGAGACAGGCACTAGTTAATACATCATTGGGCTGGCCCAATGGTCTGGCCTTGGACCTTACGGCACAGAAGGTGTACTGGGGTGATGCACAGACAGACAAGATTGAAGTAGCCAACATGGATGGCACTGGTCGTCGTACTCTTGTATCTGAACAACTACCCCATATCTTCGGCTTTAGCCTTCTGGGTGAGTATATGACTGTTAAAAGTTCGGGTGATGATTACGTAGTATTGTTGAGTTTAGTAAGTAGATTTGAAAACATTAGTTGGATTAAACTGCTAAAATTTTGATAAAGTCACCCCAATGAACGGTTGATTTGCTGTCCGCTTTTCAAAAGCTATACCAAGTTTCCAGGTTATCCAGTGGAGACTCGCATTGCTTCATCTGGTACCTTGCGAGTGTAAAGCACTGATAACATCCCCTCAAAAGTTTGCAGTGAATGAATGGAATTTTTCAATTGTTAATGCATCCCGGTCCATCCATATGGTCTGTTCCGACCCCCCATCTCATGATATACATGTACCTGTGATTGAAGTGTGTATCATTGTGCCCTTGTGTAGGAGACTGGATATACTGGACAGACTGGCAGCGGCGGTCCATAGAGCGTGTAAATAAACATACAGGTGGGGAGCGATCTGTCATCATCGAGCAGCTCCCAGATCTGATGGGGCTCAAAGCGGTCAAGATGGCCTTTGACAGTACCATAGCTGACTATGCAGGTAGGGGAACCTTTGTTAAATGATAGATTTTATAAATTCAAATCACCCTTTTGAGGAAAGTATCCATATATTTGATATTCTATATTAGTTGAACAAGACTGACACTGTTGCTGATTCAGGAATTTCAAGGGGAGGGGATGCTTTTGAAATCAAGGACTTCACGGGTGGTGTGTGCTAGCCCACCCCCTCTTAATCTGCCACTGAGAGATAGTGGTATTACAGTATTGTATGACTGACTCACTGGCAGTAATAATTAAGATGAAATACAGCAAGGTTTTTCATGTAAAATTTGATCTGTTTCCAGGCAATGCTTGTTCCAAGGACAATGGTGGATGCTCCCACCTGTGTCTGAATCGGCCACAAGGCCAGGAACATGTATGTGCATGCCCGATGGGACTGGAGCTATTGGACAACGGCCGCGTGTGTATTGTACCTGAAGCTTACCTCATCTTCACACGACGTGACAACATACGGCGCATCTCGTTAGAAACCAACCACAAAGATGTGGTTATCCCCATCTCTGGGGTGCGAGAGGCCAGTGCACTTGACTTTGATAGCAATGATAACCGCATCTACTGGACGGACATATCCAAGAGGGTAAGTATTATAATTCGTAACCATTCATAATTTCTGTGTAATCGTATTTTAAGTTGCCATGGAATTAGAAAGCCATAGCCGTAGAAAGTTTTCTATATGAGTAGATTAAGTCTTCAATTAAGAAAAGGAAATATTTTTTGGGTAATTAGTTTGTCACATCAATATCTCCTTATTGTTTATTTGATGTTTCACCCTTCATTCCCAAACAGAGCATTAGTCGTGCCTTTATGAATGGGTCAGCATTGGAAGAAACCATCAAGATCGGTCTTGAGTACCCTGAGGGCATAGCCGTAGATTGGGTCGCACACAACATCTATTGGGCAGACAGTGGCACATCCAAGATTGAAATGTCCCGATTAGATGGTGCTAACCGGAAAGTGCTCGTATGGAAGGACATCCAAAGTCCTAGGGCTATAGCACTTGACCCACCAGAAGGGTAAGTTAACACTTTGCATTACTTTCTCGTTTCAAGTATTCATTTTCTATATTATTTACCTGGAAGTTGGTATCGGAGGCTTTTTCTACCAGCAGCAGGTGGACTTTAGTGGGGTAGGTTTTTTGTTTTTGTTTTTAAATCACTGGTTCACACTTAAAAGTAGTTGTCATTGGCCACCGCGTCAGTGTGTGCTAGGTTGAAGCCCTGTTAAAGCAAACAAATCATAAAAACGTTCTCCCTACAGGTACATGTACTGGACGGACTGGAGTAATATAGCAAAGATTGAGCGTGCAGAGTTGGATGGGTCGAACCGGACTGTTTTAATAGATGACATTGGACGTGCCAACGGGCTAACCATTGATTATATAGAGCGGCGCATCTATTGGACTGACCTTGATAAACGTGTAATCCAGTCAGCAAACTTACAAGGTGAATATGTCTTATACGGTATAATTTCATGTATAAATCTGACCTGCATATAAGCCGTACACAAAACTAAGGAAGACTCTGAAATGGGCTATCTTTTTATAAGCAAGAAAAATCTGATGACGGTTGTCACAGTGGTTATCATTGCCCCTTAGAATTAGGCAGTAAATGCAGGGAATTATTTCCTTAGACAAAAAGGCCTGCTCTAATAGTGCTAAACCTCGGCCGTATCTTGTTCTTCAGGCAGTGACCTGCGTACCATCTGTAAGAACCTAGAGCACCCGTTTGGACTGACCCAGTACCAGGACTACGTCTACTGGACGGACTGGTCTACGTTATCCATAGAGCGAGCCAACAAGACCAATGGGCAGAATACCACCCGCATCCAAGGGAACCTCGACTACATAATGGGTATTATCGTGATCCATGCGTCTCGGCAATCTGGTAAGTACTAGTACATGCAAGCGGCTGTCACTTGTTATTGTGTATACTCTTGTTCATTCTATACTTTTGAAATGTCACCAAGTTAAGTGTAACATTGCACGCAGTATCTTTTTGGCTTGAAGAACTGTAAATATCAATGTCTGAAATGAAAGGGCCACTTTCCAAATTCCTGAATTTTGTAATAGGTATGAGATACTGATAAACAAATATCTAAATATTGAAATCCGCAATCTCTCATTGGTAAATTTCATATTCCATGTCACCAATTTGCTTTACCTTTAAAAGGTTGGAACAGTTGTGGCGTGAACAATGGTCTGTGTTCTCACGTATGCATCGCCCACTCCCAGTCTAACCCGTCAGCCTACACCCACCACTGCAGCTGTGCCACTCACTATACACTCAATGAGGACAACCGTACCTGTAGTGGTGAGTAATTGAAAATTTTGATAAGCGGTACAATGAATTAGTAATAAATTGTAATCAGATCTTTCTTTCTTTTTTTGATTGAAAACGTCAGTAGCTTTCTGTTCAAAAATACAATGATAATTCAAGTTATAGAATTGGTACTTGTATAAAATGTATTAAATTTGTTTTCACCTGTACACCCTACAGCGCCAGAAGAGTTTTTACTGTTCAGCCAACGTAATACGATCTCTAGAATCATGGTGGACGACAAGGACTCCCCAGACATGATCCTGCCCATACAGGGTTTGCGGAACATCAAGGCACTGGCCTACGATCCTGTTGATAAGCATGTATACTGGATAGATGGACGTACAAAGACCATCAGAAGGGCCACTGATAATGGCACTGATGTAAGTACTATTTACTATCTCTCAATCTGAGCCACTTTTCTCTATGCTCATATTAAATGTCAGTAAGAAAGGTCGATTTAAAGTGTTCCTTGTATCTAATTTTATTTTGCATAGAGATAGAACTGAGGCAGAAATTCTGATAACTTTTGCTAAATTGTTTCTTTCGTATATGTATTATAGTTTGAACTACCTAGACTTCAAAGTTGAAATAAGAAACAAATTTTTGATATCATAATTAGAGCCAGCTGAGTCTTTCGCAAAGTGTTCTAAGAAAGTTTAGCCTCGGAAACATGTACATACTAATCTTTAATGAACTGCAAATCTAATCGGTATGATACCTTACAGGCTGCAACGATCGTCCCGAATCCTCAGCCGCAGGATCTATTTAACCCATTCGACATTGACATTGATCCTTATTCCCGCCATATCTACTGGTCTGACCAGATGAACAATGTCATCAATGTTACACGACTAGACTTCCAGAAGATTGGTGTTGTTGTCAACGGCCCACAGCAGAAGCCACGTTCTATTGCACTGGCACCCAGGGATGGGTAAGGATACAAACTTTGCTATTAAAAATCTAGACGCTGACTGCTGAAGGAGTGTGTGTATGCCTTACATAGTTAACAGGGGAATCTAGTAATATCAAGATTTTTAAGCAACATATATTAGTGTATAGATATGTACATCTAAATTCTGTCCTAGTAAATAGTTCACAATTCAGTTGCTTATCATAGATTGCCTGTATCTAATTTACACCCTCCGTATTCTTTGCAGCTACATGTTTTGGACCAATATGATGAAGCCGGTACGAATAGAACGTGCAGCCATGGATGGAACAAACCCGCTTACTGTGGTCAATAGTAACTTGATGGAACCTGGTGCACTGACAGTTGACCACAGTGGCCAACGTATCTACTGGTCAGACCACAAGTTGAAACGTATTGAAAGTGCAAACTTCATCGGGGGAAATCGACGAGTGATGGTCTTTGACAATGTGCGTACAGCCATTGGCATGGCAGTTTTTGGGC
Source organism: Acholoe squamosa (assembly GCA_949317995.1). Taxonomy (NCBI): domain Eukaryota; kingdom Metazoa; phylum Annelida; class Polychaeta; order Phyllodocida; family Polynoidae; genus Acholoe; species Acholoe squamosa. Next base: position 22,695,014 of record OX439044.1, read on the forward strand.
CCTACCTGTATTGGATTGACAAGGACCAAGATTACATCGAGCGCATAGACACACAAGATAATACCCACCGTATTCAGTTTCAGAAACGTCTTTCGCACCTGAGTGACATTCTCAGTGTGGAAGGTATGACTAAAGCTGAGCTTGAAGCTCATCCATGTTCCAAGGACAATGGAGGCTGTTCACATCTGTGTGTAAAAGATGATGGGGTGGGTGGCCGCAACCACCGCTGCTCATGTCCAGATACCCTGATGTTGACTAAAGATGGGTTCACTTGTGCCGAGCCACCTACCTGCAGCCCAGAGGAGTTCACTTGTGTTAGTGGTAGCATCAAGTGCATCCCACTGGTGTGGAAGTGTGATGGCGCTGCAGAGTGCAAGGACGACTCCGATGAGACAAACTGCCCAACATGTCCACAGGGCCAATTCCGCTGTAAGAGCGATGGGATGTGTATCAAAGCCTCACAGAAGTGTGATGGGATATCCCACTGTAAGGATGAATCAGACGAGGCCCACTGTTCACCCTGCCTGCAAGGGCAGTTTGAGTGCCATCATGACCGCACCTGTATAGATGCAATGCAGAAGTGCGATGGCCGCACAGACTGCACAGACGGGGAGGATGAACAGCGCTGTGTAGGGCCACGTGCACAACGGCATGGAGAGACAGCAACAGCACAGTACACAGTCGGCATAGTCGTTGGGCTCATTGCTGTCATGTTCATTCTTATTTTCGTTGTGTTTGCCTGCCGTCGAAAGAACCAACATATGCCACTTGATGAGAGCCGTGATATCATCATGGTGACTAAGCCATTAAACCCTGTGGTGCCAGCTCCCCCCTCAGGCAGCACACCACCACACACTTTAGGCTCGTCTCGTGGTAAGTCAAGCAACACTTGCTTGACGCTGGCCACAGCACCGGGTGGTCTCCCACTTCTATATGACAGAAATCATGTCACAGGGGCCTCATCAAGTAGCTCTATGGTGACACATTACCCCAAAGAAACACTTAACCCACCTCCCAGTCCGGTGACAGACCGGTCAGCGTGCATGGTGGGAGACTTGTACTATTCCTCGAATAGTCCATCCACAGTTCGCTCCTACAGCCGCTGTTATGGGCGGCTACACACCACACCATGCTCGACCGATGTGTGTGAGGAGAGCGAGCCTTATAGCTCCAAGCGTTATTATTCATCTGTTTTGGAGCTGGGCTATGACTCTGATCCCTTCCATCCACCGCCTCCCACACCACGGTCACACTACCTCTCAGATGAGATGAGTTGTCCACCATCACCATCCACAGAGCGCAGCTACTTTAATCCTTATCCTCCCCCACCCTCACCAGTGGGCATGTCAGACTGCTGACGGCGGCCTCCGGATGGCGCGGACCACTCGCCTCCACCATAGCCTCACAATCACTTCTAACATTATCATCAACAGCATTAAGACTAATCACAGCAGCACAAATGTCTCATCATCGCCAAGAAACCATTTACCATTCATTATTGCGGGTTGTAACTCTTTACATTTGGGAGTCCACCGCATTCCTCATCTTAAGCATTGTAACATTTTTACTTTAACATATTTGTCCTTTTGTTAGGAAAGTGTGGCAGTTCTCCTTTTACAACAGCCAAGGGTGATTAAGGGTCGCCCATCCTACATATGAACCCGTCGGAAGTGGAGTCCATAAAATGAAAATGTTATGAGGCATATGCCTGTTTATTCAATGTCAATTATTCTATGGAACGTTCAAGGTACTATTTCACCAAAACACTGAGGATATTCCCATCGCTTGATTGAATGGGATTATGTCGTCTTTATGTATAAATTCAAAAGTTGTACAGTTCTACAATATACATGTAGTAAGCGCTAAGGAATGTGTACAGTGTACAGATAGATTTCTGCTTAGTGCCTCCAGACCCAAAATATACCAAACCAAACCAAGGTCAACAAAATAGTTACCTCAAAATCATCAGTATAATACATGTATAATTCTTGTATCGTCCCAGCATGTAATTAATACCCTCCACTGTTTTACCTGGCTGAGTTAGAGAACATTATGGAATCTTTAATCGATTTTTTTCCTCTTGAATGAGGAATATTTGTGTAATATTTTAGATGTTCCTTAAAATGCCGACTTATTTTTTTTTTCTGTTAAAACTGTGCAAGGTACATGATATACCTTCAGACACGTATTCCATGTCACTGTTGGCTTTATGACAATGTTGTTTTCCCTTTTTGTTGCTTCCTCCCAAAGAATTTTGTGACTGAGAGAAAAATGTACTTACACATATTACAATACAGTATTAATTGTTGTCGCCCAAAGGGCAAACCATGAATCATGTTGAATTCAGTTACAGAATCTTAAGACTTATATGGATGTGCTAACATTAAATGCCAATTATTTCATAGAAAATAAAAGGCAATAAATTTACGAAAGAAGTGTTAAGGCAAAAAAAAAAAAAAAAACACAATTTGTCTTGCTCAAGCATAACGAAAATTCCTTTCTTCATGTGAAAATTAATACTGTTTAGGCCAAACCAAGAAAAAAAACTTACGTTGTTCTACGGATTTTAGTGTTCAAAATGATAATGTGAGTGTGCAAATAATTTCTCAAAAGAAAAATGATGCGCAAGCAAATTAATTTTATTTCATAATTTATTTTGCCAAACATTACAAAGAGAAAACTCAGATAAGGCCACACCAAAAAAAAAAGTTGGTCTATGGGATTTGGTTTTGAAAAAATGGTGGGAGTGAGGGAATTTTTATTTATTTATTTAAGATTTTTTGGCGTCCCATGGATTCCTTGCTGGAAAAGTGAGGCATGCGAAAAAAATTTATTTTAAAAAAAAATTTGCCAAATATCACAAAGAGAAAACTTGTAGAAAGTGAAGCGAGTGAAATCCGTAGACGAGATTTATTTCAAAGAAAGAAAAAAATTGTATTTTCCAAAAATATGGAGAGGGAAATCCGTAGACCAACTTTTTTTTTTTTTATGTGGCCTAATGAGCTGAGTGGAGTGTGTAAACAATAAGAAAAAATCTATAGACCCACTTTTTTTTGGTGTGGCTTTATAGCACAAGTTAGCACATTAGTGATTGTCCTGGTTATCTTTTGCAAGACAGCCATCATCCCGTTGAACCACTCCTCCCATCGGTTCAGTGAATGTATTCGGCTCCACAAGTGATTGAGGAGCCTTTCAAATTTTGGACAGCGTACAAGGTGCTTGAACGGGTAGGGTATAATATATGGGTGTTCATGGCAAGACGTTGGTTTACGTAATTACGCACAGGGGTATGGGCAAGAGGTAGTCACTAACTAGTCTCACCCAGATGTACCAAGCAGGCTTTGGTCTTATCAATAGCTGACATAATATCACAAAACTTCTATATGCACAATAGAGTGTTAATAACGAATGAGAATAGATATTTTGTATAAACAAGAATATGTAAGCCCTTTTCTACATAAATTGATGAATATTTTTAGTGTAGATTTTGTACAGAAAAAAATTGGCTCGTCAATTAAACCCGGCATCCTTAATCTGTATAGTACATTAAATTCATATCTTAATTACACATTGCGATATTACAAACAAGAAAAATATGGCACTTCGAAGTAGAGTCTTTACAACAGTAAAGGGTTAATAAGAGATGAGGGAATGTAAAATTGTAATCAAAGTGTGCTTAAACATTAGCTAGAATAGTTTGTTTCTATTTTCATTGAATGATTTCTAACTATTTTTCATTGAATGATTTCTTGTTCTTAAGGTTCACAACCGTTATTGTTCTATTAATTTGTCTGCATGAGTACCCTATAATGAAAGTGCATCAATATGCATTATATACAAAGGTTTTGATTTTTTATACACTGTGATTCATAGTGAGGTATATGTTTACGTACATAGCCCACAGTTCAACCCACCAGAATTGACTGAGACATTTATGCTATATTTTGCGTACAATATAATGATAGATACCCCGTGCCAAATTTTGTATAGATTATACAAAATTGGCCTTAGCTTTTATAACATCGATTCTGAATAATGTTATTACTCTGTAGAGTATGTCCAAAGTGTGTCTGGTAGAAATCCATTTGTAGATAAGACTGAACGAAAGTAAGTATGGTATTTATGATAACCACGAGTCTTTACTCGTACTTGCATGAGGTCACAACTCCCCTACTATTCAATCAGATGTATATATATATATATTCATGTGCTCGGTTCATAGTTTAAATTGTGTGAATTTCTCTTTGAGTTCTGATATGGATTATTGTATATCCATTAGCGCTGCATTCATGGTGCACTGTTATAATGTCCCTCCAATTCGTTCTTAAATGCACTGGGCTGGACCTCGCTACAATTTTTGTAGGATGCTACATTTGGTGCTTGATCAATATCAGTGATGGTTTTGTTATTCATTTGAATAATACTAGGAAATGTAGATTTTTATTGTTTTGTTCCTTTGTAAGATAATGTGTTAAGGGTTGGCTCTCTTTTGATAGAGAAACTACCAAATAGTTGGTGTTCACAGAATATTGAATGAAGAGTCCTTTAAACTATACTTGTTATCTGACAAGAAATCCATGTTTTGAGCGAAAGAAAGCGAACTGAGAGTCATATAATAATAATGTAGTCTACAAGACAATCGTATAGAAAATAGATATCCAATATCTGGTGTCCTTTCTGCTGTACATCTCTTGTTAATCTATTTCAATGTGCTTTTACAATACTTCTGTAGTTATCGTAAATGGGAAATGAGTTACCAGTTTTGATGACAGGCATATACATATATTAGCTACATGTACAACTTTTTTCTTCTTTTTTTTTTTAAGTTTTAAATAGCCTCGTACTCCAGTTCCCCACCAAATGTATACATCAGAGATACCTCAACCTGATTTTAACATACGAGTTCATCATCAAATATACTAAGCAGTGCTCGCTGTTTTATAAACTATTTATATCATTCAAATGGGCTTCGTCCAATGAGTTATCGATACTTTTCCATTATGAACACATATAAGTTTTCTGACTGGATGTGTTTGAAATAACTCAATTTAGAAACATTGATTTTGATCATAATTATTATTATAAACATGTACATTAAGAAATCCATTCAGGGAGAGTCCTTTATTAGCACCTTCACGTCTGCTACAGATAAATTAACTTTATACTTGATCCATACAAATGATGATAGACGGCTTTCGTTACCATATAAATTCCCAGTTGTTCTATTGTTATAGAAAATATTTTCTGAGCATTTTCCACGGCCCTAGTATACCCTAGCTTTACAACTATTTATGTACGGATTGTGTATCTAAATGAAAATGTTTCTGCTGAATTAAGACAATCTCCCTTGGGCACTAGTTCAAGATGTTACCATTTGGTGCCTTGTAAATGCCGATAGGTGACAGCACTGCGCACCTCAGTATTGTATAAGGAACACTGTAAGCTATTGTAACTTGTTTGCAGAGGGCCCATAATGGGCTGTTTGAAACGGCTCATATTTGTATAGCGTTTATAGGAACTGAATTAAACGTCTAAAATATATTAAATACAGAGGTGTTCTTGTTTTTGTCATGTTTATATATATATACGATTACACACAACAATATAAATCTGGCATGTAAAATTAACAATGTTTTATTTCATATGAGTATTATAGACAGGGGCATGACCACAGTTCAATAACAATGTTTCATTTCATATGAATATCACAGACAGGGCATGATCACAGTTCAATAACAATGTTTCATTTCATATATCACAGACAGGGCATGATCACAGTTCAATAACAATGTTTCATTTCATATATCACAGACAGGGCATGATCACAGTTCAATAAAAATGTTTCATTTCATATATCACAGACAGGGCATGATCACAGTTCAATAACAATGTTTCATTTCATATATCACAGACAGGGCAGATCACAGTTCAATAACAATGTTTCATTTCATATATCACAGACAGGGCAGATCACAGTTCAATAACAATGTTTCATTTCATATATCACAGACAGGGCATGATCACAGTTCAATAACAATGTTTCATTTCATATATCACAGACAGGGCATGATCACAGTTCAGTCAGTATTAAGTGCTACTGTACGCAGGTATATAACAAAATATGTGTTAAAAAAGTAGCATATTTACCCACGTTTCAAAACTAAATTTGAACTGTCAATGTCAACTGACAAGACGATTCACATACAAATATCTATATGTCATTCAACATCACAGTGAAGCGCATGTATATATTTTGTAATAAAAATGTGATACCAAACCACATTGAGATATATCAGAAAGTATCTCAGCTGCCAGTGATATTTGGGGAAAGAAATCACTCAACAGCTATCGAAAATGCAAGACTATTCTATTCATAAATATAACGTCTATATACAAGAAATGTACGAGAATGATCAATTACTGGCTGATAATGGTTGTAGCTCTGAAACCTCCGGTTCATTCTGGAAGCCTACTTCTTAGATCTCTGCGCGGTGCCGCACATGGCTAGCTCTCTGCCATTAAGCATGCCCTTTGCTCCTTTCTGCACGGCATGCTATCACTTTTATCTATGGGAACATGTACAATCACTCTGAACCTTTGTTTCGATTAATCAGCCAAATGCTTTAACAAGACAGGAGCCAAAATATTTGGGGGGAAATTAAGCTAAGATGCTCAGTCTTAAAATATTGCATATTGAGAAGAAAAAAAAAGTCAAGTGGCACCCATGATATGCCTATGTCCTTTCTAGTCAACCTCCTCTTCAAAGCATGTATTGTATTCACTCTCGCTGTCTGTTGAGTTAGGTGAGAGCGACTGCAGCACAGGCTGTAGAATATGGCTTGAGCTTGTGGTTCGAACACCTAGGGGACTGCATTGAAGCTGCAGAATGTTTCGGGATGCCCTGCGAAGGTGGGTTTCGGCGAAGCCACGAGAGATGTCTTCTCCTGAGTCTGAGAGGGACAAAATGTCTTCAAATGATGGATGAAGCCTTTGCAATCTAGCTGGAAGCACTCCCTCAAAGGCCGCACCCCCTTCTCCACTGGAACCGACGGACATGGGTCCTGCAATGGGAAATATGAAATAGAAAACTACCTAGAAGCTTCTAAACCGTATTTAAAATGTCCAGCAATCCAGTCACTTCTGGACAAATTGGAGCTGGATAAACTGGGAACACATGACATTTTCACTGGAGATAACCGAACGTTAGTACCCAGTAATTGGGTGGGTGGGGGTGGGGCACTTTGGACTAGTTAGAATGATACAGAGGCTTGAAGTAATATGATTTCTAATTAAGAATGGCTTCACACAAAGGTTGAACGTACCAAGCTGCGGCTCGTGTAGTTCTCCTGCACCTTCCCCTGCCTGCAGGCCATAGTCCATGGGTGGCGCCACCTGGTGGTCGTCACCATCATCATCATCGTCGTCGTCACCATCCTCGTCATCAGCATCGTCCATGTCATCTGAGTCATCAGAGTCGCTGGTATCAGAATCGCTAAAAGGGAGGTGGGGCATGACAACGTGGGAGTGGATGCGGCGCTGGAGGCTGCACTCTACCTCCTCCATGATGGGACGCCGTGTCTTGTCCACGTGGGTACACTGGGAGATGAGGGACTGGAGCTCCTCTGACAGGGATTCCCCATTGAGCACATTCATGGCCAGCTCCATGGCCATACCTGACCAGAGGGTAGAAATGGGTGGTGTAATTATTTTATACAATTTAATTAGGCTAATTAAGAATTGGATCACCATATTAAATGTGCCAATAGTAAAATGGAATTAATCCCAAAGCAGAGATCCTCTGTTATGGGTATGGACTACTAAATTCGACATGGTGACATGTCCATTTCTTAAAATCGACATGTGACATGGGCCTTAGTGACATGAGGCAAAACAATTAGTGACATGACAGAAGGTGCTTTCTCAAATTCGACATGGGACATGATAGGCTCTTAGAGGTGACATGGGACATAGGGATTTAAGTGACAAGTGCCATGACCATTTTTTAAAATCGACATGTGACATGGGGGACCCCCCATCCACACCCCCTCTGTTCACAGTCTTTCCTCGCCAACAGCCCATATGTATGTAATTTACTAAAATTCTCATGAACAAGAAGTACATCCAAAAAAAATTGAATACTACAGAATGTTTGGGCCTACTTCTAAAATCTATTCTTATCACAGACGTACCAAAGGCATAGACGTCAGACGTAGGGGCTGTGGGTTCGCCACCCAAGACCTCCGGTGGTATGTAAGGGTACTGCTCAAACTCCTCCATGTCCTCCTCATCCAGTTGGTAGATAGCACCACGTTCAAATGTCGTCTGCCCAAAGTCAATCAGGTAGACTCGATATCTGTTAGAAGGGGGAAAAAAGATTTTATCTGTGACCTGTATTCAAACCTTTGAATCTATATAGAAATAGGTGTGGATAATGGGTGTGGACCACTAAAATTGACATGGCGACATGGGTTATTTTAGGCTTAGTGACATAGGACATGAACAATTTCTTAAAATTGACATGGTGACATGAACAATTTCTTAAAATCGACATGGTGACATGACCATTTCTTAAAATTGACATGGGGACATGGCCATTTTAAAAATCGACATGTGACATGGGGGACCCCCCATCCACACCCCCTGGATAGTTCTTCCTTGAATTGGCAATATTAAAGGTGGCAACCATGTCAAGCATTCTAATACACATTCCTGACATGTTTTGCTTAACTTACTTGCAGTGGGAAGTGACACAACCAGTGGCGCCTTCAGGTGAGGGGTAGGCAAACTCATGTCCATCGTTAGGAACAACAAGGATGTTGGTCAGTTTGACGTCATTGTGAATGAAGTGACGCTGGTGAATGAAGCTCAAAAGGCGTGCTGCCTGCATGAACACCTCTAAGAGGTCAATTCTAAAAAAGAGAAGAGCAGAAACATGTATATTTTTGCTATAAAAAGAAATAGCCTAATTGCCCACACAACTCTTCATCAACTGTGATAGTGAAATGACCGATTGATGGATACTCATGAGTGACCTGATTGAGATGAATTTTGCTGTACTGCGGACAGGTTTTAATCATGACTCCCTCCATATTTAAACTTTAAACTACTGGAGAGGTGATTCCCAAGTTACTTCTACACATTTAGTAAACCGAGGCATATAGGATGTTCCTAAACCCAGGAATTGCCTTATAACCGGGATGTGAATACATGAGATTAGCATCATTGTCCAAATAAAGGCCAAGTTGTACGCAGAGGGTTATGGCACTACTTACAAACCATTTCCACATAGGCTTACTGATTAAAAAAAAAAAACATTTCCACATTCTACTAACAAATCACTAGTTGTATTTACCTCTTACTAAACCCACATTTCAACATACTACTTTCAAACCCCCATTTCTATGTTCTACTTACAAAATCCACATTTCCAACTACTGCTTCAAAACCCCCATTTCTGTGTACTACTTTCAAAATCCACTTTTCCACATACTACTTTCAAACCCCCCATTTCCATGTACTACTTACAAAATCCACATTTCCACATTCTACTAACAAATCATTAGTTGTATTCATGTATTCCGTTTACTAAGGGAGTGATCATTTTTTAAAAACAGTGGGGGGTGGTGGGTTTGTGCATGGATGCGCGAAAAAACTTTCGACCCCCCTCTCGAGGGGGTAAAATTTTTTCGACCCACCCATAAGGGACAAAAATCATGCACGAACATCCCCTTTTAGCCTATAGTACCGCGCGGGGTTTTCCACTGAAAACATAAAATTATTTTGACCCCCCCATCAGAGGTGTTTAAAAAATTCTGACCCCCCCGGTCAAGGGGTTGAAAAAACTCTGACCTCCCCCCTCAAACCCACCAGCCCCCCCCCCCCTGTTGTGAAAAAATGATCACTCCCTAAGCCCACATTTTGAAATACACATGTATTATTTTCGACCCTCATTTCTATATACTACTTACAATATCCACATTTCCACACACTACTTTTAAACCCATTATTTCAATACACTGATGATGAAATTTACATTTCCACATACTACTGGCTACATTCCTATTCACTCCTTACAAAAACCCAAATTTCCACATACTACTTACTAAATGCTCATTCCTATACACTACTTACAAAAGCTATATTATCCACATAATATAACATACCTTTTACAAAACCCACATTTCCAATACTACTTGTTAAAAACCTCATTTCTATATACTACTTACAAGACCTACATTTCCACATAATACTTGCTAAATCTCCATTCCCATATCCTGCCTACTTGTAAAACCCCACGTTTCCACATACTACTTACTATCAAACCAAATTTTCATTTGCATGCACTGAAAACGTTTTGCTTCTACACTTCTTTCCACCCTTCCAACCTCACATCATAGCACATAAAAAGACTCACATCAGGCGTGGGAAGCAAATCTTCAATGGGGGGGGGGGGCAGGGGGTCCTTACCCCAGCCATCATGAATTATCGGTTTGAGCATGCTGGTGTTGATGCATTGATGTATTGGACTTATATAAAAGGTTATTCCATGAAGGCTTATATTATCTTTACACAATGCTGCCATTTTCCCTATCGGGCCCCCCTGACCCCCCCCCCCCCCTTTTCCTACGCCCCTGCACATTAATTAGGCAAAGGGCTCTAACATGATCATGATACTTTGTAAAACCTTACCGACTGATGATGGCCCTTTGTTCAATGAGGTTTAGCAGATCCTGTGCTCCCGGCAGGCACTCCATAGCTATAGCAGGTAGGTCAGAGCCTGGACCGCGGTGGAGTACCCCGGTGATGGCTGGCCCTACGCCATACGTACCCAGCAGGGTGGCCATATCGGCCTCCCTGACCACCATCTCCACGTTACTTTGACCATTAGGCTGAAAGTGACATTATAATACACCACTCTTACTCGTATAAATTATTAGTACAAAAAAGAAAAATCAAAATTAAGTAAAGGATGCAATAGGCCACCTGTCTCAAGTTATAGCGTTACTGGTTAACATTCACAGTCAATATCTTGAATTTTGATTCCATGTTGCTTGATATAAGTTGTAATTGACGCCCATTGCATAAAGATGATTTTAGTTTGATAAACACTTGCAAATTCAGCTATTATGTCGTACAGAAGAAGAGAACATGAATCTGTATGGCCACTCACCTTGCAGACTTTGACAATGACGTCACGATTCTTGTATAGCATGCGGTGCACCCAGGCAAAGGTGCCATCACTGAGGGCATCTTTTGGGTCAAGGCTGTCTGGCAGCATGTGTTCCTTCTCCAACCAGCGCCATGTGCACTGTGTGGGCAGGGTGACCGTGCTCCGTGTGAAGATGTAGGGCCATGAGACGAACACATCGTCATCATCATTATCATCCTCTTCATCATCTTTAACTGCTAGCTTGTACATCTTGGACTGGTCATAAACAGTGAAAGTCCCAGGGCGGCGGGTGGACGTGGAAGCAAGGTCAGTTGAAGTTGAGGCGATAGGTGAAGAGTTTACCGAGGTAACTGGTTCGATTTCAGTCGGGGACCTTGAAGGTCCAGGAATGGAGATGGAAGCAACTTGGGCGCAAGCAGCAGCCAACAGTGAGTACTGAACAGCGTCAGTAGCTGCTGAGAGGGAGATCTGACGAGATCCGATCATCCCTTGAGATCGGTTTTGATCAATTGATGATTGCTCAGAGATAAATCCACCAACAAAGAGGTCTTCATCCACACAGAAGGCATCCTCATCTTTGTCTTCTTCCGTCTCCTCCACATTGGTACTAGGACGAATGGCATTATTAGGCAAGTCTAGGTCACTGCGGAAACTAAAGTGGACCCCACTGTCTCCAGTTGACGTTGACGCCTCACCAGAAGTTTCAGGAATTATCTCAAAACTAGTAGAAGTGTCATCAGAACTTTCAATATCTGGTGTACTATGGACGACCTCAGAAGTGGTGGTGGAGATGGCATAGGAGGTGTCGGAGCTCACATCTGAGGGACTCGCACTGCCTATCTTTTGCTTCCAGTCATTGACCACTTTCCCAAAGGTGACACCTTTACGGTTAATCGGAAAGGTATCTGCCGAGGAGGTGGAGCTGGGATCACCTGTATCAGAATAAAAGATTTTAACAGCAAGAGGCAACGTTAGTGCAGAATGGGTTATGAAGAACCTCCCTCATAGCGTCTAAGCCCCCCCCCCCCCCCCAACTCACCCATACCGACGTTCCAACAAAATCCCATGGCTGTAGTTCGGTTGATATGTTTTCGGACCGTTTCAATCAAATATTTATGCATACATTTATACCTTGCTACAAAAAAAAAAATAAAATAAACAAACAAAAAAAAACACAATAATTGCCTCCTTCGTGAACTCACTTAGAGTGTCTGTGAACTTCTTTATGCATGTGATGGAGAAATCCTCTGGCCCCGTGGAAGAGGACTCTTCCGAACTTGTGGATCTGGAACCAGAGAGACTCATTCTCCTTCGGGCTACTGCGATCCTTCTAGCTGCAACCCGTGAAGTATGTGGGCTGGTCCTCACTCCGGCCAGAGCCTGCTCAAGTTCTAGCATGGAGGGACGGCACAGGGGGTCAGTCTGACAACAGCGAATGATCAAAGGAGCCAGGTCATCAGTGAGGGGCTGCCCGCCTGTCAGTTCAACCACCATGGACATGGACATACCTGAAAACAAAATAACAGAAAAATAGGAGATCTTTGAAAATAATGCGATTTGTTCCCTTGTATAAAATGCACCTGATGTTTATGAATACAGAAGGGCTTTCAGAAACGAGTACATGATGTTTATGAATACAGAAGGGCTTTTAGAAATGCCCCTTTTTTCATTGGATCTTCACATGTCAGATGGAAACAATCAGTGTTCAGTATTTAAAAGCATACTTACCAAAACTGAAGACGTCAGTGGTTCCAGCTGTAGGTGCACCAGCCACGACCTCAGGTGGAAGGTAAGGGAACTGCCTGAAGGAACTCAGCGTCTGTTCATCCATGTCAAATGTCGCACCATGGTTGAAAGTTGTCTGGCCAAAATCAATGAGGTATATGCGGTAGTGGGATGAGGAGGTTATGGACCCTGTAACACTCCCTGGTGGTATTGGTTCATGCCCCGGGAGGCCCTGGTGCAGGGGGTTGGCAACAACAAGGAAGTTGGTGATTTTTACATCATTGTGAATGAATCCACGGTCATGAACGACACCAATGAGACGTGCTGCTTGCTTTATCATGTCCAACAGGTCTGAGCTGTAGAATAGCAGAAATATAAGACAATGAGAAAATGGAATACATATTTTGTTCAACTTCTGCATTGATATTGCACCCACTGTGTGATTATACCAAAATTAAGCGTCCATTTAATATCGTTATCATTTCCCTTTATAATAAGACCCTTGCTATGAAAGGCAAATTTATTGTGATGATATATCATTTTCTTTTTGCTACTAAGAATCAGTATAAAAGCATCTGCCCATCTATAAAGAGCACGCTCTTCTGAGAATAGCTCACAACTCACCGAGACAATGCTCTATGGGTGCTGATGAAATTAAACATATCCTGGGCACCTGGCAGGTACTCCATCACAAGGGCAGGATAGCGGTGGTTCCTATTTGGCTTGAGAAGACCAATCACACTCGGACCAATGCCATAAGCACCCATATAGGCTGCAATGTCTGCTTCTATTAGCACTGTCTCGAGATCCAAGTGGGCGTCATTCTGTTCAAGGCAGAAGGATTCTTGATACACATAATCATATATATGTTTAAATTGTTAATAACTTAGCTGTGATTAATTAAGTAGAAAGTAGAAAGCATTGTGGCAGTATAATTAGCATAGCAAGAAAATTGTTTTAATGATTTTAGGTATAGAAGCTGACCTTTTGAGGTGACAACATTTTTTTTTCTCAAAAAAGGGGGTTGGCAATGAGACTGGCTTATGAACTCTGTTTTATAACAGAATGAAACATAGGAATTGAAGATTACTGAATAGTTTAAACATATAAACGAACAATGAAGAACTAATCTTAACACAGAATCCAACACACCAATTAATCTAACACACTAATTAGAGTGATAATCGCACCTCTTCTCTCGCTGTACTTGTTACTGTAGTGAAAATAGTCAGTAGTTTTTTCTTCATGGCATCTCAACATATATACCCCCACAAGTAACATGTGACAAATTATATCACCTTTATGCAATTTGTACTTGGATCCTGACTGTATTCTCGAGGGCTACAGTATCAACCTATTTTGGATTAATGACTTTTCTTCTATTTTCACCAGGAGAAGTTGTTTTAGCTAGGCTTTATAGTTGCAACATTAATTACCGTTATCAAAACATTTGTACATACCTTGAATATTTTGACGATGACATCCTTGTTTCCATGGCACATCAGATGGACCGTAGAGAAGGATCCTTCTCCAACGACATCCTGGGTGGGATGTGCAGTGAGATCCTCCTGCTCCAACCAGCGGCACTTATTCCCAGGTGGAACAGGTATCATTGAATCTGTGGGAGCTTCAGCACAAGATGCAAAGTTATCTTCAGAGGAGGTAGGATTGCTAAGAGCAATGCTATCAATGGAGGAAGCTTGCTCACAAGTGACAAAGCTGTCTCTTGGCGAGGCTGGGAGAAGGACCTGCACTGGGTCAGATGTCTGTCCCACTGGAGGTGTAAAGGTACGATCTGGTTCGATGTTTGATGTTGACTGGGTGAAAGAGGGTGTTCCATCACGACTGAATGCCAAACCAAAAAGTGCACTTTCAAGTGGAGTTATGGCATTGTTGGACAAGGTGCCCTCTGCAAGCATACCAATGGCCTCAATTGGTTCCTCTGCTGTGAGCATGGTGGAGCTGCCATGTGGAGTAGATGGGAAGGAATTGACATCAGGAGTGGGAGGGTAGGAATCATCAACTGACTCCAGGCAAGGGTCAAAGCCAGTCCGCGTGCGATTTGCAGGTAGAGGGGAACTTTCTACGTTATCTGGTTTGACAAGTTCAAAGCTTTTGATTCTCTGTGATGACAGGATTGGGGAACTTCCACCAGCTTCCTCAGTGTGACTAATAAAGGGAAGCCTTGAAGGACCATCCTCAGTAATGAAAGGATCAGGAATGGCTGTGTCTTCAGGCAAAAGTGGACGCTCCCTGTCTTCTTCGTTGAGATGGGGGTCGCTGTCCAGTGAGTTTGCTGCTCTTGGAAATGAATCCGCACTTTGTAACCTTGGCAGTGGAAGGCTTTCTACATTCTCTGGGTCATGAAGAGGAAGGCTTGCAACATTCTCAAGATCATGATCAGATGAAGTACCATTCTCCACATCTGTGCTAGCTTCAGAATTTTGTGGCTCTGAAGATGAATCCTCTCTGTCTTCTACATGTACTGCCTCTGAAGATGTGCTTGTATCATTTCTCTGTCCAATTGGGGAGGACATTTCCACCAGCATTGGCTCCACAACCGGAATTTCTTCTCCTGAGCTGGATGGTGAGGCAGACACGTTGTCCATGTCCACCATGACCCATGATGATGAACGGGTGGTTGCATCAAGAGAGGTAAAGCTTGTGAGGCTGATGGTTCCATCCCGGCGCTTTCCCTTGGATTTGCGATCATTTTTCACAACCTTTCTCACTTGGTCAAAGTTGATAGCAAGACTTGGAGGCAACTGCCACAAGTCCACAAGGGTCAGATCACCTAATGATACCATTGCTGATGCCAAGTTCCAGTCTGCTCGGGTTATTACACCCGGACGATATGGCAGTGGCTGGAGAAGGCTCTGAAAGATAATTAAACATGGAATTTGAAGATAATGAAAAACTGGGTTCTAAAATCATGGGGGTTTTGTGGCCAGGTTTAATGGGGAAGTGGTACAGGGGAATTACATTGTCTCTTGGCTATACATTTTAACGTGAAAAACACCAGTTAATGTTTGCCTTGTTTGTATTTATCTAATTAGTGCATATGCAGAAATCCTCTGAACAAAAGGCTGTGATTACATCCCTCCAGTGGTAGTCTCATTGGCATAAAATAAATCCCTACACTTAAAAAAGATAATCTTCAAAATCTATGTCAGATGTTAGTCAAAAAGTCAAATATGACTAACTGTTAGTCAATTTGACCAACTTCTCTTGGTTTGCCAGATTTTTCACTGCTGGCTTATAGACCATCTGAGAGGCCTACTTGTTCTCTCATAGCATTGTCCTAAACTCAGGATGAGGCTTACAGGCAGGGCATATCCACAGGCATACCTCACGTGCTAGGTTTAACAGTAGGATTTGGGTCTGACCATATTAGCTAATATTTTGACACAGACACACTTCTATTTGAAAGGTAGTTCTAAAGCCATATATAGGATTTGCACACCTGTAAACAGAGTATCATCATTTAGGAATCATGAAAAATGCCTCCCATCTTTTCTTTTCAACCCCTGAGCCAGAGCCTGTGAGTTGCTACACAAATCGAGGTGCTATAGTGTTTATACACGTATACATATATATACCACAGAATAGGTGTTATCTATCTGACTACCTGGTTCCTTTGATAACTCATCGATTTATTTGGTATATTTTGTCAAGCATGATGTTAGGTTGAATTGTGAAAGCCCTGAGTATGTAGGGCAATAAAAAAACACCATAACTTTGACATTAATAGAACTGTTTGTGGTACTCACCCACCACAAAACTCCTGTTGCAAACCAGTCTGCCACCTGGTGTAAAAAGGTGGCACCACCCCATAGTCAAAGTCGCTAACGTTTGGGTAGTCATTGATTCTAACATAAGTTAGTCATTGTTAGTCAACTATAAGTCAGATGCACTAACTAAGATTATTTAGCTGTTTTGACTTAGTTCCCAGCAAATTAGGGTCAGCATGAGTTAAGGGCTAACACTAGTTGTTAGAAACGTGTACACAGTGTCAGGAAGGTGACTCAAAACTCACTCAAGCTAATGTACTGTGTGTTTACTCTATTTATTTGAGGTTGTTTTAGCTTTATTTACTGGTTGTTGTCTACAGATGTAACAAAGTGTATTTTGGGGTTTGAGCTAGCTTCCTATAAAGGGTAGAGTATGCCCCTACCTCAGCCCAGTACACCTATTAAGCTGGGTAGTGGCCCTACTCAAATAAAACCAGTGAGAGATACCTCCTGACTGAAGACTTTTATTGATTCTTCTCCTTGGCTACTAACATGTCAAGCATAATAAGAGTACAAAGGTTCGTCAAATGTTCCGGCACTTCTTAGATGGTCCACAATCAATTATGTTCTCTGGATGATATGGTCTTATCATAATCTCTATTTCATTTTCAGTGTCAGGGTGAGGAGGTCCCGACCATTCGTCCTCTTTGAGTTCTATTTCATTTTCACATTAAGGTTTCCTAATGACAACTCCCACTTATTAAATTCACATGATGTTATACAGTAGGCAAGGCAGAAGGCAAGCTGAGCTCGACTCTAATTCCTAGATAGTCAATGCAGTGTACTCACATGGAGAATCTGAATAGTGGTTATAGTAGGCCCACCTTAAGGTGGGTCCTAAGTCCACACAGGGATGTTCCCTGCATGAAGAGGGAGAGGCCTTCTTCAGACCTGGAGTTCGCTGATGTTAATCACTGCTCTTAATTCCTATCTCCATTTTGCATGAAGTCCCTGGGCTGAAAGCCAATCATTCCCAGGCATTGCTGTTCTGAGTCCTGAATGAATATGTCTGAGAACTTCTATATCTTCTCAGCGGTGATTGGTTTGGTTTGGTTTGGTTGATTTTACGTCCACTAATAGTACTTAAAAGTTAGCAGACATTTCTGTGGTTCGCGGACAACAAGTCCTTTCTTTTCTTTTTGGACAGGTTTTTAAAAGCTGCTTGTCCAAACAGCTAGACAGGTATTTATATGCTGCTTGCCCGACACAGCAGTGACCGAATCTATGAATGATCGAATCTATGAGATGAATGACCACATCTATGAGGAGGGGTGAGGGGGAAAACCGCTACCGGGGCTTCATTCCCCTACTCTTTTCGAAGGATAGCAAGTGTTCTTTTATTTGCCTGGTCCCATAGACAGGGCCAGACAAACCACGGCCTTTGATCACTCAGACGTGGTTCACTAAGGGGGAATCCCATGGCAAAAGGCAAGCATGTACGCCCGGGCCCGCGCATATGGACACCAGCTGCCCACATGCTCACCCCAAGACACAAGAAACCCCAAGTTTGTCGCCTTTTACGAATCTGGTATGCCCACTGGTAGAATGGAAGGAGGAAAATTCCTCCTTCGTGGACTCCCAATGAAGTTATTCTGCTCCTCCATGCCCTCACATGAAGGTCCCCACTCCACAGGGGGATCTCAGCGGTGAAAGGTGAGGGTGCTATCTCTGAATGTTCATGTCGAGTCTCCTCTAATATTATGCTTTGTTTCCTAATATGTATAGGCTGCTCCCTACTGTGATCCAATAGGATCTGGCTGTTAACTGTTAGCTCAGATATGAGTGCCTAACTTATAATACTGCCTCCATGCTCCCTCGGAACGAACTCTCTGTTCCCGCCTCAGAATTTCACAAATATATTATTTGAGGAGCATTGTTATCTCAATGCGCCTGCCCAGAGACATGTAGTTGTCTCATAACATCACTAGTGTCTTGTCATCAATAAGCAATAATTATAATGAACAGGTATAACAGGGTACAATTATGTATGTATTTATTGTGTGCCATATAAGATAGTGCTATAGGAGTCCTGTGATGGGTTTGTGGTAGCTATGGGATGCTGCAGGCGACGATGGAGTTGGACAAGAACCGGTCAGGAGGATTCTGTAAGGGAAAAGATATGAGTACGCCAAGTACATGGCGAGTAAAGGTGTAGTGGGTTAGTGAGAGGCAGGAGAGGAGTCAGTATTGTGAGAGCGGTCGAGGAAGGAACACATACTCCTGGAGTAGACGGGGATGAAGCTGTTTAGTACTTAGTATTGCACTTAGCCAATGTAAGAACGGATTAAGCAGGACCTCTATGGGACATATACCTCTCTAGAAGCACTGGATTGTTGAGACATGAACTGTTTGTGTGAATAGACTGATGTCGTTGAAGCTGTATAGAGTTGAGTGGAATTGACAAACAACTGTAACTGTGGATAACGAGTGAACAATAAATAGTGACTTGTACTGGCGTCTTGGTGTTGGTTAAAAGAATGGGCTAGGCCAACATCATACCACTAGAGTTAGTCTTCCCAATACACGAGACTAGTGGAGTGAGCTATTAATAACTACACAAGTAAGACTACATTAATATACACATAAACACAAACAATACAGCCCACTAGCTCATATTTATTTCCTCTTTATTGCTCAACTTTGTAAAGTAGTTATTTCTTAATCTAATATTCTCTTTCCCATTATTCATCATTAATCCCTCTGGTTCTGCTGGTCCTAAACTAATTATCTCTTTCATTTTCAGATGGAATCTCCTATTTATCTCCATCTCTGGGCTGGAGCAATCAAGCCTTCTGTCTCAAATCCTATTATGGACTCGAACATTATAATTTACACCCTAATTCCCGTGGAACATGCTACCAATTTTATTTCATTTCAGACCGCTTTCCCAATAAATATTTATTACTCTGTCTTGCCTTGCTGCCTTTTTCTTCGCATCTCCATTAAATCACTTTACATATCTCATCACTGTCAACACTGCTGAATACACATTATTATCCATTAGAGATTTCTCTTACACCATCGTACACCCGCCGACGCATACTTTTTTATGTGTTTCTGGTCCAAGGATACTTTCTTTTCCTTTCTTGTTCTTCCATAGAATGCCCTTTTTTCTTTCCTTATTTGATACTTTATTTGTTTCCCTACTGAAGCTTCTACTAGTTTTGTATTTCTTTGCAGAAAGTATTCCTGGACTGACATTTATATGTTTACATACATCACTCTTCTATCTATTAGCTCACTTCATATTTTATGTACATTTTACTTGAAACCCTTAATAACTGATTTTGTGTTTCTATCTACTTCTACTTTTACTTACACATGTTTTCTATCTTAATACGTCATCTATCCTGACTACCCGGGTTCGAAGGTTGCTGACCATTTTTATTGGTGCTCCCCTTGGACTCCCGTCCGTCAACGATGTCTCTAACCATCTCCAGATGTACTGCAGGCTACATCTACCCTTCAAGGCACCCATGCCTACCAACTTCATTACTGCCCCCACTACACAGAGGACTATCTAAGAAATTCTATAATATCTAACCTATCTCAAAACATTAATACAACATAGCTCTAGATGCATCTCATACATAACATTCTGACCCCTAGGGCCTTGCCGCGATATAACAAAACTAATACACTTAATCTATCCCTTATTACAAATACTGGTCCATAAGATGTCCCTATGTCTACTCACATCGACCTACAACAACATCTCTATCTAATATGTATACATATAAAGAAAACCATATGTCAAGTGATCAAAATCTGGGACCATGTCCATTTTACATGCCGGGTCATATTTCCAATTCTCCAATGTTCTAGCAATTCTAATTATACACAGAACTACTTAAACAATTAAAACTAGGTGGCCTGGATATCCCCAGTTATCTTAATAGACAAAGTCCAGAGTTCTGACTCAGACCCTATGATGCGCAAGTTCACCCGCCAGCTGGTCTTTGTCTGTATTCTGCCATCAGGTCCACAAGTTTATAGTCATAGTTTTTCTTCCCGATGCCACCTTCATTACCTGGCTGCTTCCTTCATCAGACAGCTACCACAGTAAAATCCTCCCATGCGTGTCTAGAGGTTATACCTCTTCTGGGACCCCACACATGTGGAGGCCCCCCAGGGTACCATGCTTTGTCAGCCTCCTTGGTATAATGGGCACCTTAGGCTGACAGGGTCCCGGATGGGAGCCTCCCCTGCCTCGCCGGGCGCCCGCAGCATGTGTCCATTACACGTCCACTGCCTCTTCATAAATCTTATTATTCTTCAGGTTCGACTCCCCGAAAACTTGCTTTGATGTCCTCGGCAATGGTTCTACTACGGCCAACCGCAGACTATACAGTTCCAGTTCCTCCAGTGTCCTTCTGGGGGTATTGTGGCCCACCATGGTCCACCCATCGTACACCATTGTAGGGCTTCCCACCAGAACCACTGATGCTATACCCCCCTGGCATCTTAACAGTCTGGCTAATACCACTTGCTCTTCTCCGGACACCACAGCTGTCGCCAGTCTATTTGCGAAGTGGGTAGTGGGACGGGATTTGGCCATATTCGACTCACTAAACAATGTTCTACCCCATGTGACATTTGCCAAACAACTGCCACTCAGATGGTTTACAATAATGTCTTTTATCAGTGGGTCCAGAGATACCTGTATAAACAGATGATCCAACAGGACCATCGACACTCCCAGGTGTATCATGTCTTCCGTATCTGTGGATGCCAGCTGTAGATATAATCCATCTTCCTTACCAGATGACAGCTTTCTTATATACCTGTACAGGAACCCGATGACTGTTGTAAATAGTATCAATATCATCACGGCCACACCTGCCACCATGACTGATTGATCCTCGCACACCGGGCATGCTCTGTCTGTGGTTACCTCCGTGTATGACCACTGCAGTTCAGCTTTAGTTCTCCGCCATATGCCTGCCAGTACAAGTGCCATTGCTGCCGGTCCATTTTTACAGCACAGGCTGTACATCAATATTATCGCTACCACTATAACAATGAAAGACAGTATCCCCACTGAGACGCCCACATTTCTCTCATTTAAAATGTCAAACTTCTTGTCTACCTTCATTTTCGTCGAACTCAATTTATACTGGTCCTGTTTCATTTTATCTAGCAACAGCTTGAACTGTATTTTGGCAGATCCATTAACCAAGTCCGCCGTACCCTCAATATCTCTCCTAAGACTAAGTGTCAGTGGGTCTCGGCCGAAAACCTTCACCTGTATTCCATTTACTCTGGCATGTTGCCATTCCTTCTCATCCAACCCTGACATAATTAAGTCATTATGTACTAGCTCTATCTCTGTGGTAATTTTTCTTTTGTTGCACCCACTGAGACTATATGGTATCCAGGACTCCGTGCTTGTATATGCACACTCACACCCCAGCTTTATTATGGCATATTGTCCTGTCGGCACCACCTGTGGTGGTTTATTACCACACACAATTCGTGCTTCATTTTCTTTTCTTGTGACCAGTATGCAACCCTGGCCTATCCGCACCGCCATTGGGTGAAAAGTCGGCCTCACTATATATTGTACATTGCAATGATTGTCCACCACAGCCCTGTCACCTCTTATCAGACCTGCTATACACACGTCGTCTGACAGTCTATGCATATGTGGCACATCCGGGCACAGCGCCACATCCCCTCCATGGCACTGAGAACATGATATTACCATTAATGTAATACTGTCCATTTCTGCTGATAGCCACTTCTGATGGCAGACCCACAATCTGTATCCCGTCTGCTGGCTTGTCTGCGATAAGCACCGGCACCGGGAAAGACACCACCTTATACACACAGAACCTATGCTCCTCACTAACCACTGGAATCTTCATTTCTATCATCATCCTGCTGTGTCTTCTATATACCTTGATTCTGGCGTTTTTATAGTAAAACATTGGGTCCTGAAATGCCACTGCGAACCTTAGGTAATGTTTCGTCAAACATGAGTCCGTGTTTCTAATGACTCTCTTTATATGTTCTGGAGACACTAGTCTTGCCAACAGTTCCCCTTTAGCCATTTTTCTCAATTCCGCCAATACTGTATCTAGTTCTCTTAGTTCATTTATATAGTGGATAATAGCTCCAATTTTAGTGCGTATGAGCAGGTCCAAATGCGCTGCATAAGACTTAAGTTCTGCAAATCGCACTTGTGTGGACAAATACTCCTCCCTATACCATTCAGTCTCTTTACTTAAAGTGTCCACAAATTTATATAAGTTATCCATATCTCCCATTCCTACAATCACAGTGTTTTCTAACAATTCCAGTCTTTCCCCTGTAAGGTTCATAAGACCCATTGTTGTTTTTGTAAGATTTTCTAACCCCTGATACATAACCTCTATATTCTAACCCCTGATACATAACCTCTATATTCCTGGCTATTTCAATGGACCTCGTCATTCCTGTTATAGCCTCCGCTACAACCATAAAAGCCTCACCCATCCTGGGTGGTCTCTTGTGTGATGTTTTTGTTTGATTACCCTCAACCGGGATAGTTACCATGATTTTATGAATCTGTCTCCTTCTAGCTCTTTGTAGAGACAGGATCACCTCATCTGACTATTTCTCATACAATTTTATTATGCCGCAGGTGTTCAGCGAGCTGGCAGTACCATTTAGTACATTCCTCCTTACAGCATCCTTACACAAGGCTTCAATATGTAATGTTCTTTCATTTCTTGCCGTGGGTGGTAACTCAAAAGTGAATATCTGTGACATATATTCGGCGTCTGCTGTTGATATTTCTTTTCCAGGTATAAAAACAACACCGAGCGTGGGGTGTGACAGTACCTCAAAGAAGAGGCAGCAGCCTAATGTTGTCGCCAACACCACCACAAAGAGGTGCGTCGCTGCCATCCCTAAGCCTTCCCTAGCAATTGCCATGCTTTATAGAAAGGTCATCTGAAACATTAGCCTTGGGGTCCACCACACCTAATTTTGACTACGCATTAAATTTGTTGCCTGCACAGGCACTGTACCACAGACGGGACTCATCCTCATCTCCAACATGGATGTACCCACTATATCACCAGTTAAATCCCATCTATATATTCCTGTCTCGTCCCTGGGGCCCAGACGTCTCATAGTGTATTCTCCCCTCATTACATCACTTGACTCATGTTATGCACTCCCTGGTAATTCTCTGCCTGTCACTTCACAGCTCGCTCCGCTGACCTGCGGTCCCTGCCTCTCTATGAGGGGACTTTTTACATTTTCCCCCGGACCGTGCCCTGCGTTTGCGGCTTGGTTCCCCCAACATGTACTGGTTATTGAACCCTGGAACGTCTCACTTTTTATAATGGCTCGCGATGATTCCTGAGAAAATGGTGCGTTCATTCCACCTGCTTCTTTCCCTCACTACCAGGTACCCCCGAGTTTATTATTTTACCTTTACTTCTTTTCTTCTAGGATTATGTGCCTCCTGACTCGGGAGTCACTCGTCATTTTCCTTGTCCCCGACGGTATATAAGGCGCGATGTGAGAAACCCTTCTGCACACTTCTATCGGTCTCCCACCTGTGTACCAATCTCCACCATGACCTCCTACGGCACCGTCGTCGCAGACAGCGTCTGCCTACTATTACCCTTTGATATTTTAGAAAGAGGGCACTCCTACATGTTGTTTGTCCCTGCACTTATTGAACCACTCCCAGGCTTTCCTCCTATGTCAGCATGACTGTTGGATATCTCCCGCACTCCAGGGCGCATGATGCCCTCATCCGAGCTCCAACAGACTCTAGTAGAAAAATGCAGGGTTTCTTCTCAAACAGCAGAAAACCTTTTGCTCCCCATTGACGAACCTTCTCCTTCACCTGCTACCACTGAAGTACCATTTAGTGATGGGGGCGACCCTCTGGCTCCAGCATCAGTTCACCAACAGCTGCCATGAATTCCTCGACGACAGCCCCTCTGGCGTCAACAAGTGCAGGAATGCCGTCTCTGAGAGACCTTCTGGCAGGGTTGGCGGTCGCTCCCCCCGCATTTCTGCCATGCAACAGCTACACAACAACGACACCAGTCTGCCAACACCTGACCGGTCCCATGCCTACTAGCACAACTCATCTAAATAATGTCTTTTTTACGTAAATCACATGAGTTTTCACGTAAGAATGATGTAAATTGCACAAGTTGTGCTAGCTGGGATGTCCGGTCCATTCCCCGATTCTGTTGCCGAGCCCAGCGGTCAGTCACGTCCTCGCTGGTCCGCCAGGGCTCCCAAGCGTCGCCGCCTCGAGCACAACAGCGGTGATCCTACCTCATCTGGATCCTCGGCGCCCCCTGATGACTCCACCCCTCATGTGTCCCCTGATGACCCGATCGGTTCCACTGGTGGCTTCCTAGAAGATCTGATGAACGCCATGCATCGCCAAAAGTCAGTCAGTTTCCCTCCTGATCATATCCGGTCACCTGACACTAAGGGTAAGTAAAGCACCTTCTCATTCACTATATGTGTATGGTGCCGACGGCATAGAGGGCTCAGTCAAATATCTCCTTGCATTGCTAGCCATATTATCCATCTGCTGATCTGTATATATAATAGTTGGCTTTATGAATGGCTTCTTGCCTTAATTCCTGGTACAATGGCCCTTTTTTATATTCGTGCCTGAGGTTGGTGCAGTATGAGTGTCATTCCTCTCAACGCATCCTCCAAACATGCATTGTAAAATACCCCCCATTCTGAAGCACACTTCTTACTTTCCGATACCCTTAATGTTCAAAGTTACTCCCCCCATGTCTTATCATGTGCATTCGAGCCCCCATGCAAGGCCTCTTCTGTAGAATATATGCAACATATCTAAGCCCTGCAGGCCTACAACAGGTGGCCCCCATTCTAACCACCTGCTCTCCTAGTATCTAAAAAAAATACTAATTTCTAGTCTACAGTTTGACTTGTATTCCTGTCCCTTATTTCTTCCTTTTCTATTGTGGCGGGAAACGCATAGTTCCGGCGACGGCCGCGGGTGGCGCCCTGGTCGCCATGCCCGGAACCGCAGACAGCGTCCGTCATCGATCTGCCTTAGTTTTCCCCAGTTTTAGCCCTTAAATCTCAATGATCTTTATCCACAATATCAATCCAAGTTATAGCTACCCGGTGGTGTATAATAAAGCCAATGTCAGTCCCGTATAATTATGTATTCTACAATTTAGTTTGGTTGCTGTTGACACTAGTTCCAAACCGGTGTCATCATGTGACCAAATCGGGAAATTTGATTGGCCGCTGGTGTTTTTGGGGTAGATTTAACTTTAGCACCAACAGAACCAGACCGTTTGTAGAGCTTGCTCCAAATCTAAGCCGTTTTGGTAAGTGTGCCTAGTTAGATTTAGCTTAGAAATATATATATCTAGTGCTGACCTGTGACTAGTGTTTTATCTGTACCGTGTTGGGCAATATAGTGATATGTTTTTATCTACTGAACTGTAATTGAAATTGTTTGTCTTGATTCCACATTTATTCAGATTGTCATTTTAGATCCACTAGTTCCCATCATTCCCCAAAGTCTTAATTTTTCCAAATTCTAGCCATCCTAACTTTAGAAAACATGTAGATTAATTCCCCAGTCCGTTTATTGTTACACTATTATTTCACAGATGTTCCTGAGTAAAGGTCGCTCCTGCTCCAAAACCAACCATGCCGCCTACCGCTGTCAAAATTCTGGAAGGTGTTTTTATCACAGACTTCTCTCTCCCGTCACCATGCACACGCCCCAAGCTGCATGTTCCTATATACACCCTCCATGGCGACACGGCCATAGGCCTTCTGAGTCTAACACCTGTCACCCAGAGTGAGTTATAGCTGCTCCCCAGGGCATGCACACTGCTTTTGCTATACTACTTTCATCATATACAGAGCATATACAGCCTTACTAACAGTAGCAGCAATGTAACATTGTTCCGCATGTCTCTAAGCATGGGTAAACACATTCATGCTACCTCATAAAATTCTACTGCACCAAGGTTTACACTAAAATTATGTACTTGATTGATTGATTGATTGATTTGATTAACGTCCTAAGGCCGTAGGCCTCATGGGACTGCCTCATTGGTTATCAGACATTTAGTCCATTCTTTTCTCAAACTTAATTTGCGCGTGTGTGTGCGTGCGAGTGTGCGCGTGCGTGTGTTTGGGAGTCTGCTTGTAGCAGTGGGACACGGCTCGTAGCAGTGAGACACTGCTCATGGCTCAAGGCCCCTCTTTATCGTGCTGCCTCACCCAGACGCTGTGCCGCAGACTGTTGACACATCATCTGACCGGTCCATTATCCTGACACCGGCCGGACAGTCGTGGTTCTATACCAATCGGGTCAGCTTACCACGGACTGACGAGCATAGAGAGCCACTTTCCAACCTGGCTGCAAGATTACTCTTCCAGCCGGGCCGGAGGATCATTCCCCCAGCCCACCTGACAGATACTTGAGGGGAGGTGTTTCCCCCCCGCTTCAGAGCTTCTCGAACATCTTCACTTCCCTGAGGAAGGTCAGAAGTTCTTTCTTACCAGTGCTGGTAAAGACACTGTTCATGGACAAACCATGAAGATGCTTGTCCCTACTCCTCTTTGTTGCCTGACATGAGAGCACCAGGTGTTCCATAGTCAGAGGTACTTGACATTGCTGACATGTGGGTTGGTTTTCACCCTTCATGAGGTGTCCGTGAGTCAGCAGAGAGTGACCTATCCGAAGACGGGTCAGTCTTGTCGATTCCCTCCTGGTCAGGCCAGTGTGGTCATGCTCTTTGCCAATCGAAGGTTCGATGGCTCTGAGCTTGTTATTGTGGTCAGAACTCCATCTTTTCTGCCACTCTTTTTTTATGAACTCCTTGGCCATAGGGAGCAGGTCTGAAGAGGGGATGGGAGCCAAGCCGGGTTCCCGGCTCAGGGCTTTCTTAGCTGCATGGTCTGCAGCTTCGTTCCCCTCTATCCCAATGTGGCTGGGGAGCCAACAGAGGGTGACCTCTTTCTGGGCCTGAGTCAGGTGCGAGATAGATTGTTTCATCTGCTGCACCACTGGGTTTCGTGGGTCATGCTGGCATAGAGTTTGCAGGCATGACTTCGAGTCAGAAAATATGATGAAGGCATTGCGCGTAGACACCTTCATCCACTCCAGTGCACTTAGGAGGGCATGCGCTTCTGCAGTGAAGATGCTGCTCCTTCCATGTAGTGCTCCTTTCCGTACTCCGAAGGGTGTACAAGCCGCAAAGCCTACTCGGTTTCCGTCCTTGGAGCCATCAGTGTACACCTCAGTATACATTTGATGGTGATGGCAGACTTCTGCCAATTTCTCCAAGTACACCTTGTTTTCAGTTTCGCTTTTCTTGTGTTTGCTCAGGTCAAAAAGGATCTTGGCTTCTGCCTGTTCCCAAGGAGGGGACTTGGCAGGTCCTTCCTTCATGACCTTTGTGATGGGAATTCGGGCCTCTCTGATCAGGGTTCTCACCCTTACTGAGAAAGGTTTTGCCACGTTCTTGT
This sequence comes from Acholoe squamosa, assembly GCA_949317995.1. Lineage (NCBI taxonomy): Eukaryota > Metazoa > Annelida > Polychaeta > Phyllodocida > Polynoidae > Acholoe > Acholoe squamosa. The sequence continues at coordinate 22,723,196 of OX439044.1, forward strand.
TTCTACGAAAGACACTGTGGTCCTCGTAGAAGATGGTATCGTGGGTGGGGTTTCTCTCATTTGCCTTGACTCTGATGGCGTATTGCAGGGACAGCTTGATTCGTCGCAGATCCAGTGGTGGAACCCCTGCCTCAACGCAGAGACTACTTGCCGGTGACGATCGGAATGCTCCCATGCAGAGCCGTAGGCCCTGGTTTTGGATAGGTTTTAGCCAATCCAAGTAGGACCTTGCAGCTGATGCATACACCACCGATCCATAGTCCAGGCGAGACTGGATATACGTCCGAAACAGAGTCAGCAGAATCTCCCGGTCCGCTCCCCAGTCTGAGTGGGAAAGCATCTTCAGGAGGTTCATGGCCTTCTGGCATTTCTTCCGGAGGTATTCGATATGGGGTTTGAAAGCGAGAATGCTATCAAACACGAGTCCAAGGAATTTGACCTCCTTTTCTACCTTTAATGCGTTCCCGTGCAGTGTGAGGGCAGGAGCTTCCTTGCAACCTCGTCTACGACAGAAGTGCACACAGGATGTTTTTGTTTTAGAGAATTTGAAGCCATTTTCCAGGCTCCAAGTCTCTAGGTGGTAAAGGGTTTGCTGTAATCTTCTTTCGACCGTTGCCATGGAGGTGCCCCGATAGCAGATGACAAAGTCATCCACATAGAGGCAGCACTCAACATTGTGGGCAAGGGTTTTCGCTATTTCGTTGATTTTAATGCCGAAAAGGGTCACTGAGAGGACGCAGCCCTGGGGGACTCCAGTTTCTTGGTCAACTGTGCATGTTACACCTGCAAGCCTGTCCTACTCGGTCCCTTCCACGGGCCTATATGTCCCCGTGTTCCAATTCTGGCATTTCTACATATTGGTCTCTTTCTTCAGTTGACATTCCCGGCATGTACTGTCCGGATGGACCAAAAGTGGACATAATATCTTGAGCTACCCACACCAGACCTCTAGGGTCATTCTGTCCAAGGTGCAGGAATTGTCTGATTTCTCCCTCATCTGGCATACCAGTGTTCTCCAACATATTGGAGTACAAAAACAGGAAGATCCGCACAAACTGTAGCCTGTATTCTTCCGAGCATATTATATATATCTGCCATCTGTCCCAGCTCATTCCAGCTGCAGCTGTGTCTTCCAATGCAAACTAAAAGGCCAGCGCTCTCAAAAGTTGCCTAAATTCCTCATGGGCTGCCCCAAGGGCCGGCAATTTGCTGGTCTGGTAGCTCCATCAAAATTCCATCAGCGTCCATGCTATATATCACTACGGCGCGGGCCCGTAGACACGTCTCCCATGATCACCAGCTGTTGAGGGTGTCTGTGTGTCTGATGACGGTGTGGACCCGGCCCTGCTCACAGGAGTAACTCGTCCCATCCCATCAGGGGATGTTAAGTATTTGCCTCTCAGTATCTCCTTCGCCGTGGCTCTGGCTGCCTCAATTCTTGAGCCGCGAAAGTGGATCTCCTTTCCAAGTTCGCCGCCATATAAAGATCCCATGTCCTCAACCAGCTGGTGAGAGATCTCAGTATTACTTCCTTCTGTGATGACATGTTGGTCCTGTCACCTTGCCGGGGCGAGTAGAAGTGCGCTGTCCTCCAGCCTGTCTTCCTGTGATATCTGTAGCTCATTGCATCCATTATGCTAATGGTGCGTCCTACCTGGTTATTCCATGCGCCGTTAATCTGCATCTGCTGACATCACCACATATCCCCGATGCTTCCGCTGTTATAGAGCATCCTTTGTCTCGTCCTAAAGACCACACGGCCTTGACCTTGGCCGCCGTCCTTTAGACTTTGCACCAATGTCACCTATTTCTATGCGCTTCCTTCTTGTAGCCAGCGGCCTAGCCTTCCGCACAGCCAGGGATCCACTCCACCTTTCCACAGCATATTCAACCCTAGATTCCGCACGGAATAGCCTATACTTCCCTAACACGTGCTCACTAGAACCGGGCACCCACACATGTTTTCCATTTACACCTCTCTGTCCTTTAACCATATATCACATGTCTGGGCGTGGGAGGCGGCAGCCGCACCCCTCTGTGTTAACAGTAAGTAACATACACAATACAATTATACTACTATACAGCTGGGCCTCAACACTAATTATTTACATTGCCCTACCTCGACCACTACTCAGGCTCTATTAAATCAGGCCCCTCAACATAATCAACTGGCTTCTTAACCCTTAGTTTATATTTACCCTGTCGAGGCATATTCAGTGTCTGGGTAATCTCCCCATGAGGACCCTTTTCCACTTCTTCTTTATTTACATCAAAGTTCTGCATTTCACCAGGGTTCATCCCCTGTGTTTCTCCTTTAGTCAGGCTATTCACATCCACTTCTTGGGGAATCCTATCCTCCCCAGTATCCTTATTCATATCTCCCCCCAAATGTGGCACCTCCTTCTGAGCACCCTGAGGTACTTCATTCCCTCCTTTCAATGTTTTCTCACTCTGCCCCTTATGGGTTTTGTCTACATTCATGTCTGTGCGTTTTTTTTTATCTGTATCTCCCTGAGGTATTTTATCCATCCCAGGAAGATTATTTTCATCCCTCCCTAAGCGGGGTACTTCAGCATTCATCCCTTTACGGGGTATTTCAGTATCCATCCCTTTGCGGGGTATTTCAGTATCAATCCCTTTATGGGGTCTTTCATAATCCATCCCTTTGCAGGGTATTTCAGTATTCATCCCTTTGCGGGGTATTTCAGTATTCATCCCTTTGAGGGGTATATCAGTATCTTCATTTTCCATAACTTTATCTATGGGCCTCTACTTTCGAGCTCGCCCCCTATCATTGCCAACTTCCTGATGTGCTGGCTGCTCATTCTCCTCTTCCTCCGGTTCCTCTATAACATTTGGATCCCTCTCTTTTACCAGACGCTCTATAATCTCCTCTTCATCTTCTACTTCCCCATCATATTTTCTAAACTGGCCAGTCATATGGTCATCTTCTGGTATATCCGCCAATGCCGGCGTCCATGGCTCATATGTCCTCTTCATCTTTTGTATGTTAATAAGGTGAGGTAACTTAACACCTGTGGCCACTGACTGCAACCTCAACAGGTGATCATCCACTGTTTCAACCACTCTATATGGCCCCTTGTATCTGTCAGAGAATTTTGTGGATTTTCCTTTAGGTACATATGTATCATAGTGATACACAAGGTCCCCTTCTTAAAACTGGCTGGACGCACCGATTTATCTGTCCGCGCTCTTAAATCATCCTCATATTCATCAGTGTATCTTGAGGCCAGGTCTGTAAAAATATCAATGCAATGCCTCGTTCTGTGAAACCACTCCTGTTCATTCCTAGTAGGTGGAACTGGCCTGTTCTCTCGGAATCCCATAGCTATTGGGTCCCTACCAAACAGCAATGTGTACGGCGAGAAACTAGTCCTGCCACTGATAGTAGACCTTATTGTCCATAGCGTCACTGGCAGCAACTCAGACCATGAGGCATGGTCATCCATTATGTAGCATGCTATTACATTTGCTATAGTTTTCGATCTTAGCATTACCCATCGGCAAATGTCCGCTGGTCATACTGTGCCTACATACCAACCTGGCAGTTATCTCCCTAAATAATTTTGATATCAATGATGGCCCTCTATCCGTGTGTATTTGAGTAACTTTACCATATCTACACACTATGTATTTTAGAAAATAATTTGCAGCCGTTTCTGCCGTTGAATCTGGCGTACAAAACGCCTCTGGCCATCCTGTTAAAAGGTCAATAAATGTCAACATATACAAATATCCGTCTGCAGACGGGATGACCGGGCCTATAATATCACACTGCACCCATTCCCATGAGTAATTGGGTTTCTCCCACGACTTAGACAGTGCTTCAAAATGCGGTGCTCTTTTCCTCATGGGACATCTGTCACATGCCTTTAGGTATTTAGAAACGTCTTACAGCATGTTCTTCAAATAGAACCTAGACAGCATTTTCTCTGATAAGGCCTGCACTTCTACATGTATGTATGTCCACCACACAATATATCATTGTGCATTAGATACAGCACCTTTTCAATCACCACTGTTGGAACCACCATTCTTGGTTGTCTGCCACCTTGCGCCCTTTCTTTCCAGAATTTATCCTATATTTACAAAGTACATCATTTTCTGTCATTCCCATGGAATCAGCCCTGGCCATCACCATCTTTGTCATTTCCCAATCATCTGGCAGTTCATTTGTTTTCAAAATTTAATTAAAAGCTGCCACTCTGGGTCCCTCTTCTGTGCATCAGCAAGTTCCCTCACATCGATCTCATTTCTCATACTGGCCTCTGCTACCCATGTCTGACCCACATCTGGCGTCGCCTTCCGTGCATCTTCATTTTTCTTTCCCTGTTCCCCTTCTACAGTAACATCTGTCATCACTTCCTCCTGCGTCTCCACTATCTGCTCCACCTGTACGGCCTGTGTTCCATCTGCCTCTGGTACACATGCTCTATCTTCCTCACGCACAACCTCTGTACACATTAACTCAGCCCCTACTTCTGGCTGGAATTCCTCCTTAATTTCTGACTCATCTCTGTCCAGTATCTCTGGTGTTTCCCTGGACAAATAATCTGGCAAATAATGTGTTGCTCCTGGCTGGTATATTATATCATAATCAAAACCAGTTAGTGCCAGCGCCCAACGCCTTAGCCTCGCCGATGGGGCATCTATGGCATTCTGCAGCAATGGTATGAGAGGTTTATGGTCGGTGACAATTGTCACTTTTCCCCCTTGTAACATATCCTCATGTTCCTTTAAAGTCTTAACCACTGCCAATGCCTGTGGTTGTATAGTTTAGTTCAGCTACCCCTAAGGTGTACCCATAATATGTTATTGGCCTGTATATATTGTCCACTATGTGGCATATGGCTGCCCCGACTGCCACCCTAGATGCGTCCATCTCTCTCTCCCTTAAATGAGGGAAGGTTAATGGCCGGCGTGGCCTGCATATTCAATTGATGTGGAGGGACGTGCTGTTGGTTTTGCTGTGGTGGCGTGTGTCTATCGGCAGTATTCACCGCTCTATCTTCCTCTTCTGATGAATTATTACTGTCATCAATAAGTTGCTCTCCCTCTAATGGCTGGTCTCCATTATCTTCTGACCCCTCATCATCTAATGACTGAACATTATCTGCGTCTGTAGCCTGACCACCATCCGGGGTATACCTATCCTCACTTTGTCTTTCTGCACCGTCTGTCCCAGTAGACTCCTCCGAGTCTTCTATGTTATACTCATTAAATTCTCTTACTGTACGTTTGATGTTTCTAAGGTCCTCCTTCATGACTTGTACCTTCCCATGTATCTTCTGTAAATTGCCAATAGTAGAATCTTGCTGTAGGTTGCCTTGCAATTGTTCAATATCTTCTAATGTCACATTCTGCCCAAATGGAGTTTCACCTGCTCTGCCAGCATTACCTCCTTTATTGCTTGGAGATACAAAAATTATATCTTCGTCATCCTCTGAATCATCCTGTAGTAAATCGGGCCTCACAACACACCGCATGCATCCTCTATTCACTCCAGTACTGTGGAATGAGGGCCCCCGACTGTTCACCAAATCCCCCTTCAGCTCCATCTCTGCCTCTAATTATATTGGTTGACTGATCTGGTCGTGGGCCCCCGACCTGCTCGGCCACGAGATGTTGAGTCTGTTCTACTCCACTTATGGCTCGGCTATTCTAGACTGGTATTGTTCTTATTGTTTTACCATGCACATCCTTGTCATCGATCAGTACCTCACCCCTACTTCCTAATTGCACCGCTACATATCCTTCGTTACTCCCACTAGCTCTCGTAGTTCTCTTACTAAATGACTCAGACCATGCCTTTTTAACTTCTTCCACCAGTCTTTGTCTTGCCTCTGCACTACCACAGAGTTCTATCTCTACTTCCTTGTGTCTAACTGCCGGTGTGTCATGTTATTTATGTTGGTTGTTCCCATCTTCTATTTCTTCCTGTCGTGGTGTTGAATGAGCCTGTGGAGCCTGAAACCTGTGCTCGGCTCGGCCCGAAGTGCCCCTGACCGAGAAGGGTCTCCCAGTCATGAAAAAGGGTCAGCACCCTAGGATTTTCTTCACTACTGTGTACTCTGTGTTTACTCTATTTATTTGAGGTTGTTTTAGCTTTATTTTCTGGTTGTCTACAGATGTAACAAAGTGTATTTTGGGGTTTGAGCTAGCTTTCTATAAAGGGTAGAGTATGCCCCTACCTAAGCCCAGTACACCTATTAAGCTGGGCAGTGGCCCTACTCAAATAAAACCAGTGAGAGATACCTCCTGACTGAAGACTTTTATTGATTCCTCTCCTCGGCTACTAACACGTCAAGCATAATAAGAGTACAAAGGTTCAGAGTGGCGTCTCTAAGCAAGTATAAGTACCAGTATCAGTAGAAGCAAGTAACTGATGACAAGTGCCTGTTAGTCCCTAAGGTCAATAAGAAATAAAACAACAACGGCTGTAACTTTATATTCAATTCTTTATACAAGTTGTCGACTGGTTATTACAGTATCTTCCTCTTCAGGGTAAAGTGGCTGTATTGTGAGTCCAAGACATTTCTCCCTTTTAGGACCTGTTCCAAAGGAAAAGTGTAAGCTCAGATATGACATACATGAGAATGATGGTTATAGAAGAAGGGTAGACAATACTGTATGAGCACTCATGAACAAAGATAGCTACAAAACTTGAAATACACAATTTAGAAAACTACCTACCACAATATGTCCTCCCTCGTCAGGCTGCTTGGTGTAACTGCTACACTCATGAATAAAGAAATTTGACATTTGAACATTGACCAATGAGAGAGGAGTACAGTATCACACCATACTCCAAGGACCAATCAGGGAGGAGTATATACTATCACACCATACACTTAGTGTCTGTTTGAGTGTCCTTGCGTGACGATGCGTAACCATGCCTGAACATGTGTCAGGTAGAGTATGAATTCTCTGTCTAACCTCCCTAGTGTAGAAATCCCTATTATCACCGATCTGATACGGTTCCCTGTAACTTACTGTAAGACAAGCACTGATAACAACCTGCATGATCGGGAACGGGTCATTCATGCATCCTGCTACCTCCATGTACATTGACCCAAAATGCTGGGAACTTTATGGCTAACATCGGGGTTTTACGGTACTCAGTATTGTTCCTAGTCAGAACTCTAATGGGGATCGGTGCTCGATTTAACGTATATTTTACTATCTTTTTCCATAGTGACACATGTACCCCTACAGAGACTACATCTTACAATTTTTGCCATCAATTTACTTGTGACAGATTGTTAACATCTCGCTGCCATCTGCCCGCTGGTTCTAGTGGCTCTGCCCCCATAGGCATAAGTCAAAGCTGCAGCCACCAGTCCCAAGTTCCAGATATTACCTACTGGTCCCTAATTTAACAGGACTTATAGCCCCCCCCCCTTTTTTTTATTTATTTTTTTTTATTGTCATTTTCTCAAAGTAACATGATCTGCCTGACAAAGTTTTAGAGAGCGAGATAACATATGAATGCAAATTACCTGATAAATTGTACATGCAAATATAATGAATGTTGTCAGTATGGATGGTAATAACACTCATTTGGCTGCGACGGTGCAGACTAGCAACGAGAGGTAGACTAATCAATCCTAATCAGGGTAAAAAGAGAAAATATGTACAATATGAATTTAAATGTAGTACCCCTATTAGCACAGAGACAAAAGTCTAAAGAAGTGCCAAATCCTAGGAAGTCCCCATATTGCCATAACATGATAAGGGAGTGGTCATTCGGAGGATGGTGGATTTTCAGGCGGGCACGTCAAAGTTTTTTCACCCCCCTTTGGAGGAGTCATAGATTTTTTGCCCCTCCCACTTTGTGCTATAGCAATGCGCAGGCTATTTCACTAAGAAAGGGTGAAATTTGTTTCCCCCTGCCCTGAAGAGGGGTCTGATTTTTTTGGCCCCTCCCTCCAAAACCACCACCCTCCCCTGTAGGCTGTAGTGTAGCCGATCAACACGGCTTAAAGAAGTTCTCAGAAGGCAGGTCAGTCATTTAAAATGTAAACGGAAAAACATAGCAAAGTAAAAAAGGGCAAATAAGTCCGAAAAAGTCCCCAAAAGTCTCGAGAAGTCCTTGTCTGGGGCCCGGGCCCTAGACTAGTCCTAGTCTAGATGATCTAGGCCTACCAAGTCTAGGCTAGTGAATGTTGACCTACCTCAATCCCTCCGGCTGAAGGCATTATTTCAACTTTATGCAGTATCTAGATGAATATGTGCTGTTTATTGACATAAAAACAGCAGAGATTCCGAAAATGCTTTATAATAAGGCAGGAAACTCGCCGAATCAGACCTTCGCGCGCAGAAGTGCATGCACTCGGGCTTCTGTAATGGCGGGAACTGGTTGCTAAGTTGTTACCATGCCAATATTCTTAGCGACTTACCAGGTTTCCCGGTTTTCCCGCAGCCGCGAGAAAGAGGGGAGCGGTAGAAAACGGATAGAAACCTGGCTCATTTTTAGCTCAATAACAATATTTCAAAATGAATGCATCATCATATTTCTAGCTCGATGAAAATAGTATGTATCTATATTATAGGACAACATGGCTACTCTTCATACAGATCCTTATCGTATCTGATGCAGCATTCATGTACGAGAATCTGCTGGAAGAGTCTGGGGCAGTTGAGTCGTGGTGTCTCCTGTGTCATCTGCAAGGAGGTAGATCTACTATAAGACTACCGGTAATGTAGTGCCTACGCCTACGCTAGGGAGCGGGAGGAGATATCGCTACGATAGAGGCAAAATCATATTTATTTTTTGTGAATAACTTCTTCCCATAGAGATAGCATTGCGGAGCCGATCGCCACACCCCCAGTTGAGGCGTTCGTGGATCGACCGGCCGATGATCCCGGGAGGGGGGGCACTTCAATTTCTTTGGCTGAACCCACGACAACCCTTACCCTTGGCCTTGCTAGGGTACCCGTTCGCGGGTTTTTTTCTTCAAAAGCCTACCCTTGCTAGGGCACTTTTGACTCAATAACCCTAGATTTATTTCAAAATGTCTTAAATTTACACTGTCACGATTGGGGATCTCGAGAAGATTGAATTTGGTTCATGCCATTTTTATGGGTCTAGACCCCTAAATTCGACAGGGTGACATGGCCATTTCTTAAAATCGACATGTGACATGGAGCTTAGTGACAAGGACATGGAGAATGAAAAGGTTAGTGACATGAGACATGACCTTTCCTTAAAATCGACATGTGACATGGAGCTTAGTGACAGGGACATGGGGAAATAGAAATTTAGTGACATGTGACATGGCACTTTCTTAAAATCGACATGTGACATGGGGACCCCCCATCTAGACCCCCATTTTTATGAAAACTGTGCTGATCTTAAGGAAAATTCCAAAATGTCCCGCTTAATCGGGTATTTTGCTGTAAATTGACCCTTGCTAGGGACATTTGTGGCTGAAACAGGAGGCTTACTAGGGACTTTTCCTTGAAAAAGTACCCTTGCCAGCCGCACATATGTGTATACATTACATAGAGAGTGCTCCCCCAGGCCGATGATATACTCACATTCTCGAGGTGCGAATAAGCGCTCACTAGGCCAGACAATGACAGCCTCTCGCTCCCGCTAGGAAGAGTCGGCAGGGAGCTCGGCCTAGCGCTCACCTCCTCGAGGTGCGAACAGTGGCCTTATTCTCACCTCGAGGAGGTGTGCAGGAGGTGTACCACATCAAGGTGAAAATAAGAATCCTTATTCTCACCTCACGGAGGTATGCTCTTATTCACACCTCCTGGAGGTGTGGATAAGGGATTTATTCACACCTCCTGGAGGTGTGGATTGCAATTTTCATCCACACCTCAAGGAGGTGGTAATCTTTTTTATTCACCACTGGGAGGGGGGCTCAGAAATTTCAAAGAGGGGGGGTTCATACTTTTGGAAATTTCAAATGATCAGGTGAGGGGGGGTCACGATCATTTTTGTCATAAGGGAGTGGTCGGTGAAATTCCATGTGTGCGTGACGAAAATTTTTCCGTCCCCCCTTTTATTCTATAGAGTAGAGGGGGTCTAGACCCCTAAAATCGACAGTGTGACATGGCCTTTTCTTAAAATCGACAAGGGACATAGAGCTCTAGTGACAAGGACAGGGGAGAAAAAAAGATAATGACATGAGACATGGTCCTTTCTTAAAAGCGACATGTGACATGGAGCTAAGTGACAAGGACATGGGAAATTATAAATTTAGTGACATGTGACATGGACTTTTCTTAAAATCCACAAGTGACATGGGGACCCACCATCTAGACCCCCAGTAGAGGCTCCTATTATCGGCAGGGCCCTATTATCAGCAGCTTTGATCAATCTGAGGTCCTAAACCAATGTTACTAAGTCCTGGGAGAGTGTAACAAAGGTAAAAAGCTAATTGATTGCATCCAGCACACATATAAATAGCTGTTTCACATAAATCACACGTAAAGCAGACATTTTCTTTGAGAATTATCTGGGTCAAATCCCTTACAGCCTAATTGCCTCAATTAACAAGATGATTAATATTTCATGAATGTTTAGAACATATTTTTGTGCAGAAATGTGCTAAACTATGAGTTAGAAAAGGGTATGGACACATATTTATGGCCTCTTTTAACATATTTAGGTCTGTTTTGAATTCTATGTCTTAATTCCATTTATTTGAAAGGGGTGCTGATAATAGGTTCCAAAATAGACCAAAGGACCCAATCATCAGCATCTGTGAATAAATATTCTTCCCAAAATCTTGAAATCATAAAAAGAGAGGCACTAGTGCATGTAGAATGAAGGAAAACTCATTCCATATCCCTCCCAATGAAGAGCTTTTGTAATGAAACACCTAGCACAAAATATACTCTATTTCACATTTTTCTTTGTAAGAATCCCTTATTTTCCTATCTCATTATTTATAGAAGAATTGATTTTAATCATGTCTATTTTTTTAGATCATGTGTTTTGGTTAATACAGTGTGATTAGTCAATAAAAATCATGTGAGATTGTGAAATTACACATTTTTGTAATCTGTACACTGGAAAACATAAACAATAGCCTACTATTTTATTAATGAGCCAAATCTAAAGGAATGTAGGTCAATGTGCTGATAATAGGAGACAGGTGCTGATAATAGGTGCTCAGAATAGGTCAGAATAAAATAACAAATGCTGACTGAACAGTTATGATATCTCAAGGCCACAGAGTAGAAAAATTCCGAAAATTACCACTCTCCATGTTTGGCATCTATTAGATTATATATATCTAAAACCTTACATCTGCTTGAGGATTTACCCTTAAGGTGCCGATAATAGGGTCCAATACTCTAGTCGCGCGTTGGCTTTTTTCGCTGAAAAGGGGCGACATTTTTTTGTTCCCCCCTGTTGTTAAAAAATGACCACTCCCTTACTGATAGGGTGCAGGAAATTCCAGACCCCTTTAGGAGGGTGTGAAAAATTTTTGGTCATTTTGGGGGCCGGGAAGCCCCCCTGGTATGCCTACTTAGGGAGTGGTCATTATTTATCAACAGAGTTTTCACGCCCCTCTTTGATCTATAGTAGCGCATGGGCTTTTTTGAGGGTGAATTTTTTTTAGCCCCCCTCAGGAGGGGTCAAATGTTTTTTAGCCCCCCCTTGGGAGGGGTCTGAAAAATATACGCCCCCCCTCAAACCCACCACCACCCCCCCTGTTGATAAATAATGACCACTCCCTAGCTTAGGCTACTGTACCTCCACCTCCTTGAGGTGAAAATAAGGAACTTTGTCTTCACCACATCGAGGTGAGAATAGTGCTGCTATTCTCACCTCGGCGAGGTGCATATAAGGGTGATTATATGCACCTGAATGCTGGTTTGTAAGGCCATTCCCTATTGGTCCTCCCCATGTGGGTCAATGTTGATCCCCAAGTAAACTTACTACCCTCCCAAGCATCGTTAGGGACTGTACCTAGCCAGACCTGGCTGGGGTGGAAGGGCTGGAGGGAACCAGCTGAGGTGGGGTAGTTAGCGTTCGAGGTAACCCCTACCCATAATGCAATAGATATCGTTAGAAAACCGCTGCCCGAACGCCCCAGGTGGCGTAACGTGTCTTGATCCAACACTGCAGCCTCGTTCCGGGCGCATGTAAACATTCAAAATGGCGGACCGCCGCTCGTACGGGGAACTATGGTACCGGATTTTGTTAATTTTCAGTTAATTAAACACTCTAAAAACATAAAATAAATAGAGAACTAAACTCCCCTGGTGTCCTCGGTGGCCGTTCCACCCCTCTGGGGTGTCTCCCCCCTCGTGGTGGATCGGCCACCTCGTACACCATGGTCGTTTAGTTCTCTCTATATATGTCGTGTCAGTGATCATTAAGCGATGTAATAATCTCCATTCAGTTTTTCTCTGCCACTAGGTAAGTGCCCAGGCCGGGGGTATTAACTTAAGTGACTTTAAAAGGGTTATAGGCCTAATTACTTGTTTACTTAGGTCGAGAGCCCCCACCCCACGGTAACTGCGCCCGTAGGGGTATTAACTTAAGTGACTTTAAAAGGGTTATAGGCCTAATTACTTGTTTACTTAGGTCGAGAGCCCCCACCCCACGGTAACTGCGCCCGTAGGGGTGGGGAGCAAGTCTGTCTGCCAACTTGGCACAGTAACCTTGCAATCACTGCTGTGAATAAATAGAGAGAACTAAACGACCATGGTGTACGAGGTGGCCGATCCACCACAAGGGGTGGATCAGCCACCGAGGACACCAGGGGAGGTTAGTTCTCTATTTATTTTATGTTTTTAGAGGGTTTAAATTAACAAAATCCATTACCGTAGTGCTCCGTACAAGCGGCGGTCCGCCATATTGAATGTTAACGTGCGCCCGGAACGAGGCTGCAGTGGTGGATCGGCCGCTGTGGTGGATCGAGACACGTTACGCCACTGGGGGTGTGGCGATCGGCCCCGCAATGCTATCTCTACTGGAAGAAGTTATTCACATAAAATAAAGTACTCACTGATTTGGTCCCAAATTTGGCCCAGCAAATCATGAAGTCTTTATCTTGTGGATTATCAAGTTATCCAGACCCTTTTTTAAGTGTGCACCACAACTGAAACCTCCAACTACCAGCCATCTCTACAGCAAAATAAGTCTGGATTATTTAATTTTTTTTAATTAATTTGAGAACCACAAAATCTACCAAATGGAAAAACAGTATCAAAATCAACAATTGTGACTTTTTTGCACACAAGAAGTGAGTAATTCAGTCACAAGAGGAGATTGTTTCTTGACACTGTAGGCTTTCTACAGGCTTGCTCTCGAACTGAGGGAAGGGCCCCACAGTTCGAGCCTCTACGATCTATGTTTACCATGATGTGGGCGTGTCCCATTTGGCATTACTTATTCATTGAGACGAAAAGTCCGGTAACGTCGGCATACCGGATGCCGGGGACAAAGTGGTGCTCTGCACTCGGCACTCCCCTTTACGTAACATAATAAAAGTGCTACACTGGAGCCCTGCACAGTTTTTAAATGCAGGTTACGGCCCTCATACTGCCCCAATCTCTTACTGACAGACATGGTATCATCTTCTTTGTCATCCCATTATACTGTACGAAAAATATTGCCCTGAGTTCCGTGATTTGGGAGAATTTGATCCTTGAATAGTCAGGGCAGCACAGAAGCATACAAAATTGTCCCCCGGACAGTATGGCATTGTTTGTGCGGATGTGACACGTTACCCTAGTGACGTGCTAGGCACCATGGTTACCGTCCACACGAATGCATGTGGGTCGTTGGCGGCCGCGCTTATAAGGTAAATGACGGGGGACCAGTCCCAAAAGCAGGTGATGAACAGTGTGTTCGGTACCGCTGAAAACCGGACATAGAGTTAAGAATTAACCTTTTTTGAGGCTCTGCCCCGAACCCCCAATTAAATTTTTGCATCTAAAATTTATCCAACATTAACCTTTAAATATACCCCCTAAAATTGTAACATTAAGTCACCTTTTCTCTGAATCTTCAAAGAATCTGGCATGTGTGCAGACGTAGTAAGAGATAAAAGTTAGCAACCTAACGCACCCCTCATGACCTACTTTCGAGGGTGGTCCCCCGTCATTTACCATTTAGCTTCTAGCTCGTGGGCCCATGTAGTAGGTGGCGTTTCTTAATGGCCAACTTGACAACTATTCGTTGAGACGAAAAGTCCAGTAACCTTGGCAATGTGCCGATGTCGGCACACCGGCAGCCGGGGACAAAGTGGTGCTCTGCGCTCCCCGTCACAAACTATGATAAAGATGCTACACTGGCACCCTGCTCATATTTTAAATGGGTACCACAGCCATAATAATTCCCCAATTCCTTCATAATTTCAGGATGATCATCTTCTCTGCCATTGCTTTCTACTTCTTTCGTCTGTTCCCCGGACAGTATGGCGTGGTCCGTGTGCATGTGACATTACCTTGGCGAGCTACTACGATATGTGGTTACCGTCCGGACGAATAGGTTCAACTTAGTACTAATCTTATAGGTGATTTGCGTTTCTTGAACAAGAATATATAGCTGAATAGTAGGACTCCAGCTTTAGTACAAAGATAACAGCTGGAGCCTCTTGTAGGGCTTAACTTCACCCATTTCACAATGTAATAGTGGTAAATAGTACAACTTTGTACAATATACTTTTCCATCTAACCTCTTGTAGGGCCCATACAACTGCACTTAGCTGAGACACCCTCAGAGATCATCTCAATCTCCTGTAATAGGTCTTTTATTATCTCAAGTGCATATTTATAGGTAATTATAGGTCTTTCTGGAAGCTCGCTTAGAAAGCCACTTTATTCAGCTCATGAATCAAAGTTTATGTAGCTTGAGCCGGAAGTGGTTTCCACTCCCAGTTATATTTTAAAGGGTGATCTACCCAAAGTCTGTCTAGTTTATTTTTGAATGTGTTCAGATTATCTGACAGTACTATGGTGTTGGATAAGCTATTCCATCCTTGAACCACATGCCGGAGAAGCTATTTTCACTTTATCCAGGTGTCCTCCTTTCATGAAAAGTTTCCGCTGGTTCCCCTGGTTCTTCCCATGTTTTAGTCTGAAGCTAGAATGTCTTCCTTATTGCAGTTATATTTGTTGAATAATTTATAGACCTCAATCATGTCCCCCCTAAGGCAGCGGAAGGCTAATGTAGGCAGATCTAGCTCGCGCAGGTGTTGCTGGTATGTCTTCTCTTTTAGACCTGGCAACTGCTTAGTTGCTCTTCTTTGTACCTTTTCCAGGGTTTCCTTATCGCCTTTCCTATATGGCTGCCAGACTGGTGCTCCATACTCCAGATGAGGTCCAGCAAGAGCAATAAATAGCTTTTTGAAGGTGGAGTACTCTAAATGGGTGAAAGTTCTTCTTATGATCCCTGTCATCTGGTGGCCTTTTTTTTGCTCTGAGTTGTATCTCACTCTTAAAATTGAGTTCATTGTCAAATGTTATTCCGAGATCCTTTGGACTTCCTGCATATCAGTCACACTACCGGGCATGCGGTATTTTGCTTCATGTTTGATCCTTCCAATGTGCATAACTTTGCACTTATCTGAGTGGAAAAGAAGCTGCCATTCTTTTGACCAGTCATGGAGTTTCTGGATGTAATCCTGAAACTTGGAACAGTCTGCTTCATTTCTAATTTCTTTGTAGATTTTTGTGTCATCTGCAAACAACATCGACTTTGCACTCAGTCCTTCTGGTAGGTCATTGATATATATGACAAATAGTATTGGGCCCAGGACTGAGCCCTGCAGTATTCCACTTTGGACCTCATATATTTTGGATAACGACCCATTGAGCATTACCTGTTGAGTTCTTCCACTTGAAAACACCTTTATCCAATTTAGAACATTCCCTGCTATCCCGTAACTTTCACATTTCATTAGGAGGCGTTTGTGAGGAACTTTGTCATATGCCTTTTGGAAGTCCATGTAGGCTGTGGTGAGTGCTCTATTATTTCCAGCCAATCCTCTTACACCTGTAAGAATTGCAGTATCGTTGATTTGCCCTCAACAAATCTGTATTGCTCTTTGGACAGAAGGTTCTGTGTACTTAAGTGCTCAAGTATGTTGTCTCTGATTATTGTTTCCATTGACTTGCATACTATGCTTGTGAGACTTACTGGCCTGTAGTTGGCAGGCTGGCACTTATCTCCTTTTTTGTGTATAGCTGTGATCCTGCCTACTGACCATGCTTTTGGGATAGTTCCTCCTTCCAGTGATTTTTGGAAGATCACACTGTGTGGTGCAGCAATACTGGCCCTTGTTTCTTTTAGAACATGTGGATGGATTTCATCTGGACCTTGTGATTTGTTGATCTTTAGATGTTTTAGTGTAGATTCAACAACTGCTTGTGTTATATCAATGTGGCCAAGAAGCTCTGTAATTCCTCTTTCCTCTGGCGTTGGTAGCTGTGGGTCAAAACTGTGGAATAACTTTAGAAGACTTCAAGGACGGTTATTCTTTCTTCATTTTCGACCTCATGCCAGACAGAGCACCTGAAGACAGTCGTATCAACCTCATCAAGTAAGGCAAGTTGGGAATTTCCCTTAGGATTGCCGCACCGACTACTCACACCATATCTGCAGTCCTGTGCTCCTTCTACGACAACAGCAGCCGACTGCCTTCCTGTGACAGACTACCACATGAACTAAGAGAATGAAGACTTCAGACATAACTGCAGTGCTGGCCAACCATCCGCACACCAGGCGTATCTGCCTGAGAACATTTGCCAGTAACCAATGTCCTAAGACACCCATTCCCTCCACATGTTTCGTTAGTAACACTCACCCAAGTTCTAAACCTGGACAACACTGGGTAGCACTTTCATGTTGATGCGCCATATTCGACCTCAGTTTGACAATCCTAAGGTGCACCCTCAGCTCCTGGATGTACTCTATTTATAGCCGGGGTAGACCTCTGAAATGATCTATGCCGTGGCTTATTAGGGGCGTAGGAAATGGGGGGGGCTCAGGGGGGACTGCCCCCCCCAAATCATAAAGGAGGTGGGGCCTGTCTAGGTCCTAACAAAATTTGACAAGAATTTATAATACATTGGATAAGAAGTTATGTATACCGCTTGAGCCAATACTTTAAGGTGGCCCCCAGCTGGGCCCCCCAATGAAGATTTGCTTCCTACGCCTCTGCTTATACACAAGGTTTTACAATGTACAGTGTAGGCCTACCACTTCCTGTCATACAGTGGTGGCTGATATAGGATTTGGAAAAGGAGGGGGAGTGGTCCAAAAGGCCCCATACCTTTGAGAATACTTTGGGGTTCAAAATATTGAGTCTTATGTACTGACAAAAAGATGGGGGCATGTGCCCCCGCGTTCCCTGTCTTAATCCACCACTGTACAGAGAATCTTCAACATCCGTTTCCGTGCAGCTTTCCAATGCACTGCTTAATAGGCTCATCAGAGGATAGGGTTTGGAATCAACCGCACAACTACATCTGTATTTATGAATGGGGATTGAGGTTCAGGTCAGGGTGAAAAGTGTGAGACATTCACAAATGACCCCTTAATATCAGAGTATCTTACCTTGAAGATGTGGGAGAGACAACTCCAGCACCTGTGTTGTGGTCTGCAGTCAGCTCTAAAGTGCGGGAATCTCGCGTCAAGAGCCCGCGCATCGGGCCCGGAGTTTCCGGGGCCGGGGAACCCCCGTATGACATCATAAGCTCTCCATTCAGTTTTTAAAGGGCAGGGCACTGATTTCACAGTGTCCAGATTATGTGCATGTTCGCCGGACCTTTCAGTCCAGCGCAGGGTGCTGCTATATACAAGGTACTGGTCGCTGGTCCCAGCTTCGTGCTAGTTTCCTACTTGTCTATGTGCCTACGATTTACAATGATGACTACTGACTATGTGTACTCTCAGGGGTTTAGGACTGAGGCCAAAAGAACACCTCTGCGTTCCGTGCGGCAATCCTTAGTATGATGCTACGGGGCAGTCCCCGCAGCTCCCCTATACGTCTGGCAACCTCCAGGATTGACTCTGGGCAATGCTGACTGGGACGGATTCCAGGGGGGGAAAGGTATGGACTGTCAGACTCCAGGAGCAGCTTGTCCAAGTGAATGTTCTGTACTACCTTCTCCAGCTCTGGATGGTGGTTGGAGCGTAGCAGCAATGCAGAGATGCTGAAGGACACCTTTAGGAAATGATTGTTCCCAGGCCCTCTGCTCTGCAAGGCCCCCGTCAAAGCTGTGGAGCTGGATACGGTGTTTCTTGGGTAGTACCTGTGTGAGGACCTGTCGGCATATCCTACTAGCCCGTCCATCACCCCTGTCGCGTGTATGGACTACGACTGGCAGTCTCCTTTCTGCAGCCATGGAGGCTAGATTGGCCAGTGCCACCTCTTGAGCCAGGACCCGTCCATGGCCTTCGCTATGGTAGAGGTCGATGCCGATCTCTCCCACCGCGACGACGTCCTGGGTCGCTGCCTCACGGGTCCGGTTTAGCAGATCCTCTAACTCCTCCAGCCGTTCCGGAACTATTGCTGGGTGTAGGCCCACTGCTCGTAGCACTCCCACCCCCGGGAGATCTGTCATGCGTCCCCAGTCACCCGGGTAGCATTGGACATCAACTACCGTAAGGGAAGAGAGGTTCCTCCGCCAGCCTTTGTTATAGACAGAGGACCTGGTGAAGTTTCTGGCCAACTGGCGAAGGTGACAGTGGGCATCAAAGCCGGGTGGAAGGGTTACCCCCAGGCACCCAGCTGACTCATTTGATGTCTTGACTCTTTGTCGGGTGTTCTGGTCACAAAGCGCCAAGAGCGGTGCCAGTACCCGCCAGTGAAGCAAGCATCCTTCACTTGAAGGCGGATTCATGATCCTCTTCGCCGGAGCAGTGAGCCCCAGTGCCTGATCATAATGTGCCATGAGTGCTTCTTGACATGGTGCCACCGAGATCTCACCCAGTGTGTCCCTGTTCAGCAGGTGGTGTAGGTTGGCTCGCTTTACACCTAGGGAATGCGACAGGTCTTCAAGCATCCCTGCGCACATCACAGCCCAACGGTCCAACATCCTATCGTCAAACGGTCTTGCTCTGTGGCACCTGCTCATATGCAACGTCAAACAGCCCGGTCTTGTGAACTGCTCCTGACAGCCCCAGCATGCTGTTTCTGGCTGGATGAAGAAGGGCACATGAGACTGTACCACATGGCGATGGATGTGGTTTGACCGGCTGCACATGTCCGAGACTGGGCATGCGCTGGTCTTACGTCGCTTCTTTTCCGCTGGCTGCAGCCCGGTACCACGCCTCCTGGGCTGGTTCTCATTTGGGCTGGGTAACCGTTCTCACTTCTTCCTCTTCCTCATATTCTCTCTTCCTGTGGCCTGTGGCCAGTGTGACAGACCGCTGACTGCCTTCCTCCACCGCAGCTCCACCCGTACCACTCGCGAAAGTGACAGATTCCCATTGGTATTGGACGGGCCACTTCATGGCTATGATCTCTCTGCCGAACCTCGCTGGCTGCCGGAGGTGCTACTGCTGGTGTTGGGGCAGCGCCCTCCTGGCCCGGTTCCTGCTGTGACGGAACTTTTTGGTCTCTAGCATGTTCTAATGGCCCGGTCCCATTCCTCAGGGCCGGGGAACCAGCCATCAACAGGCCCGCCATTAATGGAAGGGGTGACCCCCACTGTGCAAGTGACCAGGGCGAGCCAAACAGAAGAGGTGTTTGACCCATGTTGGCCGTTGCTGCTGGTGGAAGTGGCATTGGGACCAAGACAAACCCATTCAGTGGCATCTGGGTTGGCTGAGTGGATTGGCTCTGATCCATCTCTAGTAGAGTTGTTGATCTGGGCTGCAATGGTGAAGAAAACGACGAGGTCTATAATTCCATCTTAATAAATCTAGTGGGACTACTTGTGTGACTAAGACTACTTATAGGTTGCTATTGTTAGTGGAGTATATGAGGAAGCTGAGATAGTCGGCGAATCGTGTTCAAAAGTCTTGCGGGAAGGCGTATAGGCCTGCCTCTTCTTGACCTTCGTTCTACCGAGTCGCGGCTAGACTCCACCGAGCTACTCTGATCATGACGTGTAGTTTCCTTTCTCGTATTTTTTCATTTTCTTTCCACACCAAGCCCCTTGGGCTGGTCTGCTCCAGCCTGTCGCTTGTTTTCCGCCGAGGGTCCTGCAGGCTCGTCCGGAGCAGCTGTGGCATCACCTGCTACAGGCTGATTGTCGGAGGCAGCTGAGGGTGTATCCTCTGTCTGCCTCATGTCGGGAGGGCCGTTCTCCCTCATGTTGGAGGGACCATTTTCCTGAGTTGGTTCCGGCTCTGCTTCATCTTTAGATTCCTCCAGATGCAACAGCCAATGTCTCATACGCAGGGCTTTTGACAGGGCTGCGCAGTGCGCAATACACGCATTTAATGCTTAAATGTCGCATTTAAATGGCTAGAATGGCCATTCATTTACAGAATGGCGCATTGTATTTGCTAAAAAGTGTGCAATTGGCGCGTTGCAAAAAATCCTGTCAAAAGCCCTGCATACGGCGGAGCCACATTGGGATTTCTCTGTCCCTGTACATAATAAGGCGGTCATGGTGGATAACCTCCTCCCTTTTCCTCCCCCGGATCTTCAGGAGCACCGGTGACAGGACTGCCTCAACTAGGTATGGGCCCTTCCACACTGGTTTGAGCTTGGGGCTCTCGCCCTTTTTGTTCGCTGTGTCCCTCTTGTAGACTAGATCACCTTGTTCGAACTTCACATGGGACAATTTTTGGTCATACGTCTTTTTCTGGAGCTCCTGTTTTGCCTTGAGACCTTCACATGCCATTTCGTGGACTTCCTCCATGGTTCGTCGTAGCTTTTGGACATACTCCGAGGCAGAGACGGGAATATTGTCGTTCCTGGCAGTGAGTCCGAAAACCACATCCTCTGGTTGCGTAACTTCCCGGCCCAGCATCATCATGTTGGGGCTATACCCAGTTTGCTTGTGGGGAACCGCTCGGAGGGCTCCAGCCAGGACAGACAGGTGTCTATCCCATTGCCTTGCCTTTCCCTCAAGAAAGCAGCGCACCATCTGCAGGATTGTTCTATTGTACCGTTCCACCTGTCCATTGGATGCAGGCCTGTATGGTGTTGTTCTGGTTTTCTTTACCTTTAACAAGTCACACACGCTGCGTATGACATTGCCGTCAACATTGCGACCTTGATCGGTATGTAGTTGTGGGCATCCCCAGCACGCTACAAAGTCATCTACAAACTTATCTGCGATGATCTCGGCCTTCTGATCCGGGATGGCATAGCATTCCACCCACTTGGTGAATTGGTCAACAATAACTAGGATACAGGTGTTCTTACTCTCTGATTCTGGTAGCGGCCCCAGTATGTCTAGGTGGACCCTTTCTAGTGGTGCACCAGCGTGGTATTTCCCAAGGGGGCCACGTGCCTTCTGGCAGGGTTTCTTATTTCGGGTACAGGTGGCACATGACCGGACAAAGTCCCGGCAGTCGCTCTGCAGCTGGAACCAGATAAATCCTTGTTGCAGACGTGCATATGTTTTGTCCTGCCCCAGATGACCAGCCGTGGCGTGGTCATGGCAGAACTCCAGTATTTCTTGTCTGTGCTCCTTCGGTGCTATCAGTAGGAATCTAGGCTTATTCAGCGTTTCCCACTTGTAGTGTAGCACCCCTTCTCTCATAACCAGCTGTGGCCTGTGCACCCAGAAGTACTTTGTGGCTGGGCTGCTGATGGCAAGAGTGGCTTGCGACGGCTCGCATCCTGCCTCCATCCACCCTATGATGGGGCTAAGGTCATGGTCCTTCAGTTGTTTTTCCCTTAAGTGTTCCTTAGAGTACCCGCCTAGGCATGTATCCAGCATTGTCTGCTCATCTTCCGCATTTAGGTCATCAACATCAAGCATTCTGATCACTGTCCCTTGTGTCGTACTCGACTCGGCTTCGCCTGTATCCAAGTATGCGTCCAGGCTCCGTAATGCAAGCGGCACTACATCATCCACATCTGTCTTGAAGCGGCTCCACTGGTCATGCACTCTCTCACAAAACCTGCATCCACCGCATGGCAGGAGCTGAGGCTTGGATCCCGCCCTATAGCAGTCACAGTATTCCACCGTGTCTGGGATGCGGGACAGGGCATCAGCATTGATGTGCTTCTTCCCTGGACGGTGTACAATCGACATGTCATATTGGGAGAGTTCCTCTAGCCACCTTGATATTTGACCTTGGATGCTTTTAAAGCCCATCAGCCACGTGAGGCTGTTGTGGTCGGTCCTGACGAGAAAGGGCCTCCCAAGCAGGTAGTGGCGGTACTGCCGCGACAGCATCACCACGGCCAGCAGTTCCTTCCGTGTTGTGCAGTATTTACGTTGTTCGGCGGACAAAGCTGTTGTAGGATATTATCTGCACTTTCCCGTCAACTATCTGCCCTAACTCCCCCGCTACAGCTACATCAGAGGCATCACAGTCCAGGATGAATTTGTATCTGACGTCTGGGTACGGTAGTATTGGCGCTGCCAGTAACGCACTCTTGATTAGGGACTGTGCTGTGGCCGCCTCCCCTGACCACTCAAATTTCATCTTGGGGCTGGTCAGGGCGTAAAGTGGAGCAGATATTTCAGCAAACCGTGGGATGAACTCACGGTGGTAATTTGCATACCCAAGGAACGATTCAAGGTCTTTGACACATTTCGGTGTTGGCCACTTTTCTATAGTTTCTCTGCTCTCTGGGTTTATCTGGATCCCTTCTGGTGTTACTTGCCTGCCAAGGAATGTGACCTTGTTTTGGAACAGACTGCACTTCCTAGGTTTAAGTTTGAGGTCATATTCTCCAAACCTCTCTAGGGCTTCAACCAGGTTATCCCTGGCTTGGGAGAAGCTGTTTTCAAAGACCATCACGTCATCTAGGTATGACAGAACCTTCTTCCACTGCATACCATGGAGAACAAGCTGAACTGCCCTCTGGAATGTCACAGGGGCATTACATAGGCCGAAACCCATACGTGTCCACTCATAGAGCCCATACTTTGTGATGAAAGCTGTTTTGTGCTGATCAGCTTCGTCGAGCTCTATCTGCCAGTAGCCTGAATTCATGTCCAGAGTGCTGTAGAACCGACTTCCAGCCAGTGAGTCTAAGCACTCCTCGATTTTTGGCAGGGGGAAGGCATCCTTTATGGTCACACTGTTCAGGCCCCGATAATCGAGGCACCATCGGACTGACCCGTCTTTCTTTGAGAATACTGACTGGTACTCCTTAAGGATAGTGCACAGCTCTCAGGCCTGGTCCAGATTGAGCACTGAGGCTGACCTGTGGAACAAATCGTGAAGATGCGGTGGTATCTGCCCCGCCAGGTCTTCGACATCCTCTGCCGAGACTGGCTGTTTGGCTTCATCGTCTACATGTTCCAAGTTCCTAAGGCCAGCCTGCACCGTCGACATGTCGAGTTCCGAGTCCATGACCCCTCTGGGCTGTGCCGCCCCGAGAACCTGGCCTGCCTTGACCTTGATGTAGTTATCACTGACATTACATAACTCGAGTACTGCTGTGTCTGAGTTTTTATCTAGGACACTGTGTGGGCACAAGACATCTGGGTGAAAGAGTCTTGGGCTCAGAACCCGCTCTCCTTTAGGCACATCCGGTCCCTGATTGGTACACACTGCTACCTGTCGGGATGAATGCGGTGGTAATACAACTCTCTTGAGGCAGACCACTGGGGAGACCCCATATGTGTCGCCTGACCTGCTTTGGCGATATTTAGCTCTGATAATGTGACCGTTCATCTGGACTGTTGCCATTGTGAGATCAATCGAGGCCCCTACA
The DNA here is from genome assembly GCA_949317995.1 of Acholoe squamosa. Lineage (NCBI taxonomy): Eukaryota > Metazoa > Annelida > Polychaeta > Phyllodocida > Polynoidae > Acholoe > Acholoe squamosa. Next base: position 22,746,994 of record OX439044.1, read on the forward strand.
GCTTTAAAAAAGTCCAGACCCAGTATGACAGAATCCGTTATTGGCGCAACATACATGTGCCATTTGAACGTGAGTCCATCCGTTTTGAGGGTCACTGGGTCTGTGAAGTGGCCCTTCATGAAGCTGTCTGGCCCAGCCCCTTTCAACTTAATGGTCTCCTTTCGTGTAGGAGGGTGCTCCATGCTTTCTACAAAGTTCGAGCTGAGCACAGACACTTGTTCACCTAGGTCAATCAGAGCGTTTACTGCGGTCCCATTGATTACAACTGGTAGGACAAGACTCTCTGGGGCGTCTTTTATAGAGTTCTTTGTACGGAAGTAGACATTACGTATCCGAGGGTCCTCACGTCTTGCACCATCCTCTACAGTGTGCACCGTGTAGGATTTAGCACCCGAGTGAGGGCCCTCAGTGGGAACGTCTGGCCTTTGCCACTGCCATACCTTGGCGTTCTCTGGGGGGCGACCTTTGACAGCTTCAAACCGAGACTCTTCATGCCTAACCCAATCCCTCACAGCGCGCACCGTGCGGGAGTTGGCGTCGGCACAAGAGTCTCCAGTAACTAAGTCTGGTGTTTGTCCTTGATCTATATCTGGTGGACGACCCTGGTCAGCCTGGAATGGAATCAGGTCCAGTCCATTCCTGGCTAGTTTTTTGGTGGCTGTTGCTTTGGCTTGGTGCACTCTCTGGCAAAGTGCCCTTGCTCCCCACAGTTGTAACATTCACTCGGCCTTCCAGGTGATGTGCTGCGGGAGGGGCTGCGCCCAGGGCTTCTCGCAGGGCTCCTGCCCAGCCTGTAGCTTGGGTAGGGGCTAGGGGCTCTGGGGGAGCGCTGTTGGTGTTGGTGTAGTTGGTCATTGACAACAGATACAACCATCTTATGTATATCCTCCTTCAGTTCTGTAAGCTGGCTCATTTCCAGGCGTAACACGCCGAGATGTATCTCGTCATTGCCCGAGAAGGAGACATTCCTGATCTTCTTGTGCCCCAAAATAAACCTGGTATTGTGGATGGAGTGCCTGACACTCTTTATCGCCTCCCTCATTGATTTCAGGTTCTTTTCCCCCGCAATCAGCGCAGCTTTCTGCTCAGAGCAGCCCTGCAAGAAGGAGTCAACTGCTGCTTTCTCAATGGTCCGTTCCGAGTCCCCTCTGAACCCTTCCCTTGCCAAATCCATGCACCGCTGTGCAAATGCGTCCAGCACCTCATCAGGTTCCTGGCGCAGGTTTTGGAGCTCCCTGCGTGCTGTCGCCGGTTGTTTCCTGGCTCCGAATCGCCCCTTCAGTGCCTTGCAGACTTTTTTGTAGTCACGCCGAGTCTTTCTGGGCAGCAACCCGAAGAAGACAAGGGCATCATCTCTCAGATGTTGCACGAGGTTGTCGATCTTCTCCTCCCTGCCCCATCCGCATCTACGAGCAATTCTTTCGAACTGCTCCTTGTAGATCCCCCATTTCAACCGACCGTCGTAGGTGGGAATCTTTCCCTGGTGAGGTTTATCTCTGCCGTCCCTTGCTCTGTGCATTGGGGGTTCGTCCTCATCACTCGAGCTCGATGAACTGTCATCGGAGTCCGAGGATTCTGTGTCCTCGATCCTTGATTGCCTGCTCTTCCTCGACTCCTTCAGCACTTTGGCGCTGGCCTGGCTCACAGGTGAACGAGGTGCCTTGTGCTGTCGGTCATCAGTCCCTGTGTTGCCATTCCAGTCAGCGGGTGCCCTCTGCGGGTATGGCTGTAGACCTTTCGGGACATACACGTTGCCCTGCACCGTCTCTTTCTGGTAGGGCATCGAATGGAGTGGCAAGGAACTTTCACTCGGTGCTGGGCTACTCAGCGCCGCCCATGTCCTCTGTGCAAGAGCTGGGTTCTGCCGCAGAATGGCCTGCAGAGTCTCCGCTACATCGTCGGTTGGGAGCGTGTCGCCATGTGGGCGCCCTGCGGTGGCCCCGGTAGATGCCGAGGTGGCGCCAGCCCCGGGCGATGCTTGGTGCAACTCTGGCTCCGCACCCTCCTGGTCCGTCGGTGATTGCCCTACTCCCCGGGCCTCCCTTTGCCGCTTTTCTGCCTCCAGCTCTTCTATCCGTGCCATGGATCTCTGCAGTAGCACCTTCAAATCCTCGAAGTTCTCCGCGGCATCGACTTCTTCTGGGGACACGACCGTCACGTCCGCTGCACTATCCCCTTTCCTCCCAAATGTCACCAGGCCTTTAATGACCGCCTCCTGAAGTACTCCCCCGGTCTCTGGGCCGACGAATCTGAGCATCCCAGTCACATCTGAGAAAGGCCCCTGGTCGCGAACACACTGAACAATTTCCCGCGCTCTCGCTGACCCAATGCCCGGCAGGGCTTTCAAGTCCTCCGTACTCGCCTCGTTCACATCGAAACCGAGCTGAGACATCCTCGGGTATGTTAGGCTTATCCAATATATGTAAGTGGGTGAAGGGAAGACTCAGTGCAAGTAACCGAGAGAGCGTAATTAGTGGGCCAGGTGATATAGAATGCTACAGCAGGACTACAATTACTGGCTTATCTTATACAATGTTAGTATTTCCCCTCTTCACTTACTTTTCTGGATTCTCGATGGGGAGGGGGTGAGTTGTCAGTCAGTTAGTCCGTATGTACTTAAAAGTGATAATTTGCCAGATGACATGCATTGGCTAAGTTATGTCCTTATTGAATATGTAATGCACACAATTGCAAGCCTTGTAGGTTTCTCTTAAAAATTGGCCTAAAGTTCAATTATATGCAGCATTAGCCAATAGCATTGGTAAATTCACAGGAGTAAGGATATTTCAAGGAAAATCCAAAATACCAGGAAATAATGGAACTAGAGTCTGCCGGCCTTCCAATTAGAGTTGAGGGGGGGGGTCACCGTAGAATTGCCACTTTTTTTTTTTTTTTTTTTTTTTTTTATAGCCAGAAACCAAACAAGTTGATATTGGCTAATCCAGTAGAAGACACAAAATTATTTTTCCACTATTGAGAGCCACCATGCCCAAGGAGAATTTGAAATGGCAGGCAACCCACATGGGCAGAAAGTACCAAACCCCAAACTAATTAATTTTCCAAAAATTGACAAAAAATAATTATCCCAATGATATTGTCAATACTTATCAGTCACTTTCCAGTGTTACTGTGAGATAGTTCAAGAATATTAAGGATGGCTTGGATTGTCAATTCAAATCAGTGGACCATGAGGCTTTAACTGCCAGATCCAAGATGGCTACTCTGTAGGATTCCAGTAATCCTTATTAGTGGCAGCTTGACCCAGTTCCTCCAAGACAGGGCAAAGTTCACAAAACTTGGCCAAAGTTGGTGAAAAACACACAGAAATGATGGCCCCAGTGTGGTTAACAAAATAAATCCAATGGTTTTCTCAGAATATAGAGTTCTCCTTGTGAGCAGATGGATTAAATATATGCTCACTGTACACAAAAAGTGATGGGGGAGACTGAGGGTATTCCTCCTGGCTTCCTCCACAACTTTCACAAAAACAGTTCTGGTGCCCACAGGTTTTGTAGACACACAGTTTATCCACAACGGCAAGTACTCCTGGCACCAAATGTGAGACTTTCACAAATGACCCCTTAACATCAGAGTATCTTACCTTGAAGATGTGGGAGAGACAACTCCAGCACCTGTGTTGTGGTCTGCAGTCAGCTCTAAAGTGCGGGAATCTCGCGTCAAGAGCCAGCGCATCGGGCCCGGAGTTTCCGGGGCCGGGGAACCCCCGTATGACATCATAAGCTCGCGCGCCCGGACGCACGCGTCCTACAAAAGTAGTCCATGATTTGACCAGAACAAGGACAATCAAGTTGGTTGATTTAAATTTTCCCTCTGGATTGAGTTTTCTCTCATATTCTATACAGGCTACATACAGTATGAATAATAATAATTGTAGAACTGACCTGTTCATGCACTGCCGAGGATCTTATCATTGGTGTGAGGTCACAATAAATTTGTTTCCAACCAACCTTGTTGTTTTCCTATATGCTTTCAGAATTACATAAATAAATTATCAGACTGCTGTAATAAACTGCAGCTACTTGTCAATAGAGATAAAGCCAAAGTCCTGGTCATGTATGCAGAGCGAGCCCCCAGCTGAGGATAAAGTTCTCAGACCACTCACTAAATTAGTGCGCCCACTTACAGATATCTTGAACTAAATGTATGGACTGCGAGAATCGAAGGCCAAAAAAGGATATTATGCAGATGGGCTGAGTATGAAAGGCTAAATAAATGTTCTCTGCTATCAGTCAGTAGCTCGGAAAATGACCAATGTCTCATATTTTTTAGGAGTTTTCTATTCAATATATCTGAGGACCCCAATCCCCTGACGATTCAATCAATGTTCTTCCTGGAGAGGCATCTTCACAATAACGGAACCTATCACCATAATTCGAATTGGGGTGTTTCAAGATGGCTGCAGGTTACTTTGTAAACAAAATGAAAGTTTGTAAAATAGCAGATATAGAAGCAGTGCAAGGGGTAGACCTTACATCCACAGTAGCCTATGAGACAGGTCTAACTACAGGTCAGTCGTTTTATCAGCCACATGCTATGGTTATTGTTTAGCACGCTTTGGAAGTTTATGCTGGTATTACTGTAATTCAGTTGACAGTTAAAATGTGGTATCACTGTAATTCATAACAAGTATCACTGTAATTCTGGGGTATCCTGTTAGATGAACTTAGGTTTCTGGCTTTAGGATGCAATGTACAGTGTCCAAATAAATGAGACATGTACCTATGAGAAATTAGACTTCATTTGTCTATTGCTTCCAACCACCAATCCCTAGGTAACAAAGCTCAACCATGTGGTTATGAATCACTGTAATTCCCACTCACAAATAGTGTATCACTGTATATTGTAATTCTGTATATTTTGGTGTAGTTTCTCATGTCAGCAAACTACCATTCTTGTACTTATCTGTACGATGGTGTCTTGTCAACTTGTAGCAACATAAAATACTAGAGCAAGTTAAAAAGAATTCAGGCATTCTGCGATGACATAATAATTTATAGTTATAACTAGTGGCTTTGCCACTAGAGTTAGGGGCCAGAGGTCCACTCACTGGGCCCCCCTACCCTCTCCTTTTTCCCCAAAAGGCCATACAGCGTGGGAATGTCCTGCAGCGTCCCTGTGTGACACAGATCTTATCAGCCCGGCCTTCAGTGTTGCCTAGTGGTACGATATAGCCAAAACGAAAGTAGCAACATCACTCTCCAAGCAGATATTCTCAGATGTACATTCAAAAGTTTGGACTGGTATATCCTTATCACTATAAGTTCTGTTGAGGTTATATTTCACTGACATGTTAACTGATACATAAATGATAAGTTCTGCACTAGTATTCTGTCGTGAATTATCAAAGGTCTACTGGATGCATTTCTATAGAGAGAAGTAATGGTGGACGTGTCAGCATATTCTAGGGAATTGTTGTCAAGTAGGCCTAGGCCTACTCTCGGGAGAGTAGGTCTTTGAGTTTTATGTGTTTTCTTCCAAGTACCATTGAAATGATAGGATTTGTTTGCAGAGGATGTAGTTTTATTTAATTTAGGACCCCTGTATCACAATAGACTTTGTCATTTTCAAAAAAAAAATCAAGTTAACTTTGAAAAAAGTACATAATTTTTTCTAGCCTCTCTTGGTTTATCTGTTCCTGGCAAGCACTCAAGTTTATTTTAATGGGGTGAGTACCAGCGACAAACTAATGCCTTTTTATATATAGGGTAAATATGAACAGAATTACAGTGATACACTTACACAGAATTACGGTGATACCTGAAAATTTTCAATAAAAGAATTACGGTAATACCAATTTCTGAATTACGGTGACTCCGAAGATTTTTAAAAAGGCAATTCTTGCACAAACTAGTACATGGGTGTGGACCACTAAATTTGACATGGTGACATGGCAATTTCTTAAAATCGACATGTGACATGAGAGGTTCTTAGAGGTGACATGGGACATGGGAATTTAAGTGACATGTGACATAACCATTTCTTAAAATCGACATGTGACATGAGAGGTTCTTAGAGATGACATGGGACATGGGGATTTAAGTGACATGTGACATAACCATTTCTTAAAATTGACATGTGACATGGGGGACCCCCCATCCACACCCCCTAGTACATATCAAGTAGATCCAAGTGTTGGGTCTGCAGCATTAACGCCAATACTTCAATCTGTCCAAAGTAGATGTTTCAAATAGCCATACATATCCTACAATTCAATAGAGAAAAAATGAGGTGGACCCAAATGCCACCATCTTGAAACACCGCAATTGTATACATAGGATTTGGTGGCCGATGATATACACACATCCTCGAGGTGCGAATAAGCGCTCACCTCCTCGAGGTGCGAGCAGTGGCCTTATTCTCACCTCGAGGAGGTGTACCACATCGAGGTGAAAATAAGAATCCTTATTCTCACCTCGAGGAGGTGTACCACATTGAGGGGGGGGGGAGGGGTTGGGTTGGGGGGACAAACAAATTTCAGACCCCTCTAAGGGGGGGCCCCTTTTGAGCGAAAAATTTTAGACCCCTTGGAGGGGGGACGAAAAAAATTTCGCCACGCATGCGCGGAATTTCACCAACCCCCCCCAAGCTGGCAATAAATGACTTGTCCCTACTAGAGCAGGGTGGCTTTGGGGGATAAAAAAAATTGAGACCCTTCTTAAAAAAGTTCTTTTGGGTAAGGGAATGATCAATTTTTAACAACATGCAGGGGGGTTGGTGAAATTCCGCATGTGCGCGGCAAAAAATTTTGCATTCCCCCTCCGAGGGATCTACAATTTTTCCGTGCCCCCCTTTTATTCTTTAGTGGCGCGTGGGCTTTTTCGCTCAAAAGGGGCGACATTTTTTTTGTCCCCTCCTAAGGGAGTGGTCATTATTTATCAACGAGGGGGGGGTTGTGGGTTTCAGGGGGGCCTAAAATTTTTCAGACCCCTCCCAAGGGGGGGCTAAAAAAAATTTGACACACTCTTGAGGGGGGCTAAAAAAATTTACCCTCTTTTTAGAAAAAAAGCCAGCGCACTACTATAGATCAAAGAGGGGCGCGAAAATTCTCCTCGCCTCCGGTGCGGGGGGGGCGCAAAAGATTTTGACTGCCGTCGAGGGGGGCGTAAAAAATTTTCGCGCATCCGCGTGAAAACCCACCACCCCCCTGTTGATAAATAATGACCGCTCCCTAAGAGGGGTCTGAAATTTTTTTGTCCCCCCCAACCCACCAACCCCCCCCCCTGTTGTTAAAAGATGACCACTCCCTAACAAAAGGGGGGGGGGTGTAAAAATTTTGGCCATTTTGGGGCAGGGAAGCCCCCCTGGTATGGCCTGCTCAGGATGCTGTACCTCTACCTCCTCGAGGTGAAAATAAGGAACTTTGTCTTCATGTCGAGGTGAGAATAGTGCTGCTATTCTCACCTCGGCGAGGTGCGTATAAGGGCGATTATATGCACCTCGCCAAGGTGAAAATAAGGACAGTTATTCGTAGAGGTGCGAATATCACTTCCCGGATTGGCCAGCATAACGGTACCAATAGCGCATATAGTGGATTCTTGACTTGAGCCACCGAGCTTGAGCTGTCATCAGTTATATTGGAATATTGAAACCCCAGTAAGATAGCCAAATTATCAGTGATTTGTCAGATCGTCATCAGCTATATTGAGATCCGGGATTGGGATGAGAAGATGGCAGAATACCAGGTATCCTCTACTACTGCAACGGGTGGTATGCTCTCATAACTAGTTAATAGCCAGCTATATGGAATCATTTCATACTACTCTTACTACTATTTGAGGGGTTCTGGCCATAAACTCAATTGAAATAAGCTCAAAATTTGCAGATATAAGTTCTAATGGGGGGGGGGGCTACAGGGGGAAATATGTTGATGCGCTCAGTTGAATATGACAAATCAAACAGCAACATCTCAATTTCCAAGCCTACAGAAGAAAACCCCATAATGCAAAAAGAATCATTTCTGAATTGTCTATTTGTGGTCTGAATCCTTTTAACTCATCACGATTTACATCAAATTTGCACTTTGCTGATTTTTCCAAATAGGTAATTATATCAGGTGACGCATGTTTTGTAAGTGTGTCCCTACACGTGTATACGTACACGGCCTACACAAGGTACCAATTAATATACAAGGGATATGAAAATCAAAATACCGATGGGTTATAGAGAAACACGAGCATTTAGAAAGGTTCTCGGGTATTGTGGACCTGCATTATCAGCAATAGGCCCTAACTCATCTTTTCTGCAGAGGAAGGGGGGCGGGGCAATGTAGGTTCGCAGTAAACCCACTCATCAGCATACACAAGGACGCAATAAATAAAAGAGCGTTTAGGTGATGGGACATGGCTATTGTGGGTGAATATAGACCGGCCGTGCTTGGTAGAGCATCTCTGATTGTTTCAGACTCAGCCTAAAGGTGTGACTCACAGATAACTGAGGCAAAGTGGTAACAAACGCATTCACCGTAGAGTTTTCTGAATGCATAAATGGCTCTATGCTGAGGTTGATATTGTTTGGCCATCTCAGAAGAGGATAATTCTTTATCAAATGTAAATGTTATTTCATAATGCAGCTATTTAAACATTAGGGCGTTTTGTTTATGAGAACTCTTTTATTATCTAATTGATGGAAAAAAACAATTAATTACTTTACATTATATAATTAAGCCAATGTATACCTGTAGTGTGTGAGGATTCTAATAAATGTAGTGAGTGGCTTTAATAGATTAAAGTTGTGTAGGTTGACGTTGAACCTCTCCTCACTTCTTAATTAACATGGCAATCAGGGATGTTTGCGTGCCGGTGTTCGTCTGCATTGCTGTAAGCATCTTATTACATGAGATCCACGCTACTTTCTGTGATTTAATCTAACCACCTACAGTTCAGTAAAGGCATTTAGGTTCTGTTTAATTAAAAATGCCGTAACTTAATGAATGTATTCGTTTTGAAATCATTTGATTGCAATTGATATAATTAAATCTTCATTAAGGAGACCTAAATGGCCTCGTCCTTGGAATCAATATGTAGCCGTTCACAATTGCAAGTGTCATAGACTGTAGGGTATAGAATAGCCTTTCATTGATTACTATGTGTATTATGTATAAACATAGACGGCTGGTTACATTTCCTACCCAATAGTAATTAAGAAATGTTTCATCACCTAACATCTTGCTCCATGAGTAGGTCCCTGGGTACTAATCAAAGTAGATGGCAAATGGTGTGACTTTTCACTAAGCCCACGACCCCGTGCCCAGTGTCTGGTTGTCTCAGCTGCAATAAACAAGTTGCGTAAGACCCTCTTTGTTGTTCTGATTCGACAGAACACTTCAGAACGTGCATATTAGCGCAACAATAGCAGTGGCAATAGATATCCGGCCATTATGAAATAGCCTATACCTTGTTTATGTCAACCATATATAGGATTATATCAGATTAGTAATAGAGTTAAATGATAGATAACAAGTATGGAAGCTAATCATAAGAGCTAACAAACATTTGATATGAAGCTGGCACAGTTACAGTTCACCAAGGAGACAGGAGAAGTACCGTTATCTCCCACGTATAAGGCGCATCCCGCCTATAAGGCGCACCAAGAGTTTAGAGATTTGACCAGAAAAATAAAAAAAAATCATAACTTTTGTTCTACTGAATGGATTTTGAAAAATCAATAACCTATGTGTTGCATGGACCCCCCCCCCCCGACCCCCCTGGACCCCATATACAGCTGATGAGGTTATATGGGAGTGTAAGATATCAAAATGAAGGTCTTGATCTTCCCCTTGAGGATCCAGGAAGAACTAAAACCTCTCGTATAAGACGCGCCTTATACGCAGGAGATTACTGTAGTCCCCATCCTCCTAAGTGCCGCTATGGGATGAATGCATCATGCCTATTGGGGGCCGTTCAAATATTACGTAACACAATTTTGGCCACTTTTTGACCCCCCCCCCCTTCTCCCCTTGTAACACTTTGTAATAATATGACCAACCCCCCCCCCCCAATTATGTAACACTGGTCAGACCCGCCCACCCACCCACCCACACATCAGTTATGATCTGGATATCTTTTGATTCCAAGCAACAATGTGCAGGGTTTTCTTATCAATATTCCTAAATTTATTTGATCCCTCTCAATTTGACAAGAAATGTAGGAAGGTCTCAAAAATCACATTAAAATGCTTGTCAATTGTCAAATTTCCTCATGCAATGTATTCTTCATTTTTATTATATAACACTTGGGCAGACCACCCCCCTCCCCTTTAACAAAGTGTAACAAACTCAATGACCCCTCCCCTGTGGTGTTACGTAATATTTGAAGGGCCCTTGGTTGTTATGATGCATGATAGCTGCCCCAGTGAGGAGCTGCGCTCATGCATCATGTTGACCCTACAATACAGGCTTGACACATTAAAAGTCCACATCTACTGGTAGGTTTAGTGGGCATCTAAATGTGTTTTACGTCTCATTGTCTGTGCATTGTTCGGTAACAACATCTCAACATAAAAATGCCGCTGTCTATACCACTCAACAAGAAAAAGATTTTTTTTAACTTCAAAAAATATTTCAAAATGCTGGGCCATGATAAGGAGCTATAAAGAAACGTTCTGAAACATTTTGTAACATTGTATTTTTGTTGACTGGGTACTAGTCATTGCCAAGGTCACAGTGATAGCAGAAATAAAACAAAAGGTTAATACATACATTTTCAATGAATTACACATTATCATAAACTTTAATAATTTCTTTCTCCATGTAATGAATTGCCACAATGGCATCTCTTGAATTACTGTAATACATGAAGAAAACTCAGTGACACCGGAGTCGTTTGGGATGCATCCCCCATACTTTTTCAAGACGGCCCTAAAGATTATAAAGAAAATTACCATTATCAAGTTTATTCCCCATCCCAACACGTTTTCTGGCTGCGCTGCACCCACTGAAACTATACAGATACTATGTCTTTTCTCATCAAGATTTCATTATTTAAATATGTAATCATAATTTATAAAGGTCTTTAAGAGAAAACTTAAGGCCAGGCTTGGAACAAACCTCAAGGGCGAGAGAAAGAACTACTTAAACAGAGACGTGGACATTAACCTCTCCAACACCCCACCCCCTTACCGACCCGCTCCCATTATCTATCTATCTATCTATCTATCTATCTATCTATCTATCTATCTATCTATCTATCTATCGATCTATCGATCTATCTATCTATCTATCTATCTATCTATCTATCTATCAAGCTCCTTTTTTTTAACCTTCTGGGGGGCCCATGTACAGCTTAGATGATCATAATTGGCTTCTCTCATTCATCGATCTATACATATCTTGTATATATACCTTTTCCCCTTGTTACTCCTGTTACCATTCTGCACACTGTTATAAATAACAGTACTAAATTTAGGCATATTATGCCTAAATTTAGTACTGAAACTCTGTCAAATTTAATGGTGAATCCCTGTAATTGAAAAAGAAAATGATGGTATCCCCTAAAATGTTTCATCCTAAAGAGGTCCACTGACATCTCATTATGGTGCAACTTTATGAGGTGAGTTAACTTTACAGTGAAATCCTGTAAACTGTACACTGCAAAAATGGTGTTTAGATCCTAAACACAATTCTAAACATATTCTTGCAACGTTTTTGTAATCACATTAATTTCCTAAACATGTTTAGCCAAACAATGTGCTTAGCTCAAGTGTTTAGAAATCTAGGTGTTTAGGTTCAAAATTTGTGTTTAGATATCAATGAAATTTTGCATTTAGATGTTTATGAATTTTGTGTTTAGATGTCTAAGTGATTTGGTGGGAAGTAAGGGTTTGTAGACATTGTATCCATTAAAAAAAAGGAATATCTTTTGTTTGTTTTCTCATTTACTGGAGGATATCAGCAAGTATTTACACTGCAAAGTCTCCAAAGATGTCAGCCTCAGCTATGTACACATATAATTATGTACACACTGCATTAGAATAGTAGACTTGAGGAAGTACAACAGGTTGGCAGGAAGGACACTGCTTTATACTTTACAAAATAACATGACATAGGTGTAAGTCATGGAGCTCATTGATTATTTTATAGTAATGATGGTGGTGTAAGTTGAATTTAGTTAATTTTTTATTGTTGAGTCTATTTTCATAGCATTTAATGAAATGACACTATGATAAACAAGGAGTTTGGGGATATTTGTCACAACAATTGGTAATAACTGTCTGCAAATAGTACATTCAGAGGTAGTGCTGCTACCTGGTGTGGATTTGACATCCAACTATCTAAGCATATTGATGTTTAAATCTAAACACCTAATATTCACCTGCTTAAACTCTAAACATCTGAACATGTTTAGCAAAAATGTTTATGTATTTAGAATAAAAGTGTTATTTTCCTAAATGTGTAGTCGATGATACACCTAACTGACCTATATGTTTAGGTTTTAAACATGTTTAGACCTAAGCATGTTTAAAATCTAAACACCATTTTTACAGTGTAGTTTGTTTCAATGTCACTAGATGGAAAACAATGACCACATAAACAAGTAAGATATGTCAATTCTCTGATAACATGGAATAATGATTGAAAATGGGTAGGATTGAACTGCATTAATCATACACACTGCCTTTCCATAAAAATGTAACCTGTAGAGAGTTAGAAATATGGTTATATACTGGGCCCATATCAAGTAATTCAAAATGGGAATTTGCAACACCATTCCCAGTGACATTTATAACCATACACCGCGTGACCGGTCTATGATCAGCAGACCAAGGACTGGTTATGAGCACAAATATGCTTATGCTTTATCTTTACAGACAAAGCTGTTGAAAGCAGTTTTTAAATCTAAAAATCTCCCTGGAACCATGGATCAAATCTATACTGTAGACAGTGTAGAGTGATACAAGGATGTATGAGAGGCTGCCTAAACAAGCCTAACACCATACTAAAGAAACAGTGAACGACCGTAAAAATATGGAGCAACAGTGGACCCTAAAATTATGGGGAAAAACTCCGGCCTCCCCCGTTGCCAGTGAAACACCGTTTTTCAAGGGAGTTATTTTTTACTGTGCACCGTTGCAGCCAAATGGCTCTACTATCCCTGAAGGACGACAAGACATCTGCATATTGTAACAATTATCACTTAAATTGCATTTATATGTAGTATTGCCACAACATTTTGTCTGGCAGATCATGTTGTTTCGGAGATGAATGACAATATATAAAAAAAATTCGCGTTGTTCATATTTTTGCGAACTATATATCTTGAAAATGTGTCCCTTGCAGGTGGTTTGCCTCATGTGAAGGGTGGGTATAGGGGGTGGAAGTAGCTTTTTTTCATTAGTTGTATTCGTTGACACCAGTACCAGAGGTTGATCCAGAAATCCTAAAAGGGAGGGACATATTATTGGAAAGAAAAAAGGCCCTAGTGATTTTTGGGACCAAATGTTTCCCCTATAAATCTGCTGTTACAATAATAACTATTAGTAACGACTTTGTACTTCCCAGCAAAGAAAAACTTCTGGCTAAATGAAGTTGAATTTGGTTAACCATTTGTGATACAGCTTCGCCCAATTGGCTAAGGGAATACAAGTACTAGCGTAATCCCAGCAAACCCTGTATTTGTATATGACACAGTGTAGTTTGCACTATGCTTGGTGATTAAGAAAATCTGAAATTCGCGAATTTTAATACACGCGAAAATGTCTAATGGCTTCTCCTAGAACTGTTTTAAAATACCCTAATTACTGCACAGAAAAAAAGTCCAAGTTTGTCAGTATAATGTAACTTAGTCAAAATAGCTAGATAATCTTAGTCAATGCATCTGACTATTTGGTGAGTAACGATGCCTTTAGAACTTGTGTCAGACTCATTGACTACCCAAAGGTTAGTTAGGGGCCATCCATAAATGACCCCACCCCCCCCCCCTCATCATGATTTTTGCCAATATTGCAATGTTGAAGTTATACGAAAAATTAATTCTGTCATGCCGGGCCTGACCCCACCCCCTCCCTTCCATCATTTGTGGATGGCCCCTTACTTTGACTAAAGGATGGTGCAACAGGATTTTTGTGGCAGGTGTCACAAATAGGTCTATAGATGTCAATATTATGATGATTTTCGATTGCTCTACTTACTCCAGGCTTTTCACACTTCAACCGAACATTATGCTTGACAAAAAATACCAAATAATTTGGTAATTTATCAAAGGAACCAGGTTGTGAGACAGTGAAACACCTATTCTGTGGTAACCTAGATGTATACAAATATGCACACTATTGTACCTCATATTGTATGGCAAACCCATGGCTTTGGCTCAGGGTTTGCAAAAGAAAATGGAGTCAAACATTTATTATGCCTCCTAAATGATGACACTCTGTTTCACGGGTGAGCAAATCCTTTATAGGCTTTAGCCCTACCTTCCCACCTACCTTTCAAATTGAGGTGTGTCTGTTAAAGTCGAAACCAAAGCCTCCTGTAAAACCTATACACTGAAAGAAAACAATCTAATATAAGTTAGACAAAACCCCTAATTTATTTTAATTAGCATATATTACTAACACAGGACTAACATTTTACTAACAATGGTCAGCTGCTTAGTTACATTGACTAACCTATTCAGGCAAGCTAGCCCGACTTGAGTTATTGGAGGAACGAGGAAGAAAGAGGGAAACACCTTTTGTGTGGATATTCAATATATTATATGCATATATCCACATTTTAGCTCTCTGACTTAAACCCAGAGGAAGTTAGCTCAGGGGGGTAAATGAAAATGATTTGAGCAAATACGATATGAACTCCAAGAGTCTAAGAGTGTGAACATCGATGTAATGCATAGCAAATACAAGAAGAAAAGCAGCCCGAGCAAGCCAGCGAATAAAAAGGCGAAAACCGGCGACAAAATCAAATGTGGTTATTGTGGAAGTGAGCACGTAAAAGGCAAAAAGAACTGTCCCGCAGCAGGTCATACTTGTGAGAAGTGCAACTTAAATAGACATTACTCCAAGGTTTGCCGCACGTCTAAATCTCATATTTCTCAAATTGTCGAGGGGGAAAAGGAGGATAGTCCAGATGATAACGCATCACACATATTCATTTGCAGCGTGACGACTAGCCAAGTAAATGTGACATCATCGAAACCCACTCAAAACGACAAATTGACAGATTCGAGTAAAGGCTGGTTCATAAAGCTCAAGACAGGTCCAGATATCCTATCATGGTACATAGACTCAGGAGCAGAAATATCGGTGATGCCTGACACGCTCTACAAAAAGTCATACGGTAATATTCAGCCAACCAGATGCACACTGTTTGCTACCGGCGAGCATCAATTGCAGACGCTAGGATGTGCTCGTCTGGAGTTGAAACGTGGAGACGCTACCATCCTTGAAGATGTATATGTAGTAAAAGGCGCTAAGTCGCTACTCCTTGGACAACCCGCCATCGAAAAATTAGGACTAATACCTAACATACCTGGTGCATATAGGGTCAGAGCTGTAAACAGTGATAGTCCTAAATTGGACACAAAGCATAATGTCATCAAGGCCTACCAAAAGCTCTTCAAAGGACTGAGTAAGCTCAAAAGCAAGTATACTATTCGACTTAAAGATGACGCAAAACCTTTCTGCCTCTATACCTACCCCGTGCAGGGTACCATTACCTCTTATTAAAAAGGTAGAGGAAGAAATTGATGCACTCATAAAGTCAGAAGTGATCGTGCCCTAGATGAACCAACACACTGGTGCGCGCCTATTGTGGTCATACCTAAGCCTAACGGGAAAGTACGATTATGTGTGGACTTGACCAAGCTCAATGAAGGAGTCCGATGTGAACTCTATGTGATGAAAACGGTAGAGGAGACTCTCGGGAGTATATCAAGTGGAAGTGTGTTCTCCAAGCTAGATGCTAATTCTGGCTTCCACCAAGTGTTACTGACTGATGAAAGTGCTAAACTAATTATGTTCATAACACCTTTTGGTAGATATATGTTCAGGGACCTACCATACAGAATCTCATCCACACCTGAGCACCTCCAAAAGTGAATTGACAAACAACTGACAGGTCTACAAGGAGTGTTATGTCACATGGACGATATCCTCATGATCGGCAAAGACAAGCAAGAGCATGATGAGCGCCTTACTAAAGTGCTGAACCAACTGCAACACAGCTGGATCACTTTGAACAGGGACAAGTATGTCTTTGCCTCAAACTACACTACCTTGGTCAAGTGATAGATGCAGACAGCATCAGGAAAGACCCAGCGAAGGTCAAAGCGATCATTGACTTGCCCGAGACGTCCCAGATGTCAGACGATTCCTCAGCATGGTCAATCAACAAATGAAGTTCCTCAATCTACTTAAAAAGGTTTCAGAGTGGACTTGGGATCTCCCACAAAAAGCAGCGTTCGAAAAACTGAAGCAAATGCTAGCTTCCGACAAAGCCCTTGCTTTATACGACCCATAGAAAGAGACAATCATTTCTGCAGATGCAAGTAGTTATGGTGTTGGGGCCGTGATCAGACACGAAAAAAGTGTTATGGCAGTCAGCAAGTAGGTACGACTAGAGAGCGCGCTCTACATTATTGGTCAATTTGGACATAAATAAGAGTAGCCAATCATTGGATTTTAAGCAAGAGTTAAACCTACAGTGGGCGATATTGGATACAAGAACAGCCTTTGCACTGCTCCAACCCACCCACCCTCTTACCTACACACACCTGGCCGGACACCGTCAACACCGTAAGTGTACGAGGGTCAACAATGGCTCAAGGCTTTGATATTCAAGCACTGTGGGATACTATAAAAGACCTAGCAGAATCTGATACTAACCAACATGGTACCCCAACCACAGTGTTACAGCAAAAAGTAGGAAATCTATCTTCTAAACTATGCAATGAGGTTAGCCTCGCACATGAAAATTCAAAATGAAACTTCGATGAGGTAAAAGACCTTAAAGAAAAAAATGAACAATTAGAAAGAGAGCTGAATGCAATAAAGAATAGGATGAATGAGGCAGAAATGGTTACGAGAGTGAATAGAGTAGCCATTGATGAAAACAGAGAGCAGATCTGTATTCTTGACAATACTATAAGAAGGTGGAACATTGTAGTGGATGGGCTACGGTTTAATGAGGGTGAGAAGACAAAGGATGTAGCATACAACTTATTGACCACTTTCTGCTGTTAAGACTTTTCCCTGAGCTCTACCCTCCACTGTAAATCAATGTACCAATCGCACCCAGGTTCCATACCCTCAACGGGTCTATAGCCCCCTCCCCTCAGCCTCCCACCCATTTGATTGGCTGTTGGTAGTGGCCTGCCCCAGTTTCTGGGTGCCAAAGGACAGTTAGGCAGAACGCCAACACACTGCGCCGCTTGCTGCCCGCGTTTCTCGGCGCCAATGGACAGTTAGGCAGAACGCCAACACACTGCGCCACTTGCTGCCCGCGTTTCTCAGCGCCAAACACACAGTTAGGCACCTAACTGCATTTCTTCGCGCCAATGGACAGTTAGGCACGCCCCCAGAAGCCACGTGTTCGCTGGTACTGCTGCAGTAGCTGCAGTACCAGTGAAAGTGTTGTTTGTTTACAATGTGACGATGTATTGGTATTTTTGACCCAAATGTGTTGTTATTTGAAAGAAATCTTGCTTTATTGTCACAGTACACATGGATTATTATCACAACTCGTCCTTTTTTGCCGCATGGTGCCGAGAAATTGTTAGATTTGAACAAATCATGACACCGCGTGCTGCGCGGCCCCGTTGGTGGTCCGAGATTGGTGGTCCGAGAACAGGTCTGTATCATTCTTACACCAATACCCTCAAAACATCGCTGTAGAGGCCAAAAATGCTGGGGAAAGGCCATAATGGCCAAAAACTCCTATATGAGGTTTTTTTTACCCGCTGCACCCCCTTTTGCCAGTCCTGTACTGGCATGTACCCCCCCCTCAAAAAACCCTTTTTTGACCTCTTCCTGCCTTAAACATAGCCTTTTTTTCGCCAGTTGAGCACAAAACAGGTATCTTTTGGCAGAAGGTAGTGCGCATCCACACCATGGTAAGGGCACAGGTGGACTGGCTGGGGCCGAAAAGGCATCTAGTCAACCGATTTTTTAGGGGGGCATGTTCTTTAGGGGGACGAAACACCCCAGATTGATACCAAACATTCCATAACCGCACATATTATTTGCATAATTAGCATAATTATGCAGTATCTTGGTACTGTTCAATATAATATAGATATGTTCCATTGGTCCATTATAGAATTCATATGCTTGCAAGTATAAACTACTGACACCTAGTTGGGGTTTCGACAAAAATTTGTCTGAGGACAGGTCTGTATCATTCTTTCATCAATACCCTCAGAACATCACCAAAATTGCTAAAACTATCGTAACTTTGTTCACATTGTGCAGATTTGAAAATAAAGACCGTCATAATGTTTGCCAGCTCGAGCTACCCTTAATCTATAGGTCACACTATGGGAAACTCCTATTATTAAGGGAGTTATGATTTTTTTTTTGTAAAACTGCCAGTTCATGGACCTCTCTGTCAGTGTCTGGACTGGCGTCTGCCCCTGCATCCAAAAAACCCTTTATTTCGATCCATTCCTTCCTCAAACCTGCCCTTTTTCGCCGGTGACACTTAAAACAGATAGGTTTTGGCTGGAGGTAGGGCGCTACCACACCCTGGATAGTGCACAGGTGGACCGGCTGCGGCCGAAAAGGCTTCTAGTCAAAAAAATTCTTTTTCAAAACCGATTTTTTAGGGGGCATGTTCTTTAGGGGGACGAAACACCCCAGATTCATACCGAACACTCTATACCCACGCATATTATTTGCATAATTAGCATAATTATGCAGTGTCCTGGTACTTTTCAATATATATATATATATATATATATATATATATATATGTGCCATTGCTCCCTTATAGAATTCATATGCTTGGAAGGATAAACTCCTGACACCTAGTGATTAAGTATTGACATTAAAAAGATTAATGGCATTTTATTCATTTGTGCATCATGTCCAGATTGGCATGATGCACACACATTTTGTCAGTAATTAGTCAAAATATGTCAGAAATAATGCAGGATTTGTCAACAATTAGTCAATATATGTTAGTAATTACTCACTATTTGTCAGCAATTAGTCAATATATGTGAGTACTTAGTCACTGAATATCAGCAATTATCAATACATGGTAGTAATTACTTACATTTTATCAGCATTTAGTCAATATATGTTAGTAATTGCTCACTATTTGTCAGCAATTAGTCAATATATGTTAGTTATTACTCACAATTTGTCAGCAATTAGTCAATATATATATATAAATAATCACTCACTATTTGCCAGCAATTAGTCAATACATGTCAGTATTTACTCACAATTTGTCAGCAATTAGTCAATATATGTCAGTATTTACTCACAATTTGTCAGCAATTAGTCAATATATGTCAGTATTTACTCACATTTTGTCACCAATAAGTCAATATATGTCAGTGTTTTGTCACTATTTGTCAGCAAATAGTTGATATAAATATCAGTACTTAGTCACTATATATATAAGCAATTAGTCAATATATGTCAGTATTTACTCACTATTTGTCAGCAATCACCCAAATCAGTCAGTACTTGGTCATTATATAACAGCAATTAGTCCATATATGTCAGTACTTAGTCACTAGATATCAGAAATTAGTCAACACATGTCAGTATTTACATAAAATTTGTCAGCAATTAGTCAATATATGTCAGTATTTACTCACTTTTTGTCAGCAATCATTCAATATATGCCAGTACTTAATCATTATATAACAACAATTAGTCCATTTATGTCAGTAATTACTCACAATTTGTCAGATATTAGTCAATATATGTCAGTATTTACTCGCATTTTGTCAGCAATAAGTCAATGAATGTCAGCACTTTGTCCCTATTTGTCAGCAATTAGTCAAAATATGTCAGTAGTTATGCACAATTTGTCAGCAATTAATTAAAATATGTCAGTACCTTTGCACTATTTGTCAGCAATTAGTCGATATGTCAGTGGGCTTCCCTAGCTCACTTAAAAGGGTCTATTTCTCCTCTTTCCTTTCCCCTCAGATGTGTGTGGTGCACATATGCGCAGGCACTGACACATTCCTCTGTGAAATTGTGTGATGTAGTTCTCGCCATGAATATAACCTCAGCTGTCAAAATGGCGTTAAACATCTATTACTCACTCACTCACTCTTGATATGTCAGTAATCGCTCATAATTTATCAGAAATTAGTCAATATATGTCAGTATTTACTCACTATTTGTCAGCAATCACCCAAATCAGTCAGTACTTGGTCATTATATAACAGCAATTAGTCCATATATGTCAGTACTTAGTCACTACATATCAGAAATTAGTCAACACATGTCAGTATTTACATTCAATTTGTCAGCAATTAGTCAATATATGTCAGTATTTACTCACTTTTTGTCAGCAATAAGTCAATATATGCCAGTACTTAGTCATTATATAACAACAATCAGTCCATTTATGTCAGTAATTACTCACAATTTGTCAGATATTAGTCAATATGTCAGTATTTACTCGCATTTTGTCAGCAATAAGTCAATGAATGTCAGTACTTTGTCGCTATTTGTCAGCAATTAGTCAAAATATGTCAGTAGTTATGCCAAATTTGTTAGTTAACATGAACATCCTCCCATGACTCTTTTGCCAAACCAAAAGGGTCAATGTGATCTAAACGGCCATCTAAACTCCTAAACCCCTCGTGAAAGTGGTCTTGCAGCTTTGCTGCACCCTCTCGACCCCTAGCATCTTCGTTGCTGGCAGTGGAACCATCCCTTGACTACTATGACATTGATTATGCCTTCAGGCAAGGACCACCTAAGAACTCAGTGAGAACCTTAATAACCGTCATGCTCAAAGCAGAAATTAGGGATCACATACTATCAAAAAAGGGCGAATTAAAATAAAAATGGCCACAAGTATTTCTGTCTGATGATTCCAACCCGACAATTAAAAAACAAAAGGCTGATGTGAGATCAATCGCCCACCTTGGTCAAGAGGCTGGGATAGATGTAAAGCCCCGAGGGAGGGGTCTTATAGAAAACGGCATAAACGGCAAATTTCCTCACAAAGCTATCAGTGACCTCCCAGATGAACTCCAACTGGCCAATGCAAAGACTATAGTGACCGACAAATATGTAGCGTATCAAGAAGATTTGGCACCTCTTTCAAATTTCTACCCATGTTAAATCACCTATAATGGAATAACATTCAGAACTGTTAAATGTTATGGTGATTGTACATAATAGAAAACAATACGAGCTTTGTGAACTCCTTCTGACTAGCACTACATTGAGCCTATAGCGTCCAAAAATAGACCAGCTTCTATAATAAGCCTATAGCATCAAGGCAGGTTGCGACGCGCCTGACTACTATGGCAATCAAAACTTTTCCAGTTGACAGGTCTGGCCTAATGACCTAGTAAGGTACTTTAACAACACAGATGATCACTACAGTGACACACCTGTATACTGAAACCACATAAAGCGATATCATATGTTATCTAGAAATCTTTTATAGTTGATATATTGCTCATGTTATACTAAATACTTATACTTGCAGACAAAAATGTCTACAATTTCATACCAGTAAAGCGATGCACTTAAAGACACATATTTTTCTCTACAACCTAGATGTAAGAGGCCTAAATGTTCTGTGCACTAACACTAGATCACTATATGGAAAGCGCACTGATGTCTTTAGATTAACATCTTTCTCTGATATGACAGGCATTGTCGAGTCATGGTTAAAGCCATCCATAAAGGATGCAGACCTATTTATTAACTAAGTAATGTATGGGCTAACAGGCACCGAATGGCATGTATCGTAGGATATCGAACAAGTGGCCACGAGTTACGATATCCTACGATACATGCCATGAGGTGCCTGTTAGCCCATACCTTACTAAGTTTATTACACGATTAATCAATAAAAAATCAATAAATAATCAATAGAATATCAATAAAAATAAGTTGAAAACAAAAATCCTTCCCCAGGACTCGAAGCCAGCCATAGGTACATACACCTCCTCGCCTGGCAGCGGACAGCGGCAGCCCCCGTCTCGGCTAGGCTTGGCGGCGGCACACGGCGAAAAATAGTGTACATACACCTCCTCGCCTGGCAGCGGACAGCGGCAGGGCACACGGCGAAAAAAGCTTCTCGCGGCTATGTTTGTGTATAACATACACCTCCTCGCCCGGCAGCGGACAGCGACAGCGCACACGGCGAAAAAAAGATGTGTCTCTGCCGGGATTCGATCCGCGGACCCCTCACGGCTGAGCGCGACGTGCTAACCGCTATACCACCGCGTCTCCTCTTCTCGCGGTTATGTTTGTGTATAATACACCTCCTCGCCCGGAAGCGGACAGCGACAGCGCACACGGCTTTGTATCATATCCAGACTTGGTTCGAACCGAGCATTTCTCGTCAGTCCTTGTGGCGCAGTGCATAAGGAGTTGGATTTGGGATGTGAGACTGCAGGTTCGATCCCTACCCTGGCCTGGAAAATTTCGTGGGTTTTAACATGTGACATGTGACATGTGACATGGACAAGGAGTGCTGATATCCACCTCAGAGAGTGCTGATATCCACCTCAGAGAGTGCTGATATCCACCTGGGATCTGCTCATAAGGGGTCGCACAATATGCAGGAATATCAGAACTGGGATATCCAGGAAAAGCACTGTGAGTCACAGAAATCGTGTAATAAACCTGGATATCAGTACATAAGGTTGGACAGATTCCTCAGTCGTGAAAAAAATGCTGGAGGCCTCATGCTTTTTCTAAAGGATCATTATTACACTGTACCTGATTTAACTAGATCCTTTATTGAGGATCAATATGAAATACTTTGTGTCGACATAGAAATTGATGTAATTAAGTACAAAGTGTTTGTGTGTTACAGATCCCCTGACTGTAAGGAAAAGGAAGCAATATATACAAAGCTTAGACAACTCCTTAAGGATGTTTCTAAAAATAGAAAACTCATCATTATGGGAGACTTTAATGTTAATTTACTGAGTAAAAAAGACATAGACGACTCAACTGTGGATGAATTTTGTACCGGTAATAAACTGTTTCAATTAATTCATGAAATCACACGCCCAGTCTCAGGAACCATATTAGATCACATTTATACCAACATACATAATGTCTCCAGACATGGTCTGATTGACACACCCATATCTGACCACACTCCTATATAAAAATCATAAAATGTGAAAAGGCAAAATGGAAAAAGAAGATTTATGCTCGATCCTACAGAAAATATGACTATCTAAATTTTAAAAATATGCTAACACAGAACAACTGGAATGATATTATATTAATTGATGACCCTAATGTATTGTGAAATACAATTATCAAAGTGATTATTACCAAGCTTGATACTATGTGCCCTGTTAAGAAAATGGTTATTCCTGATTATTCCACGATTTCTAGGATTCTCAGTGCTTTTCCTGGATATTCCCATGCACGTACCTGTCGATATTGCAGACCCTGAAGGCTGTAACATCAATTTTGCAAGGCGTGCAGTTATCCATGGATAACCTGCATGCCGTGCAGTTATCCATGGATAACCTGCACGCCTCTCATGTCCCTACATGTCATATGTTACATCTTAAAACCCATGATTGTCATGACCAGGGCAGGGCTCAAACCTGCAGTCTAAGATCCCTAGTCCAACTCCCTATGCAGTGCGCCACAGGGACTGGCGAGAAATGCTTGGTTAGAACCACGTCTGGATATGATACAAAGCCCGGGGAGGCGACGACTGCGGGCAGTCCGCTACCATAACTGCGGGACGCATTCAAATGTAGCCAAGCTGAGACGGCCGCTGAAGGAGGAGACGCGGTGGTCTAGTGGTTAGCGCATTGCGCTCAGCCGTTGGAGGTACGTGGGTCGAGTCCCAGTCTGGGCGCATCTTTTTTTCGCCGTGTGCACTGTCGCTGTCCGCTGCTGGGCGACGAGGTGTATGTATCGATTGTACACAAACATAACCGCGGGACGCATTCAAAGCAAGCCAAGCCTAGCCGGGCGCCGAGGTGTGTGTACCGATCGTGTACAAACACTATTTTTCGCTGTGTGCCGCTGCCATAATTGCGAGACGCATTCAAACAAAGCCAAGCCGAGACGGGTGCTGTCGCTGTCCGCTGCCGGGCGACAAGGTGTATGTACCTGTACACACACTATGGCTGGCTTCGAGTCCCCGGGAGGGGGAATAATTTTTGTTTTCAACTTGAATTGATTGATATTCTATTGATTATTTATTGGTTTCGTGGAATAAAATAAGTAGTCAATGGATAATTTATGACTTGTGTGTGTTAGCAAAGGCTAATTACACTCGCGCTACGCCCTCGTGTAATTAGCCTTCACTAACACACACGCGTCACGAATTATCCATTGATTACTTGTTCAATACACACCACCATGGTTGACACAACCTATCCTTGAGCTCATGAGAGTGCGAGACAAATCTTATAGAAAAGCTAGGACTACAAATACAATAGAGGACTGGGCCACTTCCAAATTTTATAAGCTAGCTGTTAAGAGAGAATAGTTTTTAAGCCAAAAGAGGGAAATTGGTGCCCTGCTAGAATTTAGTAAAACTGATCCGGCAAAATTTTGGTATGCAATACATAGATTGTTACCACATAAAACTAGTAGCACTCTCATAAAACTAAGAAATAAGACAAACAACCTAATCATACCATCTGACCAATGTGCTGAATACATTAATAACTTTTTTGTCAATATAGGTTCAGACCTTGCAAAGGCGCTCCCACATGCTGAGGGGGAGGTCCATGTAGCTGCACCTTATGGCGTACCAGGCGTTGAAGTGAATCTATTATTTGACATCTCATACTTAGATCTTATAAAACTTATAAAGTCTATAAATATAAAAAAAGCCATCAGCTATAAAACATTGTAAAACTTTTGTTATAAAAGATGCCTTCTTTGCCATTGCTGATATTATTCAGATTATGTATAATAGATGTTTACGCACAGCTACTTTCCCTGATGCATGGAAGTCAGGCACAGTTGTACCCTTTTATATTAGAAACCCAATTCCCTTGATGTTAATGACCTTAGACCTATAACCCTCCTACAAGTACCTGGTAACCTCCTGAAAAAAATTGTCTGTTTTAGATTACAGAATTATATGAATGAGAACCAACTACTCTGTCCATCTCAACATGGGTACAGATCTGGGCGCTCAACCCAAACTGCTGTTACAGAGCATCTTCATACTATAATTAAGAACATTATTACTAATAAGCCTGCTTATATTTAGATGATACTGTTTCTCCTTCCAAATTAGTTAGAAAACTATCAGCCTTGGGTTTTGACCTCCAGACTTGTAATTTTTTCAAAACCTATCTTACTGACAGAACTCAGTGTACCATTGCCAATGATTGCTTGTCAAGCTCGGAAAAGGTTTTATATGGAGTCCCTCAGGGGTCAGTGCTAGGGCCTGTGCTTTTTTCGATTTATATAAACTCTCTCCCAAAAGTGGGAAATTTTGATATTACTTTATATGCAGTTGATGGTGTAGTCACTGTTGACAATCCACATGATATGAGGAATGTTATAACTGATGTTCATAAATGGTGTGTAAATAATAGCTTAACAATCAATGCAGGAAAAACAAAATGGATACTGTTCAATGATATCCACAATGATGACAGCATATTTATTCTTAATAACAAAGCACTTGAAAGAGTGTATGTCTTTACATAATTGGGTGTAAACCTAGACCCTGAATTAAAATTTGTTGAACACAGAGCCACCTGCACACGTAATATAAAACATAAGATTATTCAATTAGCAAGGGTTAGAAAATTTATAGACGAATACACTGCCTTAGACATTTTCAAGACAATGATCTTGCCGACTTTTGATTACTGTGATTTTGTATGGGATAGGGACTACAGAGGGGAAACAGAGGAACTACAACTATTACAAAACTGGGCATTAAGGGTAGTCTTTAAAGTTAAACTTGAAGAAAATCCTATAATGACAACAAAACAGATACGTGAAGCAAGTGGCTGTTCGGAATTAATTGACAGGAGAGACCAACACTTACTGTTTTATGCTTACCTACTATTCCAATGTGATGTCTTTGTTGATAATAGAGCCCTACCAACCAGATTTCATTTAGGAAAAAGGTTGATAGTTCCTCACTGTCTTAAACCTATAGTAGTGCCTTTTATAGAGCTTGTATACGATGGAATCAGTTAAAGGCCCCTTACACTATCATTGATACCTTACAACAATTTAAAATTGCCATAAAAAAGAACTATCCAGATTGTTTTGTATGATTCTGTGAACTATCAAGTGGGTATCTCATTATCATCTCATCACTCTGGCTGCTACAAAAATTGTATTATATGAAACAGTTTTTCCTAATACTCATTTTTTTTCTCATATGTTGACTCTTATTATGTACATGAAAACAAGACTCTACTTGACTGATGTTGATTGTATTATACTTATCAAATGTGATATAACAGGGGGCTTGGCTTAACTACCACAATGCATGGGCGCCAAGTTTAAAAATTGCCCTTACTCTGTAAGGTAAATTTTCCCAATAAACAACTTAAAAAAAAAGACAACGCCAGAAAGATGGGAATCTCAAGGCAGTTGCTTACACCAGTAGGTCGATGACAAAGACCAAGACCAGATATGCACAAATCAAAAAGGAAGCATTGACAACTACATGGGCACTTGAACACTGGAGCGATCTTCTAATCGGCATGAAGTTTCATGTTGAAACCGACCATAAGCCATTAGTGCCTTTATTCTTAACAAAATTGATTGATGAACTGCCAATCAGGATCCAGCAATTCAGACTCAGACTGATGAGGTTCGACTTCACAATCAGCCATGTGCCTGGTAAACTTCTAACCATGGCAGATGCTCTCTCACGAGCACAACATGAAGAGTCAAGAGAGGATCAACAAGCAGTGGATCTTCAACTTGAGGTTGAGACATGTGTAAATGCTATCATGGTGTGCCTTCCAGCATCAGATAAACGTCCGCCAAGCACCTAAACAAAATGAGACTTTGAGCGTTGTCATACACCATGTAGAACATGGATGGCCAGACACTAGACAGGAAATATCTGGTCCACTAGTTAAATACTGGACTGAAGGAGGAAACCTCTCCCTACATGAAGTATTGCTACTACGTGGTAAACAAATCATTGTACCATCTAGTCTCAGAGTTAATGTCTTAAGAAAACTACATGATGGACACCAAGGACTGACAAAATCTATAGCCAATGCAAGCTCATCAGTATGGTGGCCTGGTATAACAAAAGACATTGAGAAGACTGTGAAAAATTGTGTCACTTGTGAGAAACACAGGAGAGAAAAGGTTGAACCTATGAAAGGAACCGAATTCCCTGAACGTCCCTGGTCAAGAGTTGCAGCCAATTTTTTCTATCACAAAGGGCTGACATACCTACTACTTGTTGACTATTACTACAGAGACATTGAGGTATGTCAAGT
The DNA here is from genome assembly GCA_949317995.1 of Acholoe squamosa. Taxonomy (NCBI): domain Eukaryota; kingdom Metazoa; phylum Annelida; class Polychaeta; order Phyllodocida; family Polynoidae; genus Acholoe; species Acholoe squamosa. The sequence continues at coordinate 22,774,581 of OX439044.1, forward strand.
GACCAAAAATGTTGATGCATCTGAGAGAGCCGCCAAAATGAAAAGGATGTTCTTCCATCAAGGCATCCCTGATGTTCTGTTTAGTGATAATGGACCACAATTCGCATCAGCGGAGTTTAAACGCTTTGCAGATCAATACCACTTTGAACATCTTACATCATCTCCAAGATGCCCCCAGTCAAACAGTGAGGTAGAGAGAACTGTTCAGACAATGAACAATCTTAAACAAGGCAGACGACAAATACCATGGACTTCTCTGATACAGGAATACTCCACTACGGAATGGATTCTCCCCAGCTCAGCTCAACATCTGGTGTAAGCTGAAAACCAGAGTTCCAGTTCACCCAGATGAACTGAAACCCCGTACTCCCGACGCCGATCTTGTCAGGAGGAGAGAGAGAGAGACTATAGGAAACAAATGTGCATTAACTACTATCGTCGCCACAGAGCTACTGAAGCCAACGAACTATCGCCTGGAGAGCATGGCTTCCAGACCTAAAGGTCAAAGAAAGAGTTGTTGGAAAAGCACCGAGCCCTAGGTCATATATCATATCAACACCAAATGGACTAGCGAGACGAAATCGACGTATGACCAGAAACCTATGCCCTGGTCCTAATATACCAACAGAGCGGAGTTATCTGGCCACACCTACAAAAGTAGGTGTGGCTAGATACTCATCCACAACCTGTGGAGATCACTGATGCCCATCCAGTGATCCCTCCACCAACTCCTGATCGAGGTGCCACCCCTAGTGTGCCTGATCCGGAACCAAGAAGATTTAAGCGGCAGAGAGTTGCTCCTAAAAGACTGATTGAAGAATACTAATGACTCTTTATAAGTAAGAAAGCAAGTAAGTTACCAAAGAACATTTTAACATATGATTTCATTCCAAAAACAATGAACAGTTCATTTTCTTTCAGAGACTTTCATATGCATACTCACATATAAGAGACTTATAGAGTTACTCTAGAGTTATTGGTATACCATAGCAGTTATCTCATACATAGACAAGTTATCTCACATATGAACACTTTGACAAAAAGTATTATCTAAAAGATAACTCTCTTAAAAAGGGAGATAAGGTAATAGTAGCGCGGGAACCGCGTAGACGCTACCCTGGTGTCAATCTGTACAACGAAAGTATTGCAACACTTCCAGAAATAGCCAGTATGACGTGAGGTCGGTCCTCTTCAATACAAGGCTTAAAATGAGTTGAATCTACTTGTCTCTATTAATATAAAAGCCCCCAGAAGCTTTTCAAGAGGGTTAGGCATATATACTCAATGATTTAGACTCTTCATGTTTGTATGCAAGATTACCCATGTTTTGATTTTTACAGTATTCAAATATAAATTTGTTTACAGAAGCTTAAAATTGCAGCCCCTATTCCATGCTACCAATATATAAAAGTCTTAGTAAAAAGGACTGACAAATTACTAATAATGTCAGGCAAGTGCTAATATTTTACTAAGGGTTAGTTCAAAAACGCTAATATATAGGATAGGAAGTTTGAACACATGCTTTTTGATAACTTTTGCCAACAAATTAGTTCAATCTACTAACTTCTCACTAACATTTGAAAATCATTTTTTTAGTGTAGCATATATGCACATGCACATGTGGGTCAGCACTGCATGTATTCTTATCCTAAGTTTAGGATAATACTGTAAGCCGAAGTAGGCCACTTAGATGATCTATAAGGCCAAATCCCACAGCATGGAAACGACCAGGAAATCCTTGTGATTTAAGAAGATATGGTTCCTTAGCCAATATTGGGGTGGTTATATCATCTAAGGAAGGGCCATAACGGTCATGGAGCCTTACCAAAGTGTTGTTATTTAAGGAGTGGGCCACATCAAAAGATTTTGATATTTTCCTCACAAGAGGCCGGATATCTCTGTGATATACTGAATTTCCCTGTGATTTAGAGCAAGACAAGAGTTTCTTGTAATTCACAAGAGGTATGTATTTGATAAATCAGGATCCAAGTTCCATATATACTGTACCCAGCAAATTGTCGTTATCTGTCGCCATGATTGGTCATCAATGGTGACTCCTTTCTGAGTGATAACTCACTGCGTCATCTTTCGCCACTGTGTGTCAGTCTCACATGGCATGGCAATTTATCACAACAGTCGCCAACATGATCTCACTCACTGCGTGAGTATGTGCCACCCCTTGTCATCCCTCACAAAGCATGGAGACTTATCACCACCATCGCCAACATGGATCTAACTCACTGCGTGAGTATGTGCCACTGCCTGTCAACTCTCACTCAGAATGGCGGCTTATCACAAGCATCGCCAACATGGATCTGACTCACTGTGTGATTATGTACCACTCCCGTGCCACTGGCATCAACTCTCACACATAATGGCGACTTATCACTACCATTGCCAACATTGGTCTCACTCAATGTGTGAACTTGTGTCATTCCATGTCAATGCTCTCTAAGGATTGCATCATCTGTCACTCACTCTCACTAAGAATGGCAACTTATCACCACCATTGCCAGCCTTTGTCTCACTCAATGCGTGAATTTGTGTCACTCCAAGTCAATGCTCTCTGAGGATTGCATCATCTGTCACTCACTCTCACTCACAGTGGCAACTTATCACCACCATTGCCAAAGGTGTTGAGACAGCACCACTGTTCCACATGCAGCCTATCTAGGAAGTGTGGGCATGAAGTATAAGTCCCATACGTATCAAATGTGCTTTGTTTCACACTGATTTCCATGTAATACTTCAGAGTTGAATCAAACAAGATTATATAGAGAGAATATCAATTGAATTTAGATAGAGGTATCTCTAAAATGAAAGCAACTATCCATAAACACCTTTTCTCTGGTTACAGGAAAAATACATAGGGAAATATCAACATGAACACCTTGTCTGTGGTTAGAGGGAAGATACATATGGCAATACCTTCTCTGGCAAAACATACTTTGATCTGGCAGATGTGAGGCTGCATGATTACCAATGTCGATGATCATGAGCTTTTCATCTAACAAGGTGAGTGATCACCAGCGTCGCCATCACTGGTGAGTCTGAGTGATCACCACTCTTGCCATCCATGGTGAACCTGCGCTATGATGTGGTGCGCGTTTCATCTAGCGAGGTGAGTGATCAACCGCCTTGCCATCCCTGGTGAGTGTGAGTCATCACGATCCTCGCCAGCTGTGGTGAACATGCGCTATGGCATGGTGTGCGTTTCATCTAGCGAGGTGAGTGATCACTCATGTCGCCATCCCTGGTGAGTGTGGGTGATCCTCACCATCTGTGGTGAACCTGTGCTATCATGAGGTACCGTTTTATCTAGCGAGGTGACTGATCACAATCCTTGCCATCCGTGGTGAATGTGCATTATGACGAGGTGTGCGTCTCATCTAGCAAAGTGAGTGATCACTCATGTCGCCATCCCTGGTGAGGATGAGTGATCACTCATGTCGCCATCCCTGGTGAGGATGAGTGATCACGATCCTCGCCATCCCTGGTGAACATGTGCTATGACGAGGTGCGTGTTTCATCTAGCGAGGTGAGTGATCACCCGCGTCGCCATCCCTGGTGAGTCTGAGTGATCACCATCCTCGCCATCTGAGGTGAGGCCATGTGATCACCACCATTGCTATTCCTGGTGATCTTGTGCTATAGCGACGTCGTGTTCCATCTAGCGACATGTGTGAGCCACTTCACACAGGTTGACGAGGAGTCACAACAATTTGCTGGGTAGTTATATGAAGGTTCTGCTTGTGATTTATGCATGTAAAGCTACCACATCAGTATTGTAAACTAAAGAATTAAGTCAGACACAACTGTGATTTTGATATCAAACACTCTATTTTTGTGATTTAAGCTAACAGCTTGTCTGTGCAGTAATGGAAATCACAAAGAATTCCTTCTCAATATAGGCTTATAGTAGGATTTGGGTAAGGCAGAGCTTGGGGGAGAACCCTTGTGATTCTGTTTATTGGCAACAGGCCAAGTCTGCCGATATACAGATTCACAGACATTTCAGACACATTTTTCACATAGTGGAATTCGACCTATAAGCCAGTAGTCAAAATCAGGCAAACCAAGAGAAGTTGGTCACTTTGAATGATAGTTAGTTGTATTTGACTAGGAAAAACGTTAATACTCAGGCGCATGCTTTTAACTAACTATTTTGTTAGAAAGTAATTCTTTTTGACGAACTTCTGACTAAGATTTTGAAGTGTGTTTTTTTTTCTGTGATGTACCAGGTTTCCAAACAGTGATAATAGACAAATTCAATACAGGGGTTCTGTGGTGACTTGCAATATCTATAGTTGTTTTGCTGTACTCTTTCTGTGTCCTATATCTATCCCATCCCTCTGCAGAATACCTTTTCCACACATACCCAATATATAGATATGATGATAGGTAACCGTGAGAGATAAAGCAGCTCAGGTAAGCTTAAGCGAATGTATTCCTGTGCCATGGGCCGCGGAAAATGGGTATGGGGAAGTGACCTTTGAATCACTGTGTCAGTCTCTCCCTTTTGGATGGCATCGTGCTGCGTGTTGTTGGCCTATCAAAGTTCTCCTATCGCTACCTCCCACACAAATTGCACTGCCGACCCGGCCTGCCACTCCAATTATTTCTAGACCACGCCCACGGCTAGCCTATGGACCAATCAGTGATCAGCCACTTGTGGGATAAGTGGCTATATAACTTTGGGATCGACAGAGGACCAGCGTTCGAACACAAGAGCTTTAGGCGGATATTTCACATTTTAGTGTTGGCAGAGGAAACAAGTAACAAGCCCAAGCTGGTGGATCAATAAGAAAGAAAGCTCAGTAGAAAAGATAGATTTCGTCCACCTTGCAGAAGGTAAGTGATACATTATTTGGAATATTTCTTTTAATCTGTTAGCACTTTATCATTTGCAAGGGTTTATAGCGATCCTAGGGGTTGTTTCTCATACCAACATGCCCCCCCCCCCACGGCATCAATCCAAGAGGCATATGATACTTTCTCTTTCAGCGTTATGTTTTGAAGATGGCATAATGGAGCCCTACGCCTATGGTCATTGTAATATACAAGCATTATGGACTTCCGTGGCACATATCAATCACTGATTGAATAGCATATTGCGAAGTTAAAGTGAGATTATGAAATAAGGTTGAGCAATCGAGATTTGCTGCTCTTTCCTGGTAGAGTAGGACGCCAGGGTGTATACATGTCCACTGCAAATAGATATATCCTCCAGTTGTATAAAGCATTGTTAGCCCATTCTGATTGTACCACTGTGCAATCGCTTATCTGGTGACTTAGCCTATTGTGAGAATGATCTGGTGTGAGCATGTCCCATAAAGAATCCCTTATAACCAGCTTACTGCTCGTATACTGAAGTAAACAGCATCAGCATCTACTATTTAATGTGGGAAATGCTATTGGAACTGAGGATGCAACAATATGGATGGTGGCATACAATCAGTCTTATTTCCCACGTTTCAGTGCAGCAGGCAGTAGGAACATATATAGTAAGGATACAAAGGTTTTCTTAGCATGGGCGTGAAAAGCAGGGGGGACAGGGGGAACATGTCCCCCCCCCCCCACTTTTGGCCAACTCCTCAAAAGGTCAAAACTAAAAGGTCAAACAAAGGGAGGTAAAAAATTGCAGAAAATCCCCCTGGTCCCACCCACTCTGAAACTGCTTCCCATGCCCCTGCTTAGTGTACTCAGCCGCTACCACAGGGCACGTGGTATAGAGGAAAACGTTCAGCCTCGACGTTTTGGACATTGCACGCTTCCCTCTGGTCACAGTCCCGTTTGCCACCTTCCTCTCCACTGTCCTCGCATCCTATCTAGCTCTTTCCTGTTCCACTCTATTCCTGTTCTTGATTTATACCAAGATGGAGTTTTGACAATATGTAAACTTTAATAACACTCATCTATTGTGACGTCATGCATCTGCATCAGAGAAGCTTGCTCTTTTCCCTTACAGTAGCAGATGCGCTGACCCGGGTGTGCTGACAAGTCAGGATCTTTTTTTATTAGATATGAAGTCTAACAAATGAAGGCACTATGGAAATATGGTGGTCTTTTCATTAACAAGCGGGTTTGTCTGGGACTTTGTTTCCCTTTTTATGTCAGTGGGGGTAGAACAGTGTGTACCTGAATTCATGAAGTACACCCCTCCCCTCTCACTTTATAAACCATATCTCGTATCTCTTCTTGTAGACCTGTCAAAAATTGCTCTATGGGAGTTCGGAAATTCCAAATATCAGGTGTATTGTTTTTCCCTTTGCCATCAAGCCCCGTACTAATTGGGTCATAATTATATTAATAGGTGTTAGAGCATAGTTGTTTCAACAGGATGAATGCCCTTGAGGCTCAAGAAAAGTTACTTAACGACCAAATCCCACTACGTGAAAAATGGGTCTGAAATGTCTGTGATTCTGGATATCGGCAACATTGAACTCTTGCCAATTTCCTAAATCACAAGGGTACTCACTGCACTTCTTACCACTCCAAATCCGACTATAGCTGATAGTAGCAGGGGAATCTCTGTGATTTTCATTACTGCACAGATGAGTTGCTAGAATGATTCACAGAGATAGAGTATTTGATATTAAAATCGCAGTTGCCTCTGACTATTTTCTGTGGTTTGCAATGGTCTCCTGCATAGCATAAACAAATGTAGCTTGCATAAATCACAAGCAGAACCCCATTATGACTGTAGTATGTGGAACTTGGCTCCTGATTTACCAAAGACAAACCTCTTCTGATTTCCTAGAAACTGTTGTTTTCCTCTAAATCACAGGTATTTTGAGTCTATCACAGAGATTTCAGGCCCTTTATGAAGAATATATCAAAAACTTTTGATGTACTCTACTCCCTAAATACCAGCACTTTGACAGGGATTCTTAGCCTTTATAGGTCTTCCCTAGACAATATTACCACCCCAATATCGGCTAAGCACCCACATATCCTATTTCACAACGATTTCCCGACCATTTTCACGTTGTGGGATCTGGCCTTTATACAAGCAAAATATAACATGGCACCACCTCAGTGTTTCAGTCCATATATACCTTGTCCGTTTGCCTTGATGTGACTAACACTATCTATATTGACAATTCAGAAAAGCAACAGCAAATATGATATAATATGACTGCATAATCATGAAACTGTAGCCCACATGAACTTGTATTTATCATTCATCATATCCCCTATGAAAATGTTATATGAATAGGTGCAGTGATATATGTCAGTAACGGTATAAATCATCTTTGATTCAAAAGAAGGTGTTGTAGGCCTATATAAAATGCTGTTAACATATGGTACTGCTTACTTTCCCCTTCCTCCGTGTGCTGTTTCACCTTTGTTCACTTTGTCCATGTTTTTAACTTAACCCATGTACATACCGTCGTTCTCATTATGAATCCCCAAACAGGTCCCAAGTCTTGTCCTTGGAACTGTAGATAAGAAATGATGACTGAATAAGGCATAAAGACGGTGAGATTCAGGAAGCGTGGATGGTCCAAAGACTTGAGAACATGATTCTTCTAACCAACATTTTGTTTTATAATTTCAAAAGTTAAGAATTATTTGTCAACTCTTTTTTTTAATCCTAGCTGAACTGTCCCTTTCTCGCTCTTACTCGCCTTTTCTCGACTGCTCCCCTTCTTACAAAATGACACTGGGTAACAGGGATGTCCACCACCCCATCCGTTCGGGCATCCGTCCCTGTAAGCTAGACGTTACCAGCCTACCGGGACCCATGTTTCCTTAGGGCCAATAGCTTGTTACATCTTGGTTATGTAAACCTACACACATTATCTCTTTTATATGCTCGGGGATGATACAGACCTAACTACTATGCGATTTCAGTGAGCTCTGCTGCAGTTCAACAAATGTATCTAGACTAACCAGAGAGACAGCCTCTCTGATCTAATGTTGTAAGGCCAAAATCCCACAACGCGAAAATGGCCATAAAATACTTGTGATTTAGGTTTGCAGCATTCCTTAGCCGATTGGAGGGTGATATTGTCTAAGGGGGCCCTATAATGTCTAAAGGTCGAATTCCACATTTTGGCCTCCAATATCTCTGTGATTTTGTCTGTTGTGTTTTATGACCCTTGCTGAGGCCATAAAACACAAGGATTGCTCAACTTATGCTGAATCCAACAGTAGATAATGGTCAAATTTACAGTAACCTTTGCATTTTATGGGCTCAGTAAGGGCTATACAACACAACAGACAAAACCGCAGAGATGTTGGAGGCATAAATCGCCATGTGGGATTCGACCTTAAGGAGCCTTGCCAAAGTCTTGATTTTTATATCAAAGATTTTCTTCAGAAAAGGTCAGAAATCTCTGTGAATTTGTCTGAGGTCATGATTTCCCAGCTAAAAGATGTATTTCACAATGACTTACTGCCCACTAATGGCAATTGAATCAAAATCACAGAGATCCAGCGGTCAAAAGCAGCATTGGAACCAAAATCACAGAGATATACTGCCCAATATTGACTAGCAGTGGGATTTGTAGTAGTGGGGTGAGAAAAATTGTGATTTAGGAAATTGACAAGAGTCCATGACTGCCGGTATCTAGAATCACAGACATTTAAGACCCATTTTATGTGTATTGGGATTTAGAGAGGTCTTTTTGGCAAGGTCGACTCTCGCCATTTTTCTCATACAGTCTATCATTGGATGGTCGTTTTTGCATTAAAGTGTTTCATGAACAAAGGTGGAACAGGTGAGTTAGAAGGGTGGAACCATAGTTTCAAAAATGCGCTATGTGGCCCTGGACGGTTATGTTCTGTGTTAATAATTGGCTGGCGTGCTCTTGGAAGCATTACACTATTTTCTGCCTTTACATCCCCTGTGCCACACCATAATCGCTATGTGTCTTGGGTATTGTCTGTGGAATCGCTTAAACCTATAATATAGGTTTAAACATGGGCGTGGGAAGCAGGGGGGACAGGGGGGACATGTCCCCCCTCCCCACTTTTGGCCAACTCCTCAAAAGGTCAAAACTGAAAGGTCAAGCAAAGGGAGGTCAAAAATTGCAGAAAACCCCCTGGTCCCACCAATTCTGAAACTGCTTCCCACGCCCCTGTATAAACGTTGAGCTGCACGATCCATATGTGAATTGCTAATAACTTGGCAGTGTGGTAATAGGTGAGGCTCCACTACGCGAATTTTTGGTACAGTCTCACCTAATTTTATCCCTATAGTGCCTAAGGTATAGGGTGTTGACATTCCTATATTGTAAACATGAGATTCAAAATTGTAAACATGAGATTTCAGGGGTTATTTTATGGGTGATCTCTCTCCTTGTGTGCCATATTTACCAACTAACCTGCACCTGCATAGACTCTGTGATTGGGTGGGAGTTCAATATATAAACATCAACACAGCAAAATATAAATAGCAACATAGCAGTCACACAGATCGCAGGGTCTTGTACTGTAAAAATCAAACCTGTCTGAAATTGAGTTGCAGAGAGTCATCAGTGTCAAAGTCTGCAATATTTACATTAGGTCAACTTGATTTAGTAAACAAAAACATCTTTTGGCAACAAAAATGTGCCTGAGATTGTACACAAAGCCTTTCCACATAAACAAAAAGCTCCCTCAATCTTCTATTTACACCTTGAAATAATAACAAATACCACTCTATAATCTGTGTTTGTGTCTGCTTTTGTGAGAATAGCTCCGATTTTCAGCAAAAATCACGTAGTGGAGCCTCACCTTTTACCACTGATTAACGTGAACATCGTTGTGACTGTTGTATAGTCTATAATCTACCCTATTCTATGCAGAACAGTAGCAATTGTAAGGACATGGCCTTGGTCACTATACTCGGCTGGGATGAGTCATTTTATTGCCTACTTGGGTTGGGGGGGGGCGTTCAATAATTACTGATTTTGCAAAATGTTAATGCCCTCCCCTCTGCGAAATCGCGGATATAATGGGAACTTAAATCGGTTGGGTATATTTCCAGCCCCCTCTCCCAGTGAGAAGCTTTATTGAGTTTTGCCGTATTCTCTTTTATTCTTCAACCCACTCCCCTCACGTGGAATTAAGGATTCTGCAAACACAATTCAATTCAATTACAGGGAATATCACAAACCAATAAATATAGAGAGAGAGCTACGAACAGATGATGAGCCTAATACACGTGCTCGATAGCTGCACTAATCTCACACAAGGCTACCCCGGGTGAGGCAGTCGTTAATGGACAGGTACTGAGATAATCCAGTTGTCAGGAGGGTCGGTGATAGTGCCTCTCAGATAAGCCTGGGTCACAACAGGTGTATCCGGGATGGTCAACATTTAATATCGATGACCCATTCCTATTATTATAAATGGTTTCGTTTACACTTATAATGAGAGAAAACACATATACCAGATAAGGCATGCACCCAATAGCATAGATGTAAGGGTAATAGGGGCATTAGTAATAGGTGATTGAAAACAAGCACACTCCATTTTCATTGAGTCGCATTGATAGATCGTGCCTCGGCGCAATTTTAGGATCATCTAGAGGCATGGCTAGGATTAGGCCGCGGGATTCTCATGTAAAATCTGTAGGCCGTTACATTCAGTAGTCAAGGGGGGAATGGAAGCTACAGAGAATATCAGGTAATGGCTACAGCTTATCATTGTGGATAGCCTAGAGTAGGGCTGTGCCACCTTTTGTCACATGTCGTCACAACATGGAGTAAGCATGTTACATCACAGGGACGTCACAGGTCCAGTGTGGATACCAGGGTCACCTCAAAATAAGATGAGGTAATATTTGCACCTGTTGTAACACTGTGGGTGGTCATACATGATCTATTTCGGGCAATGACAAAAGGCAAAATCAGTCTTCGGTAGTAACATGACGGTCTGTGTTCATAACCACTTAAGCCTTTCATGAATTGATCACCTATTTAGGATTTATGTCCATTTAGGTTGATACTAGGATCTTAAGAATAATAATACCTATAATGAAAGGAGTCCACCTCATGCCACATTAAAAAATGCAAGATCGCTAGGGTCTTCCAACTGAGTAATATATAATAAACCTACTTTGATCCCTCCTAATGGAGATGGGGGCATAGCCTAAACAGACCGTAGACTGGTGGAATTTGACGACTTGGGACATGTTCCGGGGGCCATGTTTATATATGCTGCTCTCTCTGAAGATGCCACTTTTACACGTGCAGATGTTGGTCAGAAAGTTACATTCTAACAAATATTGTCTGTACAGGCATGTGCCTGTGTTTCTGAGTTGACCTTAGTCAAATATGACTAACTTCTATTTAAAGTGCCAACTTGGCTTGGCTTGCATGATTTTGACCACTGGTGTTTAAGTAGGGAAGTGTATGCACTTTTGCATGAAGTAAATGAATGCTTAGCCACCAATCAGGGCTTGTTAGGCATATTGGAGATAACAAAAAGCTTTGATGCACTGTTAGACTGCGCCAATGGTTTTGCAGTAGATTGCTTCTATTTTTGGAAGTTGATCCCTGATGTGAGTTGTTCTGAAGCTACTACAGTGGTCTTTATAGCCCATTTACAATTGGGGCTGAGAGAGTGGCAGATCACCATGGTGGCCATCTTTGTTCCAAATATGAGGAATTCAGAGTACAATTAAAAGTTACACAGAAAATGTATGGTTTAAAAAGGTACTCTGTAGTGATCACTATTTATGATCCATGGGGGGAGTACCCGATGATCTTTGGACTAATCACACATGATCACACACGGGCTTCCCTAGCCCACTTAAAAGGGTCTATTTCTCCTCTTTACTATCCCCTCAGGATGTGTGTGGTGCACATATGTGTGGGCACTGACACATTCCCCTGTGAAATTGTGTAATGTTGTTCTCGCCATGAATATGACCTTAGCTGTCGAAATGGCGTTAAACATCTATTACTCACTCACATGATCACACTGGCTGATCACTTCAGAGTACCCATCTGACAAGATCAGAGAGAACCTTATAGTTGATCATTTTGTCATTGATTAACATGTTTTGATTATCATTTCCAAACAATTGCGTAATTACCCCCTTCCCTCTTCACAACCAAGTCTCTATTGTGGCCACTTATGGCTGACTTATGCCCTGATGAGGCATAGATGTTTGTACAATGTATAACAAATGCCAACTAGTCCCTATGGTTATAACTATAGTTTCAATGACAAAAGAGATGTCTATCATTAAACATGCTTATGCCTGTGACAATTTTGCCCAGGGTAATCATCTTGATCACCTTAGGTCATCACTTTGATGACATTGTATACTAATGCCCCCTGATGGCAGAAAAGTGTTATCAAAGTGATTACCCAAGGTGATCATGATGATCACCTTGGGTCATCAACTTAGAAAGAGGAATTTAGGTCATCAATACAGAGCACCTACATAGAGGCCTACATTTTCAGTGTAGTCTGGAATCCAGACTTAAGACCATTTAAATCTACTGTAATGAGGTGGGATAGAAGACAAGTATCATGTCACTACAAGGCATATTCTGATTTATGGCTTAGTACCTCGTGTCAAGGTCAGTTGAAGGTTTAATCGTTCCAACTCTTCACTAGAAAGTTTCCTTATACAGTGGACATCATGTCCCATCTGACACAACCTTATCTGATAGCTGTAGGTTGCCTTGGCAACACTGTGGTCAAGTTTTAATGTACTCAAAATGTACAGACTAGATGTAAAAAGAGAATATGTATACAATTCACATAATCTTTAAATGCACCAGTTGGAATTATTAAGGATCCCAATATCAACATGATTATTGCTTTATGATATTCTTTTACCTTGGCCTCATTATGATGAGAGACTGCTCAAAATGTGGTTCGTCACTCTCTGCCTTTTAGATGGTCTTTTAAGTGATGCTAAGCACTAGGTAAATATTCTACAATGGGCAGATATAATACAGTTGATGACCTCGGTCAAGGTCAGGGTCATTAACATGTGAACTGATCAAAACACAGTCACATTGTGATCATGGATGGAAGTAACTATTTGGATTTTCCTTGCTACAAGCAAAAACCAATCAATGCACATTCTAAAACCTCCATCAAAGTCTTGGTCCTCAAGAGTCCAGCCATACCTCTATCTCTAGTGATTGCAGGCAAGGGCGTAGCACTATGTCCTTGTTCCATTTGGCAGTGGGGATGCAGGTTAGCTCGATGAGGGGCAGAAGATTTTCCAGCTCTTTCTGATTTTTAGCAGCTTTCATCTAAGGTCGTTCAGAGACATGAAGTTTCCAGTTGGTGCATATAGTCTATGAAATATTTAATCCCCACCAGAATCTCTCTCTAATGTGCCTAGCCTGGATAATAAATCAGGTTCAGTGCTACTGGCTTCCCTAAAAAAGCTTGCCAATATTTCAGCCTTGCTTTTCTTAAAAGAGTTGTGTGAGGTCAGCCTAGGATGTCAGCCCCACTTAAATTGTGCAATGCAGGTAGTGCTGCAGTCCTCTGCGGACCAAGTTCTTCTAAAGGCAATGCTGCTACTGTCCTGTGGGGTTATTGAACAAGGCCTACCTGCCTACCCACTGTCCCTGCCCCTCCCCCCATGTGTCATGCCTGTGAGGCCTTCCCTACCTCCCTACCTCCCTACCCACTCTCCCTGCCCCTCCTCCCATGTATCATGCCTGTGAGGCCATCCCTACCTCCCTAACCACCCTCTCTGCCCTCCTCCCATGTATCATGCCTGTGAGGCCGTCCCTACCTGCCTATACCCACTCTCCCTGCCCCTCCTCCCATGTATCATGCCTGTGAGGCCGTCCCTACCTCCATACCCACTCTCCCTGCCCCTACTCCCATGTATCATGCCTGTGAGGCGTCACTACCTGCCTACCCACCCTCCCTGCCCTCCTCCCATGTATCATGCCTGTGAGGCCGTCCCTACCTGCCTACCCACTCTCCCTGCCCCTCCTCCCATGTATCATGCCTGTGAGGCCGTCCCTACCTGCCTACCCACCCTCCCTGCCCTCCTCCCATGTATCATGCCTGTGAGGCCGTCCCTACCTGCCTACCCACTCTCCCTGCCCCTCCTCCCATGTATCATGCCTGTGAGGCCGTCCCTACCTGCCTACCCACCCTCCCTGCCCTCCTCCCATGTATCATGCCTGTGAGGCCGTCCCTACCTGCCTACCCACTCTCCCTGCCCCTCCTCCCATGTATCATGCCTGTGAGGCCGTCACTACCTGCCTACCCACTCTCCCTGCCCCTCCTCCCATGTATCATGCCTGTGAGGCCGTCCCTACCTGCCTACCCACCCTCCCTGCCCTCCTCCCATGTATCATGCCTGTGAGGCCGTCCCTACCTGCCTACCCACTCTCCCTGCCCCTCCTCCCATGTATCATGCCTGTGAGGCCGTCACTACCTGCCTACCCACTCTCCCTGCTTCTCCAGATCTTGGGATCTACTGGACTTTACATAAGTCAGTAAATCTGGGCAAACGTAAACCTGCGTAAATTGTACGTAAATCTGAAACCTCAAACCCTATTCATATTTATATGAGTTTCCGTTTCAGTATATAAGTTCCACTGTTCATGCAGTGATGCTCTGCCTTTGTGGTGCCAAGATCAGAATAGCTGTGCCTATTGAATGAATATAAATACTAGTAGCACCAATATTTGATGCATCAACAGCATGAAGCAAGAGTTTAGTATCTGCTTCTTTTTAAATACTAGCTAGGTGGTGCACATCTCTGTGGCTAGCCGAAAGGTGCCCGCCCTGTCAAATAACATTAATGTGTTATGCTTTTCCTTAGACAACACCTTTTCAGCCAAGTATATAAGCAGTTAGCTCCCTCTTTGTATCAGAATATACTAAGCAGGTTTCTGTGGACTCCGTTACATGTTAGCATGTCACTTGCTTATTTCCCCATATTTGCTGACAAGTTCCCATCTTAAGAGACAAGGGAGCATCATAACGGTCAAAGACCAGGAAGAATTTTTCAAAATAACCATACATATTGGCCATTCTTGTTGTGAAAAAGATGGACTCATGATATTTTCCCATTGTCTGTACTTCACCCATAGCATAAGCTGCAGCCAATGTCTTCTCTGTAGGAATTGGTTATGTAGTCAGAGCTAGAGCTGGATTTATGGCGAGTTTTGAGAGCAATATAACATCTGCAGCAAACAATGCACAAGAACAATAGAACTCATTCTCATGCTCACCACTACCTCCAGGTTGATTTTTGGTCTTGCCTGACAAACTACTATTCAGGTAAAAAGAGATTGATCCTCATTTAATTCTTATCACTTCCAGTTTTGTTTGAACTTGACCGTCTTTTCCATGGTCTTCCATATTTCAGTTTCTTTTTCTTCATTAGGTACCATAGATCGGTGTAGTTTGAGTTGATTACACTCCACCACTTATTCTTGAAGCATTTCCCAAACAATCCAATCCTGATTGCAAATGTCAATTTGAAACTCACAAGATATCAAAACCTTTGTAGCTAGGTTGAAGAGTTGTTTGCTCTGTTCTCTGAAATAATCAATGTTGCTCTTGAAGTCAGAGGTCAGAGTTGTTACATCTTCCTCTTCATTGGCTATGTATGGTGGTGATAACCTGTAATATGTCAGATTTGAAGAAACACCTCAGGTTCCTTGTCAAAACTCTTCACAGATTTTACCATCTGTGAGAGGTATGGTAGGTAAGTCATCCATCTCTGCTAGATATTGAACAAGTAATCAATGGATAATTCATGACGAGTGTGTGTTAGCAAAGGATAATTACATGAGGCCGTAGCCCGAGTGTAATTATCCTTTGCTAACACACACAAGTCATGAATTATCCATTGACTACTTATTTTATTCCATGAATAGAATATCAATAAATTCAAGTTGAAAACAAAAATTGTTCCCCCTCCCCGGGACTCGAAGCCAGCCATACACTGAAAAACTTAGAGGCACGAAACTAGTCAGTGCAGACGACTTTAAGTCCTCAGGTTGACGATACCTAAAACTACAGCTTTAGGTCGTCAAAGTGATGACTTTAGGTCGTCATCCTGACCACCTTAGTCGTCAGTATGACGACTTTCTATTGTCAGTTTGACAAGTTTAGGTGGTCATTTGACCTTGACTACCCTAAACTCGTCTGTATTGACGAGTTTTAGGCGGTGGCATGTTTTCGGTGTAGTGTGTACAAACACCTCGTTGCCCGGCAGCGGACAGCTACAGCGCCCGTCTCGGCTTGGCTTGCTTTGAATGCGTCTCGCGGTTATGGCAGCGGGCCACACGGAAAAAAAAGATGCGCCTGGACCGTGTTTGTGTACTATTGGTACATACACCTCGTTGCCCAGCAGCGGACAGCTACAGCGCACACGGTGAAAAAAAGATGCGCCCGGACCGGGACTCGTCCCGCCTACCTAACGGCTGAGCGCAATGCGCTAACCACTAGACCACCGCGTATCACACCTCGGTGCCCGTCTCGGCTTGGGTTTGTTTGAATGGGTCCCATGGTTATGGACAGCCCGCAGTCGTCGCCTCCCCGGGCTCTGTATCATATCAAGACCTGGTTCTAGCCAGCCACTACTCGTCAGTCCCTGTGGCGCAATGCATAGGGAGTCGGATTAGGGATCTGAGACTGCAGGTTCAAGCCCTGCCCTGGCCATGAGATTCCATGGGTTTTAACATGTAACATATGACATGTAGGCACATGTAAGGTGTGCAGGTTATCCATGGATAACCACACCGGGTGCCTGTTATCCTTGGATAACCGCACACCTTACAAAAGTCATGATGCAGGCATCATGGTGTGCAATATTGACAGGTATGTGCATGGGAATATCCAGGAAAAGCACTCAGAATCCCAGAAATCGTGGAATAAAATGGAATAATGTGATTATAGTCAAGCCTGTCATGGGAAAAGAAGTGTTGTGTGAATTTCTGGAGACTGGTTAGATGCAATGCCCAATCACCATTTTTAAGTGCTCTTGTAAACAACATCATCTGAAGCACCATCCCAATGCACTGCCAAAAAATGTAAAACAAGTAAAAGGCATTTGCTGCTTCTTCTCCGAAAATACAGCCATATTTTCCTGAACTTTGGAACCTCTATAACTTTTTCACCAAATTGAAATAGATTAGCATTTGCATTGATTGTTGAATGGTCAGTATATTAAATGACCTCAGTTAGAGGTTTTACCAAGGCAAGTTAATTGACAAGTAAATAAAGGCCAACTGTGGAATGTGTGTTTATGAAATATAGAACATTATTGGGTGTTTAGTAGAGACAAGTAGTTAAGACATGGAGACTTTTTTTTTTGGTGGTATGTTCTCTTTTTACTGTACTCGAATTAAACAAAATTAAACAAAACAGAATTACAGCAAGGGGTTCTGTTATTCAACAACAAATGTAATGTATATACAGGTATTTTATAAAAAGACACTGCTATATACTCTGCTATTGGGGTCAGTTCATGGTAATCATTCTCATAATGTCATTTATGTGTGCGCTCCATGCATGCATTGATGCTATAAACCGTTCATGCCTAATGAAGACAAAACTGTCTCCAATCCCAATGAAGTGAGGCACTATTGAGTATAAGAGAAGTAGGGAATTATCTCACCCAAACCATTTCATGGTCATTCAGTTTTAACACTGAAATAACCTAAAAGCAGGTAGGCCTTTGTTATCTTCAACCCCAGAGTCCAGGGAATTGTATTTCAGATTTATACACAGTTATGGTGTCATGTATGCATATTATTGGTTGTTCCTAGTTTCTTCTCAGGTAACCTTGTACAATACCGTTGCTGCACAATGCTAGATTGAACCTGATGAGGTTATTATCATATTGCAATTCATTATTAAGATCTGGGGACAATATTGGATTGAGGTGTGCAACATAAGACTAAACATATGGTATACTACTGGCCTCTAGTGGGGGAATGTACCTGTAAGGCTATTTTGGTAAACTCTTTGAAGGACCAATAGGGTGATTTGCTGGCCTAGGGCATACTGCATACAGAGTAATTATACAGGATCACTCACTGTACACATATATATATCTACACCTGCAAAGCCTTGATATTACAGTAAGAGTCACAGTATTTGAGAGTACAGCACTTTCCCCTGTGAGCTTACAAGAGATATCTCTGTTATAAAACATAAACTTCTTACAGTGTACCCAACCTTCACATCACAGAAAAGACCATCATAGAAGCAGAGTGATGGCAAGAACCATTAAGCATATTATCTCATGATGGGTAGGTCAAGGTCAAAATATGACATAAACCCTTATCAGATTCACTTTATATGGAGTCTGTCAATGATCCTTATTGATGATTATATACATAGGTTCTATGAAATACAGTTTATACAATGTATGCTATATTCTGACTGATAAAGTATGATTTTGATACATAGGTAAGTTTTGAAAATATTGTTCCAGGGTAACCTAGGGCAGCCACATAGTGGTTATATTAAGTGGGACATAATCACCATTGTCTAGGGAAACATTTTCTTTTTAATAACATATTTGATAGCATTAGGCATAACTATTATATCTTAAACCTGTCTAAAAATGATAAAAAGTAGGCATTTGTACAATATCTTGAGATTGGACCTTCAACTAATCTTGATATGATAATGTAAGAAGCATATCAAATGCCTCAAAGTCATTCCATCTGGAACCCCTGAGGCAATCAGTGGGTTTGCTTCAAGAAGTAGGAGCAAGTGTGCATGTATGTATGTATAAATCTCATATATCAATTGAGGATCTCCATTTTTTTTTAACATCAAGAGAACCCTATAAAGTGTCTCAGCTTCATCCTTTAACCGGGCTGTATGTTCATGATTTGGCGTGAAATGGGTCCTTTTGTGGGTGGAATGGTGTACTCCAATATGGGTATCATTTGACCGGGGTACCTGCATACTGGTGATGATGTTTGGCATTGATGGGGGGAGGGGCAGTTCCTAAGATATAAGGCTGAGCAAACAGCAAACCAAGAGGTTCAATGCTTATAGCTATAACTGAATTAAAAATTTCTCTCATTTTGTAATTATCATTCATGCCAAAGAGCTTGACTAACCATTAGAACAAGGGGGGGGGGGACTTAGAGTCGGGGATGTGGAAGAAGGATAAGTGAGGGGTACACGTTACCTGCATCATATAGGTGTGTCATGTGATAGCTTTATTTTCTTCATTGATCCCCATAAACAAGTAGGGGAGATGATGTCCACTCGACACAGTCCATAAATTCCTAATTGGTCAGAACAGGTCAGCCATCTTGTTTCTGCTTTATTTCAAAGTTTGCAATATATTTCAAGTCAAATCAAAGCCCACCTATCTCTAAATATATACAGATAAACTGGTGTCATCATTCCCAATTCGTGGTTTGAAATTATCAGGGTGATCATCTGAAGCCACAGCTGTGAAGACACTTTTGCCACTAGCTATAGGCGGCGGATTTGGTATAGATATGTCGTAGCTCTGCAGGTACTGATATAAGGGACTATGGGTGGCATTATTGTGACTCCCACGTACACTATCCTCTCAAGTTCGTTTAATGAAACACGATGGCCAACGCCCTAATTTCGATTCACCTGTTTGCATATCTGTTAAATATTGCGTAGATCTAAGCATGTGAAAGACAAACAAGTAGTAGGCGTATTAGGTTGTTAAACAATTAACCACATTACAAGCAAACTTGAGTCCATATAAATAATTCATTTTAATTATCACCACACCTACTCTTCAATAAGACACGTGGCTGAAAGTAAGGCTGTGAAACGTAGATTACTATTTTTTCTTGTGGATTCGGGTGTAATAGTAATAGAATAATTGGCTCATATAAGGTGCATCAGAGAATCATGCAGGTCCTGGATATGTCAATTAATTCATCGACAGGCCCTATACCTGCAATAACAATTAGGATTGTTCATTTTATGCTGCTCACTTAGAAGACCCTAGGGACCCTATTTTCTTTGTAGGTGTTAAGAATAGGGCAAAAAAAGAAGTTTGTTTCCAGTAACATGACTTGAAGAGGTAGGATTTTTTTTTTACATTTATATAGGAAATGTTAGGGCACATATACCAATGGATGTATCAAAGTCTTTGGTTTCATTGTAAAATAATCATGGAAAATGACAACTGCGAGAGAGGGGAATATATGAAAAGGATACAGAAAATGGATGAAAGAAAAATGTAAAAATAATCAAAAAGTAATAAAAGATTTCTTTAAAATATGAAAAAAATCAGTTCTACAGACACGGACGCTTGTCTGGAAATTTTTTGTTTTATATTAGCATAGGCCTATGTTGGAAACACCCCGCGCCACCATGTGCTCATACCAGTAATTTGTGACACAGCTATAGATGGCAGATCCCCAGATCCTGAAAAGAGAAACGTGTGGGTGTATCTCATCGATAACACTTGTTCTACAATATCCCGTTTACACTACCCACGATGCATACTGACAAAATTCATGGAAGACCCTCTGCGATCACGTGAAGGCAGTCCTCGCGCAGACCGGAAATGGGTATCGATAAGGCCCGATAACGAGTCTGGGGACGGGGAGATGCGTGGCGTCGTAGGTATGCTGATGGGCAAACCTCGTCCTGCCCAGGAGAGGGTACTCCAGACATCCATGCGTCACACTGCCACTCACGGCATCAGGGAGGGAAGAGGCCATCACCCGCACTGCAAGCACCAATGGCACTGCTGCCTTGAATCAAATGCCCTAAGCAGGGGCGTAGGAAAAGGGGGGGCCAGGGGGGCCCGGGCCCCCCCAATCATGAAGGAGGTGGGGCCTGAGTATGTCAGGGCCCCCCCAAAATTTGCCAAGAATTCATAATGAATTGAACAAGAGCTAAGATTTTGCGCTTAAATAAGATTGATATAGTAATCATAATAGGGAAAATGGGGGCCTGGGCCTCAAATCAGATATAAAATTCATCAAAAATTGCTTTTCTATACAAATTTTAAATAGCTATGTGTAGGCTCTATTGCGCTTGAGCCGACAATTCAAGGTGGTCGAGGTGAGGCCCTCAGTGGGCCCCCCCAATGAAGATTTGCTTCCTACGCCTCTGCTAAGGGGGGGGGGGGGGCACTCCCTATATGAACTATAGTAACCATGTGCATACAAAAAGTAGAGGGAAAGGGGTACCTTTTGGGGTTAGTGGGCGGGTACGGCCGGATCCCTTAAAAGGGATACATTTTTGGCCATTTTGGGCTAAAAGGGGTAGGCATTTAGGTCTAAAAAGTGAACCCATTCTTCAAACCTTTCAATGAAAAAGAGGCACATTTTGGTCATTTTCCCCCAAGAGGCAACACATCAAAAGGGGTACAGTTTTTGTAAACCAAGGGGTGTCCCGCCAAAAGGGGTATGATTTCTGGAAAAATTTGGGGGGAACCCGTCCAAAGCGGGCTGTTTTTTTTCTGAAAATATCCCCCCAATTATACAGCTGTCGGTACCTAGATCGGTACAAAATCGTTTGAAAAAATCAAACATTGCCAATCTTTCAGGTGGAATATCGTGAGAGATATGCACATCTGTCACGATAGTCGTGTAGTGGAGATAGCCCCTAACCCCCGCAGGCTCTGTCCCCTTTCCACTCTGCTGCCAACGACACTGGTCCCGGATGCTTTTTGTTTTAGTGTAATAGCCCCTTCAAGGGGGCCTAGCACGGACTTTTAACAACATGGGTACCTAACAAAAGATCGTGCACAAATTCGCGGGACCCAGCGGAAATTTTGCAATGATCTGATTGGTCAATGGGTGGTCACGTGACCTTTTAATGCGGGCGTGCATTCACCGTGCTAGCCCCCCCCCCCCCTTTCAGACTGATGTTGGCCCTTCAGAGATGATGTTGAGTCTAGTGAAAACGGCCTGGAAAATATTTTGACTTAGGAAGGCAGCGTACCTTATCTATGATATTCTAAGGAAGTGCTCTAATAGCTAAGTCGTCTTATCAAAGTGCTATATTACATGGATAGTGGCACGCACCAAAATAGGGGGTCTAGATGGGGGTCCCCATGTCCCTTGTCGATTTTAAGAAAAGCCCATGTCAAATGTCACTAAATTTGTATTTTGCTCTGTCCTTGTCACTAAGCTCCATGTCACATGTCGATTTTAAGAAAAGTCCATGTCCCCTGTCACTATCTTTTTTGTCCCATGTCCTTGTCCCTAGAAGCTCCATGTCCTTTGTCGATTTTAAGAAAAGGCCATGTCACACTGTCGATTTTAGGGGTCTAGACCCATAAAATATTTACTCTAAATCATCACGCGAAGTAGCCCCATGGCCTTGCATAGAATATGCATCCTATTAGTAAAGCGCATTGATCTATGCATGGCTCAATGATTCTAGGCACATGTAGGCTAATCTTTGAGGCACATTTTGGCTAATCTTTGAGGCACATTTTGGCTAATCTTTGAGGCACATTTTGGCTAATCTTTCAGCATAAGCACTTAAAGGTCTTGTTTATACACGAGGATTTACACTAGATATCTTTTTTTGTTAAATACCCTCAAAGTATCTATAATGAAGTATGTCATGTTCTTAGCCCGCTTGTGCCATTCCCCGATTGTTTGTCCAATAAAACCAATAGAATGTACAATGTAGAATCAGAATCACAGAGATGTTTTGCTCAATAACGGTAGTAGAATCAAAATCACCTAGATTTCGCACCCAATGCGGAGATGGGTGGGTTCACCAATTTTCAGTAGCCGATATAGGCCTAAGTAGACTGTATGGCATCTCGGAACCAACCCTCTAGGGGAAGGCTGCCATGATTGAACCACCCACTTTTCCCAGCTAAACTGGACCACCCACCTTTCTCAGAGCAGGTTTCCTGCAAGAAAACATTTCAATTCTGAATCTATAGTTTTTGATACGCATATATCCATTTTGAAGGATAAGGTTGAAACTATGCAACTATGGCCATTTTGGAACGTTCTCTATTTTTTGAAACTTTGAAATAATTTTGGAAGATTTAAACTTAAGCTGTTACAGTAAGAGGGAAATCTCCTATAATCAAATCTTATACTCATGTAGAGCAAGTCATTCCAACGCCTGCCCAGGTGATTTTAAAAGAATACACTATAAATAATTGGTTCTACAGATATATTGCAAAAGAAAATGCATATGCCCCGGTAGTTGCCTAAATTGAACCAGGCCCAAAAAAAATAAAGGTGTGTTTCCAGTAACATGACTTGATAAGGTAGGGTAGGTAGGTCAGATTTTTTTTCTTTTTAATTTTTTTTTTACATTTATATACTGATGATTGTCCTATGGGCGCAGCCATTACTGAACCTGATTACCAGCAGTTACCACTGATAAGAGCTACCAGATGGGTACCCACTGCCTCCGAGAGGACCGCAGAAAATAGACCGGATCATTTCATTGGCTGATAATCAAACCAGCTAAGTCGGAAAAGGAAATGTTAGGGCACATATCAATGATTGATCAAATTCTTTGATTTCATTGTAAATTAATGATGGGAAAATGAGAACTGTGATAAAGAACACAAAAGGATACAGGAAAAATCCTAAAAAGGGATTACAATTTTCTCTAAAATATGAAAAAATGTGACAAAATTCTTCAAAATCGCAAAATAAAAAGGTTTTTTGCCACTGTTTTGCTGGGGTCGGTCGGGTTACTGGAAACAAACTTTTTTTTTTATTTGGCCCCATCACTATCCTGTCTAAATTGGACCCAATGCTCATAATCTAGTAGTAAGAAGAATGCAGCAGTATATATATAGGTGACAGTCGTCCAAAAATAATTTTTTTCAGAAGGTACATGTAAAAAATACAAGAATCACTGGCCTTTATACTGAGATGGCTTTAAACAGGTTCATATATGTTTTCACTAATTTGGACTGATTATTTCTTAAAGTTGACTGAATAGTAGGCCAAGGGTGGTCTAATTCCCCCATAGCTGTATCGCAATATTGCATACAAAGTTCTCTATCCCTGAAATATAATATAAACATGTAAAAGTCTGAAAGGATTTTGAACAAAGAAATGTTGCCTACAACCAGGAGGGCTTAAGTAAGCAGTGACGTAAATAAGATCAAGAGGTCCAAAAACCATTTTTCACAGAAAATGTGCATAAAATTACAGAAAAATTACATTTTTGGAAGTTATTAGGAACTTAAGTGATATTGACTAAACAATGGCAGCATTGAAACCTAGTTCCTATTACTGCCACTTGGGGAAACAAGGGTGGTCCAATTTAGGAGCCAGTCCAAATTAGGCAACTTTCCCCTACCTGTCTGGCACCTCGATTTTACTACGTTTATGTAATTTAGCTGTGTCGGCCTATACCTGCACAGAAAACAGCAGAACGAACCAGGTCAGCAAATCTACCAGCCACTTTAATTCACACGCGGCGCTATGCAGAACGTATGGGGCTGTGTACAAATGACGTCATGCAGGAGGGGGGGAGGGGGGGGTCAGGCCCGGCATGACGGAATTAATTTTCCATATACCTTCAGCATTGCAAAATTGGCAAAAAACATGACAAGGGGGGGAGGGGGGGTCCAAAATGGTCCAAAAAAGCATGACGTCATTTGTACACAGCCCCTATGTCCAAATGTATTAGAGATATGGCCCATCTTTGCTCTGATCAAGGTGCAATGTTGGTAGAATGCTTAGGGGGGCATTTCAAAACTAGCTATAGACATCGTTTTGAAATGCCCTTCACCAGGGATGGACAGCTGTCGCAATGTCGCACGAAATGTACGGCAGAGACCTTGTCAAATGCAACAGTGACATGGGGGATAATCTGAGCTTCTAAATCTGTAGGAGTTTTGCGAATATATTCCAATTAAAACCAAATTTATGACATCCTCAATATATGCTTCTTAATTCCTGATACCAAATAGAGTTTTCTTGATAATCCCTGTAGCTGAATGGAGAATTTCTGAACGTTCTTGCGGCAGAAGTCCCACAATGCATAGAAGAATATGCCCCAATAACCTTTTAAATGCAATCAAAGATTAACACCAATTTCAATTCATAAGCTGAATATCCTGGGAGCAACCGGTCTGTATACGTGATTCTACATTGAAGTCCAAACGGCTTAATCTCCATGCATGTCACCTTGAAGCAATACAGTTTAGTTTGTTCCGAAATCCCCTAGAAGTTACCAATGTTATTAAAAGTGTAAAGGGAAGATCTGGAAAAAGTTCTTAGAACAATCTACCTCAAAACCCTTTAGATCATTCAGTGTAATGGTAGGATCTGAAAATTGTCCGAAGAGCAAAGATTTTCCAATACAGACAACCTTAGAACATAGCAATCTCACTGAAAACCTGGAAGATCCGAAACTCGTCAGTGGTGACGACTTTAGGTCCTCAGATTGACAATACCTAAATCTACATTATGACAATACCTAAGTCGTCAGTATGACAAAACAGAGTCGTCATACTGACGACTTAGGTCTTCAGGATGGCAACCCAGGGGCATAGGAAGCAAATTGGGGGGCCCCGGCCCCCCTGCCCCCCCTTTTCCTACGCCCCTGCAACCTAAAGTCATCATTTTGACCACTTAAAGTTGTAGATTTAGATATTGTCAATCTGAGGACCTCAAGTCGTTACCACTGACGAGGTTTTCAGTGCTAGAGGTACAATCTAAAAATTGTTTTGGAGCAGTTTTACTGAAAACCTGGAGCTATTGAAGGGTCGTCATAGGTGACGAGTTTAGGGTCGTCATGCATTTGCGACACCTAAAGTCATCATTCTGATCACCCTCTATGATCTACTAGTACAGTTATATACCATCAGAGGGCCCCATTACCCTATTCCACTATGCATAATGATCTCTCCATGATATGCTTTGTCAAATATCTGCGATGGATTCATTTAGAAAATTATGAGTGCAAAAATCATTTTATATAAAAACTGTAAAAATAGACATTTCTGGGCTGAATTCCACAGTAGAACGCTGACATGTGCACTTAAGACACGTCTTTTATATTTTGGGGCTTTTGTATAATTCCCAGTTGATTGAAAACTGGAGGTAATATATATGTAAGTACTAAGGAGAGTGCAATGGCCAATTCCACATGATAATGCAGGGTTGAGATAGCCTTATAAATATTGGATGAGTGTGGGGGGAGGAGGAGGGATCCAGCAATGATGGATTGATGTGCACTTACTGTGTATAGGATGGTACATGTATAGCTGAAATGTGTTGCCAAAGGTTTTCAGTGTTGCTCACAAATACCCTCTATATTAAAGTAGAATTTGAAAGTTTTCTAGGGAGACTTCTTCTAGGGTAATATGTCGTCTTAATCCTTTAGAACAGAGCTAATGTTAGGGCTAGAACGTGAAACTTATTAAGTATGATCCCCCTAACTCTCTATAATACACCAATTTTGAGTTGGAGAATAGAGCCTTTCTTTGAGTAAATCGCCCCCCACCTAAATCCAATAGAGAATGAACTATAGAACTATAATATATGATAAACCTTTACTTGGAGTGATTTGCCCACCCCCCCTCTCTGTCAATCCCCTGCCTTGAGAACATCTTACAGAGCAATGTGAAGGTTTGCTTCAACACTCCACTGTGCACCCATGCAGCCCTGTAGCTGTCACTGTGAAATCTAATTATATAGGCCCTAGACAAATTTCGTGGACGGGTAAATCCTTGAATATATGTATACGTAAAAAAACTCAGGAGCAATTAATGGTTGGAAAGAGTAATTAGTTAGAAAAGTCATATCCATAACTATGCCTTGGTATTTTATGCGCTTCTGGCATACCTTGGAGACCAACGCCATGACTTGTAGGGGCCATGTTACAACCTTGTCTCATAGACTTCTGAAAGGAGAAATGAAAAAAATGGAGTGAGTGAAGAGGAAACTGACCACAAAAAGATCGACTGTGCGCTCAATAAATTGGGCCTCATGGATCGAACCTGAGATAAGTCGATGGAGTTGACAAGCTGTTTTATAACATAATCCTGACAAGTAAGTACAAGGTTCAACAGGCAGACACCATGTCAGAGAGACTGGATGACATTTACCGACATTTACCACATTTGCTGGCAGTATGTTGCCATCCACATGAGGCACGAAGAGGCGGCCTAGACGACAGGGAACATAGCCTCCAGTAGCCTTTCATCTATACTTGAGCAAATCTCTTATACGATGCTCAAGGAAATGAGTCGCCCCTCTGGCTTGACAGGTGCCCTCCGTGTAGCACAAAGAGGGTATAAATCAGAAGATAAAGAGACACACCCCTAATTAATTACACCTCCCCCCGCTAGTCGTCGGACACGGCCTACTGTGACGGTGGGGGAAATGTCTACAAAGAGATCTCGACACTCTGTATCCGTTTGGTTCTGTCATGGCGGCCATGTCCGACTGCATCACTGCTATAGTGCGGATGTGCGTAGGTCCGGACGGCCTCTATGGGGACTCGTTCTGTGTTAGTGGGGGTTGGACAAAAGTGATGAAGTATACAGTCCTTGCTTTTACTGCATACAGCCTATATAGGTGCTATTGGTGCATATCGTCATAGTTGATTTGATATCGAGGTTGTAGATCGAGGTGTGATGCTCTTTCTCTTCATCCGCTAAGGGGACCTCCCTCTGTCTGGATTAAAAGGATACACTTTTATTCAGAACTGGCCCAGGGAATAACACTGATGATTATGTTATGTCTGTTCAGCGTTGAATAAACATGTGTTCGAAATAGGGGCTATACTAATATATTGGTGTGTTTAGAATGTCAACAGGTGGTCAAACTTGTTGATGCCCCTCCCATTAAGAGCTATGATGAATCAAAGGCCATCCAACCCAAAGCCAATTGATTATAAAAAGACATATCACACACCTATATATATATATATATATATATATATATATATATATATATAGAGAGAGAGAGAGAGAGAGAGAGAGAGAGAGAGAGAGAGAGAGAGAGAGAGAGAGAGAGAGAGGTCCAAGACCCATATCCAGTACTTACGCCCTTCTGTAAATCACAATCACCAGGAGAGGTCAAAAACAGCATATTTTAGGACCCGTGTTTGATTTCTGTACAAGATATGATTTATGTGAAATTGATCCCCAGACATGCAGCTGATCCCAGAGCCCTCATTTTACAAGACGTTTAATCCACTAAGCATATGGCCTGAGAAACTATGTCTGGAGGCATCATTTTTGCCACAGCACTTGTGTATATCCGTATTATAGGCCCTAACTGTCCAATGTTAGATCTCTCGGTGGCCATGCATTAACCATAGTATCATAATTTTATAAAACAAACAAAAAAAAACCTTTAATTGAATGATAGCTTCACGTTCATGTCCAGTGGTGCCATCCCCATATTGGCGGATCCAGGGGGAGCTCCCAATGGAGGAGGAAGAAAATCTATAAATTCCAAAATTTAACCCGGGGGATTTAACCCTTACTCACCACACCGTGCTTTGTTTGGAGTGTGAACAGAAATCCGTTGCTTTCCGCCGCCTTCTACACAACCCTGGAGCTGCCATGCACTGTCCCCACACTATGAAGGGGTATACGCAGTTCTCTTTTGTTTGGCCATCCCAGCGTTCTAAGGCCACCCAGTGCGTCATCCCTACTACAATAGGGCCATTTTTTTCCCTTTTGTTAGACCACTGTCAAACCCAAATGACCTCGTAATGAAAAGCGGAAACAATCAGATCATAAATGACACAAAAGCCAATCACCATAAACCTGCGAGTGTCAACTGAGTTTTTCGCCGAACAGCAATAGGCGTGAATACACGATACAGTGATTACCTCTGGCGTCAATGCAAACAGAATCTCTCGAATAGGCCTATATAAAATACAGATAAAAAGACAGTGGCTTTATCTTGCTGAAAATGGAATTTCCAAAGAGGCGACATG
Source organism: Acholoe squamosa (assembly GCA_949317995.1). Taxonomy (NCBI): domain Eukaryota; kingdom Metazoa; phylum Annelida; class Polychaeta; order Phyllodocida; family Polynoidae; genus Acholoe; species Acholoe squamosa. Next base: position 22,803,390 of record OX439044.1, read on the forward strand.
ACTAACAATTTTGGAATTTGTTGCTATTTCATGGTCCGTTATAAAAATCACTGAACCTGTTGGTGTTGAATGTCTCATAAAATGTTTGGCTTTTTAATTGGTGTACCGATAGTGAATTTAATTATGGGATGAAATTACCCCTTGCTTTCCTCATATTCTCATATTAGGTACTGAGGTTATAATTTTCATCACAATGGCCTAGGCTATTCTGAAATGAGCCATGAAATACAATTGTCTTTGTCCATACAGGATACGAACTACAGATCTAAAAGGCAGACCCACATACAGTTCCTGTTCATCAGCCTCGATATACTTTGACCTCACTACAGTTTTTTCCCCATAAATCCTTAAGTTTGACATACTTCGACCTCTGTTTCAGAAACCATGCATCACTCACACACGTTCTTTGCTCTCGCCATGACGTCACTGGTCATCGGTGCGTGCCTAGCCCGCAGCCTCCCTGACTCAGCAGAAATAAGGTTAGTATTGAGGAACATCTCCCTGTATCTAATACCAGAAAAATGTAATGCTGAATAGAAGTAGTGAAAGGCTTTTTAATCCTAGGAAGTGGGGTTTATTTTTTAGACCAAACAATGTGGAAATTGGTACATACGATACTCTTGCTGTTATGGATTTAATGCTAAATGAAAACTTCAGAAATAATTAAAAGTTGGAAAGCATCAGATTTGTTCAGTTGCATGCTACATACCTCTCTTTGTCACGGCAACGTATAGCCAATTTCCTGCGGAAGTACACAGGCCATGATCTTAACCCCGCTAAAAACTCCATTTCTTATATACTTCTCACGCCTCTGAGCAAACGCAGCGTCTCTGGGTGGCGAGTAAGTAGTATACCAAATCGGGGATTATCCTGTGGTATTACGTGCCAGTCTAGGAAATAAGTAGTATACGAAACAGGGAGGTTTTCTCTGGCCCTAAAATTAATTTGTACCATGCACCTATACATGGTTTAATGCCTCTGCGATTCTACATGGGATATAATATCGATTGAGTAGCAAGCTTTATACCGTCGAGATCCGGTTTCCGGGATGAAATGCTGTGTGTGATAATTCAAGGTTTATATGACGTCTACAGAATTGCATTTTCAAACATGATTGAGAGTATATCGTCAAATCCACTGCTTATGGAAACCCGCAAAAAAAGAGAAAAAAACAACAAAAAGAAACAAACTATCATTACATGAATGCCGCCTATGTTGGCATGATAAGACAAAGTAATTTCACATTTATTTTAAATTATGCCATGGCACATAGCAGTGTAATTACGTAGAGTCTGTCAATGGTCTACTTGCTGTCATATCATGGGTGCCAAATTGCTACGGTAGACGCTTACATTGATGTGAATAAACATACAAACATTCTGTGTGACATGGGTCACCACAGCAGGCATAGGGCGCGGCGCGCACTGGGCACAATGACCCTCATCCAGAAGGAGCTGGAGCTGGCACTCGGCCGTCACTTACCACAAGGCTGCAGTGAGATAGGCTGTGAACTGCTCAATCCTGCACTCAGGTAACCCCCTCCCTATAGGTAAAAGCCCCCCCCCACCACCTCCCCCATCTTTAACGTCTTCTCCAATGGAGCGCGCTCTGCTTTGTTTAATGTTAGAGCAATGCTACCAGCTACGCTGCTGATATCTCCTGCAATGTATAGTGCCAAGGTTGCTTGAAAGAAAAATATTTTGATATACTCAAATGGAATTTTATCGTGAAAACAAAGTTCATGTTTTATAAAAAGAGTTAAACGGAATGGAATTGGAATATTTTCTATTTGATACCATCTTGGCACTTTACACATTCTTTCCTATATTCTAGTCATAGACATTATAAAGCCTTAACTAAGAACATTACATTGCTTTTCTCCCTAGTGTTGTGCTTGACCCATATATATGATTTCAGATAAAGTTCGCGCATATGCTTATAACACCTAGAATTTAACTCCATGCAGTTTGCAAATTTCAATTTCATTTTTCTGCGAAACAATCACCATGGACAACGGAGAGCTCAAATATATATACAACAAAGTTCTAGTGTGTATATGAAGTGACAAACACTTGGTAACTTATAGATATTGCCACTTAGATCATGAATAGACACATATTATTGAACTATCCAATGAGCCTGGTGAGCTGATATTGCAATGTATCCACAATCAATTTATTGCGTTTCATGTCCCAAATGGCGTACACTATTGGCTTAAATGATAGCGCCTGTCTCACAGATTCCTCTACTTATACAATTACCACTGATTGCTGCAATTCACAAAATATACCTTAAGTCTGAGTAACTTCTTCTCATTTGTTTTAAGAACGCTCTTTTCCTTCTGGAAGCTGTTTCTAATTATTTACCTTGGTAAGGCCTTTCTTCCTATGCTTAAGGTGGCTGCATTTATGAATGTTGCATAAGCGCTCTGTGATGCCATAACGGGTATTATGAAAGGTGTAATGGCTTAATATGATATATACATGTTATGTATCGATGCGTGGCTCTGTATCCGGTTGAAGTGAATATTCTTATGACCTATACAACCAGGAATCGTGAACAAGGAATACGAGTTGAAGTGGAATGAAGAGTTAATATCCATCTTTAATTTCCAAATCATGATCAAAATGATCTAAAAGAAGCTTTTCTCGAGAGATGACATGGACATGGACACGACATGGATATTGGGTGTTTACAGGGGCGTGGGAAAAGGGGGGTCCAGGGGGCCTGCCCCCCCAATAATGAAGAGGTTCCCTATATAAGCCTATATAAAAATATAGCGGGCCCCCCAACCGAGACCCCTGCCCCCCCCAATAAAAATTGCTTCCTACGCCCCTGGTTTATGTATTTTGTGACTGTCTGTGAAGATGATAATATAGCCTAATTCATTTATTGCACTGAGCAATACATATTAAGATAATCATACACGCTTCAGCCATTTGGGTCTGACTAGATATTACAACATTTTATCATTATCTTATCAAAGGTTTCGTGACAATATGATTAATTGTCTGAACATAAGGCTGCTTAGGCGTGACTGAGGGAGAGCCATAATAGCAAATTAATACATTCACCAGCGCATCCCGTCTGTTTCGTAAAATTGCAAGGCTATTTTTTCATGTATAGATCTATATATTTCTAACACGCCTTGAATTTATAAGATTGAATTTATATGTCATCTTAAAGTCAGGGAACTAAGTATAGAACTAACATGATACATCTTGATTGGCAAGTCCCTATCCCTTCTTTAAGATTGAAGCCACTATTTGTGTCAGTCAAACCCAGCGGGCACAGAACTTTATACGTTGACAACTGTTTGATTCATGTTCTTAATGTTGATCGCCCTTTTGCTAACTCTGAATTAATGGTGTCATTTCATCACATATATTTCAGCATAGGACAGATCGACAGTAAAAAGTTGTTTTTACTGGTACTTGTAATTCAAATTCTTTCAACCATTAATATCGTTACTATTGACCCAACAGTCATTTTTATTGATGGGACAATGGAATGCTGGTCGTTGTCTTTCTTAACAGATTCATTAAATAGAGGAACATTCTGGGTTACAGCACTACTTGATAACATGGAGAAAAACATCAGCTGTAAAGCTCAAATCCCATAGCACTATATTGGCCTGGAAATCTCTATGATTTTATCAAATCTTACCTTTTTGCCATTAGTGCAGTCTTGATAATGGCACTGTATTGAGAAGATAAAGGTTATCATGGCTAAGAAACCTCATACCAAAGATTCGACTAATAATGACATTGTATTTACAGGATAAAGGTTATAATACCAAAGACTCAACGTTCTCTGATACACTATATCAGAAGAGATTTGATCCCTTTCTGGTACTGTTGGATTTGAGCTCAAGCAAACTCACCAGTGAAGCATATATATTGATGAAGTTCAGGATGCCATTGTGATTATAACTTTGATTAGTTTGGTGGAGTTTCATTGAGTGGGCTTCTTAGTGCATCACTGGTCGATGACTTTCTCACTTCGCATTTCCTTTCAGAATTGTAGCACGGTCTATTTCTGACCAACGAATGGCAGAGTTAGAGGCATTGCTGGCTTTGACAAAAAACAATGTTAAAATAGGCCATGGCGTGATAGACCATCAGAAAGTGTATGTATAAGATATATACAAGGCACATGCCCCCGTGCACCCTTTGATATCGTTCTTGACTGTGGAGCGGAAGAAATTGTGACAAGATGTCAACCTCATAACTTTTCTTTGTTACCATATACTAAAACCGTCATACATGTGTAAAGTGTGTTACCATATACTAAAACCGTTATACATGTGTAAAGTGTGTTACCCATGCACAAATACCTCAAGAAATATTAGCGCACCAACTACCTGGATGACGTACCAACCTAACGAAGTGGGGTCCCTTTTGTATTAGCATGTAAAGACCTCATAACAGTTGCTTCTGAATTTAAAATACTAGTATTTGTGAGCGATCTGTGAAGACATGGTAATGTACACAGGCAAAGGATCATATTGGACAGGGGTTCTAACTGGGAGGGCGTCAATTTAAAAAAATAATCTTGAGACAGATTGTTAAGAATCTTAACGTGAACTAATACAACTATTAAGGGGCAAACGTGCTTTAATGCATTACTGTCTCTTTTTCTCTGTGTAATACGCCCATGTATTGTTGGTCACTGGCCAGTATTGCACCAGTGCATTAGAAACCATCAGCGAATGTACCAAGTGAAACACCAATAACAAATCACAAAAGTAGGACCTATAGTTCTGCAAGCCAACATTGACAGATTTGTATTTCTACTTAATGTTAGCCGCCACCAGAGCACTAGCCACACATAGTAGCAAGACTAGATCTAAAAGTAGGTATCATTTTACAGATACAACATGTACAACTAATGTGAGTCTGGAGGCACGTGTATAGTAAATAGGGCCTATAAACATTCCATGGGAGAGATCCGTCTCAGGTCAGTAGTGGGGGTGGAACAGTTTAAAATTTGTGGAGATAAGCTTGTGAAATATCACATATTTCAATATAATCTATAATGAACCTAAAAATAGTGTGGTCGATGCATCCCCTACACCCCCAATGCTCCACCGCCACTGTATGGGTAGGGATCAATATGTCCATATTGTCGATTCAAAGTCTTCTGACATTTTGTGTTCTCTGGATGGCTGGTTCTCTTCAGGCACATACACGTGGCTGTCTTGATCTCCTTCCCTTTGTTAGACAATGGTGTTCCTAGTGAGACAGCCCTAGAAAGAGGACTACAAAGTTACCCCGCGCCCACTTTCTGTATAGGTAGTAGCTCACTTTCTGTATAGGCTCATTCTCTTATGTATATAAAGGTTGCTCTTCAGCTCGCTTAGTAGCTATAGGAACCAACACAACACGAGTAGTTATAAGGGTTGGGCAAAGCCATCAAACTTCCACTTCTCGGATGGCCTTTGTTTATTTCAACTGGAGGGTAGGATAGCGCGTCTGTACTGGATGAAGTCCAGTCACCTTCTGCCGATCGCCCCACTCCTTAGTAGGAGCTGGACGCGAGGCATGGTGCTGCCACCTCTTTTACCAAACGGGTATCGCGAAGCGACGCCTGGTTGGCATCGAAGGAACAAGCAACACACGCACACGTCTCTCGGATGATCAGCACTAGTATATATATAACGATGCCGGCCACTACACAAGTATTACACATTTTTTTTGTGTGTAAATGTCCTCAGGAAGGTGCTATGTTTTGTCCCTCCAAACAAAATTCTTCGGCCACCCTTATCAGATTCTCTCCTCTTTTGTCACCAAGGCTATCATTGTCATATTATCTAAAAATGATCAAATCTACACTGACTGGACATCGGTTATCGGTCGCGCAATACAACTAAAACACCGCTCGCGAACTGACCAGACAAGTTATAACGTGGATCAGAGGCAAGCGGTCGCGCGGCACATTGTATTAGATTAAGACCCACGGGCATCTGCTCACACAGGAGCTGCTCCTCTAAATTACAGAATAGCTCGCTCTGGCTCCGACCAAAGGATTGCGGAGCTCCAGGCGCTGATGGCTCTGTCTAGGTCCGCGGACGGCGGGGTGGGCCACGGAGCCGTTGACATCTTCCGGGCGTATGTATAAGATCATTCAGAGCACTAATCCAGTGAAGACCCAGTTCACACGGATCTGTCCGACCCACTATGCTTTAGTCCAGTCAAAGAGGGGACCTATAGGTTCCCCTGTGAATGTGTGCTGTAGTGCAGTTTTCTATTGTAATGGAAGTGGCGGTATTGCTTACATAATAACGTTCTTGTGAACAGCAAGGACCATCGCCTGCTGGTAGAAGACCACCCTCATCAGGTTTATGTTCTTTGAGTACATTATTGAACCTTGTCAGGCGGCCTTAAAGTTTCTGTGCATTGGTGACTACATTCGTGGTTGGGTATCCTCGTCCATAGTGCATTTTGATTTAATCAATGTCCAGTATCATGATGTTCCTATCGATATGGTTTGCCACCTCACGTTTTGAAACAGAAGACATCCCTTAAGGTTTTACTCGATGGGAGCTGAACTTCATGTAGACCTACTGGATGATAACTAGACAACTACACTATATTTATGTTGATCCTATTCTATCGGGCACATCCGTCATATATATTTATGTAAAAGTGTTTGTATATACATGTATAATAACTTGTGATATATCCCATTGCAACCAGCAGATGTGTGTTTCTGAGTCAGAGTTATCGTATTCGTTTATAAAACAGGAGTACATTATCTTATACCTGTGAGAGTGTTTGCCTGCTTTTCCTAACCCTGTTTGTGGATATCCTGGAGGTTAATTCAAAAGGTCCTGGGATCGCTACCTCAGCGATCTTATAGGAATTATTCTGCCTTATCCAATTAAGCGATCTTAAGATTAGACTGTCTTGCCTTTTCACAGCCAGCACTAAGATCGCAGTGATCTTAGCCTCAGCCCTCCTACACCATTCCAAGTAGAACACACTGTCCACAGGGGCAAGAGGTCCATACTGAAAGAATAACAGAGGAAACAATCCTTCTCACAAGGGTGATTACACAAGCGTCCCCCCCTATATGAGCCGCTTATAGAGTATAGGGTGCAGTTGACCTTGTACAGTACCGTATTCAAGTGCACTTCATGCCTGAGTAGCCTGCAACCACTGCATTAGATAGGGTAGACTGGCTAGGTCTTATGATATGTGCCTACGCTAAGATTGCAGGGGTAGAAATCCCAGGACCTTTTGAATGAACCTCCACAAGCTCTCTCGTCATTACCCACTGGCGCCTATTTCTGATTTATAAATTCCTGCTGATGAGTGTAGAACCCAATGATGTTGCCTTCTACTTGAAATTGATAGACCGGGTATCGGGCATTTTACAGTAATACATTATTGTGAAATGCTCTCCAGGGCAAAAGTTTAATGCACCCGTACCTAGCTTCAGTAGCTTATTTGCAGGAGGTGGGCGATTGTAAATATTTAGAAATAAGCGGATTAGTCATTAATTCGGAGGAGTATAGGAGTCTAAGAAGATCCTAGCTAAGGATATCCACCTTCTGCTCTAAGCCCCACCTTCATGATTGTTTTCTGTTGTGCTGTACCAAGGTAGGCCTGTATAGCTCGTGTCTGCCGATGTTGTACCCCCCTCCACCCCCATTATTATCCAAGCATTTAATTAATATGCCGTCAGCAGCAAAATAACAGTATACATGCATGCTTCATTACATCTGTTCATTTCATAAGTGCTATATATGTACGGATTATCTTCGTAGTTCATCTTTATTTACCCGGTGGTGCAATTACATTCGCTTCTATGAATGTCATCGCGAGTTTAATTTAATTTTCTCAAACACTTCAAGTTAAGAAAGAAGAAAATATTAATCGGTAGATAATGCCATATTGCTCTATAACAATGCTGGACTATACTCGGTTATTTGTAGATTACGATTCATCAGATTTTACCTTTATGATTTGTTGTTCAGTGGAAAGAAAAGGAGGTCATTTGAGCTGCGTTCTGAGGATGGACTACAGAGCGACTCCAGCCGCCGTCTTGAACTGCTCAAGGAGCTGTTCCAAAGAACCCGGAGCTGAGCCCAGGTAAGCTGCAAGGGGTGCACGGGAGACTTTTCATGATATATTTCATTTTCTAATGGCCTATGAATGATAATAGTGAAAAGTGGATATTGTATTTAGAACTACATCCCAACGGGCACAAAACGTTAAATCAATGTTGAATACTAATTGATATCAACAATGTTGGCAAACCTGTCTTTTAGATGATTCCATTTCAATGCTGTCAATCATAACCTATTTCAACATCTGATCAATTGTAAACATCAACATCGAAACATTGTTCTCAATTAAACATTGATTCAACGTTGAATTCTACCGTTGATTCAGTGCTGATAAATAGCCCTATGTCAACTTTGAATCAGTGACGAAGTACCAATGTTGAAACAATATATCAAGTAGAACACATTTTGAATCAGCGCACTTGTGTAGATCTATGATAAATCACAGATAATTTTGATTCTGTTGTGTCAACTTTTAAATTCCACGAACATTGCGTCAACTGTTGATATAGGCAAGCTTCATCTATGTTACAAGATAAGTGTGCCGACTGGGAAGAGCCACGTGCCGACCTTAGTTTATCCCAGGTTCAATCTTCAGTCCCCTCTCTGATTCAGGCCGCAATTCCCTGAGGTATTAGTCAATGATATAGTGCAAAGTACACTCCCAGCATCACCCTACACCGGAACCAGGTTCTTATTCCACAAGAACAGACCAAAGACTGCAACTCAAATCAGACCCCGCGATTGTGAACAGATAGAGATGGTGTATTTTGGAATCACCACATCAGCTCCATCTGGGGACTGGGTACAGTGCAAGTGCCCATTTGTAGATTCATATTGCTGCAGTTAGAAGTAAGACAGGCAATCTAGGACGATCATACAGCGGCTCATTTCAAGAGACCCTACGACTCCCCAGCTAGACCTCCACCCCTTTAAATTGTAGAGGGAGTCTTCGTAAACAGTTGCATAGAAGCCATGGCTTAAGCCGGTGTTCCACAAGATTTTTAATCAGGAATGAATCGGCCATCTTCACGATGCATTTTTGCCCACTTCCGTTCAAATTAAAAGAATTTAATTTTGCCGGAATCGTGGTGAAATACATTGGAAATCCACATAAAACATTGTGAATTTTGATCCATTATTTCTCTCAAATCGGGCCAATTTTTGTCAATTGGTTTCGGTGGAATACCTGCTTAAGGGTAAGTCGCCCCTGACTCAACCTCTCGGCACATTAATTGGTACCTTATGTCGACCACCCTAGGCTTTATTTCTTTCAGGTTACATAGAATAACTAATTAATTGCACCTTATTGACTACATTAGGAAAACCTTGCACATGCACCAAGCATTACTCATAACTTGTGAAAATAAACTATGAATGATGGTTGGTCGACTTAAGGTATACCAACATGCCTAGTGGTCGAGTCAGGGGCGACATACCCTATACGCCACGCGGGAATTTACTGTGACTTTGATATAGAATCAGAGTCGGCCCACATTACATCTATAGTAGTGTAACAGCTGCCAGAGTTCTATCAAACCCTATGTTTAACTATACATATAGGGGGCGATCCAAGAGGGCAAACTTAAGTCATGCACTACAAGGCCTCTTGTGGATTTTTCATACAGCGTCATTTGCGAGTGAAACGTGTTTTTAAGCATGCCCTTCTGGTAGCTTCAGCAATCAAAATGTCTCGTCTATCAGTACATATAGGTACAGTCCTGAACCAATATACAGCTGAAAAAAAACATGTTAAGCCGTATATTTGTATGAATGTGTAGATGTTTACCACAGAATTAGATATGGTTCCAACTTATTGAACATGCGATCGTCTATGTGTTTGCCCCCCTATAATTGAACATTATGTATGTTCAACATATTAAAAGATCGAGGACATTAGCCATGAACACCAGTGGTATTTTACAAGAGCATTTCCTTAAAACGCTACAGCACATGAGAACTCTCTAGTCAGAGCCCTTGTACAACTGCTAAGTGTATCAAAACTGCTAACTGTTATAATAACACTTAGCAGTATCCAACTGCTAACTGTAACAAAACATTGCTAAGTGTTACAAGCATCCAACTGCTATGTGTAACAATTGCTAATAACTGTAACAAAACTCGGATCATCCTGTAAAGGGATGTGGAACTGCTATCTGTTACAATAAGTGCTATCTGTAACATCACATAAAACTCAGCTAGGTGTATCACCTTCACATGTATATTGTAAGCTAAGGGCAATATCATAAGGTAGGCTACATCAATACTGTAGCAGTCACGGCTGCAGGAGCCTTAGCCTGGCTATGAGAGCTTCGATCACAGGATCGGAGAGGTACCGGTAGTTCGGAAATGACAGCCCCCAAAGTACACTTGACAATGTCTTGTTACAGTTAGCAGTTGGATGGTTAACTGCTAAGTGTTATTATAACAGTTAGCAGTGTTGTAACACTTAGCAGTTTAACTATATAACTGCCAAGTGTAACACCACTGATAAGTGTAACAATTACACTTAGCATATACAGGTACTAGATGGTCATGAAGCTTGTGTCTATTTACTAAGCATTATGCTAATACAATATGCCAATGTGGCTACATTTGACCCTTCAGTTAGATATGAAATATATTATGATATACCATTTTATTGTTCCATAAATTCTAACATATTTTGTATTAATCAAAGAAATATCTATGAAATTAATACATAGGTTGGTTCTAAGAGCTATAAGAGCGCTCAAACTTTACATAAGAGCGTTCATGCCCCACTGCACACCAGCCAGGTCAGTTACATACACTCTCTGACATCAAAGGCTCCGACCTAATGGTTCACTGCACAATATAATAAAAATGAGGGTCTCAGTGTGCGACCTCATGGTTCAATGCACAAATTAATAACTTGTAAGTGAATGCAACCGGCCGTCACGGGTGCCTGAGCACCGCTGACGCCGTCATGAGTGTCTGAGCACTCTAAGGACTGAACAATGGGTTACATAAGCACGACGCCATAACCTTCCGGTCGCTCTAGCGTCGCTCCTGAGCAACCTAGGTCAAATATCAAAAATTCTATGGAAAGCCCATAATTAGACGGTCAGAATGAGCCCAAGATCAAGGCGGAACTCCCAGTATTAAGGAAGTTACGCCATGGAGACTGAATCAACCTCCGAGTGAGCTACAGACAAACCGGCGGGAGTTACGCGCCTATCCAGCGGGCATTATAATCTTGGCACATTCAGCTCCGCGCATGCCCAAAATGGCGGTTATACAAGCATAAACGACCGAGTTATGAGGGTTTGAAGATGCAGAACCGACCAAGACAATGGGGGCCATAGCGGCGTCCATGGGGGTCCTTTGTCCCCCTGTGACACTTGAAAGGGTCCCCTCAAACAATTGTAGAGTTAGGCAGATGCTGCTGGCTCCAGTCAGTCTGGAGGTGCTTTTCCAAGATTTGCTACAAATAGCCTGTCTGCACCTCCAGGAAGACACATCACCAAGAACCGCTCTAGAGGTAACATCTCCAGTCATCTCCTGCTACCTGCTATACCACTGCACTATGGTGAAACTATGCTAGACAGGCATTGGGTTCTTACCATTAGTGGCCAGAGGCTATCTTCTTCAAGACTTCCACCAGAGGGTAAAGTTATCCATTATTACATTATTCCTCTAAGCAGCAGGTCAGGAGCTAGGTGTGGGAACCCACCTAGAAGTATGCTGGACACTGTATTATTAATACCTCACAGGTGGAGTGGAACTGAACATTATACTTTATAAATTACTGTATGTTTACTGTAGGTGCAAATTACCTACATACTAACTACTGTATGATTGATATTTCTTACATGTTGCCTAAAGCTGAATAAACCAGTGACAACTGGAAATAACACTATTTATTATGAGCCTGATGTATTTACTCCATACACCACTAGCCATATGATATTTCTCATATGACAACTTGATCATGCCAATCACTAGTATGACAAAGTGGTGGAGAACATCCTACTAAGATCCCATCTCTCACAGGCTCATAGAAATTAAAGCTGGTAACACAACTAGGAACAATCATACACACAGAAAAAATTAAAGCTGGTAACACAACTAGGACCAGTCATGCACACAGTAAGTTAAAGCTGGTACCGCAACTGGGAACAATCATGCACACAGTAAATTAAAGCTGGTACCGCATACACACAGTTAGACCCACTCCACCCACCCAGTGACCTTGACCTTGACACCATACCCACCAAGGTCACCAGTGAGATCTCCCACATACCAGTGAGATCTCCCACATACTAGTGAGATCTCCCACACATCAGTGAGATCCCCCACACATCAATGAGATCTCCCACACATCAGCGAGATCTCCCACACATCAATGAGATCTCCCACACATCAGTGAGATCTCCCACACATCAATGAGATCTCTCACACAACAGTAAGATCTCTCATATATCAGTGAGGTCTCCCAAAACGTCAGTGAGGTCTCCCAAACGTCAGTGAGGTCTCCCAAACGTCAGTGAGGTCTCCCACACGTCAGTGAGGTCTCCCACACGTCAGAGAGGTCTCCCACACGTCAGTGAGGTCTCCCACACGTCAGTGAGGTCTCCCACACGTCAGTGAGGTCTCCCACACGTCAGTGAGGTCCACCACACACATCAAGGCCTTATCAGTCAAGCTGGCAGAACAACACACAAAGACCTTACGTAGTCAGGGGCCTGTTGAAGAGGTCTCCCTCCCACCTAGATCTAGGAGGCCCACAGGAGGCAAACCAGCCTCCAATACAACAGACCCACACTCAGTAGACCCCACACCACCCACCCTGTCTACTCAGGGAACAACCAGTTCTCAGGGATCCAACATTTCCCAGGGATCTCTACAGGACGCCCAACTCACGCTATCTACCTCAGGGGAAGAAGGATCTGCCTCAGGGGGTGGATCCACACCCTCATCTAGATCCTCCACCCCAGCTCCAGCCTTTGACAGCCACTCCTCCAGAGACACCTCCCCCACACCCTCCATCATGGACACCGATGAAGGCCCCCAACCTAATCAGACAGCTGAGAAGATAAGGGCCTATGAGAAGGCCATCCAAGATGCAGTTACTGCCCTAGAGACCAACAAGTCCCAGCAGGAGGAAAGGGAGAGGATCCTCAACCAACAACTGGCAGAGAGGAATGCAGCAATAGATGCTCAACAGAAGGCCATGGAAGATCAGCGGAAGTCCCTAGAGAGACAACAACAACAGATAGCAGATCTCATGAAGATGGTATCATCCCAGACCCCACAACCTCACACACCTGCCATCACACCTGTTGTCACACCATCTGCCTCTGGATCCAAAGATGACATCATAATCTCCATGGTGTCCAACATGACCAAGCTCATAGACAATAAACAGCAGGACGACAGAAAGATCAGGATACATGAGGTAACAAAACCCAAAACCTTTTCACACCCATCACCACTCATGTCAACAGCATTATTCATTGATCACAAATTCCCAGAATATCTGAAGGATAAGTACAAAGTGACAGACAGTGACACCATGGTAACATATTTACCCAAGTACCTCGAAGGACAAGCACTAGCTTGGTTTGAATCCTTCAGGGAGAGTGCCACACCTGATATGTTGACATGGACCAATGTAGTGAATAAATTAAAAGAGTATTTTGCTACTCGAGACAATATAATCTCAAGGACTGCACTCCGTGCACAAAAGATAGATGAACCTGTTCTAGACTATGCATGCCATCTCAGGAAAGTGTGTAATGCCCAACGCCAGAATGATGAAACCCTAAGCAAGGCATTTACCCAAGGCATGAGGCCCTGGATCTCTATAGCTCTTGAGAACAAGAAAATAGACTCTTTTGACCAAGCCCTAGACCTAGCCCTAGAGGTTGAGACCCAAGAGAGATCTAGGAAGGTAAGGGATGCAGAAACCAACCCACAGCCTACTAAGAAAAAGGTCCAGGAAATCAGCACTAGTTCAGATGAAGATGTTAACCTAATGTCTAGTGCCCATGTAAGGCAACAGGAAGCTAAGGTTGCATCAAGAGACCCTACCGGTAGATACAGAGGAAATAACTATGACCCCAACTACCAATCCAATAGAGGTAGAGGTAGAGGGGGCAACAACAACAACCGGGGGGGTCACAACAGTAGGAAAGACAACAGCTCTTCCAACTCCAACAATGGTAACTCTTCATACAGTGATAGGAGAGACAGAACCCCAAGTAATGGCAGATCCTATAATAATCAAGGATCCAACAGTAGGAGCCAGAGTCCACATAGGAACTACAACTCTGGATCCTACAACAACTCTGGATCCTACAACAACAGCCAGGGTTCAAACAACTCTGGATCCTATAGTCAAGGATCCAACAGTAGGAGCCAAAGTCCACATAGGAACTACAACAGTGGATCCTACAACAACAATGGCGCCTACAACAACAACCAGAGATCCAACAACTCCGGTCAATACAGCAACTCTGGTCAATATAACCAGGGTTCCAACTCACGCCGGGAGGATTACAAACCTGACACAAGAGGTTACCAAGGGAACCAACAGAGTAACCCCCAAATACCACCTCATGTCATGGATCAAATCTCCAAACTCCTGGTGGCAAGCATCTCAACCACCCCACAGAACCAGGAAAACTAGGATGTCACAGTGCCGATGGGCCAGTGCACTGTGACACCCCAAATACAAACAATCAAGCAGGATTAACAAAGATCCAACCAGAGACAATTGCTAGTGCCAATCTACCATCTAACAGACAGAGACGTCCATCAGTGATACACATCACCCCACCAGATTCATCATCAAAGGATACAGGTGAGAGTACCAAGCTTTCTATTGTACTTCTTCAAAATGGCTGTATCAATGCAAATCTATATGATGTTTCAGATGTACAATGTTTGGTTGATACAGGTGCTACTATCACCTGTGTCAGACAATCATTCCTCATGGATCTCCAAAAGAGATTCCATATCCAACTGAGGAAATCTAAAATCAACATCCACTTGGCAGATGGATCGGTGTGTCATGTTAGACATTCAGCTATGCTGAACTTTAGAATCCAAGGTGTCAGATTCCAATACCAATTTGCTGTAATACCCAACCTCACACAGCCCATTGTACTCGGCACAGATTTCTTAAGCACTACAAAATCTCAAATTGAATTTAATGTTGATCCTGAACAAATTCTCAAACCCATTAGGGCAGTGAGGGATTTTACCATCCCTCCATTCTCTGAACTTGCAGTACTGGGTAAGGTCACATCTACTCAATCACTGCAAGGGAAAACTGGAGTAGTAGATAACCTCCAAAGAAATAACAATGCCCCATACCTAGTTCAAAGGGCAGCAGTAACCCCCAGGGAAAATAACAAACATCCCCTAGTGTTACTCAACACCAGCAGGCGCCCACATAAAATCAAAAAGGGTGCCATCATAGCTCTATTTCAGGAAGTCAAGGAATCTGATTTAGAAAAACCTCAGCAGGTGTCAGACACAACCCCACACACTGATCAATCCATCTCAGCCATACGGCCTGAGGATGTAACTCAATTCAGTGACACAGACTCAGACTGTGAGTCCACATATGCCGACCCTGAACCCAACTCAATCAGACTCTCTGAAATAGCTGCTATACATAGTGAGGCACATGACCTCGAGCCAGAATTGGAAGAGAATGTTCCACCAAAATCTGTGCTCACATCCAAAGATCAGCATGATAGATTAAAGTCACTGCTGACCAAGTATGATGATGTATTCGTAGGAAAAGATGGAGACATTGGTGCCACACACCTGTATACACACTCAATACATGTAAAACCTGAGGCAGTACCATGTCATTTCCTACCATATAGACAAACACCAGAAAAACAGGCCGCAATAGGGGAAGAGTGTGAAAGGCTAGTACAACAGGGCATTCTGAGAGAATGTGCCGAGGGCCCCTGGGCCTCCAGATCCTTTTTAGTACAAAAATCATCGGGAGGCCATCGGCTCGTCACAGATTTTCGTTATTTGAACCAGAACACGATAAATCAAGCCTTATCTACACCCCGGGCCGATGACACTCTAGACATGATAGGGTTACTCAGACCAAGAGTATTCAGTAAGCTAGATGCCCAACAGGGATTTTTTCAAATTCCTATAAGACAGGAGGATCAGCATAAAACCGCATTCATAGCAAATGACAAAAAATACGTCTATGAAAGGATGCCGATGGGTTTAGCGACGGCACCGGCGGGATTCTGCCATCTAGTCACATTAATTCTGAACAAACTCAAGTACAAATGTGCCCTACCATACCTAGATGACATATTGGTATTATCACCATCAATCGAACAACACTTCCATGACCTGGAAGATGTGTTCAACAGCCTAAGAGTTGGTAAACTCAAACTGAAGAAATCAAAATGTGAATACTTCATAGACAGAATAGACTTCTTGGGAATGAGAGTCACACCCATGGGACTACAACCATCTCCCACAAAGGTGGAGTCAATCAAAACCTTCCCAACACCAAAATCAGTCAAAAATGTCCGATCCTTCACAGGCCTATGCCAATACTTCAAAAAGTTTATCAAAGGTTATGCCCAAATTGCTAGACCATTGTATGATCTACAGACACATCTCAAAGCATTTGTCTGGACAGAAGAGGCAGATAATGCTTTCAAAACATTAAAGCATGCCCTCTGTACCAATGCTCTTCTCAGATATCCAAACTATGAGAAAGAGTTCAGTTTGGCAACTGATGCTTCCAATGTGAGTTTAGGAGCTGTACTCTCACAGAGAGATAATGAAGGAGTGCTCAGACCAGTAGCCTTTGCAGGTAGAACCCTCTCAAAACATGAGAGAAATTACAATACCACAGAGAGAGAACTACTGGGAGTAGTGTATGGAGTATTACACTTCAGACACTATCTAGAGACCAGACACTTCCAACTATACACAGACCATGCAGCCCTAATCCCACTATTAACCAATACAGGACTCACACATAGATGGGCCAGATGGGCTCTAGACATACAACAATTTTCATTCACCATCCAACACGTGAAAGGTGATGATAACACACCACCAGATGCTATGTCTAGAAGAGAATACCCAGATTCTGGACCCATGACTAACCCTCCACCCCCACCAAGGAGAGTTAGAGCAGCCAGTAGAACCAAGTTTGCAAAAGTAACAAAGAAAGTACCATTCAAAAGGGATGATCCACCCAACACCATTGAAAGGCCAGAGACACCCATTAGGGGTATCTTGAAGCAATCTACACACTATGTGTTTTGCCACTGTGAGAGAGAATACTCACAACTCTTTCCAGATAATGACTTCGAGCCTATTGAATTCTCATCACTCAATCAGATAGTGAAGGCAACTCCTAAGGAGCCACCCTTCACCCCACCTGACTCAGACGATGAAGATCCAGAAAACACAATATATGCTATTACTCAAGCAACTTCTAAATCAGTCAGATTCTTTGAACCAATGCAGGGAGAGGAAACACCAAACCATTTGTGTCCTATGACCACACGCTCAAAGACTAGAGAAATGATTCAGGAGGGCACACCAAAACCCCCCACACAATCACAAACTATTCTAAATGAGAAAAAGGTCACAGGAAACAAACCTACCAAAACCCCACCTGCCAGGAAAAATGTCACAAAAGACACTGCATCTACTAAATCAAAGAACTCTGAGACAAAGAAGATTGACAAAAAGCAAATTGTGCCTTTAAAGAAAAAGGTTGCCACTCCCATCAAGGCGAGAATAGGCCCTCCAAAGGAGCCTACACACCAAAACAAGAGTGACACACCCCAACAAAAGGCACAAGATAGGCCAATAGTCGATGAAAAAGAAAAAGAAAGAGACAGAATAAAACAACATGT
Source organism: Acholoe squamosa (assembly GCA_949317995.1). Lineage (NCBI taxonomy): Eukaryota > Metazoa > Annelida > Polychaeta > Phyllodocida > Polynoidae > Acholoe > Acholoe squamosa. The sequence continues at coordinate 22,821,351 of OX439044.1, forward strand.
GCTAGATATAAATCAACTACTGGATCAGATTCCCGACACATCCATCTCAGGTACAAACCTTGGCTTGGAACAAAGGAAAGACAAGGACCTATTGCCCCTCATACAATATCTCGAGGATGGAACCTTGCCTGCACCAAAAGCACAAGGAAATAGAATCATCAACCAAGGCCAGACATACACCTTGGTAAATGGTACATTAGTCCATATATGCCCCATAAATTGGAGAAAAACCAATACTGTACCACTTCAAATTGTTATACCACAGCAATGGGTAACAAGTACACTACAGTATTTCCATGACTCACCTACTGGCGGCCATCTTGGTTCAAGTAGGATGCTGTCAGCACTCCGACCTAGGGTATATTGGAAGTCTATGCTAGCAGACACAACAAAATATGTTTCCACCTGCCACACATGCCTCACAGCAAAAAGGCAAGTACACTCACACAAAACACCAATGACAGTGAGAGAGTACATGACTTCACCAATGAAGTTCCTAAACCTAGACGCGGTGGGACCACTTCCCACAACTGCCAGGGGAAACAAACATATACAAGTCTGCATAGATTATGCTACCAGATATGCAACAGCTTGGGCTACTACTGACTTAAAAGCTGAGACAACAGCAGCAGAGTTCTACAAGAATATAATTTGTCATCATGGAACACCAGCCACTCTTCAAACAGACAATGGAACATGTTATACAGGTGCAAAGTTCACAAAGTTAACCAAACACCTCAAGATCAAACATAAATTCTCCTCACCATACAGGCCACAATCAAATGGGCTTGTAGAGAGATTCAATGCTAGCATAGGCACAGCACTCAGAGCATTCTGCTCAAAGCACCAAAACAATTGGGATTCATTTATTGAACCCATAACCTTTGCATTAAACAACACTGAATCCCAAACCACAGGATTCACCCCTTTCTTCCTACTCCATGGGAGAAACCCAGCCACCCCAATGGACTTAGGGCTGGGAATACAGGAAGACATATCCACAGTAGCAGACCATGTAGCTAACATGATAACAAATCAAGATACCTCTAGGAGGAAAGCTATAGAAAGGGTCGCCAAGCTACAAAAGGAAAGGAAGGATAGATATGATAAGAAACTTACACCACAGGAAATCAAGGTCACCGACATGGTGTACCTAAACATTCCAAGAATCCTGACCAACACAGAATGTAAGAAACTTCAACCCCTTTTTATGGGACCATATGTTGTAGTAGATAGACCTAGTTTGACAAGTGCCAAACTCAAAAACTTGGACACCAATCTATTGGTGGCTAGACCAGTGCACATAGACAGACTGAAAAAGGTTGTGGCTGTCAGAAACAATGAATTTGCACACAGGCTTATTCCACATGAGGCCAAATACTACAGCAAAATTGTAAGGAACAAAAATGATATCACCCTTACAAGAGAAACCACAGGCATAGGCCCTATCAAGCCTAGGCCTGCACACCACATACTAAGAAAGACATCTAGGTGTGGTGCAGTTTCAAGAAATTAGAAACAGGATTGAGATACCAAAAGACATAAGATTTTCAAAATGTATTACAAATTCTCTTCATCCACACATAAGACATGTGTGACTGATAATGAATTACTATGTATATAAAGCCAATCAAATTTGTAAATATATCAGTAGGTTATTGCCTCTGAAAGGGTCAAAGACTGGGACCCCCCAAGTAAAGCAGACATGAAGTCTAAGAAGAGTAAGGGTAACACAATGGAGTGTCTAAAGCCTAATCCCCACATGAAAGAGCGCGCTATGCCAACACAGCAGTCTATAGAGATCAATTGACCTTATAAGCTACCCTCAGACAACTGTCTAGACGGTCATGAATGGCTGTCCTGGATGACAGGAGGAGCTAATTACCAGTACACAGACTACACAATAGACCCCACAGTTAGCAGACACTGGAGATTAATGCATTGTCTCCAGAGAAACAATACCAGGCCCACAATGGATGTGGGTAGGGTAGGCTACATAAGAAGCACTGTGGACCATAGCCCACCATCAGTCTTCATCCAGCTGCAGTCTGGAACACAAGTCTACAGGACCCCACTTGGGAATTAGCCAGCCCACTTCTCCATTAGGAGAGACTGCACTAGGATAAAGAACACACCTACTTCACCTTCAACCTGACCTTACCATTTACTGGTCAACCTCTATAGACTCACCGGACATATTGCCAAGACAGCTCAATCTTGCAAAGGTACAGTTTGAACCACTTCATTTAAAGTGTTACACCATACACTTAGACTTTACCAGCACCAAATCACTACAAATTTGACAAGACTTTAAACAGCAAACTTGCTTTACACAAGCACCATGGGGACACTGAGAGTTTCACCCATACTGCTAACTATGCTGTTATTATATACTATTGAACCACTTACTGCAGGTTATACACCTGTGGTGAGACAAAACATAGGAGTAGTATTCAAACCTAGCCCTCAACCATTGGTCAATGGACATACAACCACAACACTATTGTTAGCTATCCCCTACAAGATACCTCGGGCACCCGTTACCCAAGGATCCATAAGGGATAGAATACTCCAGTTGACCACTCCTACTCTACAAGATCATACCTCTGGCCAAATTATCCAACAAGCTAAGGAGCTAGACACCTTGCTGGAAATTGCAGACAAGGAGATAAATGAAACACTAGCCTCCATCGAATTGTTCTTATCCAACCCCATAAACACATTGGACAAGGCCAAAAGAGAGGCCATACTGGGTTTTCTAGCACCCCTGTTTCGCGGTGTGCTAGGTCTAGCCACAGTAGAAGATGTAAACCAAGTAATGGGACAGCTCAAGAACATAGATGAAATACTAAGAAAATTTGCTAAACAGGATCAGGAAGCAGCTAATCTCATTGAAAAGATCACAGACAGACAAGATAAGTTTGTCAAAGCATACATCCAAGATAAGAAGGTACTGGACAGCACAATCAACACCATAGGTGACACCGTCAACCTGTGGGCCTCTAACATGTCCAGGTCACTTGACTCATATTCAAGGCACGAGAAAACTCAAAGGGAGAAAATGCAAGTATTAAATGATGCATTAATTATCATAGCAGCAAGAATGAATACAGTTCAATCACTGCAAAGGACAAATGCAGCCCTGAGGATGCTATCATCAGGGATCCTAACCCCTGATATAGTGCCACCCTCAGACCTTGCTAGATACCTAATTGACATTAATAACAAACTTAGGATTACACACCCTGGAGCACAAGTCGCAATTAATGACTTAGATTTCTATTATTCACAGAAGCTGACCTCATACACTTACTCAGCTCACCATATATATATTCATCTGGACATTATAATTCAATCTACCACCTCAACCTTCAAACTGTACCAAATGATTACATCACCCATGCCTATAGACACACAGGAGACCCCCACCAGAGGAGTCACCAAACTACAAACCACAACTGAGTTTCTAGCAGTATCTTACGATGAATCATTATTTATCGAATTGGACTCAGCAGATATGCAGGCATGTGAAGGTACTACAGTAAAGGTATGCAGAGATGTAAATGGTAGAATCTATAAACACAGGCCTACATGCCCTGTAGCCATTTTTACTAACCAGGCTCAACAGATTAAGGAACATTGCAAGTTTACAGTTTCACCACTGCAAGCACCTACCACCCATGCTATTTCCATTTCTGAAGATGAGTATCTGGTCACTACTAATGAACCCCATTACTTTATCAACTGCCATGGTAAAACGTCTGAAACTCGAAAAGCCCAGTCCTACTCAATCATAGGTGTACCCTGTGGGTGCACAATCAGTGTAGGAGAATTTTCTCTTCCAAACACAAGGTTGCCCTGTAACTCAACCTTATCATTTCATTACATTCTCAAGACAATTAATTTACCATTCATGGCGGCACTTAACCAAATTTCTGAAACCAAACCAGATGAAAGAGAGAATCTTCCAAATTTCCCAGTAGTAAACCTTTCTAGAACCTTAGAAAAACTACAGGAAAATCCAATCGTGGATGATATTACTCAACTAAATTTAGAGCCCTTTGCCAAAACAGTATTAAAAGATGCCTCCAACCTTAATAAGGAAATGGAAACGCGCTACGAGGAATCATACCTACGTCGAGTTACAGAGCATCCAATCTTCCAAAGCTTAGCACTCATCCTAGGGATATCAGCTCACATTTTTATAGTATACATACTACTCAAATTATACAGACTAGGAGGGACTGTAGCCTACCTGCCTACAGCCAAAGCATTCAGACTAGTCACCGAGCTGCCCCTACACAAATTGCTCCCAGATAAGAATCTTACCAAATTAACCCCTACAGAGGAAACCCACACCCCCTTCCTCACAATTCAGGAAACCCACACCCTGATAATTGCTATATTATTCACCCTGACCATCTACTCAGCCTACAGAATAATGAAGTACCTTAAGAAATTTGCACAGACACACTGTGGCAAGAAAAATGTGGCCAAGCGCACAAACCCCACAATATATTTTAAAATATATTGTGGAGACTCAAACTTCGCGCTACCCTTGAGGCCAATACCACATGAATTTGATGAGATTAAATCAGCAGCTGCCCCTACCTATAAGGATATAGTGGTTAAAACCTTCCCACTACCTAAGGCTATATTTACCTGGAATGGACCAGCAGTTATAACAACACAGAGAGGAGAATTTGCTTATCACCTCCCTCAGGTGATACACCTACCTTGGCGCACTAGGTTCAGCACTATACCAGCCCTTAAAAACAAAGGACTGTACTACTCCATGCTTCTCCAGAATGATTGTGGCACCAGCCCGGTGACCATGACAGCACTGGAAAATACAACAGATATAATTATTGACGAACAACAGGAGGAGACCGCAAGGTCAAACATGCAGACTATTGCTAATTTTCTAAACCACCAGCCCTCCCCGGTGACTGTGGAAACAGCCTAGACTGCCCACAGCCTAGGCTGCCCCCAGTCCACCACCAGGAGACAACACATCAGAGACAGTATTCAGAACTTTTCGGACAATTTGCCGGCCCTGAAAAGGGCCTTTGGGATGGCGGGTTTTTACACCCTAGGTTTCAGTCAGTCGGGATCCTAGCACAGATCCTCGGGTTCAACATCAATGGGAGAGTCCGGGGCCGAGTCCGAGCCATACATATGGCCGTGATCCTGCTCCCACTCAGCGAGCCGGGCCTCCAGCATCCCCAGTCCATACTCGGCAGCCGTGGATGGATTCCCGGATGCCGCAAGATCGAGGAGGGATGCCGCCAACAAATAATCCCATAGCACTCGCTCCCGCGGCCCTAGGTTATAATCCATGGGCCAGAAACCCATACTGCCCAAGGCCCTAGTCAGAAGGGCCACAGTGGCCCCCCGACGCAAGGCTGAGCCCAGGAAATAATGGCAGGAGTAATTACAGACCATCACATCACCATGCTCTATGATCTCTTTGAAATTACTCACTATGTACCCATAATGGATGGTCTGGTTAGACTCAACCAGGGCCCTAGCTGGACTCCCCACCTCCATCACCTGGGGGACAGGCAGAGCAAAGAGAGCTTGTAGGTGGGCCATGGTACTACAGCAGTGACTTCCAGAGAGGAACTGATGCTCCAATACCAGCCACACACACTCCTTAAATGGACACACACACCCCCCCCCCACCCTGAACTGTCCACTGACACCAAGCTAGGCACTGCCACAGACACATGCCAAAATCTGGCACCTAACACCTCAAGTGCCACCACTGCATGAGCACACCAGGGAGGAGACTCACATCTCACTCCTGACACACCTCCACTGTCAATGAAATTATCAAAGTATTAGAAAAAAAAAAAAAAAAAAAAAAATTATATACACAGCCACTTGTTGATGTATAATATGAAAATCTATGGTATTCTCACAAAATCAATGATTAATGCGCGCATATACGCGCAAAATTGCGAAATTGCAAATTACAAATTGTAAAATTGTACAAATCTAACATTAATATACATGAATGCAGGTAGATAACTAAGACAGTTTTTGTACCCACTAGCACTTGTATACTATGCCAAGGTTTACTTAAAGTAACACACTTTAGGTATCCAAGAAAATTGTTGGAAAAATGAATGAAAAAAAAAAAAAAAAGATTGTTGAGAAAATTGTTGACATAAAACATGTTTACTTAAGATACTCACCAAATAAATCTCTTTCAGGGACACATACTCAAAAGGCTAGGGGAAAGTCAATTAAGCAGCGGCCCACTGCCGAAATTGCCAATTAATACACCCATATAGCAAAATCAATGAGTAACTCAGAGACAAACAAGCCTATTGTACATGAAGTACTTTGTTTTTCCGGCCCTCGGAAAAATTTGTCTCAAATCCCATAAATTGAATAGTGTAATCTAGATTGTACGTTTGTACCCAATTTGCACACTAAAATTGTATGTTTGCACACCAGATTGTACGCTCGTACCCAATTTGCACACTAAAATTGTATATTTGCACACCAGATTGTACGCTTGTACCCAATTTGCACACTAAAATTGTATGTTTGCACACCAGATTGTACGCTCGTACCCAATTTGCACACTAAAATTGTATGTTTGCACACTAGATTGTAAGTTGTATCCAATTTACATTTGAATTATATGTTGCACATTATACTGTATGTCTGTACCCAATTCATACACTGAAGTCAGATTTTTAGAAAATCAACATTTCTAGGTGTATCCAAGCTGTACGCAAAATTATATTTGTACATACAGAAACTATCAATTGAACGCAAAATTATACATTGGCATACTAAAATTGCCAAATGCACGCGAAATTATATATTCGCACACTAAAATTGCCAAATATACGCGAAAATTATATATTTGCACACTCAAATTGCCAAATGTACGCAAAAATTATATATTTGCATACTGAAATTGCCAATTGAACGCAATTACACGCGAAATTGTAAATTTGCACACTAAAGTTGTCATTTATGTTCAATTTGCACGCTAAATTGAACATTAAATGCCAAAATTGCACACTATTTGCCAAATTGTATGTTGTACATAAAAATGGAAAATTGTACCCAAAATTGATGTTACATAAGCAAATAAGCTATGGTATGGTAAGATATAGAAACTCGGAAATGTACTTATACCCAGGAGAAAATTGTTTATACTGACAAAGCTCTACCACAAAAATTGCATTTGAAGCACTCCCCATTACTTCAAATCCTCTTACAAAACAGTATATAACTCCAAAATAAGGTAAAAATTGTATAAATTGTACATTCCCTCGGCGAAATGACGGAGTTTCGCATTCTTTCGGGGGAGAGGGAGTATTCTATGATATACCATTTTATTGTTCCATAAATTCTAACATATTTTGTATTAATCAAAGAAATATCTATGAAATTAATACATAGGTTGGTTCTAAGAGCTATAAGAGCGCTCAAACTTTACATAAGAGCGTTCATGCCCCACTGCACACCAGCCAGGTCAGTTACATACACTCTCTGACATCAAAGGCTCCGACCTAATGGTTCACTGCACAATATAATAAAAATGAGGGTCTCAGTGTGCGACCTCATGGTTCAATGCACAAATTAATAACTTGTAAGTGAATGCAACCGGCCGTCACGGGTGCCTGAGCACCGCTGACGCCGTCATGAGTGTCTGAGCACTCTAAGGACTGAACAATGGGTTACATAAGCACGATGCCATAACCTTCCGGTCGCTCTAGCGTCGCTCCTGAGCGACCTAGGTCAAATATCAAAAATTCTATGGAAAGCCCATAATTAGACGGTCAGAATGAGCCCAAGATCAAGGCGGAACTCCCAGTATTAAGGAAGTTACGCCATGGAGACTGAATCGACCTCCGAGTGAGCTACAGACAAACCGGCGGGAGTTACGCGCCTATCCAGCGGGCATTATAATCTTGGCACATTCAGCTCCGCGCATGCCCAAAATGGCGGTTATACAAGCATAAACGACCGAGTTATGAGGGTTTGAAGATGCAGAACCGACCAAGACAATGGGGGCCATAGCGGCGTCCATGGGGGTCCTTTGTCCCCCTGTGACACTTGAAAGGGTCCCCTCAAACAATTGTAGAGTTAGGCAGATGCTGCTGGCTCCAGTCAGTCTGGAGGTGCTTTTCCAAGATTTGCTACAAATAGCCTGTCTGCACCTCCAGGAAGACACATCACCAAGAACCGCTCTAGAGGTAACATCTCCAGTCATCTCCTGCTACCTGCTATACCACTGCACTATGGTGAAACTATGCTAGACAGGCATTGGGTTCTTACCATTAGTGGCCAGAGGCTATCTTCTTCAAGACTTCCACCAGAGGGTAAAGTTATCCATTATTACATTATTCCTCTAAGCAGCAGGTCAGGAGCTAGGTGTGGGAACCCACCTAGAAGTATGCTGGACACTGTATTATTAATACCTCACAGGTGGAGTGGAACTGAACATTATACTTTATAAATTACTGTATGTTTACTGTAGGTGCAAATTACCTACATACTAACTACTGTATGATTGATATTTCTTACATGTTGCCTAAAGCTGAATAAACCAGTGACAACTGGAAATAACACTATTTATTATGAGCCTGATGTATTTACTCCATACACCACTAGCCATATGATATTTCTCATATGACAACTTGATCATGCCAATCACCAGTATGACAATATATAGGTTTTGTTACACTTAACTTTGCTTGGATTGTAAGTTGAATTGTTACAGATAGCTGCCTTTTGTAACACTTAATTCATAACACTTAGCAATTTCTTTTTGTTACTGTTAGCAGTTGGATGGTTGACTGCTAAATGTTATTATAACAGTTAGCAGTTTTGTTACACTTAGCAGTTGTACAGCCATAGTACTATAGGCTAATGAAAGTTGTTCATATTTCACATGAATGGTATTCATAAAGACTGACGGCACTGAATTGCAATTTTTATCATCTGGAATCCATGGGTCAAGGCCATTTGCCAATTGTGCATACACATGTATAACATTAAAAATGCATACCATTTCAATTGATAAATATATTCCATTCTAAGATGTTTCTGAATTCATCTTTTGATTGTAGAATAGTCATTAGTTTTTACCAAACCCCCAGTTATCTAACAGTGACCATGGAGAGATATTGATCGTGATCCTATTATCCATTCCAGCCAGGCGATGAGGATGGAAGAAGGAGCCTTATTGATGTTCTATCGAAGGAGATTTACAGTAGTCTTCAGAACCCTCGTCTCTGACCTAAAGAAATCACAACCTCTACCCCCAGCCGGCATATATGATACCAACCTGTTTAGGCCTCGATCTTTCAAACAAATTCAAAATTATAGTCTCAATTCCAAACCTCGACACCTGGCGTGTTTTTGCATCAGAAAGAAAGAATAGGATTGTGAATGTAAAACCGTATTCTTTTTCGTGGTCAATATGCATAAATCCTTCTTTGTATCACATATAAGTAAATTCTTTCTTCCCCAATTCTTAGTTGAAAGCATGGCACCACTACTGTTTTGGTAAACTAACATTCAAAAGGGAAGTTTAATTTTCCTTAATAAAGAATATGTTGGTTGCTGCAAATACCTCCGATAGAAAAGATTGTACAGTCTTAATTCATTTTTTTCATAGATTATGATCAGGTTTGCATGTAAGTTATTGACAGTGTGATAGTTTATTTATTTTCAATCTATTTATTCTGCTTCCCCCAAGGAACACATGTAGAATCTGTCGTATAAAGAAATATTAAGAAGAAAAACCACGTCGACAATTGTATGACCAAATTAAACTGAACCTCCAATAAATACCCACTGTATTTGCACCAAGATACGCATCATGCATATAGGAAATTGGCTAATAAAGTTGTTTATAGTTTTCTAATTCTGTCCAATATTCACAATATTGATAATGTTGGGGTGGTACCAAGTGATATTTATCAGTGACTGAACTGGTCTCTATAGGAGTAAGAAAGCGATGATGAGTAAGTTTGTAGTCCATCCCCTACACATGTTTATAGATATTGTGTGATAGCTTATCGCGATTGTTTGCACAATTAAATCTTCATAGTGATAACAGAAAAGGGAGGAAACAATGGAGAAGAGCTACCGTGGGCACCTGCTAGCGATCCCTTTCGAGAGGTTCTGCGATCAATAGCTGCTTCTCCGCAGACTCAAAGATAACACCTTAAACCAGCGTGCAGGCACTCACGTCATCGGCCAACGTACTGACTGCATTGATAAAATTTTTCTTTATATTTCTTGGAAAAATACCTTTGAGATAATAATAGCCTAGGTACTGTTCAAGAATACTTGTTCAGGAAAACTTGTTCTTTGACTTTTAACTATCATTTTTTCACAAAGAAATGATAAAAATCGCCATAAATTATGTTCCTATTGACAGATTTTCAAAATTCAAAAAGCTACAGACATCTAAAATGACACTGACTTCGACTGTTGGGTATGTGACACCGTTGTACACCGTTGGTAGTAGAAAGGACACCGGCGACGTGAATACAATGTAGAGAGAACCCTACAGATGATGGTATATCCCACGGAGAGATCATGGCTGAAAATTGTTTTCCTAACTTATTGCAAATCTATTTTCAAAATTCTATCCTCTTAAAAACCTAGACTATCTACTCATATATAAGAGGGAAGCGCTGGATGAAAGAAGCAAGGTTTACTAATTCAGGGGTGTGAAATATCAGCTGAAACGCTGAATTCAGTGGTTTTGATGCTTTCCAGGACCATTCCTGAGATATGTGCAAAATCACTGAGAAAATGATTTAGCAATTAAGAGGGGGGTCTTTTTTGCCCAATGTTGGATCTAATGTCAGCCAAAGTAGAGATATCAAAACATCAGAATCGTTGTTCAGAATCGTTGTTCAAAGTTTCCCTTTATAAATATAAGTTGGTATGAAGTGTCCACTTAACCATTTTAATTAATTCCCTATAATGTAAAAATATAGACTAAATTCCTGGGGATATGGTACAATACGCTTCAGATGTAATTTCAGTTTATCACACCTGTGATTTGTAGTGTTCATGATATAATGCCCATCTGTATCTAGGCCTAACATTTATAATTGTATTCTTTATTTTGAATACAAAGATGCTGTGCAATAGCATGCATAAGTAATACATGTATGTATCTGCCAATATCTCCATTGTAATGCAGTTTTTTTTTCTTATTTCCTGATTCCCAACTGTTTGTGAAGTATTGGCACATAGTCATCATACTCAGCCATGTAGAAATTCCCGGCCACGGCAGCACCAAACTGATGTTTATTCAGCCACTGCTGCATGTTGAACCCTCTCCTTCCCTCTGCTGTGGTATTTGCTGCATGGGGTGGCTCTGTCACCTCAAGCTTCCTCCCTTGCTTGAATACTAGAAATATGTAGCGATGTACACCTGGAAAGATTAATGATTGTATTTTCTCAGTGGCTGTTAAAGCAAAAGACACATCTGGAGGTTAATTCAAAAGGCTCTGCCATCGCTACCTATGAGATGTAAGTGATTTCCCTCCCTTATTCTTTACTGCGATGGTAAGGTCAAGACAAAAAATAGCAGTGGAAAAAACTTGTTCTCTCAAGAGTCCCTACACTGGGGTTCTGCTTAGAAGTACAGTGCCCCCCCCCCCGTTCACCAACTAAGAGAGAGAAGGGAAGCATGACGTTACTATATGCCCTTAACACATAAGTATACATATACTCAAGAGCCCTCAAGGGGTCAGAGAGAATTCGTTCAAGTGCACTTAACTCATGAGTAGCCTCAAGAGCCCCCACAGACTCTCAGCACGTGCATTCACTTTTGTGACGAGGAATGTCCCCCCACACAGGTGCACATGCTCTCAAGGGAAACCACTATTTTATTACACTTACATCAGGTGTATTAGAAGTGGAACTGGAATAGTGAATGACTGCATAGTACTTGCTATTCCTGACTGGCCTAACATCACTAGAAAATGTAGTGTAGTAACACTAGGTCTTATGAGATGGTATGAGATGTGCCTACGCTAACATCTCATAGGTAGGGATGGCTGAGCCTTTTGAATCAACCTCCTGGCCCTACTACCTAGCAAAACAGGGCCACCTCGAGCCGTTCTGTTTAGGTATTGTCTGAGAAGCTGATATGGTACGATATGAGTAGGGAAAGAAATTCTATTTTGGATTAAGCATTGAGTTGATTCAATGGTCTGTGTGTCATCGGTACGATTTGCAAGCTGTTGCCTTGGGGCATGATTTAATTTCTTGGGCATTTTGAGACCTAAGTATAAAATACAAACACCAAACAAAAAAATAACCAACTTAGCATACGTTCTTGTATCCTGAAACACCCTTCTGGTCTAATAAAAGTGTCCTGATTATTTTCAGTTGTAGATACTTCTACTTGAGATCGCAATACACAGTACTTGTACTTCTGCCATAAGCTAAGGTTCCACTATGCAACTATGCAATTCTCGCAGAGAAATGCAGCTTTCCCATAAAAGTGAAACAAACATTTTCTAAAGAATGTTGAGAGAACAAAAAAATACAAACATCTATAGCACAATTAATAATTATGTGGTGAAGTCCCCACTAAACCTCGCTCCAAAGGTACCGTGGGCATGAAACTATGTACTTTTCATTCTCCCCATATTGGCCTCTCTTTTCTCTGAAATTGTACAGTTGAGGCTGTTATATTACTAATGAACATATAAATTTATATTATGTCAACTAAATCCTACCTGTTCCCTGGGGTGGACCAGACCCTATGTAGGCCACTCGGTGATCGCCCCTTGACACATCACATCCAGGGATATTTATGACTAGCCAATGTAAGACTTGGCTCATGGGGGCTGGGGCATCTGGGTCTGCCAAATATAAGATCAAATGTTTTAAATTGAAAAGTATGATTTTAAACAGTACAGGCTAATATAAAAGTAGGCAAGATGATCTCAGATGACAATGAGAAAGCTATCAACCTACAGGGCTGTTAGCAATAGGAGAACAAATAGCATCAAGAGAAAATTGTTTTCCCATCAGACAAAAAAAAACACTTGTCAAAATACATTGAAATGGTCCATAACTGTCATACAACTAGAATCCACCAAATTAATGCAATCCTGAGATATACCTATCATTGCCAATGTGTAGAAAGTTTCGCTTTCTGCAGCCCATGATACCTTAGGTTCATCTTTGACCTAAAAATAAAAAGGACATCTTTACATTTCCTTTCACCTCAAAACTGGGAGGAATATCTGATAAAAATAGATGTCTAAGCATAATTTGGCTGACTGCATATTTATACACGCTCAATCATGTATCGTCATCTTATTGTAGCCCTGATACACCCACTTGGTCATAATTGTTATTCGTAGATCCCTATGGGAAATAAATAACCTTATAAATTCAAATATGATATATCACTCTTGACAGGGACATACCTGAGTTGGAGTCCTGGTTTCTCCTGGTCTGAAGGTACCTGATGGGTACACCACCTGGAAAAAAAGAGCTATCAATGCTCAATTAACGTGAGCAGCAGAAAAATAAAACATGTCTTGTTGTAACTTCTATAACCTTAATCCACAAGGCCAACATGTTTTCAATAACTAGAGAGTGGAACAATGTGCCAACTGTGCATTCTCTGAGTGGAGCTGTGTTAGCTTCCCCTCCCCCCCCCAAGGCCAAAAAAAGGTGTGTTTCCAGTTACATGAGCTGAAATGCTAGGGTCGGTTTAATTTTTTTTTTAATTTTTTTTTAGGGGTTCTTTCCTTTCTTTTGTTTTACATAGGAGGGTCCTTCCTCCTATCCAATATGGACATGTTATATCAACAGAAACATAAAACTTCAAGGCGAATTTGAGAGGATATGTGGACACAATAATCCCACATTATACAAAGGGAGTGGTCATTATCAATGGGGGAGGGAGTGGTCATTATCAATGGGGTGAGGGGGGGGGGGGTTCGCATGGATGCCCTTTTTTTATGCCCCACCCCCTTGACGGCAGTAAAAATTTTATGTGCCCCCCCTGTCCAGAGGTGTGGAGAATTTATTGCGGCTCTCTTTGATCTATAGTAGCGCGCAGGCTTTTTTGCTAAAAAGGAGGGGTCTGAATTTTTTTATCAAATCTAAAAGAGTAGTATGAACACTGGCATATTGGTCGGCAGAAAGAGCTTTCCAAAAAGTGGTCTGTGATTCTATTGGAATCATTACTATGGTCCTGTGTAAAAAAAAAAAAAAGAAGAAAAAAAAAGAATCGGCCCTGTTTGTCCAGGGTCGGTCGGGTAACTGGAAACAAACCTTTTTTTTTTTGGCCCAATCAGCCCTCTGAAATTAGTTCACGACTTCAGGGGGCTGATAGGTAAAGCCTATTCACTAGGCCAAGAAAAATAAAAGATGTGTTTCCAGTAACATAGCTCAAAGAGCTAGGGTCGGTAGGTCGGATTTCTTTTTTTTTTTTAATTTTTTTAAATTTTCTTTTTACATGTATATAGGATTTTTTAGGGCACATATCAATGGATGTACCAAATTATTTGATTTCATAATATAAATAATGATTCAAATTCACAAAGAAAAGTCGTTTTTTTCCCTGATTTGCTAGGGTCGGTCGGGTTACTGGAAACACACCTTTTTTTTTTTATTTTGCCCTATTACAACATTCTGTGGTAGGAAGAGAGACCTTTCACTGTCTGTGACTTGGTGCAATTAGGGAGTACAGGTATATTAAGACGGTGGATACACTAATGTGGGAGGGGTCATTATAGATTGAGGTCTGAGCCTCATAATCTACCATAGATTGAGGTAAATGAGAAGACTGCAGATCCAGGTTGAACCAGGTTGGGTCGCGTGAAAGTGGCCTAACAGAACTCCAAAACGACAGGGAACGAACGTACTGACAGACTTACCGGGTACTTCCCACAGTGATCAATAGGACAGAGTGCTCCCTAGTAGCTACTAGGTAAAGTAATGGAACTAGCATGCTGAAGACTATGCTAGCAGTGGCAGGTTAGCTAGTCTGTGCTCTCCCCTGTCCCTGCTTGGTCTTTATGCATGCATATCATGGATCTCACAGATCACCTATTATTTAAACATACAAATTATAAGTGAAGTAACTGGTAGTCTCGTTCTCTGAAGAATACAGGTTACATGTACCTTTTACCCCTTCCACCCTCTCCATGGCCATTGAGTACCCTCTTGCATATACATCCACCCTTCTGCCCATCCTCAATTTGCTTACCCTTTGATTTACCTATCCCCAACTGTGCCTGCCTCCAGTCTATACCTATCTCTTTGATTGCCTGTACAAATCCTCATGTTTATCAAAAATGACCTGGGCCAGCTTAGTCACTGGCAAGTAACTGAAGTAACTGGTCATTTCACAGCCCAGTGCTGACACCTGTGGTAGTAAAGAGGAACAACTACATTAGATTTGTGTAGCGCGCGGATCACCAATCTGCGCAATTCTCAAATAGCGCAGCGCAGTTTGAGAATTGCGCAAGATCGGCGCCGCGCAAAGCTCCAATCTTGCGCAGATCACCGATATTGGTGAATCGGCGTGTAGGTCTTGGTCTTCAACTTATTTTTATATTCATCAGCAGGGAAGCCTGTCACTAAACCACCAATGGCTGAATAACATAAAAAGTTATCTTTCAAAAATATTAGAAAGATCAATTCTTTAAATTTGCTAGAAAATTTATTAGATTCTCGCCCATTTGTACCTGGCGCAAAGAAGAATTGGCGATCGGCGCAGATTGGCGAAATGCGCCTAACATTTGTATGGGAATAGCTTCCACAGAATGCCAACAAGACATTATTAAACACATATTTTTCACTCACAACCATTAATGCTCTGATGTGCTCTACTAGAAATGTAATAGAACACATACCCTTCTACTTATCAAAAATGCCAAAACCAATGAAGCATCACTTGATACTTTGTACCAGCTGGTCACATTTATCAAATTCAGGCTTATAACTAATCCAATGTCAAGTAAACCAGGGCAAATTACCACATTCTCCTACATTGGCATGCATCTAAAGTGGATCCAACACAAATAGGACTGTGTTTTTAAAGAGTATTGCAGCACTGAGGGACTTTGTTAGGCATGCTGAGCTGGATGCACGCTCATCCACTTTGCAGTAATTCATACATTTGACACTAGGTAGCGTGGCACTTTGTCCCTCCTCTGGAGAATGATCCTGTGTCTATCAGTTTCCCATTCATCTATTCTTCATGATGTCTGTCACCAAGTATGCCTACCCCCCATTGTCATTCTGATATATTCCCCTTTTGGATCTGTCCCCCTCCCCACGCATAGGGGCCTACTCGCCATTGCCTAAATGTTTCTCTATTATACCCCTTGCAATTCCAAATACAACTCTGTATATCTCTGTTACTGCCCTTCCTACATAATACCTATCCATGTCTTCCTATCCCTCACTCAGATTGCCAAACCCTCCCTCTCTCTCATTGCTAATTGTATTCTTATAGTCTCAACCAAATGCTGACCTAGATGCCATTGATATTACTGACCATCATGCCTATCAGACATTTTTATTACATATGTTTGTTATCCCTCAAGCTAACTTTCCCTCTTGCTAACTACAGTGTATACTGCTTGCTACCTATCCCTCTTGCTATAAATCCCCCATGCATGGTATCTGTCTTTCTGTTCACCCCTTATGCTACCTATCCCTTGTGCTACCTATCAAGCATGCTACCTAACACGTGTGTTGCATACCCCTTAAGGGGAACAATTGTTCTACCTATCTCTTTTTCTACCTATCCCTCGTGCTACCTATCTCTCTTGCTGCATATCAATCTGGCAACTTATCCGTAATACCCATTGCCTCTAAGTCAATTGACATAGATATGTCAACATATATCCCTCATCCTGTTATTCTTCACTCCATATTACTCAAGCAGGTACTCATCAGTCTGCATTATCCCTCTTTTCGCACCTCCTATATCTCTTTATAAGTTTAGCCTTTTATTATTCTACTTATCGTGGTCATATCCCTATGTATAGGATTCTAGACCCATATCCAGTGGGTCCACCCTTTTGAATTTCACTGGTTGAGCAATAAACAGCAAAAGGTAGTTGGGAAGGATTTGTGTAAAATAAACGGTATATAGATAACTACATGGCAAGTAGAAGGGTAGGGAGTCTAAAAGATAAGGCACGAGTTTTGGGAATAAAGAGGGATTGGTGCACAAAGAGGTAGTTTGAATCACAGATGGGCAAAATGGGTTACCAGCTGGACATGGGAAGAGAGAGATATTGTGAATAGGTTGGAAAACCCAAGAAGGACAGGGTACTATAAAGAGATATGTATTTTGAAGGATAGGCAGAATAAGGGAGAAATTGGGTGTAGAAAAGTTAGGGGATATGCTGTTATGACAAAGAGAGTATGAAAGAGAGACAGATATATCATTATAGACAGACCTAGGGACAAAGTCTGGGTGACATGATGTTAATGATATGGGTTCCCAGTCATTTTAACTATAATTAATTGTTTCATTTCCTTGCTTATAGAGTATTCACATCTAACCCTGGACCAAAGTCATGCCGCATAATTTTATGACTTTTAAAGGTTTGGTGGAGGATCTATAAATGAGGCTAGGTTAGATTTATTGGCCATAATTCATCTACACAAGTGCACGTTTTTCCCAAAACAGCCTACATGTATTCAGCTCCAGATTTCAATTCAAAGTCCATGGCCTGATCATTCTGATCCATGTAATTACGTAATACATCACGTATACATAAGGCGCAATCCGCCTAAAATGCACCCAGAGTTTGTAGGTATGTTTAAAAAAATGAAATTGACATAATTTGTATTCTGCTGGATGGATTTTCAAAATTCAAAAACCTATGTGTAGGCTGAAGCTCCCCATATCCTCTAATATTACCCGCGGTACTCGGTAAAAGGCGCACCTAGAGTTTCAGAAAATAGCCAAAAAAAAATGAAAAATTCATAACTTTTGTTCTACTTAATTAATTTTCAAAAATCAAAAAGCTATGTGTTGCTAGAGCCTCCAGGCCCCCCCCCAACCCCCCCTAGATCCTATGACTTAGGGGGCAGTGTAAGATATCAAATGAAAGGTCTTGGTGTCCCCCTTCTGGATCCAGTAAGAACTAAGGGAGTCATCATTTTTTAACAACAGGGGGGGGGCTGGTGGGTTTGCACGCGGACACGCGAAAAAAAAATTCCGGCCCCCCCCTCTTGACGGGTCATATTTTTTTCGACCCCCCATCGGGAGGCGAAAATCACATGCGAACGCGCCCTTTTAACCTATAGTAACACGCGGGCTTTTTCATTGAAAACAGGTGAAATTATTTTGCCCCCCCCTAGTCAAGGGGGCAAAAAGATTCTGACCCACCCTGGTCAAGGGGTTGAAAAAATTCTGACCCCCCCGTTGTTAAAAAATGATCACTCCCTAAAACCTCTTGTACAAGACGCGCCTTGTACGCGGGAGATCACGGTACTCTGTGGAAGTTGGGAGCCCTTACAAAAATTTCAGAAAAAAATAATCCCTTCTCCTATAAGGCATACCAGGGGTCCAACCTCAGATTAAGACACGCCTTATACACGGGGTATTACTGTAGATCCTGAATGATATTTACATCTGTCATTTACATGCAGTAAGGCATAAAAGGGCTAGGGAGATTTATATTTGGACATTCATGTATAATGCAAGGGTACTTTTGACACCTTTCACAAGCATAAAAACAGTTATGTATATCTATAGACCATGTAAATACATGTGCAGCCCGGCAAATTTTAATGACTTTACCTCAGCCTCAGAGAGTGGAATTTCATCTATGTAGTCTGTCACAATCCCAGCCTCCCTGAAGACCTCCATCGTGATTTAGCCAGGTAATTCCGCAGGTTGTGACTAGAGTGTGGTTACAGACTGGTGCCTGTAGTTGGACCATGTGGGTTCATGGCAGTAAGCTGCTGCCGGTAATCTGGACGGGGCTCTAGATGTAGGTCGCATTTAACCTGTCAAATTGAAAAAGCTACATGTATACCACTTTATTTTTACACATTCCCCCTGTCCTTGCTACTCAATTGCCCCTTGATTTCAAGAAACTAATCTTACTCTGTCGATTTTATGGCGTTGTTCAGTAATTAGGGCCTATCCACTGATAGAACAATTTATACCCAGTCAACAAAAAAAACATGCAAAACGTTTCTCTATGGCTCCTTATCATGGTAAAACGTTTTAAAATGTTAAAAACTGTTTTTTTTAATGTTAAATAACGTGTTTTTTTTTTGTTGAGTGGGTAGTTCACTGCACCAGATGAAGTATAATCCCTTTTCTACCTGTCAAATTCGGAGATGTTTTGTTATATTACGACTTTCAGTCTGTTGGATCTAGTGGCTATAAGTACCTGGTTGTGTCTGATTCAATGTAGTATGATATCAATGAGAATATTGCACAGACAAATGTGAGGGACCTAAAGGACAAATTGAGTTGCATTATTTACCTCGGATTTTATACAATGTCATGTATAAGCCACGTCAAAGGCCCCACAAAAAGATGGATGGCAATGATAAGGTTATCAGCAGCTGTAGTATACTCACCAATGGACCACTGATAACATAATATAGATCTATAAAATATATACTTGTGTAGATATAGGCCTATACAGATGTAGATCATATAGATAACATAACACGATGGTGTAAGCACCATATCAATAAGAGATATAAATTTATCTATTCTGGCTATACGTACATGTATCCGCAGCAGATAAAGTCGCGATGAGAATAATTTCAAGTGATTATTCTCCAACCATCATACCCTGATTTATAACTTCTGAATAACGTATCTAGAGTTCAATGTCCTAGAGTTAGATGTGAATGGTACAGGAGGGGCCCTGCATAGAACATGCACAAATAGATTGATGTTCTTGCAGTTGCTGAAGTTGTAAGAATACTCTTGCAGCAAGAAATAACTGTTTGCATGTCCCAATCAGGGCTCTGAAGTTTTTGCTCCCACAGGAATGGGCAGGAAGGATAATTTTTGCTCCAACAAGAACAAACAAACAAATATCAATACCTGGTAGCCAAAAGGTGAAACTATCCCAGTCAACAAAAAAAACAACGTTATTTGAATTAACGTTAAAAAGCGTTTTTAACGTTTTAAAATGTTTGGCCATGATAAGAAGCCATAGAGAAACGTTCTGAAACGTTTTTTAGTTGACTGGGACAGAAATCAACTTCATAGATGCCTGTAGCTGAGAAAAAAGGAAATAT
Organism: Acholoe squamosa; assembly: GCA_949317995.1. Lineage (NCBI taxonomy): Eukaryota > Metazoa > Annelida > Polychaeta > Phyllodocida > Polynoidae > Acholoe > Acholoe squamosa. The sequence continues at coordinate 22,841,619 of OX439044.1, forward strand.
TTTAAGCTTCTATCTTCAGCCAATAACCTTTCAATTTTTTGCCTGTAAGATGTTTATAAAGTGATTGTATCTTAATCTCTGCAAAGACTGGATGACAAAGTCCTGGCAGATTCTTTGCAGTAGTGGGAACTATAAGAAATTTGAATATTTTTCACATGTGCCTTTCCCCCAAAAAATGCCCAGGGCTCCTTCGTTTGTCTAATTACTAGCTGTTTTATAACTTGAAAATGTCAACTTACAGATGATGTCTACTAGACACATGAGAAGTTTGGTTACGAAGTTGGTCATTTCTTTTTATATTTGGAATAGGGTTTTCTGCCACAAGCAGCTATAGCTATTAAAGGGCTCCCGATCTTCAAATGTCAATAAATCTGAAAAATAGCACAATGAACAATATTTATATTGCTTCATCCAACTCATAACACACACAACGAATATATAATCCCAAGTGATTTGGAGAAACTGATGGTAGGTAAGGATTTACCGAATTGTTAAATATTCCTTTTAAAATGGGAGGCGGCTATAGGCCACTTCTGCATTGTGCAGTAGGTACATCGATTGCACTGAAGCTGGTGCTGGAGATAACAGCCAACAAACTCGGTACCAGTTGCACCCTAAGAATTCAACAGGCAAAGGCATATTGGTCTATGATTGATTGATTTGTGTTTTACAGCACTTTAGCGGCACTAAGTGGCTATCCCGTGCTTCACAGGTTGATAATTTAACAGAGGAATGTGTCAGTGCCCGCGCATATGTGCACCACACACATCCTGAGGGGATAGGAAAGAGGAGATATAGACCCTTTTAAGTGGGCTAGGGAAGCCCGGGCATATTGGTCTAATATCTATTCTGTCTGACCCCTTTAAGCTCCTCCTACAACCTGCTCCTCTGGATGATATTCTTGCTGCTAAAAGGACGGGTTATTGAGGGTGCAAGAATTTATTGTACATGTTCTGCTCCGTAGAACAGGTTTCATGTATTTTTCCTAAAAGCAGGGTCGTAGGAAAGGGGGGGGGGATGGCAGACCATCCGAGACCACTGGGACCCCAACAAAAAAATTGCTTCCTACGCCTCTGTAAAGATCTTTTATACTGGTGAGCAGAAGGTGAGTCCTAGAATCATCTCCAACGGTTCCCTGTTCACTTGGCCCCATTTCAGGAAAAATATCATTTTGGGCATTCAGAGAAATGTTTCCTTCCCAAAAGTCAAAATGGTGAGTTTTTTGGTAATTAACAATGCACTAGTAGGAATCATATTTACAGTGTATCGAAGTCAAGGTGTATTCGAGATTATTACTATGTAGGGTGTTAACCTGCAGGGCTGAGTACCGCGAAAACGGCCGCCATAGAGCCTGCTGTACTCCAATCTATAGGCCTACCTGGGTGGTAGGGGAGTGAGGGGTATGGTTTATGATTGTAAATACGTGCCCTGTGGCATTCCTATGAGTATATCTGATGCCCTGAGGGCACAGGGGACACATTGGGCTACATTTGAAACTATCCTCCATTTTTCTGTCTTTATTAGAAGTGTTACTGTTCACATACTGGAGGACTGAGCAGCTCAAAATGAACTGAAAAGTTTTTATTATGTTTGGGCTGAGTTCACAATAACAGTGGAGAAGAATGACAAAATTGACCAGTAGTGCTATTGGGTAATGCATTAGCCTTCATCCACTTAAGGAATTTCAAAGAAATAATCAATATTAAAGGTGTATTGAACAATTAAAGTACATCATCTAGGCTGTTCACCTGCATTGCTGAGTCCTGTGTATAGCCTTGTATGGTGGGGTTGGTGTGTGTGTGCACAGACCATGACCACTTTCTACCTACAGTTTGTATAGGATATTTTTCACAGAAAACTCCTGACTTTGCCTCACATTTCCTTTAATATCTCAGTAACCATAAGAGATATCAACATGGGGCTTGCTGCATTGTTCATCTAACATGTTTCCCTTTTAATTGAGGGGCTTTAATTTTTTGTCAAACGATTATTCCTATTAGGGGGTAATCACTCTATACTATGTACCATATCATAGCAGGATAGGCGCTCTTTGGGAGCGTTTCCTATATCTCTTGTGAGAGGGCACCACAGGTGGCCTCAAGTGGTGTAACATAGGGAACGGCCAAGAGGGCGCTTAGTGCGGAACCTAATCAACCATGACAAGGCGTTTATATTCCGCTGCCCTCATATGATCGGGGGATTCGCAGCCCTACCAAGCAGGTAGATGATTGTTGTCTCTAAACGATTACCTAAACGAGAAAATTACCACCTTGAGGGGTACTGACTATAGGCATATGAAAGGTTATGAAAATGTATTTGCAAGCTCCCTTGTAAAAGTATCGCAATAAAAGTGATTTGAAACCTACTTGGACCGACTAGTTATTGCTTTGATAGTATAGTTAGGGAGTGGTCATTATTTACCAACAGGGGGGTGGTGGGTTTTCGCGCGAATGCGCGGAAATTTTTTACGCCCCCCCCCTCAACGGCTGTCAAAATTTTTGCGCCCCCCCGTGCCGGAGGCGCGAAGAGTTTTCGCGCCCCTCTTTGATCTATAGTAGCGTGCGGGCTTTTTTGCTAAAAAGAGGGTGAATTTTTTAGCCCCCACCCCTCAAGAGGGCTCAAATTTTTTTTAGCCCCCCCCTCGGGAGGGGTCTGAAAATTTTGCGCCCCCCCTCAAACCCACCACCCCCCCTGTTGATAAATAATGACCACTCCCTTATCTCAAAATAGCATATCTCGAAACAGCAATATCAACACACTTTTCCCAAAAATTCTTTTTTTTTTTGGTCAAAAACACCAAAAATCACGACGACCCCTGCAGCAAATGCTTACTCCAAGTATTGACCTTTGATACCATGCTTCTCCCTACACAAGGTGGCGTCAGAGTGCTGTATGTGTGTTTGTACATTTGTTTCTGTTAGGTATAGCAAGGAGCTGACGAGGGACTATAAGAGAGCAGAACCAATCTGTGGCCGCCAAAGAAGTGTGCTGACCTAGGATCCACACCCCTGTGGGAATTAGTTCAACACACATTTTTAGTGTAGGGAGGGGGGGGGGAGAAGCTAGACAGTGTAAGTTCAACACACATCATTTACAGTGTAGGGAGGGGGGGGGGACCAAGACAGTGTAAGTCTATTGCAAGGTGAGAAGCTTAGGTAACAGATATGACAAACATAGTGATTAGTGATGGAGCACCTGCCATGGCAAGGGTATAGGTAGATAGTAAGGGCATATATAACAAATCACCGTGTGCACCTCTATTTGTTATCTATGGCGTTTATACCATGGTTTCAACCATTAAAATAATTATTTTACCTTATAAAGCCATGACATGCACTGATTTTTGTTGCGAGTCTCGTGCTTCTTATCTGCCCATAGAATCACCGTGTGCACCTCTATTTGTTATCTATGGCGTTTATACCATGGTTTCAACCATTAAAATAATTATTTTACCTTATAAAGCCATGAAATGCAATGATTTTTGTTGCGAGTTGAAGACAGAGCTCTGATTCGAATCAAAACACGGTCTTCCTCAGCAAGCAGACCGGACGCAAAATATTACGTCAACGTGTGTCGGAGGGGCATTTTCATAGTAGAACCGCTGGTGAGCAGTGCGTGCGACAGCCAGAATACCCTTAGAGCATATGCCAACGTGACAACTTGTGTCTTGCCGCGGTAAACAACCCGTCTGCTACACAGTCAACATGCCAGCGAAAATTTCGCTTGATTCGATTTTTATATCATCAATCATGTTACATATACATGTCAAATCATGGCAAATTAAAGGTAGGTGCTAGAATATAATGTCAAGATTCATCATGTGTAGCCATTAAGCTTCTAATGCTATGGTTTTTTTAATATCGAATTAAATTCTTTGCTGTCAATTTGCTGTCACATCATCTCGTCTCAAGTGTCAACATGGGTTCATTTAGCGCATACTATTCAAACTTCAATATCCACTCCAGGCACCGTAAAATCGTTCAAGAACGTGATAACCATGGTATAAACCATAATGGAACCACTTAGCTGCACTCCATACATACAGAACACATTCTGTATGTATGTATTGCAGTGACAACGCATGTTAGCCTAGGTTTAAGTCAATTGTACTAAAGCAATGGTAGACTCAAGGGTAATTGGACTGTCCGATTTTGGTGTGCAATCGACCTCCCATCTAGACTGCTATGGAAGAGGCTAGAAGCCTCTTCCAATAAATGTGAGGGACCTCTGAAAATCGATGAACCCCTTTTCCAGCTCCCATAGGGCGTACCAGAGGGGCGTGCCCTATACGCAGGGTATAATGGTACATCAAAATCAACCATTTCTTCCAGGATGTAAGCATAACTGGCTAATGAATAATTGACATGATTGTGTATTTTGTTTTCAACGCAGATTTTATTGGTAGGATCATCAGAGCATGTCTATTACGCCATAGCATCCTACATTTTCTGTGGGTTTTTTCAAACTCATTTTATATGACTAAAGGTAATGGCGGACAAAGGATGGAAACCAAACAAATGACTTCAAACCACAATGCAAATAGCGTGGCTCTTTGGAGAAAAATTACCAGTATTCACAACCAAGCATTTATAGCACATAACAATAATAAGTCTTTGTTAGCAAATATTTAAATATCAATCTTTGGCTGCAGATTATTACATGTCCCTGAATGAATCGTATGTGCTTACATCTAATTATGTGACGATAGACTTTTGAACGTGTGAAGACATTTTCAGCTCTGTTAAGATGCACCGTTTATTCCTTAATCCAATCAAATAAGGACTTCTCTGGAACTCTTAAAGAAATTAGAAGAATACTGATGAAGACAGAGATGAAAAAGGACATGTCGAGACTATCCTATTCCTACCTGCTCAACAGGAAAATGCTTTTTGAATGTTCTTTTATTTCATCCTAGGTCAGGATTCCTTTTTGGAATATTTTCATACTCGGCCTAATTTTTGGATTAAATGGATTAATGTTGAATATCTAAGGTTTGAATTGGCAGGCCAAAATTCCGATATGGAGATTTTAGTTCTGGTTTCACAAATACTGTTGCCCTTAGAAGTCAGTTTAGAAGTCATTTTAACAGATTGTCATTTGGAGAGTGTACACTGACTACAGCATAGCAGACATACACTTAGATGAATACAATGTAGATCTATATGGATGTTGTGGTCAGGTTGAATAATATATCAAAAGCACATATATATATATAGTTAACTGGATTTACGAAATACCATAGCATGCCACACTAGGATATGCATATCGGTAATATGGACAACGTTACCATCACTATACCAGATATAATGAATCCATGTCTTTCCTTAGATTTGGAATCACTAAATGTACTGAAATGCTGTTTACACATGTTGAACGTTCATTTTCTCTTGCAAAGTGTTACCAAATATAGATTTGTGTCGCTTATTCAATAGAATAGGCTATGCAATCTAGATATACATCTGAAAATGTATTTACTTAGTCACATGGTTCACATAAAGTGAGCGTGTGTCAAGGCACCAATCTTGCTAAAACTTCTCTCCTGGTATATCCCATTATATATCAGTATCAGTTTAGGTTTGGTTATATATAGCAGAATTGTGCTCTTCCAAACAGTGCTCGAACAGTCTGAGATCATCTATGAGCAATTTCTCCCCATGTTAGCACTAAAATGACAAATCCAGTCATTAGTCCATAATATATATCAACCTTTCAGGTTTCAACGCATAGCCAATTTCTGACCATGGAACTTATCTTTCACAATAGAAAACAGGCAACAAGTAAATATATCAACAATATCACAGTGGAGTGCAGGGACATATACAATAGTTTGGGACGGCATTGCTGTATAAGCAATAAAAAGTTGATCTATAGGACCATTTTTCTTTCGGTTCAGTCTATGCAAAAAAATATAACATTTCCCTTCGTCTAGTATAAAGTATGAAAAACCTCTTCGCTTTCCTTGTTTTATGGACCATGCTAATTTACAATTACTACATCAACTTTGTACAAATATAACCTACTGTGATGTATATTTACAAGTACGGGGATTAGTAATAATAGGTTCTTTCCACGATCTTCCAGTATTATATCATGGATTGTAACCCAGGCTTTGAATGTATGTCCATATGTAATACCTGCGACCACATATTTAGTGTATAATCTAAGTCTGACTTTTTTACAACAATGGTTTGAACTATTCACCATTCGTATGGAAGAACATGAAAAGTTGGTTTACTGCTTAATATTCAAGACATTAAATGTGATCAAATTCATTTAAATGCAATCGGTGCAACCGTAAAATAAGAATAAATGTAACATGAGATTGTCATATAAAATTATCTTGGCATTAGGACTCCTACAATATCCTGTGCAATTCTTTATACTTGGACTCTAGTAGGTTCCTTCATTGTGGTAGCGACATTGGACTTTAAAGTTTCTAAGTTGATAAATTGTGTTATGTTGGACAAGTATAGTTATGCGCTTTGCTCTAAATGAGCAAATATTTAACTTTGACTAGAGATAAAGACCAGATGAGATTCATGAAAAAAGTTCCTCTGTATCCATGAGCATTTCCGCCACCCTTTGTTTTCAGTTCAAACACTAGCATAGAACCCTACATCAAACATGTTCATGGCATGGTGTCCAACACAGGTTATGGAATATCAAACAAAATTAAGAACAACAAAATAACACTCTCTATCACTGTCCACTGCCAGTGTCTAAAATTGTCTTTGGAATGGTACTCTTGCCACCAGAACCGTCTTCATCCCTTATATGTTCTGGTGTGCGATTAAAATATCTCTTTAGTTCCCCTTTTGGCCTTCATGAGCACCCATTCACTACGAAAATACATGGATATCAAAAGCCTTTCGGTATAAAACTAAATACCATATGAGGTGGAAACAATGACCCACAAAGTTTTCATTTTTGTGTCATGCGTGAGCTGGCCATCTGAGTTGCTATCTCCACTGCCGTTTTGTCCGGTGTAGTGGTTGGGAAGAGGAAGGCTTCATTCTCCAGGGTGACGACAGCCTTAAAGCGACGCGTTCCTGGACCGGGGACCCACGTTTTTGGGCTACCCGGGAGGTATGTCTCCAGGTAACCCTCCTCTACCTCCAGGAAGGTAATGGGACGGTTGGGCACCTGGAGCAAAAAAAGAATCACACCTTAAGCAAAGCACAGGTCTTCAAGCAAACACTTATTTGACAGTTCAATAATAGATGAGATTATTCTTAAACTCAATGTACATTTTTGCCGCCGCCAATATATTTGTGTTGATTCACAGTGTGTTCTTGAGGATCGTGTAGTTAATAGCTTCGTTCGTGCATTGTATGTCTGAGGTTACATTCTTATCCATAAAAATGAATCCTGTTAAAGATTTGAACTTGAGGATTTTGATGTGTGCAACAGTATTCTTCAATTGACAAGGTGTTGGGTGTGGTAAAAGCAAATATAATTCTTGATCACATAGAAAAGTAATAAAGAGGTATTTCACAGGTTATCCCACCAACCAACAAGGCATCCCCAGAAACATTAAAGGTTTTATTTTGTTGAAAATTTCAATTCAACTTAACGCTTACATGCACACTGTAACAAGGAAAAACTGAGCCTTTAAAACAGTTAAACTGTTGTTTTTTTTTTCATTCTAAGTGTGATTTGACTTTGAAATTAGAGGGGTCTGGAGGAGGTACCTCTCACAAGAAGGACGATTCCAGATTATAATTTCAACTCGAGAGAGAGAGAGAGAGAGAGAGAGAGAGAGAGAGAGAGAGAGAGAGAGAGAGAGAGAGAGAGAGAAAGAGACAGACAGAGACAGAGACAGACATACAGATATGCGATTTCCTGATTGCACACTATCTATTTTTATTCTTTTTTTTCCTTTAAGCTGACTTGCGCTGGCTTCAATAATATTATCATCAAGGTAGGATTCAAATAACGAACATAGTGAGGTGGGGTGCTCAAAATTGATTAGAGAAAAGGGTAGTTTCTTATAGCCTAAACTAAGCCAGAAATCCAAACTGTCAATAAAAAGGGTAAAAGCAAATCAACAATCATGTTGAGGAAAAACAATGCAATCTCTGTGAACGTGCATTATCCTTTTTTATCATCGAAGACATCAAAATAGCAACCTGAGATTAAAACCATACACCGTCTCAAAACAAAACCAATCCAACCTCATAGTCACACAGGGTGATAGGCATCACTATATATGATAGGCATCACCTATATGGGAACGTCACAATTAGGATATTACTCACCGAGCATAAAACAGACATGTTAATCAAACCACAAATTAGGCGTTTCGATATAAGATAACTGTTAGGTACACTTGTATCTAAAAGTAGAAGTAAAAGGACACATTGAGACAATGCCACTAGTCCCAGTGTTGGTTCTCACTTTAGGCGTTTTACGCTTTTCCCACCATTGAGCTGTCAGTGTCGCTGTTGGTTCCTCCTGTGCCATAAAGATGTATTGAATGCTTACTCTACACGATTATCACAAACTGTATCATTGTTCCTATTGACTGATTCCTTATCAATATTTCGTTTTGCTATATTGTATATGGGATAGGAAGTATTGGAATTACTTTCATAAATACACAGAGACTTACATAGATGAGGTTTTCAACAGCAAGCTTTAGTACCTTGCCTTTATCTTCAAAGACCTACACAGGGATTTACTTCTAGTTTTGGGGTACTGGGGGATTATCTGTGATGCTCGATTAGATACCCCAGTCAGCAAGCATCGAGAGACCGACATGTTCTAATTATCAGATTCCAAATAGATATATTTGTATATTTGCGGTACCCTACACAGCCCTAATGTAAAGTGTAGCATGTAGTTTAGCTACACTAGTATATACACTAACATAGATATACATGTATATATGTGGTACCCTGCACAGCACTAATGTGAAGTGTTGCATGTAGTTTAGCTACACCAGTATATACACTAACATAGATATACATGTATATATGTGGTACCCTGCAAAGCACTAATGTGAAGTGTAGCATGTAGTTTAGCTACACCAGTATATACACTAACATAGATATACATGTACACATGTGGTACCCTACACAGCCCTAATGTAAAGTGTAGCATGTAGTTTAGCTACACCAGTATATACACTAACATAGATATACATGTATATATGTGGTACCCTGCACAGCACTAATGTGAAGTGTTGCATGTAGTTTAGCTACACCAGTATATACACTAACATAGATATACATTGGCATGGAATTGCAGAAATGGCACCAACAAATTTATCCAGCAATATTGCAGTATCCCTGTTATTTAGATACATATAATTTTACACACCTCTTGCAAATCAGCCATGTCGACGACTTGAGTTCCCTGCATGCTAACAACAAAGGAATCCGTTTCTTGTGTCTTGTTATCTACGTGTTTCCTGAGCTGCAGCAGGAGGGTCGCGGTGTCAGCCTGCGGGTCGTCTACAAGGTCACGGAGGGCACACTTCTCCATCAGGTACTTCTCATAGTTAATATCCTCCACGTCCTCGTCAGCTGAAAAAATCAAGCTGTATTTGTTATCATGTTGATGTGGAAGACAAATGATGTAAAACAATTCACACTTTGTCTTCCAATATTTCAAATTCCTCTTCAAAATATCTAGACGCCCCCACTGTCATTGCATGTAAATGGCAAAACGTCATAGTTGATGTTCCACATGATCTGAATGAGAATGTAGATCTCATTGAATCGAGGCAGATCGCATGAGAACCTGTATTGTTGAGATTTAGCTATAATGAGATTCATCTAAAAGATATTAAAAAATGATATTTTACAATACTGTATCTAATAAATGTTATACGGATATTTTGAAAGTGGGTGTTGGAGAAACACGATAAAACAAAACAATAAAAAAAAAATTGCATACATTTCAGTTGGTTGAAATTAATTGTTGAAAGATCTATACATACTCCAGCCGATAAGGACTACTGTATTAACAGCACTGGCCGGGTGGAAGTCCAGATCCATCATGACGTCATGCACCTGATGCCATATAAGATCTGCCACGCCACATGCAACATCCACAGTGATGAGACGCTCTGACTTAGCCAGGTAGTTGAGGAAGGGTTCTGCACACTGACTGTACAGTGCGGCACGTTTCTGCAATCAGCGATAAATATGATGATTTCCCCCGTTATTGGATAGCAATATCTCCAGTACATTGCTTCCTCAGATTTCTGTATCTACTATGTATGTATTATGTATATCTACCATACAACTCTGCAAGCTAATCTGAGAAATAAGGAAAGTGTAATATCTAGCAACAGCCAGATTTGATGAGGTAGCTCCCTGCTGATACCTAAGTGCAGCAATCAGTGTTACCTGTGTCCTGCCAGAGTCTGCCTCGTCTCCCTGTCCTCCAGTCTCCTTCATTTTGGAGTCACCTTCAGGTTTAGCACAAAAGTTACTCTTTGCATTCAGAACCTTATCTACCGGTATTGCCAGATTCAAACCAAAGGATATTGGGTACTGGAAAGGATAAAAAGAAGCAGATGTCAATGAATGTGGTGAGAAGAGTCTGAGAGAAGAAAGGGAAACTGCTGAAAATCATTACATGTTGTTTATATAGCTAAATCTCTTATCAATGCTCTATTTCCTTGAGGTGTATAAAGATCAAGTAATGCTCCCTGTTTTTTTTTTTTCAGTTACCTTTTCTTCAAATGACTCAAGAGCACTGAGATTATCTTCTGCAAGTCCCTTGACCAGGTAGCGGAGGTTCGGGATGATGTCGATGAGGAACGTCTGACCGGTGGCCCTTCCCAATTCCACACAGCGTTCCACACATGAGAGTAACCATGGTAAAGTGATGTGTGAGGGGTCTTCCTGAAACACCGTTGATAACATAAAGATATGAGTTAACTTTATATATATATATATATATATATATATATATATATATATATATATATATATATATATATATACATGTGATTTAACGTCTGCTTTGGCTTAGATAAATCAGTTGTGTACAAAGTCTTCATATCTTTCCATCAAGAAACATGAAGGATCATGAGTAACCATAGTTACATCTATGTGGGAGTTTTAATACAACATCAATCAGAGCAAGTAGTTCAAAGGAGAATAAAGAACATCAATATTTAGGAAATTAACGGACTAAACCATTATACGTCAAGCACCACAGTTTACCTGTGTGAGCACACACATATGCCTTGTTTGGCGATTTCAGTCACATATCTGACCCCTTAACTACACTTTATTCTTGTGCATTGTATGACTTGGTGGCGGATAAAAAAAGGAATGTTCTGCAGATTATCTTACTCGAGTACCCTTGTTTATCTCATCATTATCCAGGTTTACAAAATGAGTATTCCATGCTAAGTACAAACGAGCTAATACATAATATTTAGTTTCTAAGAGGTCAAATTTCATTTTTCCTGACGTTTTTCTATGCTGTCGACTAAAGGGTATACTGCCTTATTTGTATGCTTGTGTCAGCTAGCTTTAATGATGTGGGTCGATGCTCAAGTCATCAGTATGTGCCGCGCTCAGGTGGAAAAAACTCAAAAATCAAAGGGCGGCAATGGATGAGGAAATGACAAAAAGTTGCCTGCTTTTGTCAGACTGTTCACGGATACAGTTTCCCGGGTGCAGCTTACCGCCTGAAATTGATCAAATGTCCTTGACAAAGTTACAGAGCGGGTAATTATGCTAATGGATTATTCAGGTAGCAAAACACCTCCTCCTATCCAGGCTCCTTACCAACTGACAATCCTCAAACATTATAGATTTATATGTTAATAAGAAAAGTGAAAAAGAAAAGTGTATACAATTTTACCAACCATTCAATTTCTAATCACTGCTGGTTAACTTGGGGTATGAAGCTGGACTGCAAGCCCGGATCACAAAATGAGCTTATTTTAGCCGGGTTATACAAACACATGTACCGTAAAACCTCGCGTATAAGACGCGTCCTCTACGCCAAACAAATGCCTTGTGCGTCTTATAGAATTTCTTCAAGTTGGGGGTGCGTCTTATACGAGGGGTAATTTTACTATAGAAATGTACTAATCTTACAAATTTACGCATTAAAATGTGCGTCTTATACACGAAAATGCATGTGCTGAGTTTGGGGTGCGTCTTATACGCGCAGCGCGTCTTATACGCGGGAGATTACGGTAGCTCCATTGTTTGCATGTAAATAGAGGGTAAGGGCTACAGGCGACAATGCTTCAGGGGGATGTTCTGCATTTCTTTCTTTATTTCTAAGCCTATGGTTCTTCGGGAGGTATAAAAAAGGAAATGAAATATTGGACAAAGGCTGCCTTCTGACATGCACCGCTGCGGGGTTGGTCATAAACGACACTTAGCAGACATCCTTGATAACTGATTCGTAGGCACAATGGTCAATATGAAATACAAGGTAAGGTATCTGGTTACACACACAGTCCATCAAATGCGCCTATCAAACTGGTAGATGGAGCGGTAATGTATTTACATTACAAGTCCCAGGTCATCTTACATGAAGTAATCGGTTTTAATTGTAAAGGGACTATTCTATTGACTGGTGATGCGGGCAGTGGGTAGTAGGTAGGTACAGTTACAACTTACAGGTAAAACCCAACTACCGGTAGGTAAGCCTGCAAGGAACCACCTTCAACGACTTTGTGAAAATGCAAATCTATGTCCTTGAAATACAATATCTTTGTAACAACTCCTGTTCACTTTATTGTAAAAAAAAAAAAGGAAAAAAAACTTGAAAAACACAGTACCTTTTTCTTGCTGACTACTAGTAAGCGAAATGCTGAATATTATGTTACACACATGACTATTTTGCAGACATGCCCACAATAGTATGTCTTTGTAAACGTCTGTCTCTATCTCTGTCTCTCAATTAAGTTTGCAAAGGGCAGGTTGTTTGAGGTTCGAGATTGAGGACATCTGGTAGATAACCATAGGATCATGGTCAAAAGGAGTGGTAAAGCAAAATAACCTCACTTGGTTTCCGGGAGGGTAGTGGGGGGGGGGGTGGGCATTCATGAAATTATGGATATCATGTGCATGTACAGGGTTCTCCACAGAATGTAAAATCACACCGTAAAATCCTGCAGCTAGCTGGCGTAAAATTTCATTTGGTAACGTCCTAAGCCTTATGGTAGGCTAAATTTGGTTGTTTAGTCTCATTCATGACTGTGTGGGGATTACAGATGGGAATTTAACAAAGAAATTGAAAGTATTTTCATAAATATGGCCATAACTTCTGTTCTAATTAGCCGATTTGCAAAATTCAAAAACCTACAAGAAGCTAAAATGACATCGGCGGTGATTCTGAGATAAAATCACACCGGCAGCAGTAAAAATCATGCCGGAGGCCCACCGACATCATTACAGTGTGAGGAGAATCCTGCATGTACACAAATTAGAGGGAAAGAGGTACCTTTTGGGCCCATGAACGGGCCCACCTGGTACTTTTGAGTCAGATCCGAGCAAAAAGGCGTACCCTCTCAGGGGGCTTTCCAAAGTTTAACATTTTTTTCTTTCAAAATATTCCTACTTTCATAGGGTTGATTTCACGAAACCTACTATTTTCTGAAGATTTCATACCCTTTTCTCATGAAAATGGATTAAAATTTGTGATTTGAAATGCGAATCCATTTACAGGGAAAGCATCAATATTTGGCCGGGAAAGGGATACTTTTTTGTTACAATATTCCGATGAAAGGGTGCCAAAATTAAGTAATTATTTCTATATGTACTAACGACAGGGAAGGGTGTATCCTTTCGGGCATTTTCCCGCTACAAGGGGTATATTTTAGGGTGAAATTGCCCCTCTATAAGAGCCGCAAACCTTGAGTGATGTACGCACAGGGTTAATATAGAAAAAAATAGAGTGGCTCCCTCCGGCCCTTGATTCAATTGGTATATGAGAGCCTTGGAATAAGTAAGGGTCATTGTCACAGTCGATGCCCCCCCCCTAGCCCAGAAGAAATACTTTCCCTAAGTTTCTATTTAGGATGGAAACATCGTAAAAATTGATTTGTCTTCTAAGGAATCTCTTCATCTTTTATACTACCTGTAAAATACAGCTTAATTAAAGTCAATATTGACAAGCAGCTCTTGCAAATGTAAGTGCAGGATAATTTACATGTTTTTCTTAAGATAACACCTGTTAACATTTATGGGGTTAGGGTTTTAGGTGTGTATCCGGCATGACCACCTTTTATATATTGATATAACCGAAACTGAGTCGTTAGCCTTGACAATGTTGCCTGCTGCATTGTATTTGTAATATGAGATGGGAGTATCTTGCTATTACACTTAAATATTTATGCGTCACCTCGAGCAGTATGGAGCCGATACCTACTGGTATTACTAGCTACCGATGACATTCTCCGGCCCCTGACGACACATGACGTCAACAATCTTGGACCGATAACAATGGCACCAAATGTACTACCGTAATCTCCCAAGCACGAGGTGCATCTTCTGTATAAGACGCAGCCTGAGTTGGAGGAAAACCTATAAGGTGCACCTGGGGCTTGATTATTGAAGATTAAGTACTGTTCTATAGTAAAAAATACTCCGCTTATAAAGAGCAGCCAGACTTTGAGCTCATTCTATAATGCGCAGGGAGACTCTAATTCATGTATAAGACGCAGCTTGTACGCGAGAGATTAGGGTATTACAGCTTAGTGCCGTATCACTGGACACAGCTCTATGCAAATGCACCTGTATGTCACCCTATGGGAAAATGTTGTTCAGAAAGACTTTAAGTTGTATCTATAGAATGCTTAAATTTTGCCTAGTTGTGACGAGTATGGCAAAGTCTATCCTACCTTTCGCCATCATTCCAGATATTCACATGGCCTTACACGTTTTGATCTAAACCTCTCTATTGTGATTGTTATAATTTATCTGTCCACTGAGCACAACAGTTATTTTTACCTGTGTCCAGAAAGGAGGAGGAGCTGGTGCACCTGTTATTCAGTTGTAGCAATTAGTCAGTACAGGTGGCACGTGCTACATGTATATAGGGTCCAATCACCACCAGCTCTTTATAGTGCTTCCTCATGTGGCTGTGATGCACGGCTAACTCACCTATTGTTGGGAAGAGCATGAATGCCAGTGGCAATACCAGTGCCGGCAGTTTACAATGGTAGAACACAATGCCACAATCGATCCAACTAATGTGCCTCAATATGATTTGGTGATCACAAACATGGTAAACATGACAAGTGTAGTGAATGGCTGGCTTTGGGAATGGGGATGTAAGAGA
Organism: Acholoe squamosa; assembly: GCA_949317995.1. Classification (NCBI taxonomy): domain Eukaryota; kingdom Metazoa; phylum Annelida; class Polychaeta; order Phyllodocida; family Polynoidae; genus Acholoe; species Acholoe squamosa. The sequence continues at coordinate 22,856,886 of OX439044.1, forward strand.
AAGTAGTTCCCCCACCCCTCGCCATTTTCTAGACTACTGTATAGATCTACCATACTGGTATGTATAAGTACTGGGGTTAAAAAAAAAACAAACAACGCCGGTCTTGAATATACTGCGGGGAGAGGGGGTATTAAAATCAACTTAAACACTAAAACCATATTTCAAATAAGGGCCGGGGGTAGAGGGCTATTGATAAGCGCTGAGGCGCTTAAATAGGCCACTACAGTATGTCGGAGAGGTGAGAAAAGTGGCTTTCATTTCTCTATTCTGCAGCATTTCTGCATGGGTGCTAGCCATAATTAGGGAACCATTACTGAGGTATTTGCAACCCCCCTTGCATAAGAGACTTTTTCACCAGCGGTCTTCTTCACCTGAGGTTTAAATGCAAATCTCAGAAAAAGAGTGTGATCTCAAGTCCAGTTTGCAGACATTGGGCGATGCACTTCCAGCACTGTAGGTGTAGCTTCTTCCCTAAGGATATAACATCAGGTGGGAGGTAACACCTGAGACAGTGCTCAGGTGTTATCTCCACATCGGGGGTACTTGCATGTGTGTCACTCAAATCTCTCACAACAGTTCCTCATAGCAGGGTCAGATCCAGGATTTTGAAAAAAAGGGGGGGGGGCACGCCCCTCATTTAGCCCCTAATTTTGGGTAAATTCTAGGGTAAAAAGAGTAGGTAAACTCTTAAGTACAGGGGAAAGGGGGGGGGGCGCCCTGCGCCCCTCTAAATCCGCACCTGCATAGTACTTGTGAATATTACATGAAATGGATGGATATACAGTCCTTATACAGGTGTAGAATTATGACAGCTGAACAGATGAGCCAGAGAAGGTATGTCGGCTGGTTCTATTGGTCAATACCAAGTGATGCTTACAATGACAATCACTTCATGATATGTTCATGGCATCTATGAGGGCACGTAAACCATAAAAATACAATTACCACAGGCCAAAATTACGGACGAAAACACTGACCAACATCTATGATTGATGATACCTACAGGTAGTATCATGACATACCTCAATAAAGTTCTTGATGTCTTTGATAGTTTCAAGTTTGACGATGTTGGAAACTTTCTTTGGCAGCTCCTGGAAGATAAGGTCCTCTCCACACACAAGTTGGAAACCGTAAGAGTTGACAAGGTCATCTACAATGCGACCCTTCCTGGACCCTGGTCCACCTGCAAACAGAAAAAAAATACCATTCTTTATTTCAATCTCAATCTAAACTATCGACCAATCTTTTGTTGTCAGTTGCTGAAGTCATGTGTATTGAATGAGATATTGGTCTTAAAACGACCGTATTATTGGTTTTCAGCACTGTGATGAAAAACCCAAAACCGAGGGGAGGGCCTTAAATCGGATCCTACGCCTCCGAGGGTTCACCCTGAGCCAAATTGATGTACAAGGTGCCACAGCCATACACACCAGATTAGACCTGAGGTGTCTGGCCTTAGTGGCAGCTCCTAAGGGATCGTATCATACCTGGTGTGTTATGTAACGCCTGACAGCTCCTGCAGCTGAGGTGACAATGAATCATTAGAACCTGTCATCACTATCATATAGGGCATCCGTGCTAAATGTATCTCCGTAACCACACACCACCCACTCTCTCTATACGCACATACCACCCACTCTTTCTGCCTGCACACACCACCCACTCCCTCTGCATGATTTTGGGTTGGTTTGGTTGATTTTACGTCCACTAATAGTACTTAAAAGTTAGCAGACATTTCTGTGGTTCGCGGACATCAAGTCCTTTCTTTTCTTTTCTTTTTGGACAGGTTTTTAAAAGCTGCTTGTCCAAACAGCTAGACAGATATTTATATGCTGCTTGCCCGACACAGCAGTGACCAAATCTATGAGTGACCGAATCTATGAGATGAATGACTGCATCTATGAGGAGGGTTCAGGGGGAAAACCGCTACCGGGGCTTCATTCCCCTACTCTTTTCGAAGGATAACAAGTGTTCTTTTATTTGCCTGGTCCCATAGGCAGGGCCAGACAAACCACGGCCTTTGATCACTCAGACGTGGTTCACTGAGGGGGAATCCCATGGCAAAAGACAAGCATGTAAGCCCGGGCCCACGCATATGGACACCAGCTACCCACATGCTCACCCCAAGCCACAAGAAACCCCAAGTTTGTCGTTTTTTACGAATCTGTTATGCCCACTGGTAGAATGGAAGAAGGAGAATTCCTCCTTCGTGTACTCCCAATGAAGTTATTCTGCTCCTCCGTGCCCTCACATGAAGGTCCCTACTCCACAGGGGAAGCTCTCTGCATGAACATTATACCCACTGTCTCTGCATGCACACACCAACCACTGTCTCTGCATGCACACACCACCCACTGTCTCTACATGCACACACCACCCACTGTCTCTGCATGCACATGCCACCCACTGTCTCTGCATGCACACGCCACCCACTGTCTCTGCATGCACATGCCACCCACTCTCTGCATGCACACACCAACTACTGTCTCTGCATGCACACATCACCCACTCTCTCTACATGCACACACCACCCACTCTCTCTGCATGCACACACCACCCACTCTCTCTGCATGCACACACCACCCACTCTCTCTGCATGCACACACCACCCACACTCTCTACATGCACACACCACCCACTGTCTCTGCATGCACACATCACCCACTCTCTCTACATGCACACACCACCCACTCTCTCTGCATGCACACACCACCCACTCTCTCTGCATGCACACACCAACCACTGTCTCTGCCTGCACACACCACCCACACTCTCTACATGCACACACCACCCACTCTCTCTGCATGCACATGCCACCCACTGTCTCCGCATGCACACACCAACCACAGTCTCTACATGCACACACCACCCACTCTCTCTCTCCCTCTCTCTCTCTCTGCATGCACTAACCACCCACTCTGTCTGCATGCACACACCACCCACACTCTCTGCATGCACACACCACCCACTCTCTCTGCATGCACACACCACCCACTCTCTCTGCATGCACACACCACCCACTCTCTCTGCATGCACACATCACCCACTCTCTCTGCATGCACACACCACCCCCTCTCTCTACATGCACACACCACCCACTCTCTCTCTCTCTCTCTCTCTCTCTCTCTCTCTCTCTCTGCATGCACACACCACCCACTCTCTCTGCATGTACACATCACCCACTCTCTCTGCATGCACACACCACCCACTCTCTCTACATGCACACACCACCCCCTCTCTCTGCATGCACACACCACCCACTCTCTCTCTCTCTCTCTCTCTCTGCATGCACACACCACCCACACTCTCTGCATGCACACACCACCCACTCTCTCTGCATGCACATACCACCCACTCTCTCTGCATGCACACATCACCCACTCTCTCTGCATGCACAAACCAACCACTGTCTGCATGGACAAACCAACCACTCTCTCTCTCTCTCTCTGCATGCACACACCACCCACTCTCTCTGCATGTACACATCACCCACTCTCTCTGCATGCACACACCACCCACACTCTCTACATGCACACACCACCCACTGTCTCTGCATGCACACATCACCCACTCTCTCTACATGCACACACCACCCACTCTCTCTGCATGCACACACCACCCACTCTCTCTGCATGCACACACCAACCACTGTCTCTGCCTGCACACACCACCCACACTCTCTACATGCACACACCACCCACTCTCTCTGCATGCACATGCCACCCACTGTCTCCGCATGCACACACCAACCACAGTCTCTACATGCACACACCACCCACTCTCTCTCTCTCTCTGCATGCACTAACCACCCACTCTGTCTGCATGCACACACCCCCCACACTCTCTGCATGCACACACCACCCACTCTCTCTGCATGCACACACCACCCACTCTCTCTGCATGCACACACCACCCACTCTCTCTGCATGCACACATCACCCACTCTCTCTGCATGCACACACCACCCCCTCTCTCTACATGCACACACCACCCACTCTCTCTCTCTCTCTCTGCATGCACACACCACCCACTCTCTCTGCATGTACACATCACCCACTCTCTCTGCATGCACACACCACCCACTCTCTCTACATGCACACACCACCCCCTCTCTCTGCATGCACACACCACCCACTCTCTCTCTCTCTCTGCATGCACACACCACCCACTCTCTGCATGCACACACCACCCACTCTCTCTGCATGCACATACCACCCACTCTCTCTGCATGCACACATCACCCACTCTCTCTGCATGCACAAACCAACCACTGTCTGCATGGACAAACCAACCACTCTCTCTCTCTCTCTCTCTCTCTCTCTCTCTCTCTCTCTCTCTCTCAGTACACACACACAACCCTCTGTCCACACATTTTTAGGGTGCAACTGGTTTTATCACTTTTAGAAGAACCAGCAAAACTCAAAGTGGTGAACCCAACGGGTATGGGTCTAGAATCCTATATGTCTGTAAAGGTCCTCTCACAGGCCTGCCGATTAGATGTATAAATAGACAATAAATATTTCGCTCGCTGTGCTGCTGTGCCTGAAGGGGGAGAACACCTATAGCTAATCTGTAAGAGCTGTTTTGTTTTGTTTTTTTAATTAAGCATAAGGCAAATATTTGACAAGCCAATCGATGACACTTGATTAAGAATTTCAGTTTACTGTTGGCTCAGAGCCAAGAATAGAAAGGTGGTTAGAACTACATGATCCCATACATTTATCCTTTGATGTAATCGCTAAATGGACGCTTAACCCTAACAAATGGTAGGCTCAAAGTACGTTGGACAAATACAATTCAAGCAGACTATGTAAGGTGCAATAAGAAAGCGGGGTATTATATAGTCTTGGCTAAAGGGTACCTTACCTGAAACGTTTGAAATAGTTCCTAAGGATTTGTCAAGATTAAAACGTTATCCTGTTTTGCCTTCAAAATTCAAATATTCTGAATGGTATGACCAGAAAATTCCCACACTGTTTTTTTGTGTGTGTTTTTTTTTGCCAAAAGTCATTCCCTCCCACATCTCCAAAACCCTGATATTAAACAAAGGGGGGAAACATATGGAGCTATTGGTGTGACAGACCTTTCATCGAAATTGGCAAGGCCACTGTTATGATCATGACGTCCTCTAATAGGAGGTGAACATGGTGAGAGATTCGCCCCAAGGCCTATCCATAATCAATCACAGCTAGGACAGACGTTACTCTCACAGCAGTAGACCTACAAGCCGGCTATTACTGGAGAGTCAATATGATACAATGCCATTTATAAACCAGTCGCTAGGGTAGATTAACCTAATGACGGCCACATACCTTGAGACGTATTTGCAATGAAAAAAAAGAAGACTTACTCCTGCAACAACATTATGAAATCGTTAATGAGCATTGAATCTACCAGTTGGTTACATTGATTCACTAGCAAACCCAATGTTATGGATATTTTCTCGGGCTGGACGTCTCGAGGTATGTGGCCGTTTTTAGGTTAATCTACCCTATGTCATGCATAATGCCAAAAACAAAAGTTGCGTATAAGCCGCACACCAAACTGCAGCAGAAGCTAAAAGTCGCATCTGAATCATGAAAATGTCTCGTTCAGTAAGTACTGACTTATATCGCCACTGCGTATAAGCCACATCCTAACTTTGGAAATATCCTCTACTGTCAATTCCTACTTATAAGCTGTGGCCTATACACAAACAAAAGCTCAGGGGCGGCTTATAGCATCAGTCTAAAGATGGGGTGCGGCTTATAGGCAGGCATTTGCAGTTTGAATTTTCAAGATAAAACTGAGGCATATAGGTACTCCCAAAGACAGGGGTGCAGCTTATACGCAGGAATTTACGGTATTAAAGTTAGAGGAGGCCCCTGGTTTCCCCAATCCCGCTGCCTATATCAAACTCAAATAGAAATATAGGATAGCAATGTACATTGCAGGTAACTCGAAAAGCCGATATTTTTTTTTGCTTGAGAGAAATTTTTTTTTAGTATACTGTATTGGCATGTATTTTTGCTTGGAAGGTCATTAGTTTCAAGTAGACTATACCACTGTGCTCATTAAAGACCAGTGCTTATTCAAGTGCATTTCAAAATTTCAATACCACTGTACACCCAGTCCTTATTTAAGACAAGCACTCATTTCTAGATCCCAACACTTATACAGGCCAATATAGTGTGGTTATGATTTGTCTTACAGGCATCAAAACAGATCTTTATCTTTATTAAATCGGAAGAGTTAAAGGAGCCACCTTGAAATAAGACTTTATGGGGGGTGCAAAAATATCATGAAAATTGAAATTGTTTGGCTAATAAAGCTGTCTTAGCAGTAAGGATTCATATAAAGTTTGGGTTCTCCATGTACCTTAGGCCACACCAAAAAAATAAGTTGGTCTACGGATTTCCCTCTCCATATTTTTTTCGGAAATGCACATTTTTTTTTTCTTTGAAAAAAATCTCATCTACGGATTTTGCTTGCTTCACTGTCTACAAGTTTTCTCTTTGTGATGTTTGGCAAATATTTTTTTTAAATAAAATTTTTTCGCTTGCCTCACTTTTCCAGCAAGGAATCCATTGGACATCAAAAAATTCTTAAAAAAAAAAAAAATTTGCTTGCTCGCACCATTTTTTCAAAACCAAAATCTGTAGACCAACTTTATTTTTTTGGTGTGGCCTTACAATATACAGATTAAGGAGGTATATTATTGTATTATCTCCCTTAGATAAGCTGGTATCAGTGATAAAGTTAAGGCATGCCTACCATCACTGCAAGATGACACTTCTTTGCTACAATGTTAAAGTATATTTGGAAACCTTTGGAAACCTTTTGTGGTGCTGTTAACCACCATGGACATTAACTGGCTCTCCAAGCAGATGTGTTGTGGTATTAGAACTACATTATTACCAGGTTGCACTACTTGATATCTGCTTGGAGCTAGCTCCTGCCTGTATGCTGGTGTCATCCCCACCACCATCCCTCCTCTTCCTCCGGTTCACACCACCTGCCTCAATGTGGGCCCTCATTTGCATGTATTTGCTCCACCTTAGCCTATTTGCACCACCTCAGTCAAAAAGGGTGGGAATGTTGCTCCATGGATCAACATCCCATAGGCTCAGCATTGGGTGCCAAAAATGTCTTAAATGAACTGCACACAAACTGTCAGTGACTTGTATCTACTCATCAAAGGATATCTCACAAATTTAAATAAACGTAAAGTTCACTCTTTCCATATCATAAAATAGACATTCTAACCTCCAATACCATATAGAAATTGTGAACTTTGTTGCATCAAGTAACATTTTTTTTGGCCAATTTGCCATCCTCCCCCTCCCCTTTTTCCCCATGTCCACTGAGGCACTTAAAAGCTGCTTTTTTACCCGGCTCTTATAACTCGCTTTTCGAGTTAATAACACAATAACTAGACAGCAACTCAAAGATAGAGGAAAAAATATGTAACAAAGTAGTACTTGTATTGGGGACTGTAGTTAGACTGCTCTACATTAGAAAACATACCATCAATTACATGACTACTCCTCCCTTACAGCATGCCTGTCTCATACACCTACTGACTTACAACTAATTCTAAATCTTTCCACTTGCAAGTGCCAATTGAGTAATAATTGCTGATAACTCGAAGTGAAAAGCCTGTGATTGGCTCCCATGAGTTGTGCACTCATCCTGTTGCATCAGCACTCCCTCACCCAGTTTATTCGCACCACCAAGCCGCTATTCGCATAACTCCTGCCAAAACTGCACTATTCGCACCACATTGCCAAAAAAGGCGGGAAAGTTGATACATGGGTCAACATCATATACCTTCACCATTGGAGGCAAAAAGTGTCTTATGGCTGCCAACCAACTGAGTCTGTACAATATTGACAATTTCTCAAAATTTACAAAACTTGTAATGAAATACTTTTCCTGCAAGACCCCTACATCTCCTGCTTTAATGGCACTTCAAATTCATTAAGTAATTCTGCCTCTTATATACAAAATTTCCATCTTTTTTCAAACTTATTCGCACCACCAAAATGACAAAGTGCAGGGCCCCAGGGCATCTCCTTATAACTCGCTTTTGGTGTTAATTAAGACATGTCTAGACATGAGGTTAGCACTTGTTGATGAAAATACACATCTACAGCTGATGCAATGTCTCACATCACCCAGCCTGTTATCTATTAGACTATTTAATTTTACAATAGACTAAAAACCAATCTTCTAACCATAGGTTTTTGCTCATATTCTTGGTTTCTACTTTTTTATCTACTTCCTAGTTTGTGTGGCATTATCTACTACAAGTTTGTGTGGCATTGCCACACAAACTTGTAGTTAAAAAGCTTCATTAGTTTTGGAGATAATTTTACTATGGAAGTCTATGGGAAAACACAAACTTCCACTTTTCCTATCCACTACCCAAAATTGAGCCACAGGATTTCACTCAAAAACTAACAACATAATTAGACAACACTTCTGTACTCTTCATTAAATTTGAATAAACTTCTATCGACCAGTTTTATCAAAAATGCCATCAGAGTGATTACTCCTTTTTCTTGCCAACCCCCTCTCATAAAATTGGGGACTGATGCCATATGCTATTTTTAGCTGCAACGTTACACTGACGGTCCCCAATAAAAAGTCTCTGCACATAACTACCAACTTTAAGTTTACAATTATGTGTAGATTGTATGTGCAGACACTTTAAGTCTCATGTTATGGAAATATGGCCAGAAATATTATGAGGGAAGTGCTGAGTGCACAATATATGCCTGCTCGACACCTTTTTGACCCTTGCGGAAACACATATACAATAGATATGCAATATGCTTTGAATATCATTGACCCATGAGCATATTGCTGCTCTGGCTGCTGTTCCTTGTCCACATTCAAGTATCACAATGCTGCAATGCTAGATCCCAAAGTGTATGGCGTTAAGCATTCAGAGGCATAGGAAGCATATCCTAGGCTCGCGCTAGCCACTCGCCAGATCCCCAGTGGCGAATCAAATAGCAATCTAGCTTACCCTTTTCCAATTGGATTCGCCAGACTGGCTAATCCTCCTTCCAGAATGACAACTGGAAATACGATGTATGGAGTGTAGCATACCATTGGAAAGCCCATAACATGCCCAAAACAGCCATAGGCATCCCTCTTCATAGAGAATGTATCTGATATATTTTTGGATTTTTTTCATAAAAAAAATAAAATTTCAACATTTTCTTTACATAGTATTGCTCTCTTTAGGGGAAAACACTGTGCTCTTCTGATTATGTCTTTTCAAACACCATTTTCAAAATCATGGACTTTTAATTTTAACTCCCTGAATCCACCCCAAAAATGAAGTATTTTTTGCTAAACATGTCACAAGTTAATTCAAAAAGTGTTGCACTCTGCGGATCTCCGTCAAAATGCTGTAGCTACTTCCAGGCAATTGGAGACCTACCAACAACTGTAAGGGTCTAAGAAGTGGAATTGAATCTTCCCTTGTATGATAAAGCCAAACTCAACTTTGAGACAAATTCATATCTGCATTTGACCATTTAAATCAGGGATGAAAGTCAGGCACGGTCAAAAATCAGGAAGCCATACACTTTCTTGATATAAAACCCTTCTAATTGTCCAAACAGCCCTCCTTACCACTCGTATCAGGAAAACATATATAATTAAAAATTTTCAGAAATCAGGAAATCCTGATAAAACCTGAAGACTTACACCCCTGTTAAATATCTGGCTAATTGATTTTATATCTGGCTAATCAAATATGATACGAATTCGCCAACCAAAAATATGTACTAGAGCTAGCCTAGATATCTTTGTTGGGTGGGGGGGGGAGGGGTCTCAGTTGAGGGGGCCCGCTATACTTTCTATAAAGACTTATATGGTGGACCTTTCCATTACCTTTTCCTACAGCCCTGAAACTGAGCAGTCTACTCACTTCAGATGAGAACACACACAACACTAGCATTAATCTTATTAAAAGGGCCTTGTTATTTTTGCGCGTTCTAGCCTGGATTACAGAAAGCCTGTACTAAGCCGGGTCCCACAGAACTCAGTGAACAGTGGTCAGGCTGTGTGTGAATGTTATGCACCTCCAGGGTCTCTGTTCAGTTCATATATACTCAGCAATGTGGTCAGAGGCGGATTAACAAACACAAACCAGCCCCATTCTCACAGCCCCAAAAATACTCAAAGCCTTGCAGTTGTGAACTGTATTACGAGTGGCGTGGATTACCTTTACATAATAATGTGGCCTTCTTGTGTGCTGCTGGAAATCTATAAGGAAAGTTTACCAGTCAGAAAGGAATCTGCCTAATAGGAGTCACCTAATAGGTTACCGGCAGAAAATATGAGTCTTGAGCTCTAATTTGATACCAAATATGCCTATACATGTACCTAGAAGATTTCTCATGGAATTTCCCCATTGTTTTAGTACGTTTTGATCACAAGAAAAAGTATTCCTCTGCCCTGCAAGTACCACTATAGTATAGTAATGGTAGAAAAGGTGTTATAATATCTGTGATGTGAGTTCAGCTGCACAGTGGGCCCAGTGTGTGGCAGCATGTACTAGTGGCAATTTTCTGTGTTTTCACTTGATATCTAAGGGCCTGGAAAGTAATGTTCTAGTGATCAGATCTAAATAAAATTTAGTTTTCTATGATATTTAGAATTGTAGCTTTCAGTTGATCTCTTTAATCCATTTCCAAATTGATTCTAAATAGTAGTACAATGCTAATAAAAAATCATAACATGGCGGCTCTACACACAGCCATTTCTTTTCTATTGTTTTATATTTTAGTCCTCTCAAAAGTATCATTGGGCAAAGTCATAAATGCATGAAATTACACATGCTGCTTGTTTATTATGCACTTTAACTGTGTCTGATATTAGGTTTTTGGTGTCTCCAGTGGTTAAGTTGTTTTTCAAAGCTTCAATATTACCTTCATACTAAAGTCATTGTAAAACACTTAATAATTGGATTTTTTTTCTCCCAGACTTCGCTGATGGGTACCTTGATATCTAAACTTTTAGGATAACTAATAAAATACAAGAAAAATACCCTAGGCTAATAGAACCCTAAATCGGCGATATCGGCAAGGTCTCGATTATCAGCCGCACTCCCACCTGGCAGAAAGTGTCAACCCAGTGTGCCAGCTCTTCTCACCCTCCACAGTGCCTTTATCAAAGTGCCTACATAGGTAATAATAACCACCCCCTAGGCTAAATTACAATGACAATTAATTATTGACACTCCCTGACTCCTGAGTACCAGGTAGTGAGTTGGACTTGGACATAAAAGTTCAGTATTCCGAGAGTGTCTTCGATCCCTTGATGTAGGCACAGTCATAAAGCCCCATACTGCAAGGGTACCCCTTGCCGTGAAATGTGTGACCTACTTTCTGCATATGGGAATTTTCTATGACATCATACCTAGCATCATCCTGACCTTGTTTACAAATGCACAGGCATGGCTAGGGTACCAATGGAAAGCTATTGATTCAAGGATTCTAATGGTGCCAACATTTTAAAGATCAGGTGGGGGGAAAGTTGAATTGTCGGAGGAATTGAAAAATGTATTTTTTCAGAGCTTCGGTTCACACACTTTTACTGGTTGGTTCACACTATTGAGGCCATAAATTGATCCTACTCATCAAGACAAATCCAATGATAGGTCATGTGTAGCTGAGAGCCAAGGGACTCTCCTGAAAATTTTGGATCAAAAATTTTGGACACATGACACCAGAGACTAAAAATTAAGCTCTGACCTTGTCCTTGACCTTAAATGACCTGAAAATAAGGTCACCTGAGCTGGTAGGGTATTTAATACACATTTATAGTATTTAAGCATACTTATATTACCAGGTAAATTTGGTAGTCTCTTTAAATCTAGGTAGAATTTAGGTCTTGCTGAAAAGTGACCTTTGACCTTGACCTTAAATGACCTTGACCGACAGAAGGTCACCGGTGAGCTAGATTGACCGGGCATCCAACACTCATCATTACATTTTTTATTTGAAGGAAATTGGTTAAAAATTGATAAAATGAGAACAGAAAAATGTGTTCTCACCACCAGGCAGTTATTTGTCAACGGTCAGAACGTCCTATATGCTTCACTATGGGATAATAGGCAGAATTCTCAGACAACATAATTGTCATTTTCTCAGAAACTAAACAAGATATTGACTTGAAATTTTCATTGAATATCTATTTCAATTAGATCTATCCAGCCATAACATCAGTTTACACACATCTAATGTATTTGAAAATTTTGTGACTGTGCCTACTTGATTAGGCACTTACCTAGTTTTCGAGACTTTGTCCCATGCAATTTATCTTTTAAGCGGTGGATAGATCTCATCAAAAGAAATGGATTTGCTCTTTAAATGAAGTCTTTATGCCAAGTATAAGGGAAGTTATGAATGATCAAAGACCCCAAATCGAACCCAAAATTCTGCCACTGTTAGGAGTTTAAATAGGGCCCAGATTTGTGATCAAGCACATCTGATACAGGAGTGGCTACATCTCTTAAATCATTATTTTGGACTATTTTCTTTTCATGTATGGAAGAGTTCCCCATAAAAGGTTGAAAATCAATGTATCATATCAAAATTTAACAATTTAAAGGGATTTTATCTAGACTTAATATCATCTGCGGTTTAGCGATCTCACAGAATTGGCGCAAAATTATGGAGTTGATATGAGATGTTTAATCGGTCAGAATTTCCCTTTAAATTGATGTAAAGACTTCATTTAAAAAGGAAATCCACTTATTTTTATCAGCTCTATCCATTGCTATATAAATGATATACATAGGATTGGATTCTAGCAAACAGACAAGGACCTAACATGGAGAAGCTGGTGGAAGGGTGATAGCGAATGGCACGCTAAAATTTTGTTGGGGTCTGGCAAACATCCTATTCCCCTATGAAATGAAAAAACCTAGACAGTTTCTAAACCATTTTTTTCTGTAGAAAGTGTGGGAAATATTCTCTTTTATGTGAGATTTGGCCTTTATACCAAAAAATGATTTCAAAGTTATGGGGTAATTTCACTTGGGGAGAATGGGATGTTTATCTGAATCAATTATTTCTCAAATAGATTCTTATTAAACCCCTAATCAATAACTTTAAAATGAGCCCATGTTTGTTAAGATCCTCCAATAAATAGCTACACAATGAGCTTGCAAAAAAAGGAGAGTTTAGCACTCCCCAGTTTCAGCTTTATCACAGTTTCACACCTCCACTGCAGCAGAACCATGCACTGGGGATAGGTAAGTGCCTAACTTGATGTACCCGATAATAAGTCGTTAATTCAACACTCACCAAAGATAAACACGCATCCTGGCAGGTTGTCCAATTTCCTAGCTTGAGGTCCTATCCGTACACTAATTTTGGGACGTCTGTCAAACGGTACAACCTTACCGTTCGTGCCGTTGACAGTGTTAGTTTTGTCTTTGCTACCTCCACACCCCATCGTAAAGCTGTTCAGAAGGGTAGAACACTAGCCCCTTGAGTTCAAATATCATGGCACGCTAACCGACTGCCCATGTGTTAACTGTTTATCGGGCCATTCACCTAAAACAGCTCCGACACTGTGTACAACCCGATCGATCGCCGCAGAATCAAAACATGACAGGTGCCCGTCCACTGGACGTAAAATGGCGGTCAATTAGTTGCTATGGTAATACACCTTGTTCTGTAGGTGTTTTCGATGGTTCCTGTTTAAGAAACCAGCATCAAAACGTTCAAGGTATGGGGTACTCGTGACGTCACTCGATGCGCATGCGTGGTAGCAGACGTAAAAGGCCTATCACGTGACAAATGTCAAAATGGCCGAATCAGGTTGTTGATCAGTCGACTTCGTGGACAAATTTGTATATTTTATCTGCTAGTGGACACTCCAGGCACACGCTGTGCACCGTGCTTAGAGATATTCGACGGAGGGTACTTTTAACGGCTTTGGTATGTTTTTATGTTGAGTAATTTCCGAGATATTAACATATAATTGTGCCGAAAATGCTCTCACTCAGTTTTCTCATTTCTGCCTATCATATAAATAGGCACAGTCACAAAATTTTCAAATACATTAGATGTGTAAACTGATGTTATGGCTGGATAGATCTAATTGAAATAGGTATTCAGTGAAAATTTCAAGTCAATATCTTGTTTAGTTTCTGAGAAAATGACAATTATGTCCTCTGAGAATTCTGCCCATTATCTCATAGTGAAGCATATAGGACGTTGTGACCACTGACAGTAGGTATGCCAGCGTCGGCGCTCTGCGCGGCCTCACAGTGGTCGCGTGAATCTGTGCCAGCTCTGTCACTAGTGTGCAGGGGAACCCCTCATGAAAATGCAAATTACAAGGGGATTTCCCAGGGTTTCAGGTGCATGTAGGGAATGATGACATAGGGGAGAGATTCCCCTACAGCCTCATGTTGGAATCTAGTCTGTAGGTATCTTCCCTCCAAAATTAGACTAAAACGAATTGGAACTCAGAATCCTACCCCTGTCCATTTCCTAGAGGTGAGTAGGAAGTTACTTTAAAATATATGGAAGAGTTAGGGTAGGGTCTTAAGAGTATTTGTGCCAAGTTTGAAAGAAATCTATCGTTGAGCACATAGTTTTCTAGGATCAGCAGAAATTTGTAATTGATAATTTCTGCCCAAATTAAGGGATTTTACTAACTTTTTATCTTTAAAAATTGATATTTCCCCTTCTTTTGGTTAGAATAACCTAGGATGAACTCTATTGTGATGGCAAAGTTCCAGGCTTTCAGGGGATGTAAGCTTTTCCATGATACAGCAAGTTTAAAAATCAGACTAAAATCATGGAAAGGTCACACTTGTTCCTTCTTTGTACAGTTTAAAATGATGACGAAAAAAATGCCCACTTTCGATCATGAAAACCACCATAACTTCCTCAATTTTCACTTTAAATGAAAAATTCCAAAAGCATATTATTACTAACATGTGTCTCTAAAGCCTGTGCTAAAAGCTAAGCGATCAGACAGCTTTTCAATTTTTAGTGGCATACCTACTGACAGATAACTGCCTGGTGGTGATAGTCACAGATCTGAGACCCCAATGACACTACGTTTTAGGGTCTCAGTGACCCCTGTGAGTGAGTGAGTAATAGATGTTTAACGCCATTTCGACAACTAAGGTCATATTCATGGCGAGAATTACATTACACAATTTCACAGGGGGAATGTGTCAGTGCCCGCGCATATGTGCACCACACACATCCCGAGGGGATAGGAAAGAGGAGAAATAGACCCTTTTAAGTGGGCTAGGGAGGCCCGAGTGACCCCTGTACATGTAGATGAGACTGACAGTGGTACTGTATGGTAGAACCGGAAGTGGCACATACTTTGTTTACATGTGCTTGGTTTGTACATTTACAAAGAGAATTGAACAAAATCATGAAAGTCGATTAATATTTAGCCATATTTCTAAAAGTTTTCAAAGAATTAAACCATAACTCCAGGTATTTTGTATGCTACATGAGATGGAAGTTTGCCGATTGAATTTCTGAAAATCCAACATGGCCGCCATGTTTTTTCTGAAGAAAATAATGCCAGGATTTTTAAAATCTCATTTTCGGCAGGTAAAACACATCCCATCTTAATGAAATTGATTGTGGTGCAACTTAAGGGTTCAAATTATCCAGAAATGAAAGTTATGGCTAGATAGAAGCAGAAATAGAAGCAGGACAGTGCGCCGAATGTTGAGGCGCATCCAATCTCAAAAACTCAGGCCCCAGTACGCCCAACTCACAACAAGTATGTGAGTTGGGAGCCGATCCAACTAGGTGGTGAAAACACATTTTTCTGTTCTCATTTTATCAATTTTTAACCAATTTCCTTCAAATAAAAAATTTAATGATGAGTGTTGGATGCCCAGTCAATCTAGCTCACCCGTGAACTTCTGTCGGTCAAGGTCATTTAAGGTCAAGGTCAAAGGTCACTTTTCAGCGAGACCTAAATTCTACCTAGATTTAAAGAGACTACCAAATTTACCTGGTAATAAAAGTATGCTTAAATACTATAAATGTGTATCAAATACCCTACCAGCCCAGGTGACCTCATTTTCAGGTCATTTAAGGTCAGTGTCATTTAAGGTCAGGGTCAGAGCTTAATCTTTGGTCTCCGGTGTCATGTGTCCAAAATTTTTGACCCAAAATTTTCAGGAGAGTCCCTTGGCTCACAGCTACAAATGACCCATCATTGGATTTGTCTTGATGAGTAGGATCAATTTATGGCCTCAATAGTGTGAACAAACCAGTAAAAGTGTGTGAACCAAAGCTCTGAAAAAATACATTTTTCAATTCCTCCAACAATTCAACTTTCCCCCCACCTAATCTTTAAAAGTTTGGCACCACTAGAATCCTTGAATCAATAGCTTTCCATTGGTACCCTAGCCATGCCTGTGCATTTGTAAACAAGGTCAGGATGATGATAGGTATGATGTCATAGAAAATTCCCATATGCGGAAAGTAGGTCACACATTTCGCGGCAGGGGTACCCTTGCAGTATGGGGCTTTATGACTGTGCCTAATATAAATGATGAAAGCTGAACTTGAAGACAGTCACCAATAAGGGAGTGGTCATTATTTATCAACGGGGGGTGGGGGGGTGGGGTGGTGGGTTTTCACGCTGATGCACGAAAATTTTTTATGCACCCCCTCGACAGCAGTCAAAATTTTTTGCGCCCCCCGCACGCCGTAGGCACGGAGAGTTTTCACGCCCCTTTTTGAATTTTTTTAGCCCCCCCCCTCGGGAGGGGTCTGAAAATTTTATGCCCCCCCCTCAAACCCACCACCCCCCCCTGTTGATAAATAATGACCACTCCCTAAATCAAATAGGACTCTATTATTTCAGAGTATTGGTAGGTATAGTCATATGACGGGGATCTGAAAAAAAAAAATGATCAGGGGATAAGTAGCCTTTATGGTTTCCATAAAGATGAAAAAATGTATTGCTGGTCATTTTGATTTTCCCTGTATTTAGGGAGAGGTGATTATTTATCAACAGGGGGTGGGGGGTGGTGAATGTGGCTGTGCGCGGCAAAGATTCTTCCGCTCCCCCCTCTTTTTGTCCCACCCAAGAGGGGTCTGAAATTTTTTGTCCCCTGCCCAATCGACCACCCCCCTGTTGTAAAAAAATGACCACTCCCTTAGAGGGTCATGCCTATGCCATGGTTTTACTTTTGGAGGGAGCCCAAAGTTGGGGTACTTGAAATGTATTAAGATCAGAGGTTTTGAAAATGATGATGAAGAAACTGGCATCACAGTATTTCTGTAAGATCTGTAGATCTATCACAACTTCATGTGACACATATACATTTTTATAGCCTGATTTATTTGAAATGATTTAGAATAGAGAACTAGGTTATAATTCATGTGGGCGTAGTCAATTTCAATATCTTAAATGCATTGAAATGGGCTTACGATGTGCTTAGAAGTTGGATTGGCCTAAACTGGGTCCAGAGTAATTGGGTCTTGCTAATGATTAGTACCAAGTGTGCCTTCTATGCAGACCAGCCTTCTCTGAGTTGGGGGTGCACCTTCTACGCGGGAGATTATCATCATTATGGTATTACCCTGGGTGCCATTGCTATGCAGTAGGAGGAGCCTAGATGAAAACCCCCCACCCAAACTCCATACTACCTGCAAATGCCAACATTTGTCTCGACTTATACTGTATCAAAATTTATCAAAATATCGCAATAATTCTCTTTAAAAAAAGGGGGAACGGACAGTTAGACAGATTGCCGATTCAACAAGATAATTCGACAGAACCGTACTATTGGACATTTTTTTGGGACAATATGACGGGATTGATATAAATATACATTTTAATTGATTTATTTTAACATTTAAACAGATTTTTGCCATTCTATGATTTAACGGCATAGGGACGGTGTCATTAGGGTTGTTGTAATTTCAAATTTTCTAAGAAGAAAGGGATATTTATAATCATGGTTTTACTTGCACCTGAATCTGTTGAATTGTCATGGCGAATTGTCCCACAGATAACAACATTCTGTTGACTGGGCAGACCTGGTAAACTGCTGATCTGTTGAACTATCTCACAGCCGCTAAAAGGCTGTTGCAAAGTTTAGGCTCTGACATAACTGGAAAAAGACCAGTCCCAGACCACAGTGTCACTTTCTTCGTTAAGTAGTACAGACATGCCAACATATCAGGGGTAAAAACCGGGAGACCTTCTGAAGCCCTGACCATCATCCACACATACAGCAAATAACTTGTATTTAGGCTGCATATCCAAGAAAATTTTGAAACTCTGCATCATGAAATGAAGCATTCAGCCAGAAATTCTGGCACATTTTCTAGGTTTAGAATGTTGAGTCTTTCAAAACCGGGAGATTTTATAATAAGGAAGTAGATATACTTATGAAAAAACGGGAGATTAGTGAAAAACCGGAGAAATAGGGAGAGAAAACCAAGCTGGGAGAAACTTTAAAAAATTGTCAAAATCCGGGAGTCTCCCGGCCAAACCGGGAGTGTTGGCATGTATGGTAGTACTTTTCAGAACGTAGGTGATCTAATTGCGTCTTTCCATTACAGAAAAAATAAATTTCCTGTTTCAATTCTAACAGAAGGATCATGGCTGCGAACACAAATGAGTTCTGGCTGATCAGCGCCCCTGGAGAGAAGACTTGTCAACAGACATGGGAGAACCTCAATCATGTTACTGCCAAGCAGAATAACCTCTCGGTCAACCACAAATTTCACATCCCAGACCTGAAGGTGAGTAACATATACCGTAAACTCCCGCGTATAAGACGCATCCTCTACGCCAAACAAATGCCTTGTGTGTCTTATAGGATTTCTACAAGTTGGGGGTGCGTCCTATACGAGGGTAATTTTACTATAGAACAGTACTGGATTTACAAAATTGAGCATTAAAATGTGCGTCTTATACGCGAAAATGCATGTGCTGAGTTTGGGGTGCGTCTTATACGCGCAGCGCGTCTTCTACGCGGGAGATTACGGTACTAGTGCCAGGTTCTTCTTGGTTTGGATTAGGTTTAATATTGATTTAATTAGTTTTAATATTGATTTAATGTAAAATATCCTCGCTTATAAAGCACACCCTTTATTTTATAAGGCACAGTGAGGGACTAGACAACAGCATATTTTGTACCATTTTTGTGGGCGATTAGAAACTATCCCTGTGTAAAAGCCGTGCTGTAAACGCGTGGTACCGGGGTATTACATTACATACATCTATGCATGTGATATGTCCTTTGATGGCTTCGTGCTAGTCATGTATTCTTGCTGTCCGATGTAGTCTGTACTGGGACTATCACTGTATCTGCCTCCTTTCCATGTTCAGGTTGGCACCTTGGATGTCTTAGTCGGTCTCTCAGATGATCTTGGAAAACATGATGCATTCTGTGAAAGGTATGTATACAGCGTTACCTATTTAAGTGAAAAAAATTTAACAGTGTAAAGTTTGACTTTACGTTTGTAACTAGATTGTGTGCAATTACTGTGGGGCTTTGTACAAATGACGTCATGCAGGAGGGGGGGGGAGGGTGGGGGTCCCACTTCCCATGACCAAGCATGACAAGGGTGGGGAGGGGGGCTCATGGGCTGCATGACATCATGTCATCAAGAAATCAAAATTTGCTTTGGTTTTGGCAAGAAAAGAAACATTGTAAAGGTAGGGAAATATAATACCTATAGGCCCTACATGCATGCCTTCCTCAGACATCTCACTCAATGAGTGTCACTGCCATCAATGTCAGTGCAAAGTCAAGTTGATGTCCAGGCCAGGGTGCACTACTCTTACCCCTAATCCAGGCCCCATACCGATTTAACCCTTTTTGAAAAGGACCACTGCTGCCCTTGGGCAGCAGCTAAAATACCACTGAATCTCCGCTGCTGCCTCAGGGCAGCATCGATTGTTATCCACAGGCTTTTTTTGCTGAAAAGGCATGAATTTTTTGTTACCCCTCCCCCTCCCACTCCTTGAGGTATCAAAATTATTTTGCCCCTCTCCCAATCCACCCCCTCCCATTGTTGAGAAGTAATCCCTTGGAGCTCTCCACCACCCTGTTGCTATTTTCATTGAGGAGATGCTTGGGGAGATATAAAAGGGACTTCCCCTTAGTTTACTCTCCACATCTTTGTCTAAATGGAACTCTATGGGACTCACCTTATTTGCAGGTACTACAGTAAAATCCTGATGTGACTCAATTGCTTTGTAATATCATAAATTGGAAGTATGATTGCAATTGATGGTCTTCTGAGAATTTCTGATACTTTCTGAGATCTTGTATTGGACTATTGACCTAGACAGTTTTTAGGACCTTTTGTGACAGGAAATACTTGTATATGATCACTTCCATAGTACTCTGTGTATTAGGCATGGATATAGTGCATCCTGCATATAAGGACCCATAAGCCGGGGGGGGGGGGGCACTCTCTATGTAATGTATACACATATGTGCAGCTGGCAAGGGAACTTTTTCTGGGTAAAGTCCCTAGCAAGCCTCCTGTTTCAGCCACAAATGTCCCTAGTAAGGGTCTACTTTTGAGCAAAATGTCCCTAGTAAGGGTTAACGTTCAGCAAAATACCCTGATTCACGTTGAAAATTCAGAAATGTTCATGTATATTTTCTCAGTTCTCATGAAAATAGCATGAACAAAATTAAAATTTTCTCCAAACAAGGTCGATTTAAGATATTGTAGAGGTATATGTACATAATAACGTTATGGGCCTTTGGTGAGTCAGCCAGCCGGGCTCCGCCCTCCACTTGTCAGGTAGGTGGCAGCATCTATCCGGGAGGTGAGAGGGAAGCACGGTGTGGCGCTACTGTCTCTACCTGTAAGGGGGACAGGGCTCAGCCGCCGCGTCAGAGTTGGCTTGACCACCTCCAGGTTAAGATCTCTAGAAACCACTGAGAGTATCTGATACATGCCGAGAGCTATTCTAGCTACCTCCGGGTAGCCATATCCTGTGTAAAAGGAAATAAACCTGTTTGCATACACCCGAATTACCTTTTTGTTGACTCGTTTGTCATCCGCAGTAAAGTAGAACCACCACAATATTTTGAGCAAAATCTAAGATTGTCATGCCAAAAGTTCCCTAGTAAGAGTAGAGTTTTGACGAAAAACCCTGTGAACGAGTGCAATAGCAAGGGTAAATGTAGTTTGCGGGTTTAGCCACACATCCGTATCAAAAACAATTGAAGTGCCCCCCCCCCTCCCCTGGCCCATAAGCTGACAGTGTTTGGCATGTTTCTCTGTTCATTTGTTGATCAGTGCTAGTTCATCTTATCTTTAATTGCCAATTCACCCCCACTATATGTCCCTTTGAACCATTTCAATTATTTTGTTTTTTGGCTATTCCATGGTAGCAGATCCTTATTTGGGCGACCCCTGCTCAAGCTGGTACCAAGCTGTAAGGACTGATAACAGCCAGGGTGATGGGTACCGGTAAAAAGGAGTTTTGTAATGCACCCTAAAAAGTCTGCACCGAATGAAGGGAATTTTCTGATTGGTCAATAATGTATCCCGCTAGGTCGGAATAGGCCTACACTATTCATGAACTTGGGGGGGGTAGCTCTCTGCATGACGTCATGCTGAGGGAGGTCAAGTGTTGTATGACGAAACATGACAAGGGGGGGAGGGGGGGTTAAAAATGGTCCAAAAATGCATGATGTCATTTGGACACAGCCCCTGTTTTCACATACTGCTGACTTGCAAACTTACATTTTTTTCTCTAGTGTTGCACGGAAAGTTGCTGGTTATCTTGGAGAGGTTTTAGAAGAGCAGCGAGATAAACTTCAAGAAAATCTACTAGCAAACAACAGTAAGTGCTTTTTAACATCAGTATGTATCGATGAACGTCTTTGTGAAACACCTGTACCCAATCTGAAATATTTTTTCACCTCAACAGTTTATACTTGTCTCAAGACATTTTCCTTTCAATTGAATTTGATTCCTTAAAATGCATGTATTACCATCGCAAATATGTAATTTAAAAAGAACAACAACAAAAACAAACATTTCTTTTATTCCAGTGGACCTTGCTACTTACTTAACCCGCTTCCAGTGGGATATGGCCAAATACCCCATCAAGCAGTCATTAAAAAACATCTCTGAGATAATAGTAAAGGTGTGTATTCTTACCAATGTATTGCTCTGTGCAATCCTCTTTCCAATAAGTTGGCATTGAATTGTGACTTTTGCCCATCGGGTTAATTTGCTAGCCATACCAGACATCGATAATGGGTATATGTTACAAGAATTTTGATATTATGAATCTGCATAATAGTCACTTGTATGTCTACTGTGGTTCATTCCATGTGCATCTTTATTTCTATCATCACCATCTTTTCATCTTTGATGAGATTGTTAGGTAATTCAATATATATTTTCATTTAACAGCAAGTGACACAAATCGATCATGACTTAAAAGCGAAGGCATCAGCCTATAACAATCTGAAGGGCAACCTCCAATCTCTTGAACGTAAACAAGCGTAAGTAGAATCATTGCCGGAATAGCATTGGTTAACGTGGGTTGATTATCTAAAAATAACTATGTTCATAAACGTTTGACCTTTGATTGATAGGCACTTATTGCTGGCCTAGCGCAGTATATGTATTGTAAGTAATGGACTGTACAGCTAACTTCTATGGATTTATTTTCAGTGGTAGTTTACTGACCCGTAACCTAGGAGACCTGGTGAAGAAGGAGGATTTTGTTCTCGACTCAGAATATCTGACAACATTGGTTGTGTGTGTGCCCCGTGCACAAACACCTGACTGGCAGACAAAGTATGAACGACTCACAGATATGGTCGTGCCACGGTCATCTAGGTAGGTCCCTGTAAATGTGTGCTATATAATCTTATTGTGGTGGTAACCTGTGAAAAAAAAGGAATCATATTTAGAAGACAGTATTGGCACCCATTCATTTGGTGAACTGATGACATTAAAATTGTCTTGGTTTCAGGTAGATTGTCAGTTTGTTGGGTTGTAATTTGAAAATCACATGTATACACTGCTTATCCTGTTTCTCCTTTATCAGATACGGCAAGCAGATTTTGAAAAGTAGGTCAAGCAGATTTTGAAAAGTGAAAACTTTTTTTTCCTTATTTCAGGTTAATCTTCGAAGATAATGAATATGGCCTATTCACTGTGACTGTCTTCAAGAAGGTGATTGATGAATATAAACTACACTGCCGCGAAAATAGGTACGATTTATGAGACAGCCCTCGTTGTTAGTGAATAAAATAATTTACCGGTAGGTTGCATATGATATTGTGGATTATACGGTTGTTAATACATATACTAATCAGTGAAGAAATCAGTCTGTTAAACCCGGATGGTGAAATGACCTCCTGCACAGTATTGCATTGTGTAAAGATTAAATTGCATGTTTCAGATTCGTTGTTCGGGACTTTGTTTACAACGAAGAAGAGCTGGCAGCAGGGAAAAATGAAATCACAAAACTTGCAACGGACAAGAAGAAACAATTTGTAAGTTTGCCTACCATAACTTTGGACTAAAAAACACTACATGTTCCTAATTTAGTTAATATTAAACTCACATTAATGAAAACTAAAAGTAACAAGTACTATTTGCGGCCCTATTAAATTGCATATACGTAGTAGTCTAGAATAACTCAACTGCGGAGTAAATGTCATATGAAACGAACTACTGGTAAGTATTCAACATGATTACCGGTAGGATGATCTTAGTGGTAACATCCATACATTATCTAAGAAATGATTCGAGGGAAGCAAATCAATTTCAACAGTTAATGATTACTTTCTATTTTCTACAGGGCCCACTGGTGCGTTGGCTGAAGGTGAACTTCAGTGAGGCTATGACAGCCTGGATCCACATCAAGGCCCTGCGAGTTTTTGTTGAGTCTGTGCTCAGGTAAATCACCGATTCTTCATCCAATTATTATTTGCGTAGTAAAAGTGAGATGATTTCTTTTTTCAGCAATTGCAAATTTAGTTTCGGAAACCATGATGAAATGGTAATGGCGTTTATTGACAACAACAGTATGTCCACTACATTACATGATACATATATACAAGACTATAGGTATGGCCCAAATGGTCTTTAAATAATCTTTAAATAATACTTTAGTATATACACTATAAATTGTCCTTTTGAATATCACCTTAACGTATAAATTATCCTTTTGCATCTTTGAATATGTTCTTTAGGTATGGACTCCCGGTAAACTTCCAAGCAGTTTTGATGCGACCAAATAAGAAGACAGTCAAGAAGCTTCGTGAATCCCTGAATCAATTGTACAGCCACCTAGATAACTCGGCCTACACTGGGGGTACAGGCGAGGTAAATATATGTGTCTCATGGACATTTGGATACAGTTTGAACAGATAACTTAAACATGGACTGCCCAATCCGACTTCCCTCGATAAAAAAAATTACATTCACATAGGGGTACTTTTTCAGAAATGCCACAATATTGAATGTTTTATGAATTACCAGACAAAATCAGAGCCTGAATATCTAAGTTACTAACGTAGCTATTAATGTGTAAATGACTTTCATTTTCTTCTTGTTAACAGATGGTAGATATTCCAGGGCTGAGCATGGGGCAGGGTGAGTACTATCCATATGTCTACTACAAGATCAACGTTGACATGATCGACTCAGGAAGACCATAAAGCCCATTTCCACTATCACCCGCTTCTCCAGGCTCTAATGTCAGCGCCCGACGCAGTCTTCATGGCTACCGATTGGCATTAAGTGAAACCAAACTCAGCAGATATAGCAAGCGATGTTTGTGTCCCTACTGGATTGTAGTCGTCATAAATTTTATTGCTCTAGGAAATTATTATTTAATTGAAAGCAGTAGAAAAGTTCGACAGCCGATAGGGTAGTGGTAGCTCGTATTTACGTATCAATTTTCATGTTGCTCCTTCACTGGAAACTAGTCTTCTATTTACATAAAAAATATCAACAACATATACTCAGACTGAATGTTGTGGAAGCTGCAGTCAAGGAAACTAAGGATTCTCTAAGAATCAGGATAATCGTTAAAGCTATTAATACGTGTAAAAAGTTATGTATAGCAGTATTTTGCGTGAATGAACAATTGTAGATTATGATCATGTCTGTAAATTAATGAAATAATGAGACTCCATGATGCCCTGTTAGATACTAGTACTACCGGTAGTAGATGCTCCAAATCGTGTATATGTATATGAGTAAAATACTAGGGTCCATATGGAGAATATCACTTGTTTCTGTTACGTGAAGGGTGAGGGCAATATGTAAATATCATATACCAATACATGTCGTGGTGATTCTTAGTGCATTTCATTCCATAAACAAGTGATGCCCATTGGACATGGATAAAGTGGTCATACAGGTTGTGTTCTGACATTGGCATCAGTTACAATGTGCATTATTAGTCTGTCAGTGTACATTTCTTGTTATTAGTTGATTTCGATTAATAGACTAACCATGATTGGTCTGTCGGGGTAGACCATGTGTTCTCTTAGGGGATCTTGTGACCAAAGTATAACTACATTATCCTTGTTGGAATGAATTGAATGGGGAAATCATCTATTTGCCATGTCATACAGTGGTGATACACTGTCGTTCGTTAGTTTTGTTATTTTGGTCATTAAATTCACCCATATACTAAAATGTTTAATATTTGTTGACAGTTGTTATGTATAAGATTAGTAACATGCCATTAGACAATAATCTGTGCTTCTTTTTTTTTTAAATCGATATATTTGTATGACTCTCCAATGTTTTGTTGCATGAACCTATTTCATCAAAATATTGATTGTGTACTTGCAAATCTACATATGGAAAGGCATTCAAATAGATGGTTACATTACAACCATATTCATTGAACTAATTCGTGCTCTTCACATGTCTACTTTCGGTTCCTTAGTTGTGATGTATTGGCTCCACACCACCAATTTTTATTGAACTTTTGATAAAAGATGTGTTGATAGACAAGAAATGAAGGTGCATTAAAACTTAGTTTAATAGGATATAGATTGTAGCATGTCTAGGCTATTCGACACGAATGTGGTTCCCAAGTATTAGTGATGTCTTACAGTGTTATATAAAGTAGATAAATGGATTGTAAAAACATCTAACTTAGGCCACACCAAAAAAATAAGTTGGTCTACGGATTTTGGTTTTGAAAAAAAATGGTGCGAGCGAGCAAATTTTTTTTAAGAATTTTTTGGCGTCCAATGGATTCCTTGCTGGGAAATTGAGGCGAGCGAAGAGATTTTTTTTTTTTTTTTAATTTTGCCAAACTTCACAAAGAGAAAACTTATAGAAACTGAAGCGAGCGAAATCGGTAGACAAGGTTTTTTTTCAAAGAAAAAAAAATTTGTGTTTCCAAAAATGTGGAGAGGGTGATCCGTAGACCAACTTATTTTTTTGGTGTGGCCTTAACCATGAGATTGTGTTCCACTATGATGTCAAGTTTAATAGAATGACATACCCTTTATTCCTCATCACTAGCTGAATAGATTTGAAACAACATACCAGCATTCCTTCGCAACCAACATGGGGAATTGAATTAATTATCAAAGATTTGAATGTCTCAAAATGATATTTAAATTGTACAGTATTGTATTTATCTTTGGTTATATGATATACCAAAATCAATATTTACCTAGAGGAGTACCCCATGTTACCCTGTAAGATCGACTTTACTCTTATAATGTGAATGTGACAGAAACCAAAATTAATGTACCCATACTTCTATTTTACTTTATTTCTGCTCACACACTACGTAATGGCCCCTTACCGTCAGCAAACTCCTGTTTCCAAGCAGGTATATCATAGCATACACCATAGAAACTATTTGAAGCACAATCGTTGGTTAATTTCTTAACGATAAAGATACCTATCTTTTTGAAAAGGTGTGCAGAATTGTAATTTAGAGAAAAGTTCTTAATTTCACAGCCAATCATGTATATTACTCGATTCTGAATACGTACTGTGTATTTAGAAATTAGTAGGCTGTCTGATGTACATATACCAAATTGTGGAACATAAACAAAAGATTCACACCGTGATGCTAATAAAATTTAAAATACAAAACTAAATGATAAAGATAGAAAGACTTTGACTCATTTTGTATATAGGTTTATTGATTTATAACATTTTACTGCAAATGAGCATTACTACCATAGGGCAAATTGCTTTTCCGATCAGACCTAGAATAAATTCTGCCCCCCCCCCCCAAAAAAAAAAGAAACCATATGTGTACTATTATGTATAACTTTCTTAAGTACAAATACGGTGTACCTCTCAATCTGAACACAATATTAAACACATTACCTAATTCACTTTATTTCATGGTAGCCTGTACTTTAATCAATACACACGGAAGAGATTGTGTGTGTTCTCTTTGGAATTCACCAGTCGGGATGAATTGGATAAAGTCCTATCCAAAATAATACACCTAAAAAAGATCATTACATAATTTTCATATGTACATAACGATGAATACATTCGTACACCTTCGTTTTCTTTCATATCTAAAACACTTAGACTTGGATAAACATGAAATCCACAACTGAAACATTTCCTAATCCTTTTAACAACACCCGACACATTCTCTTGAAACCATGGATAAATATTGTGAATGGAGTCACTCATGAATACGTTTTCTGCAGCCACTCTTACCTAATGAAAATAGCACACACTTTCACAGATTAGTCTAAACCCTCTAAGTCAGGATCAAACTCTGGTTCACTGAGGATTTCCCCAGACTTTTCAGCCAGCTTTAAGATTTTCTGTGCATCTGTCAACCCGCTCAGCTCTTCATCCTCATTAGCGGCCTCTGTTAGGTCCATAACGCCTGTCTTACCAACTGTGGATTCTGATACTTGTTTGAGTTCATCGAGGAGCCAATTTGACTCCATCCTACTCTTCAGGTCACCCTTTTCCTCAATGCCACTGGCATGTTCTGAGCTACTCGCTTCCTCTACAAACTTTTGGCTCTTTTCCTCAGCCGCACGTTTCACATTCTCTTCGTAGATTCTCTTTATGAGTGGTGCAGAGGAATTACTGTCTCCGGCTTTGGTAACATCCTCAATTTTCACCACCTTTTCGCTTGTCACATCTGTGATGAGTGGTTTAGATGGACTACTCTCTTTCGTGACACTGTGTGTTGTAATGGACTCAGACTCATCTGACACATCTTCGGTGATATCTTCAATCATGAGACGGGTGGCAGATCTCTTCTCCTCTGTCTCCTCATCACTGTCACCAAGTACCTGGATCTTTGGTCGGAAGACCTGGAATGGACGCAAGGAAAACTTGTAAGAGCTGACATTGTATAAATACATAGAAAAAGTTCTAAAACTATGTATTGCACTGCCTAGTAATTTTGCACATTCCAGAATAATGTGCAATATTGCAGACTCGTTCAGCTTAAAGGGCTTGGACAATCAAAATCATATTTTGGTCTATGATATCTAACATAACTTACATTCTTCTCAGCTGGTTTGATAACCTCTGTGAGTTCACTGACGTCAACGTCCTCAAGGTCCGGCAGCTCATCATCGGCTGAAGAAAATACAAGAGGTCAAATATCAGAGGCCGACATAGAATGGTATATGGAATATCTAGATGATATTTGAGTTGATTTACTGAGCTGCAAAGAATTTTCATTACATGTTTTATAATTACCCAGTAGTTATAATGCAAAGTGATTAATAGGAAAACATCTACTTTCGGTAAATGCATAACACGGTGCTATCTTTAGAATATTGAATGAGCCGATATCAGAAACTGACAATTAGGGGTAGAAAATCATGGCCATAGTGAACTATATTACAAATTTGATTGAGACTGACTTACCATCTTCCGTAATAACCAGCCGGTTGGAGCGTTTTGAGAAGATGCTGTCTTCCTCTGTCGTTTGTTTCTTAACCCGGATCTCTTCCAGGTCAGCATTCTATGTTAATAAGGGTAGCAAAAGTGAATGTCTTTGTTTAATGACATTACTCTTCTTTTTCGACAAAGAGAACTGCCAGTTATTTTAATTTTATCATAACTTAAAAGTGTTCTGCACATTCTAGAAAAGTTATATTACCAGTAGTTACATTAGTAACAAAATAAGATTCAAACGACCAAACCAAAGAAGAATTGGCTTACCTGCATAGCCTGGAATTCTGGATCATCCTGCCATCTGCACGATGTCACTGGTTCTGTTGTCTCAGAGGCCTTCACAATCTCTCCACTCTCTGACTTCTGTGCAAGCGGGTCAGAGGTGCCGTAGAGCCAGTCACATTTCTCTACAACTGGAGGTGGTCCCTCACTACCCGCAGCATTATGCTCCTCTTCCAATCGTTTCTGTTCTCGCCGAGTCTCAGCTGCATTGCGTACCTCTAACAGTGCTGAAAGTAAAGCGAGAAATATCCATGAAATACCATGCCCACAGCACAAATTTCTCTACAAAATGGCGTAACTGCAAAGCCAAAGACTTCCCACATCATAAAAAGTGAAGTCATAATTATTTGATTTGGAAATGTATTTTGAATGAAACTCCAAAACCACTCAACTATTTTTTTCTCCCCCCCCCCTCAAACACTAAATATAACATACTAGTAGTTACATTATACAATTCAATTCATACGACACCTACATCTTTTAGCATAATAAAAATGGTATCTATCTTATAGTATCTGTTATCTTTTCCCTAGGTCCCAATTTGTGAAATATCAGCTGGACTGTATGACATGTTGTAACTCACCATTTACACTATCCATTATACGTCTTCTTTCCTTGTTGATCCATTTTTCTCTCTCCTCTCGCTCAGCCTCCACGCCACCAGCAGCCCTAAAACACATTACATTGAAGCCATATTTCGTTGAGTGTAATTAATTCAAAAGGATAATATGTCTCATTTTAAGTAAATTGAAAAAGAAATGGAGTAACCGAGTAAAAGCAAAAGATTTAACAAAGCATTACACATAATAACATCCTTTATTTTTCTCGTCTATGTATGAATGGTTTCATCAATTGTTGTTACCCAAGATCACATAACACTATCCGTATAATGATTACCGGGTAGTTTAGAAATCATCTACAATTTATCATCACTCCTTTAAGTATGAAGTGCCACTCACCAGGCTTCTGTGCATGCACGCTCCTTGGGAAATACTGGACGATCATCTAGATATGTCAATTCTTTCTGTATAGAAAAAAAAGCAAAATCCATCATGACAACATGCACTTATATGTTCTATAAGATACAACAATTTTGTTATTTTGTTATTCAAATGGAATTGATATTGACACTGAAACTTGCAATATGTGTATAAGCTAACATTGGCAATTGGTTTTCATAGTAGAAAGGGAATTCTGTATATTCCATAAAGAGGAAAATAATAACTTACAATTTTAAGAATCATATTTCTCCTGTAGTTCTTAATCTTCTTTATAACCGGATTTCCCATGAGATTAACAACTCTCTGAATTGCAAGAAGAACATGGCAGATTAAAGCATGGTTCATTCAAGATAGATTGTATACGACTGTACTAGGAGAAAGGTGACATATTCATCTAGAGCCAGGAAAGACTAATTAGTAAGAATACATAATAAATTTCACTTTGGAGCCAAGAAAGACTAATTAGTAAGAATACATAATAAATTTCACTTTGGAGCCAAGAAAGACTAATTAGTAAGAATACATAATAAATTTCACTTTGTAACAAATTGGCATCAACAATCTATTCCAGTAAGCCCGTGAGAAAGCCAACCAAAAATGTTTGTGTTCACCTCGTCTCACAAGACAACAAAAATGCTTGACTGGTTGATAGTGGGTAATGAAGATTAACGAAGTGTCAGTAAGTCAAAACCTGAATTGTTGATTTTCAATAGTCATGGCTCATGTACAAAACATGGCTGGAACTTGAAATCAACCTATGCTGCTCCTTATTGAATACCTAGATTGCTTCTAAACCCAGAGTGTGCCTTATGGGCGGGGTGCTTTACATAAGAGTACTAGACTGCTCAAAATCAAAACTGAGAAGTGCCTTATAGCATTTGAAGCAAGGGTGCGTTGTATACGTGGTTTCAAGGTAAATATATTTGATATAAAATGTGACAGGGTATACTCCACATATGACAAACTTACCAAAGAGGGAACAGCTGCCAGAACATGAAGAATGTCTGGGTCTTCAATCTTGTTGTGGGATAGATCAACGACACTGAGTTTTGGACACTCCACCAGGTGACGAAGGTCATCGGCTGTTTTCAATCTATTATGTGTCATCTGTAATGTTGTTAATACCGGCAGGCAAGCTAAAAAAAAAAGAAAAGGGGTTAAACATAATACCACGTCAAGGACCACAGGGCTGATTGATAAATAATTCAAGAAGATAATTGACTGCTTGGAGTACAGGAGTATTCCTAGGTATCTCCTTTGAGCTACATCTACGATGTTATTGAAGCTGGTATGCTTAACATTAGTGGTGCTTAAACATTAGTTTTAATACTGTAGATGGTGGCTCACCAATATTTTCAATTTTGTCGATGGAGTTGTTTGAGACGTTAATGGTATCAAGCTCTGTGAGTGTCTCCAGATTCTCAAGTCGCTCTATAAGATTCTGGTGAAGATAGAGGCAGCGCAGGCCGGTCTGTTTTTCCAAGTTTTCAATACGACGGATACCATTACACTCCAGCCACAAACACCTCAGTCCTGTGTATTCTTCTAGGTTCTCAATCTTACTTATTCCTGGAATGAAAAAAAAGAGTAAAAATAAACAATATGGCTTCATATAGTTTGTACACAGAGAGCAATTCAATCCTACATAATGTCAATAGATGCTTGACATTGAGCTATATTGAGGTAAAGAAACCAGTCGCCATTGCTTCAGATTGGAAAGTTTAAATTCACACGTGTGGTTTGTTAACGAGGAGGAGTGTATTTGATGGACTAAGGAAATATTTTGAGTTAATCTGAGCATAGCTGAGATGAATTGGTTTATCTTAATGATTATGATGCAGTAACATGCTGCATTCATGCTTCATGATAAACATTGGGCATTGTGCATTAGCACTTCCCTTAAAGAGTTAAGTGTTGGTTGTGATCAAAGCACCCAGGGCTCAACTATGCTGCCCTTTAAGACTTAATCATTGGTTGTGATCAAAACACCCAGGGCTAAACTCATGCATCATGACCATATATAGCACTGTGCTAGCCTTAAAGGGTTAATCCAAGGAATCCAATTCAATAAATGCTCTATAGGCAGTTGAGGGCAGTAAGCGGCTATCAGGGGGTCATATGGTGGGTTGTTACATCGTCTGTCCAAAAGTCTCAATGATTGGATCTTATAGTGAGACTGATATCCCTGTGTTCCCAAATACTGCACGGTGTGTAGCAGGATGCCCTTTATCCATTCTGGTGGAAAATAAAGTTTTTCTCCGTTTTCCAAAAAATAGACTGAACACCCTAGGGAGGAGGAAGTGCTCAAAACAGATGTAATGAGATTGGAATCCAATTAAATAATGCAATATATGTATTCAATCTTATACCTTTGTAGTGTAGATACAACACATCGTTGAGGTATGGGGTACGGTACAATTTGTTTTTCTTGCAGTGATCTAGAAGCATCTTTTTGGTGATCCTGTAATAAAACAAAAATTAGCACTTTCTTAAATCTTTGAGCCATCAAAGTGGTCTCTTGAAAAGATACCAATATAAATCAAAAGAGACAACAACAAAGAAAATCATTTGGAAGTTTGGAATCATTTTTGTGATGTAACCCAGCCCCTCTAGATGAGAATTACCGTAATAGCTCTAGTATAAGCCTTATAATAAGGTACCCCTTACATATAAGGCACACGTTGAGACTGAGTCGAAGGAAACGTGTACGGAAAAACGAGAGTGGTTAATCTAAGTTTGGTCAACGTTTTGACCTTTGCTTCTCTTAGTTATGAATAATACAGCTATCTTTGGAAAATTGATCACATGTGATATTTATAGATAAAATTCTAATAAATATATAATTACACATTCGTCAGAATATATTAAAAGTTTGCTTATAAGACGTATGTTAGTTTAGCAAGTCTATAACCTGCAGCTGGTTGCCATATATGCCTTATATCTAATATATGCCACGCATTATGGTAATAAACTTTATGACAAAGAATTGTGACCTACACACGATTTAGGTAATACATGCGCTTACCGTGGGTATTTCGCCGCCTCCTCTTCCTTCTTCTGTGACTCTTGGTGCTTTCTGAATTCCTGCAATCTTTTTTCCTCTTCTGTCATAGATTCTTCTGACCTGTCTCCATTTTCCCCGGGAGTGACCGGGGTTTCATTTGCATTATCGTCCTTCGCAGTTCTCGTATCCCCTAAAACCAAAGTTGTTGTCCTATCAATCATACAGTTTCATTATGCATATCATGAAGTTTCCCTATTTTGCTGATTAGTATCTCATACTAAAAGGTTTTTTTTTTTTTTTTTTTTTTTTTTTTTGTCTCCACAGGGTACCAACCATTGAAACAGCTTATGTAAAGTTCTAATCATACCTTCAACATTTCCATTTGTGTCTCCTGTGACCTGAACTTGTTCTTCCACCATATGTAAGTTATCTGTCTTCGTCTCGTTTTCATTGACTGATTGATTGTCATTCAATTTCTCCATAGACCGAGTTTCTGTGATTTCTGTCGTCCTTGTGGTGGTTACCTCTGTCACATCTTGTATCCCTATCCGTTTGGACGATGTATTTGTGACATCGTCAGAACTGCCGTAATTGTCTGGAAGTTCTTCTATCAAAGGCATCTTGGCAACTGTTAATATTGATGGTCTCTGATCGGTCTGGAAGTAAATAAGTCAGTCGTCAGACTGCTGCCGTATTGCTAACTATCAATCACCACCACCCGAATATAGTTTTAGGTATGCATGTAGTGTGTATTTATCAGGGATTGAATCATCGATGCATGTGTACCTTGTGGTCAGTGTAGGTGCAACTCTATGTCTATGTCAAATTTCACTATACAGTCAACCCTTGCTTCCTCAGATGTGGAAAAATGCAATGAAATTATCTGAGGTATTAGGTCCAATTATAATAGAAAACATTTAGAGGCAGTTGCAAACCCTCTGTCACTCAGTGAGTTAATGAAGGATCCGAGGAATTAAAGTGTCGAGGAAGTGAGGGCTGACTATATGATAAAGTATATTATTCTGAAATCTACTAGAATTTATATAGCTCACTGTGACCACTCCCCCAAACCTTTCAGCTTCTCTGCCCCCAATGATTTGATATAAAAATTCAATAATTATCTATATCATTATAGGCGGCTTCAGAGACCTCTGATGCTCTGGTCTCGGGCTAGGCAAAACTGGCATGAGACTGGACTGTCACATACTTCATGGTTGAGCCCAGGCCAAGGGCCAGTCCCGGGGGCCAGTGCCAGTCAGACTGAGTCACTTAGTCTCTAAGACTTAGGCTAGACAATTGTGGCAGAAAAATGGGGCTGATTTCCGATCTTCAACTGGTCATATTTAAAGTTCGGTTTAAACAGACATAAAGACTTCATTTCAAAAGCAAAATTGCTTCTTTTAATGAGATCTATCCATATGATATATCAATAGATAGAATGCATAGGGCCACCTTTAAAAATATGTTTGTTTCCTGTCCAGAGGCCTCGTGGATTTTCTTTTGTGAGAATGGGGAAAATTTTTCCTGAGTTCTGAAAAGAAATTTTTTTTTTCGTCCACCAGCACCTACGGTGCTGTGATAATGGACAAAAAGTTAACAAAACCATTGAAACCCTCTTGCAAAGAATAATGGTATTTTTAGACCTAAGAATAGAAGAAGAACTAAAGGAATAATCGAAATTATGGTTAATTATCTTTATCATCTTTAAGCTTTTACTAATCACGCCATCAATATTACTTCCGTTTTGACAGTTCCCGTGGGCAGCATTCGAGCGCCGAGGTATTTTATATATGGTAGTTTAATCAGCACAAGGATCTAGGTTTCCAATCAAAAATCTTAAAACGTAACAACAAATTCATGCCGTCCCCGCTTACGATGTTCACGACAAATAAAAATATTTCCCTCCCTCCCTCATGGGTCTGAAAAATCCCACCCTCTGGACAGGACACCGACATATTTTTAAGGGTGGCCTAGGTAGGCTAGGAGTAAGTTTTTAAAAAATAGGTAAGTGCCCAGGCCAGGTTCCTCTGTCATAGACTATGACATGTCAGGATGGTGTATCAATGTATAGCCGAGGTAATGTGTCTAAATGACGGGAACATTGCCTAAGTGCGACCTGGGTAAACTCATATAATCAAGAATAGACCGGAAAAATGATAGAATCATAGAAAAAATAAGACTGATGCTACTGCACCTAGACTAGTCCTAGGTCCTAACCTGCCAAAACTTGTTGTCGCTAACTAACTACTGTATTATCGCCCATGAGCGTCTGCTGTTTGGCAAGAATCAAATAATATTTCGGTCACTGGGTGCGAATTGTGCGAGTTTTCCCATTATACGATAAATTACACTCCATTTTCATACACTGAAATCTACCTATATTCATAAGTGATAAGGAGAAACCAACACTTACCGCTATATCCACCACTTTAATGACTGCTGTGCTCCGAGCAGACGTCAATATTTATGTCGTTACCATGGCGATGACGTTCTTGTTCCGGTTTACGGCGCCACGTGCGTTTGTTTACATGCGAGTAGCCGCCAGAAGAGTCGAGAATCGTTGAGTCACTTGCTGATGACAGGCACTGAGGCAGGGTCCTTCCTCAAGACAGACAGGGTACGGGTAATATATTTGAAATAATGCGGAGTGGTCACTTATTCATAGAGAGAGGGAATGGTCATTATTTGTGAAGTGGGGGGGGGGGTGATCTACAGGCTCTGGGAGTGTCCATCATTTGTGACTTATTTTTTGTGACCAAACAAATTGCTGCACTGGAAATTAAACTGCACTGAAATTGGCATATATTCTTACAGAACAGGTAGCACACAAAAATTTGCCAATGTTGGCCCGATGCATCGGACGCGTGGAAATCTTTTACGCCCCCCCTCAACAGCAGGGGAGAATTTTCGCGCCCCTCTTTGATCTATAGTAGCGCGCGGGCTTTTTTGCTAAAAAGAGGGTGAATTTTTTTAGCCCCCCCCTCAAGAGGGGTCAAAATTTTACGCCCCCCTCAAACCCACCACCCCCCCCCCTGTTGATAAATAATGACCACTCCCTTAGGGATGAGTCATTTATTGCCAACTGGGGGGAGGGGGCTAGATGGATTTTGGCCAATCGGCAGATGTTTTTTGACCCCCCCCCCCACCACAAAAATGGTCGCAACCCCCCGACTAAGAACTGATTTTGCAAAATGACCCCCACCCCAAAAAAAAAATTGGATACGCGTGTGGAATGACACATCATGATGGGTATTTGAATTGCCCATATTTAGTTTTGACCCCCCCCCCTCCCCCCAGTGTGAAGGTTGATTGGGTTTTGCCCCGCCCCCCAATAAGGGGCTCTTTTTCAAAATGACCCCCCATATCTAACAAGCTCCCCCACCTGGCAATAAATGACTCGTCCCTCAGGGCTGATCCATTTAGCCTATTGCCAGCTTGGGGGGGGGGGCTTGATGGATTTTTGGACTGGTGATTTTTTTTTCCGACCCCCCCCCCCACCAATATGATAAAAATTATCCAAGCCCCTCTACAAAGAGCCATATTTACAAAATGACACCCCACCAACCAAAATATAAAAAATAATCCCCAAAAAACACAACAACGTGTAGATATGAGTAGAGGATAGTTGCCTATAAATTTGGACCCCCTAAGTCTGAGGACATTTTCCTATGCAGTGATTATTTCTATGAATTTGAATGTAAAATTTGTGAGGGTACCTTATAGCTTTGTGGTGATAGCACAAAAATCAGGGAATTTGAATTTCTCTAGTCAGGGTGTTCAATTAAAAAGTAAAGCCAAATGGTCCAATTTAATAGGGAACCAGGTTCCTAAATTGGACCAATCAATATCCTAAATTGAACCAATGTGTATTATCATTCTTTATTTCCTCATATTTGTCCTTATAATGAAAGAATATAAAACTAAGGAACTTTTGATTATGATGTTGCATATCCTACTGTTATTTCCATCAATATCATGTGAATTTGCTCTGTACTGGAGTAAGAAATATGTTACACTTCGGTCCAATTTAGAAAACTATGCCTAAGCCCCACCTAGGCACACAGACATCCTTATGATAGCCGTATCTATAATTATAGTCTGACAAGAAGAGATTTGAACAGGTGAACCTGGGTAGACTGCATGTGAACAGGCGGTCCAATATGGTAGGTAGGTAGGTAGGTAGGTAAGTGGATGTTTTATGCCATTTTGACAGCTATAGGGTCATAACCTTGGCGGTGTGGTCCAATATGTAGCATGCAAGAGCACCACTATAGTTTCAGCGGAGTGACAAAAACATAAATGTAGATATAGCTGGGCTATTACAGGAGGGGAAAAGAGGGGTTTTATGTGCCATAGTTGGATCTTTTTTTTTCAAAATAAAACATAGTTAATACTCGAGTTTTCCACCAATTACTTTACTACCCTCCTCCAATCTCCACTCATGTTCAAATCAGTTATATTGGGGAATCTCCTGGCTAGTGTCAAGAGGTAGTACCATGTCTAAGTCCCACTGCCCATTTGGGAAAGAAGACATGAATGGGTAATTCATCTCCAAGGGTTTTTATTTAAATTGTCCATATTCGTTAATAATTTTCAATAATAATTCCAACGATGTTAACCTTCAACATACAAGTCAGTCTTCTGCACATAACTAATGTTTACTCACAACTCCACCAGATTTAATAATAATACCTATGCCATACAATCCTGCATGGCGATCTCAAAATTTCGAAATATGAAATATATATGTATATACTCGCGATTTAATCAAGTCCACTAATAATAATGCTTCCACAAAGTAATTTCAGGTACACGCCTCCATCTCCGAGTATAACAAATGTCTTTATTTACAACTTCACCAGATTTCTTTCATAATACGATGACTCTTATTAACTGAGCATGTAAACTCCATCATTAACAGAGAATACGTCCAAATTCGTGTAGAATAAATGTAATCGGTTTTAACAAATATTTCCAACTCCGGTAAATGAACAACTCCTTTAAATGCAGTATATGATAACACTCCACATGAGTTAGGTAGTGAAAGCCAAGTAGAGAAAGAACTATCGGTATTCTCCAAGAAGTTGCTTCCTCTATGACATGATCAGATCCTTGATAGAGCCCTGAGGCCTCAATAGTTTAAGTTGGAATGCCAGAAAATCACTCAGTAAGGGACCATCCACCCAAAATAGGTACTTTTCAGAATTTCAACCCATTCCTTCTCGTAAGCTGCCAAATATAAATATCTTCCCCTCTGATTCCAGGTCAAACTGTGGATCCCTGAAGATCACGCTCTTTTCCTCCAAGACAGTGTTTATATACCTTCTGGCTACCGGTGGTTTTGACTTTTCATCACCGGACACCATTCGGACTTTCACCCTAGCGTGACTCTAAAGGATCTGTTTGAGAGGAACACAACCACTATCCTATAGGGGTCTAATCCCCACTACCACGGCCTCTATCACTGTGACCTCCAGACTGGCGTGGACAAAGCCTACCAGGGACACTTGCAAGCCAGCACGTTTCAAAGACACTTGATACTCTATAGGGTCATATCAGACCACATCCAGCCTGGACTCCAATAAACACTCATATCTACGATTACACTCCTCAAGGCTTCACAAAATCATACTCATACCATGACCAGTTATTGCATTCTACAGGGGTGTAACATCTACTGTCTGAGCTTGGCTTACACGCCCTATAAGAGTGTATCCCTACTCTGATCAGTTATCATGGAAGACCCGGGCAATCTCCTACCATTCTCAGACTAGCTATTTAGACTTGCCGACCGTCAATCTTTTATATCAATCATACTTTCACCTATCCCTCTAACTCATAGCCACTCAAAAAAACACTTGTTTCTCATCACCACCCTCATTAGAAAAATCATCAGTTGAGAACTTTTTTTTAATGTTTTGGTTAAGAGTTTTCTGATGAAAGTATGTTGAAAATTGGACAAAGGTAGTAAATTTTGGTATCAAATTATAGCTCAGGGCCTCAGCAGTGAAGCTAGCTATGAAAAATGACCATTTTCACAATTTTTAAATATTGATGATAACTTTATTTTCAAAAGGCATCTTTACTAACCCGTGGACAACCATGACACATAGGTTTAAATCAATCTTTATCAACTGCTTATCTAAAAACAAATAAAAATAAATAGAATCCTCCCTCATCACTTTTTTCATCGCTTGGCTATGATATAACATCTATAGGGGGGTCTTGCTTTGGAATGAGTTAGACAAGGATACACAGTTTCTGGAAGATAAGACTGCCTTTAAGACGGTGGTCAAGAAGAAATTGGGTACTGACCTCAAGGGAAGAAGGGATAGGTTTCTTAGACTTAGAAGGAAGAGGGAGAGTGAGTGAGAAATAGATGTTTAACGCCATTTCGACAGCTGAGGTCATATTCATGGCAAGAACTACATTACACAATTTCACAGAGGAATGTGTCAGTGCCCAATCATATGTGCACCACACACATCCCGAGGGATAGGAAAGAGGAGATATAGACCGTTTTAAGTGGGCTAGGGAAGCCCGAGAAGGAAGAGGGCGAAGAGGAAGAATGCGGAGGAGATAAATTGCTTTTATCATGTATTTCCCTTTGGGAAAGCTAGAGAGGTAAGAGGAGTAGCTCCTCAGGTCTGAGTATCTACCGGTTTAAACTCCTGCACATAAGTTAGTATACTTGGTGTGTGTATCTGAGATATATGTTGCGCTATAATTCTTGGAGTTTCGTGGTATTGTAATGGTTCGGATTATTAACTCGTATGGTTCGAAGTAAAACCAGACAAGGTATCTCGGGTCAGTGCAACAGGCACATATTTATTTCTGTAAAGGTTCACATCCACCTCGAAGTTAAGCGCTTAGTAAAGGAACTAGCTCAGAGAAATGTGGTCCGACCACGATCGTGGGCAGCGCCAGACTAATGCCTTCCCTGGCCCCAGGTAGGAGCTGGAGCAGCGCGAACAGTGCTGCCACCACCCTGCAGCGACCAGTGGTCGTTATGACCTCTAGTGGCTACCGGTGATGGGCGCACCGCTCTAACCGCCCTTTCGAGGAAGACGCTCACTATATCACGCTCTACGAGCCCCTACACTACCCCCACCAGAACAAGGAAGGGGGTGTATAGAAAATATATACATTATGATAGAACAAGTTCATTATTCTACAGTTAGAATAGGACTCGAAGTATTATACAAGAGTTCGAAGTAGAAAGTGATATGTTATTTGTGTGACATCTTCTTATAATGAGTCGACCACATAAATTATAAGGTGAATTAATTGTATAAAGACATAGTTCGAATACAATTAGGAAAAGGGTCAAAACAAGTTCGAAAGAACTAGTTCAGATCCGTACATACAATAAAAGAATGATTAATAACATACAGAGTTGGTTTTTGTTTATAATACCATATGTTTGTACATAAACCGAAAAGAAAATTTTTTACGGTTCACGTATGAACCCTATATAATAGTTTTTTTTAACACAGTTTACAGTAACTGTGGGTTTTCGTATTTATATTTATATCTACCACTATCAACCGTTACTAATTAATGAACACATTTGGTTTGTACCTGAGTGCTCTATACTATGGAGTGTACTTTAGGAAAATATACTTCCCGAAATGGGTTTCGAGTTACAGATCTCGTAGCTTTATATCACCAATTAACATTTTTATAGTAATAAATATTCTTTGAGATCGAACTTAGTAAGGTATATTAGGTTTGATATGTATATGAAATTACTTTTATACATAATAGGTACATAATAGTGGTAATGGATATTAGACAATATGTTAAACTTTAGCAGCCCACCAGTGTAGCAGGTCTGCTGAACAATGATAATAAACTTCAGGGTGTCTTCGGGGTTAACTGCTTGTCTGCAGATCCATTCGGCGATTGAAGGACTTGGCGGTGGCAAGCCGCGTCGCTGTTGTGATGTGCCCTGAAGAAGATGGGAAGATGTAGATTCGTCCATTGTGTCTCCTGGGTCTGCATCCATCCGGGGTTCCTATTCGAGCACAGTTCCGATATACATAACATATTATGTTCAATAATTCCCTAGAAAAAAAATCGGGTCACCCTTATGAATCAATCTCTCATAAATCAATCATCAGTCTCCATCACCGTTTCACCAGTAGTGGCTTCCGGCTCAGGGTCCAGATTTATCAGATTGTGAGCCATGGGGACTGGATCGGGGGTAGCAACCGTAGGGGTTGCTTCGAGGTGGGAACTCGAGGCGCCAGCTGAGCTGTCCGTAGTGGTGGTCGGGGCAGCAATAGTAGCTTCGATATCCCTTCCAGGTTCCACTAGTTCTCGGGGCTCAGCGGTGGAGTGCTTCGGGGGTAGACACATTCATAAAACCAAAAGATTTTATGTCCTCCTCTAGCTGCTTGGCTTCCTGGAGTTTGGTCTGGAGCTTCTCAA
This sequence comes from Acholoe squamosa, assembly GCA_949317995.1. Lineage (NCBI taxonomy): Eukaryota > Metazoa > Annelida > Polychaeta > Phyllodocida > Polynoidae > Acholoe > Acholoe squamosa. The sequence goes on from OX439044.1 coordinate 22,898,495, forward strand.
ATGCACTTTCGGGGGTGCCATCCCAATCCTTCATGAAGCATCCAAATGCCGCCATGAATTGAACGTCCTGGTGGTCATATTGCCTCCTCAGTTCTTGGAGTTTGTTCTCATATTTGAGCTTCATGGCTTTCGCTTTGTTCTCACGTTTCAGGGAAGCTCGGAGCTGATCTCTGGCTTGCCCTTAAATGTCCTGAGAGATTCGGGTTATTTCCCTTCTCTGGATCTCATGCAGGCATTCAAAAACCCCTTCGGTCACGCCACTCAAATATCCAGTTGCCTGGCTAATGTGTCTATCTTGCCATGCTTTGAAAACATCGGCCTGGATATCACAGGATTCCTGAGTTTGTTGCTTGATATAATCATCGGGATCCTCCAGCTCGAGGTTGGATTTCACCAAGTGCAGTACATTGGTGGTCCTCATATTCCTGGCTGGAGGTGGTGTCTGACTTATCAGGTTCGAATCAGAGCCGCTCTCATAAGCCGAGCTCGAAGTGGCAGTAGCATTCGGTGATGGGCTCTCAGTGTTGGCTCGTCGAGACGATCCTACCACTGCCCCTCTCTCATCTATGGTGATGCCATGCCCCCCGCCAGCCTCGGGTAGCGGCTGGCTGGGGTCCTTCATCTTCAACTCTCTGCCTGGCCTCTTCGGGTCCACCGGCCGAGTCCATCCACGACCAGTGGTGGTGGCCGAACTAGCAGGGGGGCCCATAGGTTTTGGTTTTCCCGAAATATCCAGTTGCCTGGCTAATGTGTCTATCTTGCCATGCTTTGAAAACATCGGCCTGGATATCACAGGATTCCTGAGTTTGTTGCTTGATATAATCATCGGGATCCTCCAGCTCGAGGTTGGATTTCACCAAGTGCAGTACATTGGTGGTCCTCATATTCCTGGCTGGAGGTGGTGTCTGACTTATCAGGTTCGAATCAGAGCCGCTCTCATAAGCCGAGCTCGAAGTGGCAGTAGCATTCGGTGATGGGCTCTCAGTGTTGGCTCGTCGAGACGATCCTACCACTGCCCCTCTCTCATCTATGGTGATGCCATGCCCCCTGCCAGCCTCGGGTAGCGGCTGGCTGGGGTCCTTCATCATCAACTCTCTGCCTGGCCTCTTCGGGTCCACCGGCCGAGTCCATCCACGACCAGTGGTGGTGGCCGAACTAGCAGGGGGGCCCATAGGTTTTGGTTTTCCCAAAGGCAGTAGGGTCTGGGACTCGGGACCTGGCTTCTGGCCGGCAGTCAGAGTTGGAAAGTCATCTGGGTTCGGGGGCTGCTTGAGCTTCTGGAGCAGAGCATCCTCCTCAGGGGTAGCCTGATATCGTGGAGTAGTATCCACATCGCCTCTCATCCAATCGGAATGAGACAATGTGGTCCGACCCTCGAACCAAGTCTGTATGTTGCCCGTCAGTGGTTGTCCTGTAGGTCGATAGGCGCTCGAGTCCAGAGGGGAGACTTGCTCCATACTGGCTGGATCTCGAACTACTGTTCCCAAGATCTTACTTGGGCTGGGGGATTTCCGTTTGTAGTCAGGTGCGGGGGCTGGTGACTGAGACTCAGACCTCAGTCGTTTAGCATCCCAAGATCGAGGGTCATTACCAGGGTGGGGACGCGGTTTTCCATTACGGTCGAGGGCATCGGGATCTTTTCTTTGGACTTTGACACGCCAGTGCATTTCTGCGGACATGTCAAATCGATGAGACCTTATATTTTTGAGGAAGTAGGCATCCTGCTTCCCCTCGATGGCATGGCAAAAAGTGATCGGTCCTTAGAGTGATCTTATGCCTCTCCTCGGTGCTCATCTCTTCCCATTTGGTCATTAGATGCTCGTGGAGTTTCAGAGCCTTCAATCTGCCGTCACTGGCCTTGAGACCATGGACTTGAGCCAAATGCACGGCCATACGACCTCGTCTCATGGTTTTCAGGCCCTGACACCTCTGGTTTTGATTTTTTTCATTAGTGCACCTATACACGGGGGCATGGTGCATGTGGTACTCCACAAGGTGCCGGAAGAAGGAGTCTTTGCTGGGCCAGACTCTCTCTCTCTCCGATTTGTTAACACAAATCTCAAATGGACACGTCGAATTCTCGGGAGTCCAGTTCGAAGCAGCATATTGCAACTTTGTGTGGTGTTCAAATCCATAGTAAGACTTGGGTGTCTTAGCCATGTCACTTAAGGATGCGATCCACACGCGATAGTACTTCACCGGACCAGCATCCTTCCTTAGGATTTTCATCCATTCTTCGTCATCACTCTCGCCATCACGATTGGTGGCGGGAGGGATCGAATAACTGTAAGTGTATCTGTGACAGTCCATGAAGCATTTCGGGGTGTAATCAGGAAAGCCAGTCCGAGCATTACCCATTTGTTCAGACTAGACTCGTCAGGAGCATTTTTCAGAGGTTCCTCCAAAGAGTCGATGTTCTCCAGCAGTTGCCGGCTCATTTCCGCCAACTGCTGGTCTCTATCTCCATTACTGTCTTTGGCTTCCTCCTGTAGTTCCTCCTCCTTGGCTGCTGTGCTGGTGACAGGCTCAGGAGCGAGGGGAGACTCCGAGTACTCTTACGGGTGGTCTTAGATCGGGTAGTTCGAACCGGAGATGGAGAATCATCTCTCCTGGTGGTCTTGCCATCTCTGGTTCGGCTCCGAGAGCCTCGAGATGAAGTCGAGGCTACGGAGTCGTCACTGTCTTCTGCCTTCTCTTCGACCTCCCTCTTTCTCCGGTGGCTCGTCTTCACCTTAGTCTCAGTCTTATCTTTAGATTCCTTAACAGCCTTCTCGACTTCCTTTCGAATCTTTGTTTTTTGCTTCATGAGCTCCTTCCTTTCCTTGTCGATCTCCTCCTGTCAGGCATTTAACTCCTCCAGGGTCACTTCCTTCAAAGCTTGCGTGGTGGTAACTTTGGTGGAGTAGCAAGCTCCACCTTCAATGCTCTAGGCAGCGTCAAGGACCTTGCTAGCAGCATCCCCGTCATGAGCTGTCTTGTTCCTCATTCTCTGCTCTTCCTTCTCGAGCTCAGGGTCTGCCAGTAGAGCATCCTCCTCATCTCTCACTGGCGAGTTCTTTTGTGACTCGGACATGAACGCGTAGGACCTCGGGCGAGTGGACGCTTGGCAAGCGCTCCTCGAACCCTACCAGACCATATAGAATCGGGTAAGCAGTTTGCGTTCTGATTCGATCGTCCTCACAGATAACATCAATGACGGCGACTAGGCCATCACTGATGCACATTGCTTCAGCCAGTCCGAAATAGTTCTCAAACCAGATGTCAGCAATATCGGAGACTCCTAGCTCGGTGCACCCTCGACAGATTCTTGTCTGCAGGTCATAGGGAATCAATCAAGGTGGCTCACCCTTGAGTCCTAGATACTGCGGTGGGCACAGAGACTTCGATAAACACCGAAGGCGTAGTTCCCTCAGGCGGTCAGTTCTGCACCTGAAGGGATGCTCAAGGTGCTCGAAATCGTCTCGGGAAGCGTCTGTTCCATCTCGGAGGTGTCCATCAGCTCTACAGCGGGACTTCGAGGTGCTTCATCTTGAGCTTGGAGTGGGGTGGGGTGCCCCTCAGGATTGGCCGTTACGGTCGCCACCACCTCCGACTGAGCCATGTTTCGGGCTCAGACGGCTCAGGGCTTGCCCTCCCTTGTTTGAGAACTAAGGAGGTGCAAAATATTTATGGATATCTGGGTTTCTTGGCTAATAAAAGGTGGATAGAAACAGCGACACGTCTTACCACTGTAAGATGGTTCGCATGCTGTGAGCGATATTGGGGTCACAACAAGCGAAGCGGGTCCAACGCGCATGCGCCACTCCGGGTTCCCGGTTCACTAGTGCCCCCTTTCCCGCTCGCGGCAGGCGTCCGTACTACCCCGGATAACCAGGGTTCAAAGTTTTGTTTTCTCCATAGGCTGTTGGTGGGACTACCTCCTTCTCTGTTTATTTCGACGGGAATTTGGCAGAAGAACATGTAGCATCAAACATACACGCCAGGCTAGCTGTCTGCCACCCACAGGGACCAGAAACAGGGTGGTGATACGCGTTGTGCTCGTACTTCAAATCGTATACGAGGTATCTCAACCTCCAAACACATTACTATACATGTAAACAGGACTCTACACTCGTTGTGATTTCGTAACATTAAGTAACGGCAGTCCACCCAGCAAGTCTGGGACTGCGCCTCACCTCTCTACCTTGGTTTTTCAACTGAGTATCACGAGGAGGTTTAGTGGAAGATGCCAACTTCTTCCCCCTACCTCGGATTCTCCGTTCCGCCGAGACATTTTTATCATGATTAGGTCTTAAATTCGTGTCGGTGTCGACCTTCTTGGGTCGTCCCCTTCTAGGCTTCGCATCACTGATCTTCTTACAGGGTCGGCCCCTCTTATGTTTCCGGGTGTTTCCCTTCAATTTCTTTGCCAATTCATCAGTCTGTACTAGGATCTCGTCTTTCTCTTCATTCAATCTTTTTGAAATTTCTTCCCATTCGATATTAGCGGCGTCGCGCCCTTTCCAGCTCCTCAGTCTGCACACATTGGATTTATTCATTCGGCCAGTTGCCAAACTCATCAGCATTTCTGTACTTTCTGATATAATCCGAGTGACCACATGTTGGCCATCCCAGCTCGAAATTAGTTTCTTACACCTTAAAGGTTCATGTATTCTGAATACTTGATCGCCAATGGCGCATCTTCAGATTAGTATCAGATCTAACTTTTTGCCATTGTGCATTCTTTAGTAGCTCATTTCGAACTATCTCATATGCCCTCTTGAACTGGTCTCTTAGAGATTCCACCAACATCACTGTACATGGGGCTTCAGGGCTTATCCCTATAACTCCATATACTAAATCCGCAGGCATTATGATATCCTCCTCAAATACTAATAAATTTGGACAGCAGTTTGTTGTGGAATGTACAGTGCTATTATAAGCATGTACCACGAAGTCACATTGTTCATCCCAATCGTCCTGGCAAGCATTTACTAAGGGTTTTAGGACTTGTATCAATGTTCGATTAAATCTCTATACTTGTCCATCAGACTGGGGTCTGTATGGGTTAGTTCGAGTTTTACAGATGGCTAAATAGTGGCACATTTCTTGCCACAAGTTAGATTCGAACTATCTCCCTTGATCACTGTGCATCATCAATGGAGCCCCTAAATGTAGGACCCATCCTCTCACAAAAGCACTTGCACAAGTGGCAGCCTTGTGATCAAGTAAAGGGTATACTCGGGTGTACTTAGTATAATAATCGGTCACTACCATCATACAAGTGTTTCCACATGGAGTAGGTTTGATCCCACTAATGATATCAATTGCTACCCGAGCAAATCTGACACTAAATAGTTCCTGCATCAGGGGTATGTTTCCCATTCCAGGACCAGGTTTATTTTTCCTGCATTCCAGGCAAGTCATTACCCATCTCGTGATGTCACTGTGCATGCCCGGCCAGTAATATCTGTGTGCAAGGCGTTCTAATGTTCTCTTCTTCCTGAAGTGTCCACTGGTTTTATGTCCATGACAATAGAACATAATATCGCGTCTCAGTGCCATAGGTATCACTCTCTGTAGGACCTTTTCCTTAGTAGGACAGGTTTTCCATCGACACAGTAACCCGTCACGAACTTCCAGCTCGGTCCATTAAGCCAAGAACTTACGGGTTTCTCTGTCTTCGAGGGACAATGCAGGCCGCTCAGGCTTAGCATTTTTGGTCAAGAATAAAATCACCCTTTTGATTGCAGGATCAGTTTGTTGAAACTGTTGGATGGTCTCTATTGGCCATTCGACAACATTGTCCATACAGGCATACAATAGGGGTTCGAACTATCTATCTCGAACTCCAGCAACTACCACATTTTGAGCTCCACAATTATCACAATCAATCTTTTGGTACTTTCTGATAGGCCTTCGGGATAGGGTGTCCACATTAATATGCTTCGAACCCGCTCGATGTTGGATCTGGCTATGCTCCAACCCAAATTCTGACAGATGTGCCAGCCAACGACCAATCATTCCTTCTGCATCCTTAAAAATAAGGATCCACCTTAAGGAGGAATGGTCTGTTCGTAGTGTGAAATCAGTGCCCCACAGGAAATGCCGAAACTTCTTAGTATATAACACTGCTTTTCCAGGTTCCTTAGTCTTAAGACTTTTCTTTCAGAGTCTTCGACTCGTGATAATCCCTGGTGTAGTTGAACTTTATTCATTGCATCATCTCTTAGCCTTGCTTGTTCATGCAAGTATTGGCTGCTGATTCTTTAACATTTCTTGAACCTCCTATATCAAATACCGAAACAGGCATCCAAGGATTGTCTAGTATCAGGTGTGTAAGTTTCTGCTGTGGCCGAGGCCTTTCGTTGGGCGTCAGCAGTCATCATGGTTATCGGTGTCATTTGATCTGAGGAATCCATACTTATTCTGTATGTAGAATTCGCAGCTGGAGCAAGCATTTCTCATGTTAGAGGTTTTCGAATCACTTGCTCCACTTTTGGTCCACTTATTGAGGTTTACCCTTTCATCCATTTTTGGCTTGCACCATCAATATTGTCTTGTGGTTGTGGATCCTGAGGCATTCAGACCTCGATCTCAGGATCCATCGTGATCGTGTTCGGCCTCCAGGGCCGCGCACTAAACACCAAGAACTGGTCACGGCACCAGTGTAATAGTTTGGATTATTAACTCGTATGGTTCGAAGTAAAACCAGACAAGGTATCTCGGGTTAGTGCAACAGGCACGTATTTATTTCTGTAAAGGTTCACATCCACCTCGAAGTTAAGCGCTTAGTAAAGGAACTAGCTCAGAGAAATGTAATCTGACTCCGATCGTGGGCAGAGCCAGACTAACGCCTTCCCCGGCCCCAGGTAGGAGCTGGAGCAGCGCGAACAGTGCTGCCACCACCCTGCAGCGACCAGTGGTCGTTATGACCTCTAGTGGCTACCGGTGATGGGTGCACCGCTCGAACCGCCCTATATCACACTATATCACCCTCTACGAGTGAGTGGAGTGAGTAATAGATGTTTAATGCCATTTTGACAGCTAAGATCATATTCACAGAGGAATGTGTCAGTGCCCGCGCATATGTGCACCACACACATCCTGAGGGGATAGGAAAGAGGAGAAATAGACCCTTTTAAGTGGGCTAGGGAGGCCCGTCATGCTCTACGAGCCCCTACAGTATATTATGCACATATATATATATTATATATTGTAGCGCTCCGAATACCCGTCGTCTTAGCTCTATGGAAAGGACTACGAAGACTCTGTCAACTTTAGTATCAACACTGTTTATTGCCTGGCTTCGGGCCACACCATCTAAGCCGTCGGTGAATATCTCTTATCTGCTTTCACCACTGGGGGCAAGCCGGGCTATGAGTCTCGACCAGCATGTATCTCCCTTCCTCTTGGTCGGAGAAACACAATCACTATATATACGCTTGCCATTCCCCCGACGCTGGCACAGTTGGCATGGTGCCAGCGGCGGTGAACATTCCCCCGAGCACCGCCAGGCGGTGCTCGCTCCTAGCGTGACTCCGGGATTGGCAGCTTCCACGCCCCCATACCAGGATGGTTTCGCTTCCACCGCCTCCACTCGGTCTACGCCACACTCTCCCCAACTAATTAACAACTTGCGGGGTAGAAGTGTCAACATTACCCTCCTGCAGATGGGTATCCAATTTTGAATAAACTATCACACCGGTCCCCTAGGTGTCTCTGTGTTATTTTTATATACAAGGAAAAAGTACATGATATACAGTGGTATAACAATAGATCATCTGACTCCACTCCTATGAGTGGCTTAAAATACTAGTAACCAGCTGCTGTCCCCTATGCAGCATATGTTTACAGGCGATAGCATGCTCTTAAACAGTACTACGACATCAGTGCCAACAACCCATGTACACCCAGCTGCTCCTCTCCCCTCGGATAGATCAGCAGCTCTGCCGATGCCCTCCTCCGACTCCTCCGCCGGTGGCTTCCTCCCACAGTCTCCGCTTCCGTGGACCTCACAAGGTGAATAGCCCTTTTTAGTACCATCTCCGACCTTCCATGCTTCATCTAGTTGTTCGTCCCCCTGCTTTAGGTGATGCTCCCTCAAGAACCTTATGCCACGGCTGGCCTGTACTGGCTATACCCGCCGATGGCTAATTCGTCAGTGATTCCCCCGCCTGTACTGGCCACCTCTCTGCCCCTCTCCGACAGCAACGATTCCGACCCGGTAGCACCTCTCCCCTTTTCCTGGAACACGTCTTTAGGTTGGACTTACCCTATTGACTGGCTGACCAGACCTCCCTGCAGTCATCTACGGCTGGCTGCTCCTCCGCAGGTATGTCAGTCGACTCGTCCGCCCTCTCCCTTCGTGGCCAAGCTTGACCACACTGAGCACACTGACCCGAAGGTGCAGCATCCCCATATCTCATCCGTGTCACTTGTACCAACTCGTAGTCCCCATTAGGTAAGCTTTGGATGGGTGCCGACATGATACCTCCTGGTACCACCTTCAGACCGGGCGCCATGGACACCGGCTGACGCAACCGTCTGGCATACTCCCTCAGGGCTGCAGGTCCCGTAAAATCCTTGTGCCAAGGCATGGTAGCTTCCGCACACTCCTCCTCCCCTCCGCCCCCTTGATCTCCTCCTTCTGATTTTGCTGTGACACCCACTATGCCTTGTGTCGGCGCCACCCCTCTATCTCCACCACCGGGGCATCAGTTACCACCACCATCCTATCCCGAGTCGGTGGTGGCAGCTCCAACTCCCTAGCCATGCTCTCCACTATGGTCTCAGTTCCGGCCGGGACTAGCACCATGGTGTCCACCGCCTCCCCCTCCGCCACCGTCTCCACTTGCAGGAGGAACTCCCCTTTCGTCGACTTAATCACCAGCCCATTCATTCCCACAGTCACAGTCCTAGGGTGCCTCACCAGCCGTGGAGATGTAGCCCGGGCCCGGCCTCCCTCCTCTCCTAGTTTGGCCCAGTCCCTCGCAGAGGTCTCCTGACCACCCTCCCCCCTTGCCGGTGGAGTCTGCCTCAAGAGTTCCTCCATGCTCCGCCTGGCTGATGTCCAATTGTCGACCGGTAGTTCCCTCTGTAGGCGGTTTAAAGTCTTAGTAGGTGTTTCCCCCCCTTCCCCAAACTTCTCCGTAATCCTATCTAACACAAATCGGAGCTTTTTATCCTCCTCTTGGGACAGCAAGTGCTTGCCGGAATCCTCCTCCCGCCCTAGGTCCGCCCAGCTCTTCCCCCCTTTTTCTACAGTTTCCCCGCTGGCGGGTAATTCCGGGCACTGTGATTTCCGGGGCCGTTTCTCCGGCATTCCCCCTTCACTTTCCAAGGCCCTTTTTGCCTCCTTCCCCGCACTCCTGGTCACTACCCCGGTGTCAACCAACCCCCCCAACATCTCTGTGCTGGGTAACCCCACCAAGCTCTCCAGAAACCGTGATGCCCTGGCCACCTCCTCATCCTCCGACGTTAGGCAAATACCAGGCGAGATAAGTGATGACACAGTGGAAGAGGGAGTGGCGTTGCCCCACCCTGCCGTAGAGGTCTCGCGCTCAGCATCCCCCTCCAGTTGCTTTGCTCCGGCGGGCTCACCCTGGGCCGTTCCTGTGGATGGTTCTCCCGTCTCACTAGGAGTATCCTTGACTAGCCCCAATGGTAAGAGTTTCATGGCCCTAGGTCTCTGTGGGCCCTCTCCACGTGCTGTAACAGATCCGACAGCCCGTCCTTGGACACCATGTACTCACAGCCGGGGCACTGGTACCCCGCTTGGTACTCCGCATGTGAGTTAAGATGGCGTGTCATAGCATACTTGGATCCTCCCTACACTTCTCACACTGGAATCCTGGTATCTCCACCCCTTCCACCACCTCCATGGGTATAGTCTTGTCTAGCTGCGCTTTAGGTCCCATTACGATGTATTCAAGTGTTGGCCAAAAACTCGTCGGAATTGACCGGCCCTCACCCCTGTCCTCCGTATTTATGGGTTTCCCGGCCGTTGCTCTGCCCCTCTTTGGCTCCTCCCCCGTCTTCCTTTTGGCCAATCAGGAGAGAGTCCTTCCCTGGTGCATGTGCGCCACCCTCTCCCTTCATGGTGGGCCGACTTCCTCTCTTCCCACGGTCCTTCCCCTTCTCCGAGTTGGACCTGTGGGAACCCTCGTCTCGGCGTTTCCTGTCCCCCTCACTTCTCCGGTGCCCCGAGGAGTGTTTCCCCGAACCTCCTATCACCGCTCACATCCTTTCTGTTATCACCATCTCTCCAGTGACGGCTCCCCGACCGACTAGAGGAGGAATGCGGGGGTGAGTTACCCGCCCTCTCCCTTCTTCGCCTCTCTCTACTTCTGCTCGAGCGCTCCTCAGGCCTCGGGGGTCGACTTGATGTGGGTTTCGCCTCACCCTTCCCAGAGGTTCCATAGGACATAGGATCCATGTCTCCCACCGCTCTAACTCGCATTTCCTCCCTCCTAAACTCCTATTTTTCTTCTCTGAAGCTCTCCTTTAAGATCACCCTCCTATTGTCGTCCGCCATGGTCACTAACGGTGCTATCCAATTTGAATTGGTGACGTCACCGGTGGTTGGGTTGCAGGCGACGGCGTCACGGCCGGGAAGCTATCTCCCCCAGGGGGCGCCACTTTCTTGACGCCCTGCACTGTAGGGGGCGCCACCATTCCTCCCACAGGGCTCCCAGCCACCACTGCAGGGGGTCCCCCTCTTGGTGACCACCAACCGCTTTTGGTTCCCCGTGCCCCCTCTTCCTCTCTCAAGTGATTCTGGAAGTTCTCCTCCTGCGCCTCTTCCAGCATCTCATAAATTCTCCACCTTTCCTCGTGTTTGGCTATGATCCTCCTCCTCTCTGGGTTCTTCTGTGCCGCCTCCCTCACCACCCTCTTTGCCACTTTCCGCGCCCTCCTGGCTTCTGCTTCCACAGGGTTTTCTTCCTCCCCTGAACTCTCTGAGTGATAGGTAGGTATTCCACTAACGGGGGGGTTCATCATTCGGGGCATATCCCATCCAGTGTGACATGGCAGCCCTTTTTTCTCTTTTCAGGAAGCTTGTGTACCAGTCGTCCCCCATTCTACTCGTTTTCACAGCCCCGGTATCTTGCAAGGCGTCGTCTACCTCACACCTCCTCTTTCCTCCCCGGAAAACCATCCTAACTTCGCTGGTACCCTAGTTTCCGCTGCAGATGACGATGCCTCCCCGTCCGATGCAGCCTCCTCCTCCTCCTCAGCCGGGGTAATTTCCATGGTACTTCCTGTGTCCACCCCCAGGACCGGTTTCAAGGAGTCAAAATGCACAATCGGAACTGTCCTCCCTTTCTTTATGCGGTATACTGCCTCCCCTATCCATCCCACCACCTCCCATGGCCCCGTCCAGTAACTTTGTAGTTTAGGCGACAAACCTCTCTTCTTCAGTGGGTGATAGTAGTAGACCCTTTTTCCAATTCCTATCTCCCCCGCCTGTGCCCGGGTATCGTAGTTTCGCCTCTGTCTCTCCACCGACTTCCCCAAAGTGTCCCAGGCCACTTGATAGGCTCCCGTCATAAATGCCTGCAACTCCGCCGGGTACCCTTTTGTGCCCCTGGGCTCAGCTAGGGGATATATCAGGTCCAAGGGCACCACCGTTTCCCTAGCTAACATCATGGCATTAGGCAACACCCCAGTGGAGGAGTGTGTGGAGGAGCGATAAGCTGCCATAACGAAGGGAAGCTGCCGGTCCCAATCTTTGTGGTCGGAGACGACCACCATCGCCAACAGCATTTCTATGGTTCTGTTGGCTAGCTCTACCATCCCGTCACTCTGGGACCTGAAGGTGCAAGTCCTCGTCTGGCGTACTCCCAAGAGGGCGATGATTTCTCTAAATAGTCCTGACTGGAAGTTCTTTCCTTGGTCGGTGTGTATTTCCACCGGGGTCCCAGTCGGCAGATGAATTCCTCCACAAACTTCCGCGCCACCGTCGGTGCTTCCTGGTTGGGCAACGAGTATGCTTCAGCCAACTTGGTGAAGTAGTCTGCCGCCACCAAGATAAATCGATTCCCCGTGTTGGAGATGGGTAGAGGGCCCATTACATCCAATGCCATCCTCTGTAGGGGCAGCCCCACTCTAACATGTCCCATGTTTGCCCGTTGCGGAGCTGGCGGGGGTTTACTCCGAGCGCAGGGTTCACACTTAGAGCACCAGAGGATCACATCCCGTTGATAATCCGGCCAGTAATACCCTCTCTGCAGTCGTTGTAGTGTCTTATTCTGGCCCAGATGGCCGGCCAACGGTTCCCCATGCACCATGCGTAGCACTCCGCTCCGCCATCTGGAAGCACTTCTGGCCCGCCCGTGTTTCCCACCAGCGCCCTATCACCCCTTTCTCTTTGGACAGTCTACCCCGTTGTGCAAACCAAGCTCGAGTTTCGTAATCCCAGCATCTCCACACTCCTTCGTCAGGTAAGTCGTCATTTACCATCCATTCAGCCACCTGACTCATCAGTTTATCCTTCTCTTGCAGATCCGCCCAGGACTCAGCCGCCGGAACCTCTGGGCCCTCCACCGCCTGTTCATCCACCCCCGACAGAGCAGATAGCTGCCCCCTGGTGACCACCCGGCAGAAGGAGGCCTCCTCCCCCTAGTCTCTTCCACATTGGGAGCATGGCCGCTGGGACAGCCCATCAGCATTACCATGGAGTTTACCCGGTCGATGATGGATGACTATATCGTATGTGCTGATAATCTGAAGCCATCTAGCCAGTTGCCCCTCCGGCTCCTTAAAGTCCAGCAGCCACCGCAGGGAAGCATAGTCTGTCCGTACCACCACGGGGCGCCCCACCAAGAAATGACGAAACTTCCTGAGGCCAAAGACGATGGCCAGCAACTCTCTCCGCTTGCTAAGGGTACGGCTCCCGTAGGCCAAAACCCTCTCTCCTCCCTCCTGCTCCTGGCTGAGCACCACCCCCAACCCAGTGTCACTGGCGTCGGTGTCCATTTGCCCTCCGGTCGGGGAAAGGCCTTGGTCAGCCGCCACTTTAGTTTGCCGAAGGCATCCTCACAGTCGGGGGTCCACTTAAACATCCTGCCCTTCGTCATACAACACTTGACCCCCCCCCCTCAGCATGATGTCATGCAGAGAGATACCCCCCCCCCTCAAAGTGCATGAATAGTGAAGGCCTATAGGCTATAAACAAATTAAAATGGTTCAAAGGGACATATAGTGGGTGTGAATTGGCAAGGATAAGATACATGCAAAGTGAAAAAAAGAACTAGCACTGATCAACAAATGAACAGAGAAACATGCCAAACACTGTCAGCTTATATAATGTATGGGTCCCTATATGCAGGATGTACCATTTCCGTGCCTTATAGTTATACACGGAGTACTATGGTAGTGATCATACACAAGTATTTCCTGTCACAAAAGGGCTTAAAAACTGTCTAGATCAATAGTCCAATACAGTTAATAATCTGCCTTCTTTGCAGCAAAAGTTGTACACTTGTCAGCAAAGAGAAAATCGAGAACAGTTATTATTAAGGATCATATAGTTCAAGAGCTTTTAAAAATGTATTGATATATTGAATGTATTGATTTAATCTGTAACTTGAACCATATACAAGTGTAGGCCTACTAGAAATAGGTTTCAGGCAGAAAACTCAGAATTTAGTGAGTGGCCTAATAGAAAAAAAATCTCAGAAAGCATCACAAATTCTGAGGAGACCATCGATTGCAATCATAGTTCCAATTTATGATCTTACAAAGCAAACGAGTCACCTCAGCATTTCACTGTAGAATCTGCAAATAAGGCCATTCCGTTTGAGTTCCATTCAGACAAAGATGTGGAGAGTAAGTCTGGGGGGAGGTCCCCTTTACATCTCCCCAATCATCCCCTCAGTTAAAATAGCAACAGGGTGGTGGAGAGCTCCAGGGGAGTGTTTGTTATTTATCAACAGTGGGATTCCAGGAGGGGGTGGATTGGGGGAGGAGCAAAATAATTTTGACACCTCAAGGGCAGGGGGGGGGAATATCACGTCTTTTCAAAAAGAAACCTGTGGATTACCATGGATGCTGCCCTGAGGCAACAGCAGTAGTTCAGGGGTATTTTAGATGCATCATTTGAGATCCTGAGGGCAGCAGTGGCCCTTTTCAAAAAGGTTTAATCAAATTGGTATAGGTAGGATAGAGTAGTAGTGCCCCCTTATAGTGGCCTTGACATCACCTTTATTTTACACTGACATTGATGGCAGTGACACACATTGAGTGAGATGTCTGAGGAATGCATGCATGTAGGGCCTATAGGTAATGAATTTATGTCAGATGAATGCATTAAACTTCCCTACCTTTACAAATCTTTTTACAAAAGTTTTTGTTCTTGCCAAAACCAAAGCATATTGTGATTTCTTGATGATATGATGTCATGCAGCCCATGATCCCCCTCCCCCCCTTGTCATGCTTTGTCATGGCAAGGGGACCCCCCCTCCCCCCCTCCTGCATGACCTCATTTGTACACAGCCCCGGAATTTGGGGACGAATGCTTGGTAATACCCAGCCAGCCCCAAGAAACTACGAACCTCTGACACCCTTTTGGTGTAGGCCACGACTCCACAGCTTCTATCTTCTCCGGATCTGTGCCCACCCCCGCCTGACTGCCTGATGTCAGTGGGCTAGTTGACACTTGGAGGGTTTGATTTTGAGCCCCGCCCCTTCTAATCGCTCCAAGACCTCCCCCAACTGGCGGAGGTGTTCACTGAAAGTGCTGGCGAAGACCACTATATCATCTAATTACACCAGGCATGTCCTCCACTGCAGACCCCGCATAGCCACCTCCATGACGCGCTCAAAGTTGCCCGGGGCGTTACACAGGCCAAAAGGCATCCTTCTGAATTGAAACAGGCCCCAGTGAGTGCTAAAGGCCGTCTTCTCCCGGTCCCCCTCCTCTATATCCAACTGACAATACCCGCTGGCTAAATCCATGGAGGAGAACCACGTCGTCCCCGCCATGGTATACAAGCAGTCCTCCACTCAGGGAAGGGGGTATGCATCCTTAACCGTAGCGGCATTCAGTTTCCTATAGTCCATGCAGAATCGCATGGTTCCATCCTTCTTTTTAACCAGCACGACTGGGGTTGCCCAGGGGCTAATTGACTCCTCTATCACCCCTGCCTCCAGCATTTTGTCGACCTCAAGCCCTACCATCTCCCGTCTATGGGGTGCCAGCCGGCGGGGGGTTTGCTTGATGGGTGTATGGTCTCCCGTGTCGATGAGGTGCTTCGCCAGGGTGGAATGGCCCCTGTCCTCCTTCCCTACCTGAAATGCCCCCAGGTGCTTCCCGAGAAGCTCCACCAGTCCTTCCCGTCGGTGGGGCTCGGTGCCCTCCACCAGACCGGCTATTACCGACGTCTTCTCCGACTCCCCGGGTCCCTCTACCACCCTGCACCACTGCTCACCTTCCTGAGACTGCTTCCTCTTATCTATCTTCTGCAGAGCTCCTAGCATCATCTCTCTGTAAATAATGACTGGTTCTCTTCCAGGGTTAAGGACCCATACCCAGGCCTCCCCTTTTAAAGGTCGCAGCAAGCTCCGTCTAACCAAGAAGGGTGGCTCCCCTTTGTGGCCGGCCATACCCTCCACCAGTCCTCCCTCCCCCTCATCCCATGGCCCATTCACGGCTCCTTCCAATATTGTCTCTTCTACGGTGGCCAGCACCTCCGCCCTTACGCTCACTATCCTACAGACATAATCATCCCTGGTCCACACCAGTTGCTCCCTGGCCACATCAATCACCATACCACTATTTCTCAGGAAGGCTGCTCCTAATATTCCCTCGGTGCCTATGTCCCCGATCACGAAGACGGCCTCCACCGCCCGTCCTCCCAACACTAATTCCGCTGTCACCTCCCCTTTCAGTGCCATGGGCCTGCCATCCACCGCATATACCGTCTCCCTTGTGGGCCTTTCAGCATTTGGGTTCCCATGCTGTCGCCACCATCCTTCAGACAGCAAGTTCAGAGATGCCCCAGTGTCAACCAGTAGTTGCACCGACGCCCCATTCAGTTCCCCAGTCACTATCAACCCACCTCCGCCTCACTCCCTTCTTCCCTGAACGATGTTACGGGGGCCATCCTCCCCGACCTGTACGCGGCCCTGGGTAGAGGTCGATATTAGTTTTCCGCCGGCACTCCCTCCTTTTTCTGTACTGGCTGATCCTTCCCCTTCCTGCCCCTGAGGGGGCACTCTCTCTTAAAGTGACCCTCCTGCCCACAGCCGAAACAAGCAGTGTTGCTCCGCTTCTTCCTCTCCTCCTGCGGGGCCTCCCCTAGCCTCTTTACCAATTGTTCCACTAACTCCGCCATCCTGTCCATCTTGTCGGTGTTGGTTTTCAGGTGCTCATTCATCTTGTGGTGGCTATCTTGCTCAACCGTCAGGTAAGCTTCTGCTCCAACCGCCGTCATAACCGCCATCTGTAAGTCCTTGGGCTGTGACTGATAGACCCATTGTCTCAGGGGGTTACTTAAACACAACAGGAACTTGTCCAGAGCCAACAGGAACTTGTCCAGAGCCAAGCTCAGGCCCAAGAACATTCCAGCCTCCGCCGGGCTCCAGCCGTTTCCCAACTAGCACTACTCGTGTAATTTACGTCATTCTTACGTGAAAACTGATCGTTTTTACGTAAAAAAGACATCATTTGGTTGAGTTGTGCTAGCAGGGTTACCTTTACACACAAATTAAAATGGTTGAGGTAGTCTGCCAAATCCGTCGTCCCGTCATATCTCGTAGGTTTCACCACCGGTTTGCCTTTAGAACCCCCTTCCCCGTCAGCTCCACCGTTCCCTTTCCACCTCCCCGATGGTTGGGAGCCCTCCTCTCCGCCGACTCCCTCCACCGGCGGGGGACACGGCAACGTATCCACCAGCCACTCAGGTTTCTTGCTTCCCGCCTGGAGAACTTCCATTGGCCTTTCTACCCCTCTTCACCTCATGGTAATGTCCTCATCTACTATCTCCAAGAGGCTCCCTCTAATCATCGGTCGCTCAGCCCCCTCCAGATCCTTAAAGCCAAAGTCCGGTTCCTCCATCAGCTTCTCCATTTCCCTACGTAAGCTCGAAACACCGCTGTCACCAATGTAGCGCTCTGAATACCCGTCGTCTTAGCTCTATGGAAAGGACTACGAAGACTCCGTCAACTTTAGTATCAACACTGTTTATTGCCTGGCTTCGGGCCACACCATCTAAGCCATCGGTGAATATCTCTTATCTGCTTTCACCACTGGGGGCAAGCCGGGCTATGAGTCTCGACCAGCACGTATCTCCCTTCCTCTTGGTAGGAGAAACACAACCACTATATATATGCTTGCCATTCCCCCAACGCTGGCACAGTTGGCACGGTGCCAGCAGCGGTGAACATTCCCCCGAACACCACCAGGCGATGCTCGCTCCTAGCGTGACTCCTGGATCGGTGGCTTCCACGCCCCCATACCAGGATGGTTTCGCTTCCACTGCCTCCCCTCGGTCTACGCCACAATATATATATATATATATATATATATATATATATATATATATATATATATTGTAGCACCCCGAACCCCCGTCATCTTAGCTCTATGAAAAGGACCACGAAGACTCCGTCAACTTTGATATCAACACTGTTTATTGCCTGGCTTCTGGCCACACCATCTAATCCGTCGGTGAATCTCTCCTCTCCGTATTCACACTTGGGGGCAAGCCTTGCTATGTGTCTCGACCAGCGTGTAACCCGGACTGACTGTCGGAGAAACATAACCACTATATATACGCTTACCATTTCACCGACGCTGGCACCGTTTGGCACGGTGCCAGCGCCGGGAAACACTCCCCCGAGCACCGCCAGGGTTGCTCGCTCCTAATGTGACTCCGGGCTCGGCGGGTTCCACGCCCCCATGCCAGGATGGTTTCGCTTCCACCGCCTCGGTCTACGCCACACTCTCCCCAGCTAATCAACAACTTACGGGGTAGAAGTGCAAAATTACCCTCCTGCGGATGGGTGTCCAATTTTGAATAAAACTATTACACCGGTCCCCTAGGTGTCTCTGTTATTAATAGTATATACAAAATGGAACAAGGACATAGTTACACAGTGATAAGATAAACTAGCCCACTCCTGCGAGTGGCTTCAAACATAGTAAACTGACTGCCGTCCCCTATGCAGTATATAGTAACAACGACTTGGTAACATGTCTTATACAATAATACGACGTCAACTGGGTTGTAGACGCCCTGCTGCTTCAACTCCCCGAGTAGTCCCACAGCTCCGCCAGTGACCTCCTCCGCCGCCTCCGTCGGTGACCCGTCAGACGCCTCCACCAGCGTCCTCCACCGCAGCATGCGGCTCCTCGGCCGTCCTCCGACTGCAACACAAGGTGAGTAGCCCTTTTAAGTATCATCTCTCACCTTCCATGCTTCGTCTTGTTGTGTCCCCCTAGCGTTAGGTGAGGTCTCCCCGAGAACCTAGGCCCCTGCCGACCTGTACTGGTCCGCCCGCAGAAGCTTCCTCCGCTCCCCCCGCCTATACTGGCCACCGTCCGGCCCCTTCTCCGACAGCAACAATCCTGACCCGGTAGCATCTCCGCACCTTCCCCTATACTGGGGAGGGCCCTCCTTCTTTTCTTGGAACACGCCAAAGGTTGACTTACCCTACTGTTTAGCGGACTGGTGTTCCCCGGGGCTGCCTCCTGCCATCTCCCCTTCCTCCTCCTCCTCCTCGGGACACTCCTCCTCCTTCTCCGTCCGCTTCCCCTGAGGCCAAGCCTAGCCGCACCGAGCGCACAAACCGGACGGTGTGGCATCACCATACCTGGTTCTAGTCACTTGCACGAGCTCGTAATCTCCGTTGGGTAAGCTCTGTATGGCGGCTGACATGATACCTCCAGGCACCACTTTCAGGTTGGGTCCCATGGTCACCGGCTGGCGCAGCCTTGTTGCATACTCCCTCAAAGCTGCAGGCGCGGTGAAGTTGTTGTGCCAGGGCATGGAGGCTTCTGCACACTCCTCCTCTCCTCCTCCGCCCCGACTCCCCCCTTCTGGTATAGCCGTAACTCCAATTATCCCCTGTGTTGGTGCCACACCGCCGTCCTCCATGTCCACCACAGGTGCACCTGTTACCACTACCACCCTATCCCGTGTAGTTGGGGGCAGGTGCAGTTCCTTCGCCATGCTTTCCACCACCGTTTCTGTGCCAGCAGGGACCAAGACCATCGTATCCGCTGATTCCCCCTCGGCCACCGTCTCTACTTGGAGTAGAAACTCACCCTTGGGTGACTTAATCACCAACCCATCCATGCCCACAGTAACAGTTCGGGGGTGGCGTACCAGACGGGGGGATGTGGCCTCCGCATGTCCTCTCTCTCCCGACGGTTTGGCCTGATCCTCCCCTGCCCTCCTCCGTGCTCCCGCAGGCGGAGTCTGCATAAGTAGTTCTTCTGTGCTCCGCCGACTCACTCCCCCCGCCACAGGAGATATAAACACATCTTTCGTAAGGTCACTGAGTCCACTCTGCTCCTCTACTACCACCTTCTTCTTCTGTGAGGACTTACCCCTCTTCTTGTCTTTCTTTGGTACTTCAGCGGCCCTCTTCTCCGCCTCCTCCTGCACCTGTCTCTCTTGCTCTAGTTTAAGTTGGCGGGCCCGCTCCGCCTCCTCCTCCCTTTGAATTCTGGCTTGTTCCTCTCTCCTCCTACTTTCTTCCTCCGCCTTCTTTTTCCTCCCCTCAGCCATGACTTCTCTGAATTTCTTTTCCAGCTCGGGGCATCCCTTTACCAAGGGGGGAATATCAACTTCCTCCTCACCAGGATCTTCCCCGTCGGGGGTCTTAGTAGCCTGGGGGGGATCCACTCCTTTGGGACCTCTGTCCTCCACTTTAGTTGGCGATTGGGGGGTGGTCTCTGCCTCAACTAGCGTCGGCTTGGGTCTATCCTCCGACAGTTGGTACGGCGGGGGTTTATCTGGGCTACTATCCAAGCCCCCTGTTATCTGAAAGGAGTTTTCTTTAGTAGGGGACGAGTCAGCTTCCTCCGCACTGTTGGCCCCTGATACATCCTCATACTCCACAGTCTTAATAAGCGATCGGGGAATAGGTTCCCCAGCCATTATAGCTTCATATTCTTTCTCTATGCTTTGTATGTCCAATTTATCCACCGGCAGGTCCCTCTCCAGTCTATTTAATCTCTTAGTAGGTGTCTCCCACCCTTGACTGAATATTTCCATGATTCTATCTAGTACAAAACGGAGCTTTTTGTCTTCCTCTTGGGACAGCAGGTATCTCCCCGACTCCTCCTCCCGCTTTATGTCCACCAGGCTCCTTTCCCCTCTCTCCCTGTCTTCCCCCTCCACTGCTGAGTCTTTGCGGGGTGATTTTCTAGGTCGTTTCTCCGGCGCACCTCCCTCCCCCTCCAGAGGCCGCTTGGCCCCCTTCCCCGCACTTCTGGTCACTACCCCGGTGTCAGGGAGGCCCTCCCTCTCGGTGGGACTGGGTAGCCCGACCAGACTCTCCAGAAAGCGAGAGGCCTTAGCTACCTCCTCCTCATCTTCTGAGCCCAGACGGATTCCTGGTGATAGTAGTGACGATATGGTCGATGCCGGGGTCGCCCCGCCCCGTCCCTCGGCTGAAGTTCCGGGCTTGGCCACGTCCCCCACCTCTCCTTCACCGGCGGTGCTCCCCTGAGCCGATCCGGTGGCAGACTCCCCTGTCTCGCTTGGAGTGTCCTCGGCCAGCCCCACAGGTAATAATTTGGCCTCCCCCGGTGGGCTCCACGGCCACAGCTCCTTGTGGCCACGCTGGGCGTGCCGGAGAAAGTCTATCTTTGGATACCATATGTTCACACCCGGGGCACTGGTAGCCCGGCTGATATTCACTGTGCGAGTTCAGGTGCCGGGTCATACCATACTTGGTCGGACACCGCCCCGTCTTCTTCCGCCGGGGCAGTCTCCATGGCCAGCTCCGCTTCTCCCCCTACAGCCACCTTCAGAGAGTCGAAGTGCACTATCCGGGTTGTCCTCTCCTTCTTAATGCGGTAGACTGCCTCCCCTGTCCTCCCCACCACTTCCCAGGGTCCCGTCCAGTAACTTTGCAGTTTGGGGGACAACCCTCTTTTCTTTAGGGGATGATAGTAGAAGACCTTCTCTCCTACCCCTATCTCCCCCGCCTTGGCTCGAGCGTCGTAGTTGCGTCTCTGCCTCTCCACCGACTTCCCCAGAGTTTCTCTGGCTACTTGATAGGCTTTGGTCATGAAGAGGTGCAACTCCGACGGGTAACCCCCCTCCCCTCTTGGTTGGGCCAACGGGTATATCAGGTCCAGGGGCACCACTGTCTCCCTACCCAACATCATGGCATTAGGCGATAACCCGGTGGTTTAGTGTGCGGAGGAGCGATAAGCTGCCATAACAAATGGGAGCTGCCTGTCCCAGTCTCGTTGATCTGAGACTACCACTGTTGCCAATAGCATCTCAATGGTCCTGTTGGCTCTCTCCACCATCCCATCACTTTGTGGGCGGAAGGTACAGGTCCTGGTTTGGCGCACTCCCAGCAGAGCGATGATTTCTCTGAATAGCCCCGACTGGAAGTTCTTCCCTTGGTCGGTGTGGATCTCCACCGGCGCCCCCAGCCAACAGACGAACTCCTCCACGAACTTCCTAGCTACCATCGGTGCCTCCTGATTAGGAATAGCATACGCCTCTGCCCACTTGGTGAAGTAATCCGCTGCCACTAGGATAAACCGGTTCCCCGCACTAGACGGTGGCAGGGGACCCATCACGTCCAATGCCATCCTCTGAAGGGGTAGCCCGGCCCCTACATGCCCCATGTTAGCCCTGTGTGGAGCCGGTGGAGGCTTCCTCCGAGCACAGGGTTCACACTGAGAGCACCACAGGATTATGTCCCGCCGAAAGTCAGGCCAATAATATCCCCCCTGCAGGCGGCGTAACGTCTTATTCTGACCCAGATGGCCCGCCAAAGGTTCCCCGTGCACCGTCCTCAGCACCTCCTCTCTTTCACCGGCGGGACCGCGATTTGGAAACACCTTTGCCCTGCTCGTGTCTCCCACCAACGCCCTAGAACCCCTTTTTCTTTGGTTAGCCGGCCTAGCTGTGCAAACCAGGCCCTAGTTTCATAGTCCCAGCCTCGGCGCTCACTCTCATCAGGTAATTCATTGGTAGCCATCCATCCTGCAACTTTACTAATCATTTTGTCTTTCTCTTGCAGTTCCTCCCAGGACTCGGCCGCTGGAACATCAGGACCCTCCACCGTCGGCGCATCCACCCCCGCCCGCGCAGACTGTTGTGATTGCATTACTACCTGGCAGAATGTGGCCTCTTCCTCCTCCTCCCTCCCACACTGGGAGCAGGGTCGCCGGGAGAGACCATCTGCGTTACCATGGAGCCTTCCCGGACGGTGGTGGATGATAATGTCATATGTGCTGATTATCTGGAGCCACCTGGCTAGTTGCCCCTCCGGTTCTTTGAAGTCTAGCAGCCACCTCAGAGAGGCATGGTCGGTTCTAACCACCACAGGCCACCCCACCAGATAATGGCGGAATTTCCGGAGTCCAAAAACAATGGCCAGCAGTTCCCTTCTTGTCACACAGTAATTTCTCTCGGGTTTAGTTAGGGTGCGGCTGCCGTACGCTAGGACCCTTTCACCGCCCTCCTGCTCCTGGCCGAGCACCACCCCCAGCCCTGTGTCACTGGCGTCGGTGTCCATGACCAGCTGGCCATCAGGTCGGGGGAAAGCTAAGATGGGTCAGTCGGTCCTTTAGCTTTGCGAAGGCCTCCTCACAGTCGGGGGTCCACTTGAACGTCCTGCCCTTCTCCGCCAGAGCGCTCAAGGGCTTTGCTATGGAGGAGAATTCAGGTACAAACGCCCTGTAATATCCTGCTAACCCCAGGAAGCTGTGGACCTCCGACACCCCCGTCGGCATGGGCCAGGACTTCACAGCTTCTATCTTCTCCGGGTCAGTGCCTACCCCCGCTTGACTCACTACGTGGCCCAGAAAAAGGACTCTCCGCCGCGCCAATTGACACTTAGAAGGTTTAATCTTGAGCCCCGCCCCTTCCAATCTCTCCAACACTTCCCCCAACCGGTGCAGGTGTTCACTGAAGGTGCTAGAGAACACAACGATGTCATCCAGGTAGACTAAGCAGGTTCTCTATTGGAGGCCACGCATGGCCACTTCCATAACACGCTCAAAGGTGCCGGGAGCGTTACAGAGACCAAAGGGCATTCTTCTAAATTGATACAAGCCTCGGTGGGTAGAGAAGGCTGTCTTTTCCCGGTCCTCCTCCTCTATATCTAATTGCCAATAACCACTGGCTAGATCCATGGAGGAAAACCAGGCCGCCCTGGCCATGGTGTCGAGGCAATCCTCCACCCGGGGAAGAGGGTAGGCATCCTTCACTGTGGCAGCATTCAATTTTCTATAATCAACGCAAAATCTCATGGTCCCATCTTTCTTCTTCACCAGCACAACGGGTGAGGCCCACGGACTGATAGATTCTTCTATTATCTCCGCCTCCAGCATCTTGTCCACTTCTTCTCCGATCAACTCCCATCTGTGAGTGGCTAACCGTCTGTTTTATCGGGGGATGGCTGCCGGTATCAATGCGGTGCTTGGCTAGCGTGGAATGGCCTCTGTCGTCTTTTCCCACTTGGAATGCCCCAAGATGCCTCCAGAGCAGCTCCGCCAGCTCCCTCCGGTGGTGGGGCTCAGTGCCCTCTACCAAATCAGCTATCACCGTCTCCTTCTCCGATTCCCCTGGACCCTCCACCATTCTACACCACTGTCCTCCTTCTTGGGTATGTTTCCTCTGGTCTATTCTTTGTAAGGCTCCCAGTGTCATCTCCCGGTAGATGATGACTGGCTCTCTTCCGGGGTTGAGGACCCTAACCCACGCCTCCCCTTTTTGCGGTCGCAACAGGCTCCGCCCTACCAGAAATGGCGGTTCTCCTTTATGGCCAGCCAGGCCCTCTACCAGCCCTTCCTCCCCCTCGTCCCACGGCCCGTCCACCGCCCCTTCCAGTATGGTTTCTTCTCCGGCGGCGAGGACTGCAGCTCTCACGCTCACAATGCGGCAGAGGTGGTCTTCTTTAGTCCATACTAACCGTTCCCTGGCCACGTCAATCATCATACCATTATCTCGGAGGAAGGCAGCCCCCAGTATCCCCTCAGTGCCTATGTCACCGATGACGAAGACGGCCTCCGTCGCCCTTCCCCCCAGCGTCAGTTGTGTAGAAATTTCCTCTTTTAGTGCCATGGGCCTGCCATCCACCGCATACACAGTCTCCCTGGTGGGCCTTTCTCTCCCTTTTCGTCCGTGCCTGTTCCACCATCCTTCGGAGAGTAGATTAAGCGATGCCCCAGTATCCACCAGTAGTTGCACCGACGCCCCTTCAAGCTCCCCTTCTACTATCACTCCGCCTCCGACTCTCTCCTTCCTTCCCTGTACTATATTACGGGGGCCATGTTCACCGACCTGTACCCAGCCCTGGGTAGAGGTCGATATTAGTTTTCCGCCGGTGCTCCTTCCCTCTTCTGTACGGGCCTGTCTTCGCCCCTCCTACTCCTAAGGGGGCACTCCCTTTTGAAGTGACCCTCCTGCCCGCAGCCAAAGCAGGCTGTACTGCTCTTCTTCTTCCTCTCCTCCGGAGGGGCCTGCCCCAGCTTCTTTACTAATTGCTCCACTAATTCAGCCATCCGATCCATTTTGTCGGTGTTAGTCTTAAGATGTTCATTAACTGACGCATCAGCCGCCCTCATCTTGTTGTGACTAGCCTGCTCCACCGCCAGATAAGCCTCGGCTCCGACGGCCGTCATCACCGCCATCTGTAAGTCCTTTGGCTGGGACTGGTAGACCCACTGCCTCAGGGGATTACTCAGGCAGAGTAAAAACCTGTCCAGTGCCAATGTGTCGGTTGTACGGGCGTCAGCCTCCGGGTAGGCTAGCCGGGTATACTTCATCAAGTCCTCTTGGAGCTCCTGTAACCCCTCCCCCGGTCTCCTAGTCCTTGTCCGGAGAACCGCCTTGTATGTCTCCTCCTGGTTAGTGGGCTCGAACCTCTCCACTAGGGCTCTCCGAAGTTCGGCATAACCCTCTTCCGTGGCTGGTTTCCGCCCCATCAACAGACAGCGTGCCGCCCCCGTCAGGCTCAGGCCCAAAAACATTCCAGCCTCCGCCGGGCTCCAACTGTTGACTTTGACACATAAATCAAAATGGTTAAGGTAATCAGCCAAGTCCGTTGTACCGTCATATTTAGTGGGCTTCACAACAGGTTTACTTTTGGAACCTCCTTCCCCGTCGGCTCCGCCATTTCCTCCCAACTTCTCCAACGGCTTCGCACTTCCTTCTCCGCCAAGGCCCTCCACCGGCGGTGCACGGGACGCCATCTCATCCTTTCTGTCTAAGTTTCCCACCTCCTCCTTCCACGTTTTCGGTAGGTGTCCTCTCTGTTTATCCTGTTTGGATAACAGCTCCTCCGCCGGCCTATCTGTTCCTTTACGTCTGATAGTTACTTCCTCGTCAACTACCTCCAAGAAGGTTCCTCTCACACCTAGTGCCTCCGCCCCTTCCAGATCACCAAAGTCCGGTTCCTCTTTCAACGGATCCATTTTCTTGTGCGTGGGGTCGAAACACCGCTGTCACCAATGTAGCGCCCCGAACCCCCGTCGTCTTAGCTCTATGAAAAGGACCACGAAGACTCCGTCAACTTTGATATCAACACTGTTTATTGCCTGGCTTCTGGCCACACCATCTAATCTGTCGGTGAATCTCTCCTCTCCGTATTCACACTTGGGGGCAAGCCTTGCTATGTGTCTCGACCAGTGCGTAACCTGGACTGACTGTCGGAGAAACATAACCACTATATATACGCTTACCATTTCACCGACGCTGGCACCGTTTAACATGGTGCCAGCGCCGGGAAACACTCCCCCGAGCACCGCCAGGGTTGCTCGCTCCTAACGTGACTCCGGGTTTGGCGGGTTCCACGCCCCCATGCCAGGATGGTTTTGCTTCCACCGCCTCCCCTTCGGTCTACGCCACTATATATATATATATATATATATATATATATATATATATATATGTATATATTGTAAATGCATGTAGGATACGGAGTGAGTTCAATATTGAGTAGCCTAAGGTGAAAGGGATTGCTTTTTTGTGAATGTTAGACTTGGTACTAGAGAAGTGCATTCAGGGATTAATTCTTGGACCGATTGTAAACCAGTTAATCTTGTTGTTGGGCTCTTGTGGTGTGAGTGTGTTGACCCTCCCTAGAAGATTTACTTGCCGGTTATATGATCTAATAAACTACATGCTTAGCTTTTAATGTATGTTATGGGAACGCACGAGTGGGTTTATGGGTTAATTATTAACCCATAAACCCACAAGTGCGATCCCATAACATACATTAAGGCGTTTATCGAACATATTTCTCCATTTTCAATTTCTTACCTTATAACCCAAGATTTAATCCAGGAGAAGACATTTTGTAAGTACATACTATCTGCTCGCTTTGCCAACCCGCCATGGCCATGTTGTCACTCTGTCCGACATACCTCCACCTTTACACTCATTTTTCGGGTATAATCCAAGCATGTCAAGTCCCATACTTCTAGCAGCGCCAAATATACGATCTCTAGTTGGTGTTTGCCTACATTTTGTATCCATTTTCTTATAAATAAATAAGAATCCATTGATTTTCCATACTGATCCAAAGCACACGGCCCGGTACACGGCCATTTCGTCTTGTTGACGAACCGGGGAGGTGCCCGGATATACCTGACCTACTTTCGGCTGAAGAACTGGGTCGGCAAGCCACAATGGCGGGTCCCGACTCGTATCCCTATGGAAAATCAATGGATTCTTATTTATTTCGAAGAAAATGGAGAAGTTAGGCATGGCATGTTCATCTAGGATATCTAAGGATGGTTCTCTGTTAATAACTCCACCTGGCACCATTGAAATCTATGCTAACGAGGTGTGTAAACTTCAGGTATGTCGAAATATTTTTTCAAATACTCCATGGCCATTGGATTCTAGCACCGGTTGGCTTGGTATGGTGGACAGCGAGCTTGCCTCCTGCCCCAGCGGCCGGGGATCGATTCCCCGTTGAACCTGAACGGTTTTAACAGGAAATGTATGGAGGAGTTGACTTTGTATACTTCTCCAATTTATTAACATGTCCGGATTGAAACCAGCAGCTTCTTGAAGACGAAGAAAAGGTCTGAGAGTGCGTTATGGCTGGATAAGGAACTGGGGTTATGAGCAAAAAAGCACTGTTGAGGCCCAGATAGTTAGATAATGCTAATTAACTTTAGACTGTTTTCTATCCAACTCGCCCATCATTTGTATATATTCATCTTTTGTATATATGTGTACCGTTATGTTGACAGTCTGCTCCTCTGCAGCTAAATGTGGGTAAAGCCAATAAGGTTCTTAATATGATAATGTGTTCTTGCTAACTAGGAGTAAATGGGTTTTCTGCTTGGATGATTCCCATCATAAATTGATCGGGTAGATCATGACATGTTGTACTCTTTGTTGTGAACGATCAAATAAAAAATAAAAAAATCTCCCTTTGTTTGACAAATAATCAATACCAATGTAATGTATCATAATATAATGAAACTGCAATGTCCGCAAAATATGTCGATGTTCAGACACCCCCAATCACTCTGCACCCCCTCCCCCGCACACTCTGCCTGATGAGAGTGAAACTGAGTAAAACTGGACCATGTAGCTGCAGGGGGAACGGATGGGGTTTCATGAATGAAATCATTAACCTGGTGGGATATGACGAACATCCGACTTGAGTAAATCTACTGTCTCTGAGGTGATAAACAATGAAATTAAATGAAGTAACCCAATGATTTGTCTTTTTTATATAATATTTTATTTTCTAAAATTATTCTTCCGCACATTATTCCGATGTCACGAAGAACATTGTTTGAAGCTCAACAGCTATACATACAATATACACTCTGACCATATACATAGATACATTGTCCTAGTCTTGTACAAAATTAGCAAGGCATTTTGCTAAATGACAAGTCCGAGATAATTCAGTAATACTAACGCGCATTTCCAATCTTATCAGTACAATGTGTGAAATTATTAAGCAGTACAACTCAATAGTGAGAGATTAGAGGGTATATTTCATTGATGTGCCATCCCTACCCCTACCCACCCAAGAATGCAGAATGTCCACTTTGTACATGTTACCATTCCCTCTCCCTATTTGGTTTGTTTTAGTCTTGCTATAGTGAGGAATTACACCCATCTAACCCTATTTGCGGATGAATGTGTAAAAACTCCTCTCATCTTTTGTTCCCCCCTGTAATTCAGTTTCTATATATAGTGAATGTGTGTTAGTGTGTGTGTGTGTGACCCGAGTCAAGCATATTTCTAATCAATGCATACATTCATGGAAGAAACCTTGATTCACAACTGACTGCACCTCATGTTTTTACACTGTTTCTATGGTGTGTATGAACCAAACCCCAAGTAGACCAGCATAGCTGGTCTTTTAACTGACACAAATGAAAAGAAGTAGAAATGCATTTATAATCAACAGCAAATAATAAATTACTTGTGTGCAAATAAAAAATCAGACATTCCCTGTTTGAGTAGCAGTGCAAGCGACACCTGATAAAATATATATACAAATACAATTTGGCCGTACATTAATCAGTCACATGTTGTGGGCTGCAAACACAACTGATGGACAGGAGCGAGTTACCATGGATATAGGGTAGGTTACCATGGTTATAAAGCAAGAAACTAAGGATGTTGACATAGAGTGTGTCCAAGACACCGCCGAGTTATTTGAACGGTTTCGATGTAGACTGGGCTAAATCAAATGCAATGATATCAAAATGGGAAATCATCCACTCTGGTTAAGGTATTGTAGAGGGCCAATTTACTCCCATCAAATATATGACTGGTGATTTATACTGTGTCTATGTGTCGTATGGTATACAAATTGTTTTTTGAGGGGTTGGTATTATTCTCAGTTGGATGAACCAGGTTTGACGAACAATGATCCAAAGTCCAAAGACACATCTCAAACTACAATGATCAACCTGTATATACTGAAATCAATATTTACATTGCACAGGCGGAGTCATTCAGATACAATTTGGTACCTGTGTCAGTGAATGCAAAGGAAAATTATTTACAACTATTTTATCTTTTCCAATTAATCCTATGTGAATCTCTTATATTTCAATCTTGGTTGTTGTTCATCTGGGTAAGTAGCATATTCTCATTAAACACGAACACTGAGTGTCCAGTTTCTCTAAGCAACTCATGATGTACAAAGTAGAGCTATTGCTGTAGATGTCGGTTATAAATTAGTACATAGTGATCAACTATCGTAATGAAAGGAGGTATCCATGAAGAATTTAGCAGTTGCCACGTTCAACCCTTTAGGGACGCGATGTTGCCTTAAAGTAACCTTTTGTCTGGATGCACCAAAACTTAACAATGTCAAACACTGTTTTGTTGTGTCATACTGAGCCTGCAGGAGTGTATCAACTCTGCATCGTTAGTATGGCATCTCTGAATGTAATGTTGTGCCAGTGTTGCTTCATGGTTCATCAAAACAAAAGGACAAAGTGTATCATAATGCAGCACCATGTGGCCCTTAAAGGGTTAAATAACAGAAAACTAACACATGGCCCCCTTCTACCATGAATACATCGCTTCATCGACTACACCTGTAAATACTGGGTATTACTTTCTATGAACTGGCCGATGTATTTATCAATTTCTCTTAATAGACTACCCGATACATGTATCTGCGCTGCGACTGCTTGCACACTTGTAACTGTTTCTCTGCATCATAATTTTCAGGACTGCCTTTTTTTCCCATTAAGTAACAGAAATTCACTGGGAACGTCAATATAATCACCATTAGTCTACTACTCAAGTTTAGTCACCTTGTCCCGACTACCTTAGTACCCGCTTACTGGATTTGCCCTAAGTATTGGGACTACCACTGGAGCCAAATATTATTAAGTTTTCCTTGTAACATATCAGTAACTTGTACTAGCTGGACACATCCGTGAATATTCTTTGCTAGCTTCAGGGATACAAAATGGAAGCAACTGAAATGGCACAATTAGAAGCCGGTTTATCGATTAGGTTAGTTATAGAAACAAAACTTACTTAAAGTGTTTTTGTGAGATGCCCATCAAGTATGAACTATGTTATTTTGAGTAAGAGTCTCTCTTTATCAAGGAGTTGATAACACGATCTACCATAACCAAAGAAGCTTTGTGGTGGGAAACAGGGTATTTAACCGTTTAAGTAAAATGAGGATTTGAAGTAGAATATTGTCACTTGGATCGATTTATCACATAATAAAACATAGGAATACACCATAACAGTTGTGAATAGTATGTTGCCTTTAGGGACAGCAAAGACTAAGGTTGCAACAAAATAAAATAGAAAAAAAGATGCACTCATTTGATTTCAAGGCATGGCTATTAGTTACCACACTTACGTGAATAAAACCCGAGTGGCTATGCTAAAATATTTAAAAACATGGGAAGTGTGTTTGTGCGACAACTTGAGTCATTGAGAGGCAATATACCAAGAAGTGAGCTTTTGGCATGCGATGTGACAAGTCCCCCTACATTGTGGTAATATCGCTACATGTGAAAGACATCGTACTCAACATAAAGAGAATCCACACCTACATGATTAAATGCATAGTTCAAGGGGATTACCAAGAAAGGGATGAGATGAAGTGTTTGATGGAGTGCGCTGGTTAAATTGAGCAATGAGGTAATTGGGGGTGAAGTTTCACTGTTAATGCCCTTTCTAGAAAGTTGACCTCCAAACCATTATTCTCTTCAACTTGAACGGACCTCACTTCACTTCATACTTCAGGTGATTGCCTCGCAATGTCTCAACGGCGAGGTCAAAAAACTGTCTCCAATCATCTTCCTTATCATAATGACTGCCAGGGTTATATTTTTATGGGTGAATACAAAGTACACCAACAGAAAAAAATCTAAAATGGATCAGGTATAAAATGAACCGTAGGATTCGCATAGACCACAAATGCCTTTCTGCCCTGGCAGATGAAGTTGAAACATGAAGCTAGAGTTCTTTGTACAAATAAACGTGCTCAGTCAGGTCCATGGCTTTTATATGCTTGGTGGGGTCTGAGACTGTCACTTAGTTATTCATAACAAACATGGTTGTCCATATCTAACAATAGGTGGCACCATCAGGTACATATATATACATAGCTGTGATTCCTTCACCATGGGGTGAAGCTACCTCACATGCAGCGGTGCCTTACTGGCATTCACAATGGGAGGGATTATTACAGGTGAATGATGACCGCTTTTACTACATTCAGGAACTTACTACACAAAGTGGTACAAAAAGAGAAGAACCCAGTCTAATCATATCGGTATCCTCCACGCGGAGAATACATATGGGGGGTGTATATGGGGCACTCGCAATGAGGGATGAAACATCAGATGGGATTCAGCCTATTCATACCATACAAATTAGTTTCAGTCAGGTTTTGTTACATTTACATCCTAACCACACATTTTTTTTTGAACGAGAATGATTCCAGAATCATGCACACCACAAAATATTTTAAGCAGCCAGAACCATATGCGCCTTATCAGGATTACACATCCATCTCAGAACGCCTTCTTTTCACAATGGTTTACGATGATGTTAATTTCTTTCGAAACACTCTATTGTTATGTCATGTAAAGCAACATGTTGTGCCATGTCTAATGTAACGTTGGTTGGACAGTGGGATTCACACCTTGTATTCCAAGTGAAATGAAGACCAGCCTTCCCCAACAGCGCGATGAGTACATCTTTCTCCTGTTTTGTATCCAGTTTCCCCCACCCTGTAAACCCATACCTGAATCATCAATTTGTATCTGAAATTAGATTCAGGTCAAGCCTTCAAGCTCCCCCTCTGGAGTAAAGTCCTAGTGTCCTTTGCACAATGCACTTTGAGGGTAGATTGCAGGAAGGCCATAATCCTAAGTCTCCTACATGGATACACTATTTTACAGAAATAACCCCAAGCCCGACCCTCTGATATTTAATTTAGTTAAACACTGGGGAGACTCCCTTGGCTGACCCAGGCGGTACTATGCTTTGACCAAGAGCAAGCATGCCACCAATATGGCCATTGGCAATGAGGACGCTGGCCTTTCGAGAACAAGCTCTGGCGGGACACCGTCGCCACTGCTGGTTCTTGGTGGTCCTGGCTCCTTTTCCTGCTGATTTGGTAGCTGCTGCTTCTCACCGCGGTCAGCAGACGGCGTGCCAGTGGGTGATGGAGTGTATGAAAGAGAAGAGTCTATGTACAGTGACGGATGGCGCAGCAGTCACGACTTGGCATTTGATGTGAGCCATGTTAGCCCCTCATACAGCCC
Organism: Acholoe squamosa; assembly: GCA_949317995.1. Classification (NCBI taxonomy): domain Eukaryota; kingdom Metazoa; phylum Annelida; class Polychaeta; order Phyllodocida; family Polynoidae; genus Acholoe; species Acholoe squamosa. Next base: position 22,930,914 of record OX439044.1, read on the forward strand.
ATCCCCTGTCGTAGCACATGACGGCTGCACATACCAATTTCGATCTCGTATCCTTGTCAACCCAAGCTTCTCTTGGATCTCGTGTGGTTTCATTGCTGGAAAAAATAATGGTCAATTTGAGAAATCTACACTTTGCTGTCTACTTCTGATACAATTCCAGTACCTATACCAGTACTTTGATTGTTTCATGTTGCATTTTCACGAAATTTTCTTCCTCTGCTTGATAAGTTGCTATTAGCACAACAGTTACTTGGACCTATCGCAGCTCAGAGCATTCTTCCACTGTAACACAGAGATCATTGAAATAAAATTTCTACCACTCACCATCTGGCAGGTCTTGCTTGTTGGCAAATATAAGTATGATAGCATCCCGCATTTCTCGGTCATTGATGATCCGGTGCAACTCTTGACGAGCCTCATCAATACGATCACGATCTGCGCAATCCACCACGAAGATAAGTCCTTGTGTACCCGTGTAGTAGTGACGCCACAATGGCCGAATCTTGTCCTGTCCCCCCACATCCTGAAAGTACCCCAAGAAGACATTATTTTAATAGGAAGTTACTGAAGTCTATAAAGTATATACTTTCTGTACCAAGTCAATTTCTGTTGGTTAGCACATGCTGTTATGTATATACCTATAGTAATCGATATGATTGTTCTCGTGCATCTATCGGTTACTTTTGACACAAATCATGGGATACCTTTGTCAGTATGGTACATTTAGCCCTGCTTTTACTTACACCGACCATTAATCATAATACAGAAAACATATTACAATCTGAAATATGGACCTAATAATGCTTAAAGTGTGAACAGAAGTCAATTTGTACTTACCCATACATTAAATTTGACATTTTTGTACGTGACTGTTTCTACATTGAATCCTACTGTAGGGATGGTGGTCACTGATTGTCCTAGTTTTAGCTTATATAAAATAGCTGTAAACAGGTTAAGGAAATATTGGGGATAAAAATAATCATCTTTAAATTATGAAATAATACTGGACTTTTACCTCTATATTCTGCACCAAATTTAATTCTATTTAGCATTCTAACGTATTCAGCACACAATTCTATATTCAACTTCAACTAGAGCTGGGATACGAAGTAATAGTCTAAATGCATTTAATATCACATGGTCAGTCAATTGATTGGGCAAATGATAATTATGTTTTCATCATTCCAAACACGAACAAGTCCCTGTTATGACCTCCCTGCAGATAGTTGACATTGCAGGAATAGCTTATCAGATACGGTGAAAATTACCTGTCACTGCTGTGCCATGAGAATACCTTATCACTGAGCTTATCAATGAAAGGTTACTGGCACTGCACCGACAGCTCTGAAATACCAACTACACTGCTCAGTGAAGTGTAATGCTGCTATGACATAACCATGGTGTATGATATGTGTCAATGATATGGAACCCTTCACCTAGTTAATGCCCAACCTACAATGTCCACATCGGTAACCAAAGGATACACGTTTTACCAGACATGTCGAGGCCAAGCACAAGTATACGCACCTCGTCATTACCCATGAGCTTTGATACATACTTCCCCATGTTTCTGTCCAGGTTTCACTAGTCCCCTATCCTTAATGACGTGTCATAGAAAGTCCCTGTCATTCCTCAACATATAAATATAGGCTTACCCAAGAAATAAGGCTCATAGCATTCTCCTAAAGTCATGATGCGGCTTATATGCAGGGTTTTACGGTACGATTAACACATTCCCCCAAACTCAGGGAGCGCCTGCTTTACCAGATATGGTATTTACATTTATTCTTTAGTGATGAAACTATCTCCCTCAAGCCCAAATAAATCATCTATTAATTGTGTAATACTTTATAAATCCTATATCCTAATAGGAAACTCCAGTACACATTGCTGACATGGTTACAACAAATACCATCTACAGCCATAGTTTTGTGACGTGACCTGGCACACTTTCTTTCGACATTCCAACACGACCTCGGCACTATATACACCCCCAGTGCGATTTCTTGTCTCACATTGTGGCCTCTTGTTGTATATGTTACGTAAATGTTCACCTTCCAATTATGAATAACTGTCGGGTAAATCACTGTAGATATTCCCGTCAAGTCAACTATTAACTCTCAATGTGACTGGTATCCTGTCAAAGTACTCTGTGACAAGGTTCCTGTTGTAATTAGTGAGGTAGAATCGTGATAAAATCCATCCTTGGACACATCACGGTCATGGAGCTGTTTTCATTCACAACTTTTGACATGTTATCGTAGAATGTAAAATGCTTTATTATGCATTGAAGTCAAGCAAACTGACTTACTATTGAGCCATTCATTCCCATAGTCTGGTTTTATTCATACAAACATCATGTAGCGTCAATTAGACCCCTGTGAAGTATGTTATGGGTGTTTGATATTTTCCTGATGATAACCCTAGCTCATCCAGTAACACATTAACATGAGGTTAGTTACAAATGTCCTCTTTTTCATAGAGAATCTGATCGATGAGCACCTCACAATAGGAGTGATTGATACAGGTTTCAAGTTGTATATTGTAAGTGTTTTGTAGAGTGGGGTCAGGCTACATCTTACTCGGAATCGAAAGGGGTGGGGTGGGGCTGCCTTTCCTTTCTCGGCAGCCACCCTCCGCCTACCTCCCGGCAACCCCAGGTCCTTGTGCCGACAGACTGACACCTGCTAACAGGGTAGGAGTCACACAACAACCGTATCCTGGTGCTAGGGTATATATTGCTGGATGATGGACCAGTGATATCATCCAACTAGTCCAAACAGCCCAGACGTATGTGTTCCTCCCACTCTGCTATATAGAAACTGAGTAGATGTGTCAGGGTGAGGGGAATAAGGGCAGTGTGGGGTGGTACAATGTCGAGCTACTCCTCTCACTGGTCTGACAGAAGCCGGTCTGTCTTCGTGTCAGCAGCTGTCAGTGGGTGGTGACCTGCTCTCTCACACCATGGGGTGAGCTGCACACTGGGACCAGCTCATCCTATTGTCACTGCCTCTCCGACACCAGGCTCTATACACTTACATTATGATCCGATGTAGGAATGAAGTATCCACTATGTTAACAAGTACACGACAGAGCTGCTCGCAGAGCAGAGCTCTATGGCGCTGAGCTGCTCACCTCAGACCGGGACCGGCTTCCTTCTTTATTACCAACATCTGCTGCTCTAACCCCCACCCCCTCCCGCCCCAACACACACCTCCAACAGGCGGTAGGCACACACAGAGCCCAGCAGGGGTGAATCACGGCTGGGGCAGAAGGCGGGGGTGGGGGCGGGGGGATGCAGTGTCTACGTCACAGCCCTATGCAGACTCATTAGTGTAACTACAGAAACAGTACGGTACACAGACAACTGCGGGAGCAAAATAAACACAAACTGATACTGTCATTTGTACACCTATTTAGCTCCTACAATAGCTGGATATCATATTGCATATCTAACAGTTGGGTACACTACAGAGCTCCTCCTTTGGCCTACAGGAGAGGTGAGATATAAAATAGCATTCTTTAGATCTCACTGGGATACTTGTAATATGTCTCCCAACAATTATACTGATATCTTTATACGTGCAAATACAGCTGTATTTACATTAAACAGCTACATTTATGTATGAACACACAGGACATCTATGGATGTGGGATGTCGGCCCGGATGTATACCACTGTAAGATAGCACCACTCTTCGGTAATATGTAGACACATGTAAAATGTGCACATCTTTTTATTGTTGCAGGCCATTCCTATAATCAAGCAGGCCAGGTCCCACTCTGCCTACCGATGTCCTGCACCAGGTACAGGCCAGGTCCCACTCTGCCTGCCTCATGGTGACACTAGTGTTCTGTACAATGGAGCAGGCCAGGTCCCACTTTGCCTGTCTCATGGTGACACTAGCGATCTATACCAGGAGCAAGCCATGTCACACTCTGTCTCATGGTGATATTGATGTCCTGCACCAGGTACAGGCCATGTCCCACTCTGCCTGTCTCATGGTGTCACTTGTGTTCTGTACCAGGTACAGGCCAGGTCCCATTCTGCCTGTCTCATGGTGACACTAGTGTTCTGTACCAGGTACAGGCCAGGTCCCATTCTGCCTGTCTCATGGTGTCACTAGTGTTCTGTACCAGGTACAGGCCAGGTCCCACTCTACCTATCTCATGGTGACACTAGTGTCCTGTACCAGGTACAGGCCAGGTCCCACTCTGCCTGTCTCATGGTGACACTAGTGTTCTGTACCAGGTACAGGCCAGGTCCCACTCTGCCTGTCTCATGGTGACACTAGTGTTCTGTACCAGGTACAGGCCAGGTCCCATTCTGCCTGTCTCATGGTGACACTAGGGCCAAAAAAAAATAAAAAAATGTATGTTTCCGGTAACATGGTACAAAAAGTTGAGGTTGGTAAGTAGGATTTGTTGGCCGAAATATTGAGTTTTTATCATTGATAACGATCAATATTAGCTATCATACCTGCCAAAATGTATAAAGGTTCAGTATAAATCTAGGATTCCTTGCTTGGATGGAAGAGAAATCTTAAGATACGAAAAATATGAAATGGATGTGAAAAATTATGAATAATATTGAAAAAATTATGAAAAATTTCTTCAAAAATTATGAAAAATTTCTTCAAAAATTCTGAGGTCGGCTCTGTTTGGCTGAGGAAGGTCGGGTTACCGGAAACCAACCATTTTTTTTTTGTTTGGCCTAGTGTTCTGTACCAGGTACAGGCCAGGTACCACTCTGTCTGTCTCATGGTGACACTGAGGTTCTGCACTGGGAAGGGCCAACGTCCCTTCCCGACTGTCTCAATATGACATGTGCCCTGTACCAGGAGCAACAAGAGGAACAGTAGCCATGTCACAGTAGCCATGTTACAAAGGTGGCTGCAGGTGCTGAAGGAGGCAGCAGGAGGAGGCATGTATCCTTAATGCTCACCCCTCCATCTGCGTGCTGTGTCCACATCAGCCTGTGAATCACCAGATGAGTGGGCTGAAGGGTGCAGTGGGCATCGGGGTTGGGGGCTGGCTGAAGGGTGTTGATTCTTGCATTTGCCATAGGATATAATGTACCTGTTACAAGGTTTTTATATTTTCTTTTGCCTGTTACCCCCAGAATTTGATTTCAAGAGGGGCGGGGGGGGGGGGTATACACACAGCAGATACCGCAAACTCCCGCGTAGAAGACGCGCTACGCGTATAAGACGCACCCCAAACTCAGCACATGCATTTTCGCGTATAAGACGCACATTTTAAGGCTGAAATTTGTAAGATTAGTACATTTCTATAGTAAAATTACCCCTCGTATAAGACGCACCCTAAACTTGAAAAAATCCTATAAGACCCCCCAGGCATTTGTTTGGCGTAGAGGACGCGTCTTATATGCGGGAGTTTACGGTAGTTGGGGTCATGAAAAAGAATGTGTATATATATGAAGCATTTCTCAGTGTAATTCTGAAAATCCATATGGGAGAAATGCGTATAGAGGTATACTTTAATGCACTATTAAACGTGAGGGGCAGGTACTAAATCAGAATGTGGCACTTTATACCGATATGAGGAGTCCCTACTCTATTGTAGCCACAACCCAGGCGAGACGAGCATCCATATTACATGCACGAGGATGTAGATGCCTCTAGACTGCGTTATACATTCTTCATGGGGGAGGGGCGGACCCCTGTGGGGACTAGAGTGTGGTCTACCACCCCCACCAGAGGAGAACTACTGTATGCTTTACTACATACGAGGCACATTCTTAACCAACCACCCATTTTCCTTGTGGGAGCAAAGAATGCTGGCGGTCAATCAAGAAGGATCTAACCATTTCACTTAAAAACCCATTAAAAAAAAGCCCAGGGATGGAAGTCACTAAGCACCAAAATCCCCGAAATGCTCGAAAAGAACCCCTTAAATATAGGTTTTGTATAGGAATGTATAGGTTTTTGGAACATGAAAATCTCTGAAATCAGGGAAATCCCTGAAGACTTACATCCCTGAAAGCCCCAATGTTGAATTGAAAGCCTGGATGTAAAGAACACACCGACATCGCAAAGTTGCGCAAAGATGCTTAATGGCAGGACATATATTGAGTAGGCAGAATTACTGGGGTAGCTAGATCCCCAGGGGTGGATCTTCAACAGAGGTGGAGCATGGACTGAGGCAAGGCTGTGAGTCATTCTGAGTGAAGGGAGTGAGAGAAGGTTTGTGCGAATACCGTAAACTCCCGCGTATAAGACGCGTCCTCTACGCCAAACAAAATGCTGGGGAGTCTTATAGGATTTTCTGAAGTTCAGGGTGCATCTTATACGAGGGGTAATTATACTATAGAACAGTACTACTCTTACAAATATCAGCATTAAAATGTGTGTCTTATACGCGAAAATGCATGTGCTGAGTTTGGGGTGCGTCTTATATGCGCAACGCGTCTTCTACGCGGGAGATTACGGTAGCTCCCCTTCCCCCAACACACATGCACATTCTTAGTAGCATTGAATTATACATTATACAATAGGCACCAGTCTTTGGGACGATGACTATCTTGTCTTCTGTCAGAGTAAATTAATCAGTCTTCCCCTAAGTGTACTCTCTACCATAAATCATATCACTTATGCATATACCTTTTGTAAGTTATCGCACATGTGTTTTATATTGTATGGGTGAGGTTGGTGGTATTGTTTACTAGGATGGGTGATGATATCAAGACAAGTTAAGAATGGAGGGAAACACTGAGGGGGAATAAATTAATGCCATAAGGCCACACCAAATTAAATAGTTGGTCTATGGATTTCCCGCATCATTTTTTCAGAAATACAAATTTTTATTTTTTTTGAAAATTATTTTGTCTATGGATTGCGCCCACACCTTTTTCTGCAAAAATCATAATTTTTGATTCACGTAGAAATCAACATCATGATGACCTATTGGCATGATAACATGAAATGTATCATGTAAAAGCAAGGATAGCCTAAAATCCAGTTACAACTACAGTAGTGGGAATACAATCTAACACATAATAATAATGCAAACTGTATCTTGATCATGATCATTTATAATCCTGTATTCAATAGGAATGATTCCTAGAAGTGCCACCAGATGGAGCCAGTATACCATTTATATACACTTGCTATATCTTTGACTTAAGAATAGGTGTTCAAACTATGTTTAGATAATGTTTTGTTTTAAATTCATTCCCTGACATGCTATAACATTGATAGAATACATGAATGTATGAAAAGAAATCAAAAGAACTGATGATACAATGTTAGAGATAAGTTCTACTTCTGTCACACCTCATTTGTAGCATACAAAAAAATATATGATCAGTATCATACCCAGCCTGATCTCATGTTATCATCCCACCTCCCTATTAGACTAGGGTCCGGGCACAACGCCACAAGGGTAATCTCACTTCCATGTGGATACAACCCGCGGGACCTCTCACCCTTGAGTGTCGGCCGTAAGGAAGGCACGAGGTGAGATAAAATTCGAACAACAACAACAGCCTGATCTTAATTGAGATATGGGAAAAACACATGTATAAGGTGTAAAAACTGGCCAACTCCTTTCCTGGGAAATCTCAAAAAAAAAAAAAAAAAAAAAATCGCCCTCTCCACATCTGTGATGTGCAGAATCCATTGACAAAAAAAAATTTAATTTTTTTTCAAAAAAAAATTCGCCCTCCCTCTCCATAGACCAACTTTTTAATTTGGTGTGGCCTAAGGGTGTCTGGGGGTTAATGCTACACAATGCAGGAATCTCTGTCCGGCTGAGTCTGTGTTTAGACGAGTTGTTTTCATCACTCTCGCTTTTTTCAATGCGCGTGCTTACAGTAAGTGGGGTTTCTGATTGTAAACTCTTGTGTAAAAGCCGCACCCGTGGATAATCCACAACCCAGACTTTATAGGGCTACAGCTTAAAACTAAAAGAAGAAATTTGCTTGATGCATTTTCATTGTATTTTCTAGACCATACCATCACCTGTCCTCTTATAGTCTAGTATGGATTCTCAAGTCGGGGTATTTCCATGCATGTAAATGTTTACATATTTCCCTGCTTATCGGGTGAAAGGGAGAGTAGCACACTGAGCAACTACATAAGTACTGAGCACAGTAATGCACCAATGCGAGGACCTCTACAAACACTCTTACCCAGCCCCAAACCCATCCCTACCCAGCAGGTGACAGACAGGGCAGGGAGGGCAAGACCAGCCACACCCCTCATACTGGGTCCTTGTCCTGCAATCTTTCATTGCAGGACAAGGACCCCATTCCATTTATGGTGTACCGTGTATGTAATTGGGAAAAAGAATCCTATCAATTGGTCAATCTTTCATGTAATTTGAGTAAATGGAACATAAACTTTAGGTACAATCGAACTATCTGCTTTATAGGTCCGACCAGTATGCTTTTTGCTTATGTTGTAGATATTGTGGTCCTTTCATCTTTAATAAGTGCGTCTTAATATGGAGGTGGCGAAACGGACAGTATATTTTTTAATTATAACTTACTATTTTATTGTATCTCTACTTTTTAAGAAAATTCTTTTTTTATCCTGGCATTTGAAAGGCCCAATAATTTAACACCAGCATTAGTTTTCCTTTCATCAATATGCATGGATATAGCGTAATGTTTAATTCCGCCATGGAATTATCTCTCTAACAATGTATCATGGGCCTATATTGTTTGGATATGTGGTTGTTGGGGAGGGAGATGCCACTATACCCTTCAATATTCCAGTATGTCTCGACACAGCACTAATACGAGACGGATGCTTATTTGAGGCCCAGTACTTAAACGTGACAAAATATTTTGGTAGGGCATACATTACACGCCAACTCTTTTTAAATAAAACCGTAGTGTTGTAGATTTTAATAGAATAGTAGAGAATAGACCTGTGAGACATATTCGACTACGAGTGTCAACAAACATGTCACCTTTCTATTAGTTTTGCGGAGTCAGATGGCAGTGAAAATGCCATGTGCAGACATAAGTTCGGAAAAAGGATACTTGTCTTTCCGGCAGCATCTAGTCCTAACATGAGAATCCGCATCTCCTTATTGCCGAAGATCTTGGAGAGTAGCTTCCCCATGGTGGCGGTTGTGTGCTGGAGCCTGCCTCAGCCTCAATCCACCACCTGCAAAGAAAATGATAAAACATTTACTTTATAGTCATTAAAATAAAATAATTATAATTGTCAATACTACCAAGGGCATGATGCTATGTTTATGATTATTAGATTAACATGTTTGCTCTCCCATTTATGCCTTCCCCTCCGCCCAAAAGAATCTGTCCCAACAATTGACAGCCTGTTGAGCGCATTATCTAAAGATCCATGGAGGGCCGGTTTCCGCGATTTTCATTTTTCTTTTTACCAATCCCAACTCATCTGATGGGACCCCTCTCTATTCCGGCATAGCGGGATTATTATGGACCAATCAGAAAATTCACTTCATTCACTGCAGACTTTTCAGGGTGCATTTTGTGATACCTGGTATCTACCAGCTGGCTGTTATCAGTCCTTATCTTACAGATTACCAGATTCAGCAGGGGTCACTCCACTTAAGTGGTGTATACAAGGCGTGTTTTTCAGCAGGCTAGAGGAGACAAGACTACTGCACACATGTTTGCAGTTGTTTTGTCTGCTCAAAATACACTGTGTATACAGGTCTCAGAGAAGGAATTGGTTCCGCACTATAATTTAATGTAGCGCGAAATGCGATAGCACCCATTGGAACATGTTCATTTTCTAAAAATCACCCCAGAATTAATAGATACATCCTTCCTTCATAATATAGGCTGACTTAAAATATGAATTGACCACGAAAATTTTGAGCACTGGACTATAGCGTAAAAACACCCTGATTCTGCCTAAATCTGCACTGAATAAAATGTAGATTCACTTTTTCCAATTTAACCTTTGAAAAAATAGGTAAGCACTTTGAGAAATGCCCTCCTGGTATTTTATTCAAAGCAGCAAATGTTCAACAACATGTGTAGTGGTTTTATATTTATTGGCATTATTTTCAACATGGTTATTGACCATTCAGTGTGCCTGCAGTATTCACTTCTGACCACAATCGTATATGACTTCCGGTTTTCTGCGGGATTTCCTTCACTGAGACCTACTATTAATGGGCTGTGTGCATGTCTTGTCTATAATTGAGATTTTTATAATCCAATAGATGTTTTTACACAGGCCCCTAGGTTTTATGCTCCTTGGACTGCTCTATCTCATGATATAGGGTGCCTTTCAGGCCAAGTAATACCCAAAATCAGCCTGATTTCTATGTCTCTGTCCGAGGACACCGCCCTCTTCATCTTTGAGTCATTTTCATGACAAGCAGTGCCTCTAGGATTATCAAATTTGGCATGGATATTCTTTTGATTTTTCTCTATATTGTGTAAGTGTCCTTGTTGCAGTTTACTGTGGATATAATTGACAAATTATGAAAAATTGTAGAAAAATACATAAAAATCACTGCAAAAAGTACACAATATTCACATGCCATGCCTGGGAAGATTTATGAGAGTATGTAACATGGATACTGGGTAATACAATCCTACATTTCTAGATGATTTCAAGGAAATGTCCCAAAATATTATACCCTGGATAGTTTTCTTGAAGCGGTAGATATACCATTTGCGGTGTCAGTGCCTAACTTAACTAATACAGATGATATGTCAAAGCGCAAAAATAACCCCTCTCTGTACTACCTAGACTAGCTGCAAGTGGCCAATACTACACAGATATGAAATGCCTACCTTGTTAAGAATAAGGTAAAAATAAATCGGGCCTATCAAAATAATCTGCACTATGCCAGTGGCCCTAGACTGAAATGAACCTGCAGCGCGGCCTGCGGACCACTCCGACATCAATATAAACATGATTTTTCCTTGATTTTGGACACATTTTAGAGACCTATGAACACATTTTCCATAGAATTTGGCAAAAACAATCCTTCTTTAAATAATTAATATAGAAAAAAACTGATTTGAGGGGTATTTTCCTTTTTCATGCTAATCCCCCATATGCTTTAGGTCTCAGAGAAGGAATTGGTTCCGCACTATAATTTAATGTAGCGCGAAATGCGATAGCACCCATTGGAACATGTTCATTTTCTAAAAATCACCCCAGAATTAATAGATACATCCTTCCTTCATAATATAGGCTGACTTAAAATATGAATGGACCTCGAAAATTTTGAGCACTGGACTATAGCGTAAAAACACCCTGATTCTGCCTAAATCTGCACTGAATAAAATGTAGATTCACTTTTTCCAATTTAACCTTTGAAAAAATAGGTAAGCACTTTGAGAAATGCCCTCCTGGTATTTTATTCAAAGCAGCAAATGTTCAACAACATGTGTAGTGGTTTTATATTTATTGGCATTATTTTCAACATGGTTATTGACCATTCAGTGTGCCTGCAGTATTCACTTCTGACCACAATCGTATATGACTTCCGGTTTTCTGCGGGATTTCCTTCACTGAGACCTACAGGCTCAAGACAAATGTCTGCAGTTGTCTCCACTTGTCTGCAGATATCAAACATGTTTGAAAAATTTTGTCTGCTGTCTGCTCAAAATGTGCCGTGTATCAGGGGCAGCAGACTTGTTCTGACTAGTCTGCAGTAAATTGACCAATAAGGGCAGCCCTTTGAGTCATGTGATAAGTAGCTATCATGGGACTTCTGACATATTTAATCTAGTTTTGCAAATCTCCACCAGGATTTTACTCAAGACTTCAGCAGACAAGTCTGTAAAATGTGCATGTATCAGGTCCTGCAGACTCCTCCATACAAGCCACAACACAAACAGACATTTGCCTGTTGATGTTTTGTGTGGTCTAGTCTGCTCAAATCTGCACCGTGTATACACCACTTTAGGATCCCGCTAGCTGGGAACAGCTCTATGTCTACACAGCTTTAAAGACCCCCATTGAATCAAATCTCATTTCTCAAGATATATTAGTAACATACTTTTGTACCTTAGGCCACACCAAATTAAAACATTGGTCTATGGATTTTCCACTCCTGATTTTCCTAAATGGAAATTTTATTTTTAGTTGAAAAATATTTTGTCTATGGATTCCGCCCGCATCATTTTCTGGTAAATTGATTGTTTTTTTTTTTGCACAGTCCTTAGTGTCAACTAATAAAGGTACAACAACAGCAGACCACTCATTGGGATAGGTAAAGGTCTCCAGATTTGCACATTTCAGTGTCTATGCTGCATTTAGAACCCAAAATACATAAATTTGAGAAAAGGAGCCAAAAAAAAAACAAAAAAAAAAACACCCTCTTCACATCTTTGATATTGAAAACCCATAGACAAATACATTTTTTTTTTTAGAAAAATAAAATAAAAATGTTGCCCTCCCACTCCAGTTTTCAAAATTGAAAATCCATAGACCAATTATTTTATTTGGTGTGGCCTTAAAGTTTTTTTCCTAAAAAGAGGAAGATTAACATCTACCAGGTTGAAATGCACCACCACTAACCACTAAATGACACAATTCGAGGATGTTGATTCACAGCCAGCTGTATGAGAAGACTAACCGCGAGACTCCTACTCCAGGAAGAGCAACCACACCATTCAAAAAACAGGTAAATATATAGACAATTTATTTTTGCATCCTATTCAAGTTTTCATCGTCACACCATCGGTTCATATCCTGTTTTCAAATCAAATAATCATATGAATACTACCGTAGTACCGTAATCTCCCGCGTATAAGGCGCGTCTTATACGCGAATCAGATCGTTCATGGGTCTTGTACGCGGGAGCAAGGCTGCCTTGAGTTGGGGGTGCGCCTTATACGTGGGGTATCCCCAACTACCAATCCAACTTTGCTTGCTTTGCTTTGAATTTAAACCTCACCTATGTGCCTCAAGGACACGTCGAGGGTGAGAGGTCCCGTGGCGTGAAACCCGGACCCCGGACCCGTACACTAGAGGGAGCTGGGGGGGAGTGAGAAAGAAAAAAAAGAAAGAAAAAACACCAAAAAACAACAAACAAACAACAACAAAAAACAACAAAAAAAACAACAACAAAAGAAAAAAGAAAAAAAGAAAGGAAAAAGTACAGTATATCGGTTATGGTGTGAACAAGGTGTATCATGTGATGGGGTCATCTTACCTGTGTCACCGAAGCAGGGAGCAGGACAATAGCCCAGTGCATCGTAGTGCTATCTGGCGTATCCACTCTTAGGGGCACAGACGAGAATTTTGCCGAAATGTTGGCCTGCGTTTGGTCAAGGGTGCAAGGCCTGGTCCCCTTCCAGAAGTGGGCGGGGGGTACCAGCCGGCACCTATGTCCATGGGCGGTGCGATACAGTACACCGCGCCGTGGCAGGCCATAATCGGTATGGTGATAGGCACTGGGGCCTAGGTGGGAGGAGAGACCGGGGTGTGGGAGGGGGGGATCGAAGTGGAGTGAGGGGGGGGGGGGTGTCCTACTCGAGTGGTATGGTGATCATCTCAGTAGGAGGTGGTGAGGGGGTAGGGTGTTTTCGGGGGGAGTTGAAGGGAGTATGGTCTAATGTCTGGGGAGGATGTGGCGCATTTTCATCAGGGACTTCCCATATGCATTGAAGCCAGTGCCATCACAACCTATGTCTCCCCAGAAGGCGTCCTTCACTGTGTGTATGATTGGTCTGGAGCCCGATTCCAGCAGAGCATTCCTGAAACTGGGCTGGCTCCGCCATCGCTCCATAAGGATGTCCTCTAGGAGCAGGCGTCTTGTGGGAAGGTCCATCAGACTATCCGGGATCTTACCTTTGGACTTTGCTTGGCTGGGAGTGGTAGCCATAAGCACTTCATGGGCTTGGACGATTTCCCCTGCCCTCATGCATTTCTCATAGTGGTAGGCATGTTCAGCAGTGCTGAACCATCTGTAGCCCCAGATCAGAGGGGCCGGGTAGAACATGGATAAGATGTGTCCATGTCCAGCCACCTTCAGAGGCGGAGGGGGGGAGGGAATTGGGTTTTTGGGTACAACCGACACTCCCAGTTGGTGTCGAATTGATTCGACCACCTGTAGCTTGGCCTTAAGGGTCAGATGGACCCCCTCATTTACTTTTAAATACTGGGAGCAGTGACCATATCTACGCTCCAGTGAGCGGTACACATTGGCAAAGGGGACATTAAACTCGAGGGCAACGTTTCTGATGATAGTGTTTACAGCTTTGATGTTGAGTGATTTTGCTTCTACCCCTCTCTTTGTGGCCAATCCAAAGTCATGTCCACAATGTCATGTATTTTCTTTAACCAAAGAAAAGGTGTAGTCTATACCATGATGCTCTATATACACTTAAACTGCTGAATGAAGCATACTATTCAGCAGTGCTATGGCAGCCAGGAGGATTGATTATAATGCTGCATGGATTCTCTTGGTTAAAAGGTCAATAATATAATTAATAAAGCTCTCAGTAAGTGGGGTGCACATACATTCCCATACACTTTTATGGTGAGCAGAATAGTATGCTTCATTCAGCAGTTTAAGGGTATATAGAGCACCATGGTAGAGACTACACCTTTTCTTTGGTTAAAGAAAATACATGACCAGTTGGGGTATTGTTAGTTGCAGACAATATTTGAAATGCCCATTTGGGTTGGGTCCTATCAGTGGACCATGCTCCTTGAGTTAGGGGTGCGCCTTATATGCGGGTTTTTCAAATATTAGACTCAGAAGCAGCAAATGCGCCTTCTACGCGGATCTGCCTTCCCTAAGTTGGGGGTGCGCCTTCTACGCGGGCTGCGCCTTCTACGCGAGAGATTACGGTACCTCACATATGAGCCATAATTTTTATGCTAATTGGTGACCTACTACGCCTATAGGATAGGGTGCGCCTTATAAATGGGGTAGTTTACATTAGATATACACCTGCTCAAAATCAAGCCCCAGGGTGGCGTTACAGGTCAAGCATCAACTTAGGGTGCGTCTCATACACAAGGTCTGCTTTATATATGCGTAACAAACTCTGTGAAGACTTAATTCCCCTTTCTTTTAATTGTACAAACTTAATCTGTATGACATAATAGTAAAAGGTCGACCACTTTTCTATTGGCAGAGTTTGTCCCATGGTGCCACACACCCCGCCTACACTTCCAACCCAGATCTGGTAGTGGAAATCAGTGACCCAACCACCAGGTGGCCTTATGGTAGGATTACACCAAACTCAGTTGAGCAGCCGTGGTCCAACACCAGCGTAACAATACAATGTAAGCCCACCAGATACCGGGCTCCATGGCTACCTGCCAACCTGGTCTGCAAGGCCCCACTCCTGTCACTTTACTGTAACCACATTCCCTCAACATGACCATGGAGAATTCACTGCTCCAACCTTCATCATATGGTATCCAGAGGCTATGTACCGTAATCTCCCGCGTATAAGACGCGTCTTATACGAGGGGTTTTAGTTCTCCTTGGATCCACAAGGGGGACACCAAGACCTTTCTTTTGATATGTTACATGCCATAATGGTCATAATAGGGCACAAGGGGGCCAAGGGGGGGTCCAGGGGGCCCAAGCTACACACAGGTTTTTAAATTTTGAAAATTCACTCAGTAGAACCAAAGTTATGAATTTTTCATTTTGTTTAGAATTTTCCAAAACTCTAGGTGCGTCTTATACGTATATTACATGGTATTTCGAAATTTTCTCCTCATGAATATCATTACCGGCAGTTCTCGCAAACACCTTGCTATTTATGTAAAAGTGAATTTAACCTCAGGTGCAACTTATGGCATGTTAGGCCGTTCACTTCTAATAACCTGGGTTATAGATCTGCTACTAAGAATTTGGGCAAATAAATTTCTTCCCTTAGTCTATATGTACAAAACCCCTTATATAAGCCGCCCCAGTTTTACAGTAATTCTTTGATTTTTGCCTGATTATCTAAATTTATAATGTGCACCCGAAGCCTTATTTCTTTCAGCCTTAAGACTGGGAGTCGACAATTTTTGCCCTCATGTTTCAGGGGCAGGAGCAGCTTGAGTGCAAAACGAGCAATGAGGCCACCCTTATATGTGGGGACAGCATGAATTTGCCTTTACCTTCTAAGATTTAGTGATTGGAAACCTAGATTTTGGTGCTGATGGACGAAATTTTTTTTCCCCCAGAACTCAGGAAATATCCCCCCCCCCCATTCTCGCAAAAAAATCCACAGCCTATGGACAGGAAACAAACATACCGTAATCTCCCGCGTATAAGATGCAGTGCGCGTATAAGACGCACCCCTAACTTACCAATGGATGTTTCACGTATAAGACGCACCTCTTAGGGGTGATTTTTGTAAATTCAGTACTGTTCTATAGTAAAAATACTCCCCTATAAGACGCACTCCCTTCTTTGGGAAAATCTATAAGAAGCACCAGGCATTTGTTTGGCCCAGAGGACGCGTCTTATACGCGAGAGATTACGGTAATGTATTATATTTTTTAAGGGTGGCCCGATAATGACATCCCTCGTCTTATAGAATTTGAAAATCAACAATCTTAAAAGGACACTGCCCCTACCCTAATAGGCTAATCATAGTACCGGGGGTATCATGGATTGGTGAATATCTGGGCCAAGATCTGCTTTAAAATAAATAAAATTATCTGTTTATGGAAATCAGGGGTAGGATTTCGCACTACAGTGAATCATCTTAAAGTACAGGTCTAGATGAGGGCAAATGTGTGTGTAGTGCAAATCTATTTGTAGAGCGAACTGACCATTTTCCCCCTCTATTCCACATCCTAGTATGTCATCCCTGAAGAAAATGACTTTCCATTTTTTAAAAGAAATTTTTGGCGTCCAATGAATTCCTTGCTGGAAAAGTGAGGCGAGCGATTTTTTTTTTTTTTTTTTTGGGGTGAAACATCACAAAGAGAAAACTTGTGAAAAGTGAAGCGAGTGAAATCCGTAGACAAGATTTTTTTCAAAGAAAAAAAAATGTAATTCTGAAAATATGGAGAGGGCAATCCATAGACCTATCATTTTTTTAGTGTGGCCTGGTCTACGGATTTCCTGCATCTTATCTTTGGAAATGGAAATTTTTATTTTATTTGCAATATATTTTCATGGAAATATATTTTTTAGTGAAGAGACATCTATAGAATCCATACCACTAAATGCACAGAGATGGCAGACCCCTCGTTTGAAAGAGGAAACTGCATAGATTCAGTCAGTATTGATGCCTATCCTGAACCTCTTTGCCTTTGTTAGGCCACACCAAAAAGATAAGTTGGTCTGCGGACTTCCCTCTCCATATTTTCGGAAATACATTTTTTTTTTTTTGAAAAAAAATCTCGTCTACGGATTTCACTCGCTTCACTTTCTACAAGTTTTCTCTTTGTGATGGTTGGCAATTTTTTTTTTTAAATAAATTTTTTCGCTCGCCTCATTTTTCTAGCAAGGAATCTATTAGACACCAAAAAAGTGGCCCTATCAAGATTTGTTAATGAATTAATGACAGATATAACAGTGTTCTTTTCTGTACAAGATTCGGTCATTTCTGAATAACAATAATTAACACTTGCTGATTATGTCTAAAGTTTAATACCCCATGCACAATTTATAGGCCAAAGGCGAAAGCTTTGCTGACATAGGGGCGTGTTGCCTCTTTGCTGCTTAAAAGAAAAAAAGAAAAAAGAAAAAATCCCACCTACCCTACCTAATTTTGATGTTACGCTACTGTAAATGCTCTAGCAAAGTCAGGGTGCACCTTATACTATAGCCTTACAGTCGTACATAGGAGAGGAACATCTGAATCTGGATTCTTTAAAAATAAGAGTGTTTTATATGTGGGATGCAACTTTAATGCAATGAACTGTAGTAGTAGTCTAAGTTAAAAAAAAAAAGGGGGAAAAAAGCTTCCTTCAGATTTTACGGTTTGGAGTCTGTATACAAACAAATTTTTGGTGGCTCGCACCATTTAAATCCGTAGACCAACATTTTTTTTTGTGTGGCCTAAGGAACAGTATCACTAAGGATCCTGTTTCCCCTGGGCCTAGTTATATAAGAAGAGGGGGATATTATCATGGATCCTTTTGCACCCAAGATGTCCCCTTGCTTGCTTCCAAGATGTCTACTCCCGACCTGTCCATACTTCCCAAGTGCCCAATATCCCCCACCAGACACACTACCATAGTCCCCCGTGTATAAGGTGCACCCTTAACTTAGAGGCCTGGTTCACGCATAAGGCGCACTCAAGTTCTCTGAATCGATTTTTGAACAACCCCTCGTATAAGGCACACCCCAAACTTTGGCTAAAACACTGCAATGAAAAAAAGGTGTATACAGTGTATAGTCCTGAGGGGTTGGAAAAGATAGCTGAGTGTTATTCTGTGGAGTTGAATGCGGACAGGACTCACAGAATGTGTGCCTGTATCAATACCTGTTTTGTAGATGCTCGTAGCATTTAGCAGCCTGCCATACAGCCTTCACACCTTCCCATGCGGCCACAGTGTCAACAGCAACTTAGTTTTGGTACCGGTAGGCTATTTTTTTTTTTTCAAATATTAAATTACATTGGCCTAGATTTTCTGTAACTGTCAGTGTATTAGTCAATGTTCACAACGCATGCATAGACAAAGGTACACAAAAATTGTGTGATAATGATCGTACTGACCAATACAGTAAAATTCCTTTACAACGAATCCTGTTACAACGAATTTTCGTTTATAACAAACAAATCACATTGTCCCAAAACAACCCCATACATTTCTATTGTAAAATGATCGCTTTACAACGAACTTTACAAGGTTTAAAGTTGGTTACAACGAACTTTTGGGGCTTATATAATACTTTTCCTGGTCATATAATGGCTTCAAAGGAATTCAAGTCTCTGTTTGGGCAACTCTACCCATCTCCCTAGTATTTTGAGGGGTGTTACGGTTGTTTTGGCTTTTTTTGAAAGACTCCATTGAGTTCTGGGCGGCAGGAGGGGCAAGGGAGGTAGGGGGGTGTTAGGGGTTGTGATAGGACTTCCACACCCGTCTCCATTGAGCTCTGGGCGGCAGGAGGGGTAAGGGAGGTAGGGGGGTGTTAGGGGGTGTGATAGGACTTCTACACCTGTCTCCATTGAGTTCTGGGTGGCAGGAGGGGTAAGGGATATAGTGGCCCTTAATGGTCTCATAATTGTGTGATTTGGTTACAACGAAATTCGTTTATAACGATTTTTTTTTTGCTTGTCCCAACCACTTTGTTTTAACGAAATTTTACTGTATAAGGAGAGGGGGATATTATCATGGATCCTTTTCAATGATGCCATAGTTCCACTTCGCTATGTGTGATAATCCTCAGTGCTGACCAATTCTTGTGCACCTTTGTCCATGTATGTGTTGTGAACATTGACAAATACACTGATACATGTAGTTACAGAATCTAGGCCAATGTAATTTAATATTTGAAAAAACACATAGCCTACCAGTACCAAAACTAAGTTGGTGTTGACACTGTTGTGACACTGACAGATCTATGACTGCTAGGTCTAGGCCAATTATATCAAAAGTTATGTGACACTTGTTAATACATGTTTCAAACGGGACTGTTCATAATTATGTGATAGGCACAAATTAAAACATAGGCCTACTATCTTTAATATCAGACCACAACATCAATTTGGCCCCCTGTGCCATAAAACTCAGACTGAGTGACAGTAACAGTGAATTGATATGAGTGACAACATCGGAAGGTCGACCCAAGGGGCCATCCATGAATGACCTCATGCAATATATATTTTTGACCCCCCCCCCTCCCCATGTGTTTTTTTTTTTTTTTTTTTTACCAATTTTGCAATGCTGAAGGTATATGGAAAATTTATTTCGTCATATAGGGTATTGAGGTTGCCCATAATCCTTTCTGTTCGAGGCAATTGCCTGCTTATTGCCATAAGTAGGTCAGTCACATGACCTGTTCTGGCCAATGGGATAGGTCACATGACTGACCTACTTATGGTAATTAGCAGGAAACTGCCTCGAACAGAAAGGATTATGGGCAACCTCAATACCCTCTATGGCTATGCCAGGCCTGACCCCCCTCCCCCCTTCAGCATGAGGTCATTTGTGGATGGCCCCCAAGTCACTTTAGGTCAGGATTTGATTGTGTGTACACGTTTATACTATATTTACACTTGATACAATTTGATGGACAGTAGATCAGAAATTATCTTTAGATTACACACCAGAACTCTCAGATAATTTGATGAAGTAATTTGAGAGAAAAATGATATTTCTTGCACCCCCATGATGCACGGCATAGACTACCAGTGCCGGCAGTGGCATTGGTGGGCACTGGTTTGTTATTCACCTCCAAAGTATGTCTGCCGTGGGTGTGTGGTGGCTCCCCCTGCAAACAAATCTCTACTTATCGTCCAAATGAATATAAGAGGGGGACATTATCATGGATCCTTTTCAACAATGCCTTTATATTTCCACTTTGCTTCATTGAAACTTTGTGTGATAACCCTCAGGCTCAGTGCTAACCAATTCTTGTGCACCTTTGTCTATGACTATGTATGCGTTGTGAACATCGACTAATACACTGACAGTTAGTAAGTTACAGAAAATCTAGGCCAATGTAATTTGATATTTGAAAAAAAAACACATATAGCCTACCAGTACCAAAAATAAGTTGGTGTTGACACTCTTGACTGTTGTGACACTGTGGACTAGGCACAGTCACAAAATTTTCAAATACATTAGATGTGTAAACTGATGTTATGGCTGGATAGATCTAATTGAAATAGACATTCAGTGAAAATTTCAAGTCAATATCTTGTTTAGTTTCTGAGAAAATGACAATTATGTCCTCTGAGAATTCTGCCCATTATCCCATAGTGAAGCATATAGGACGTTGTGACCACTGACAGATAACTGCCTGGTGGTGAAAACACATTTTTCTGTGCTCATTTTGTTAATTTTTAACCAATTTCCTTCAAATAAAAAATGTAATGATGAGTGGTGGATGCCTGGTCAATCTAGCTCACCTGTGACCTTCTGTCGGTTAAGGTCATTTCAGGTCAAGGTCAAAGGTCATTTTTTCAGTGAGACCTAAATTCTACCTACATTTAAAGAGACTGCCAAATTTACCTGGTAATATAAGTATGCTTAAATACTATAAATGTGTATCAAATACCCTACCAGCCCAGGTGACTTTATTTTCAGGTCATTTAAGGTCAATGTCATTTAAGGTCAAGGTTAGAGCTTAATTTTTGGTCTCCGGTGTCATGTGTCCAAAATTTTTGACCCAAAATTTTCAGGAGAGTCCCTTGGCACTCAGCTACAAATGACCCATCGTTGGATTCGTCTTGATGAGTAGGATCAATTTATGGCCTCAATAGTGTGAACCAACCAGTAACAGTGTGTGAACCAAAGCTCTGAAAAAATACATTTTTCAATTCCTCCAACAATTCAACTTTCCCCCACCTGATCTTGAAAATTTTGGCACCATTAGAATCCTTGAATCAATAGCTTTCCATTGGTACCCTAGCCATGCATGTGCATTTGTAAACAAGGTCAGGATGATGCTAATTATGATGTCATAGAAAATTCCCATATGCAGAAAGTAGGTCACACATTTCGCGGCAGGGGGTACCCTTGCAGTATGGTGCTTTATGACTGTGCCTATGTGGACAGATCTAGGACTGCTAGGTCTAGCCTAGGCCAATTATATCAAAAGTTGCTTGACATTTATTTATATGTGTTTTAAACCGGAGAGTTCATAATGATGTGATAGGCACAAATTAAAACATAGGCCTATTAACATCAATTTGGCCCCTAGTCCAGGCGGGCGGCAGGAGTTGGTGTTGTGTATGTACGTCAACATAGCTATCATAGTTATAGTACATCAGTCGTGGTCGGCTATTTGGCCCCCTGTGCTAGGCCGAAATACCTGCCTGCTCACAGGCAGGATCCAAGATGTATACAAGCTTATAGTGGCACAAACACATGGCTAGTCTGAACTAAGTACTCACTGTCAGTTCCTGGAAATTGTCCCTCCTATTCACAAACATGTAGTTTTCATGTACATCAGCTTATAATGACTGAAGCATGAGATATATCCAATAAATCTGACATGTTTATCTTGAGCTTAGATATCACTACCTCAATGGCCTCCATTGTCAACATGCTGGGAATGCCACCTGGTGTTAGCCTCCTTTTGAAACATAGGGCTAACCAACCAAGAATAGTGTAGTCTTTTTGGCACTAGGTGGCTACACCTGGCTTCAAGATGGCCGACAATGATTTGGAGTTAGGGAGGGAGATTTGAAAATCACCTGGATTATTAATTATTACAAGTATTTCAAGTGCTTTGTGTATTGTGAATCTTTGGATATACATTGAGGGAAGTGTTGGTGGAAGCATTGGACCTGACAGTAAGTACTTCTGTGAGAACTGGGCACTCAGCAAATCTGGCTGACCAAACAGACTACAACAGACACACTTGGTCTCTGAGGTTCCCTCAGAGCGTCTACGGAGTACCCTGTGCCACAAAACTGAGACTCACTCAGACTGGGTGACAGTCACAGTGAATTGATATGAGTGACAACATCGGAAGGTTGACCCAAGTCACTTTAGGTCAGGATTTGATTGTGTGTACACGTTTATACTGTATTCACACTTGATACAATTTGATGGGCAGTTGATCAGAGATGTCGTGTAGTTGGTCCGTTGTCAAATTTATAAGAAAGAGGCGACATAGCGACATGTTTTCGAAACGCCAAAAGTATCAAAAGGCTAACCATCCATATCTCGTGAAGCCTTGACTTCTGAGCACTCACCTTGCAAAAACCGGCTTTACGCCCGGGATAATCCGCTACGGTATCACAGCTGCCGTGCCGGAATCCACATCAATGAGGTCTCGATCGTTCGCACAACGTGTATCCAGTGAGAAAATGTGTATTTTGTTTGTGTATTCATTTACTTTGCCTAAAATCAGATCGCATCTCCTCTTCCTGAATGTAATGGCGGTTGGGGACGAACAACACCCCCATTCACAAGGTTGAAAGTAGTGCCCAGAACTAGGTCAGTCATTGTGTGCACAATAGTTGCTATAAAATTGGTCTTAATACTCATTAATTCATTTGTGCCACTCAGGCGGTGCATTATATGTTGTTTTCAACTGTTGTCATCTTGTAAAAGTCTAGTTGCTAGAAAATATTTTGGAGTTATTTTACACTGCGGAATAATAACCGGCGGATTGATTGGACACGAGGGCGTGTCACATCGTACTCTCGCGTAGCTCCGAGATCAAGGTATGTCCCTCATATGAGTTTCCCGCCACTACCGCCAGAGGACGCCCGCCTCACAAAGCAGCAGGCAGATAGCCAGCATACAACAAACCCGGGCAACATCCCCAGGACTACTGGGTAATATTGAATTGTCTCCCATGCAGCCCCCCCCCCCTCCTCCTCCCAGCTGGTATACACCAGTTTCACAAAGTTTTAGAGAACAGGTAATGTTCATGTCAGAGCCCTCCCTACACAACCCCTAGCTACCCCCCCCCCCCCCGCCAAAAAAAAAAAAAAATCCTTGTCCTTGGGAACATCAGCACTTCTAATTTCATAGTTGCATGCCCAATTATCAAAATGCAAAAGTGGGAAAATGATTGACACAAGAAGCAAATATTTGAATATTTCTATTTATTCACCTAGTGAGCGTAGCCCACTGTACTACGTTCAGTTTCATATAAATTCCAGGCCTCCAAGAGACTCATGACAAAACAGATTACCATATTCGACGTAATTAGCAAACAGTCCGCTAAGAAGATACCATATCTAAAATGTATGTTTAGCAGTTAAGAGTTTAATTGGAGTTAATACATTTTATATCAGCTCAAATTAGTCTAAACATCTAACATTACTTGGCTTCACCAGTAGTCAACAGATTGTGGATTTACGGGATATCAATGCATCGTGGTATCAATACTACCAGTACTAGCCTAACTAGGATATTAAATATATTACAATATATTCGAAGACTTAAAATCAGATATTAGCTATTAAAAGACTATAAAGAAAAATCGCAATTTAATACGTCCTACTTATGCTCCCGCACAATCTTTAAGCCACATTAAAACATGTCAAAAATGGACTAAAAGGAGAATGAGTAAAGGAAAATAATATCATAGCTTGGGGTTAACCGAATTATAATGGTCAACTGTGGTCAGCGATAATCTGTAAACCACATCATTATGCCAAATAGATTCCATGTTGTGTAGAAGTTTAGGTGCTTACTGTTGTTGACTTTTTCAACACCAGTATATCCTAACTTCGTCTTATGAAAATCAAAGAAATGATCTTAAAACAATTAAAGTGCCCATATTTACTTCACCAAAATGAATATCACATGGCCTAAAAAGTGTCACGTAAATATACATTCTGGTCTGTAAATGGAATCTGTGTCACACTTTTCAAAACCACCGGCATTGGAATGTTTACCTAAAGAGTACCGTAGCCAATGTTTTAGAAATTGACATCAATGATTGGATTATTTGTACATGGACATAGGCATTATTTTATACAATAAGAATATCGATAATGATTATGCTACAAATGTATATACAGATATTATGACAAAATACATACATGGTATTTTACATTGAGTCATTTACACTTTTGACACAGACATGTACAGACTAAGTACCGGGGTATGTACAAATATACACTTTATATTCACAAACAACCCAGCGTCATTACATATTTTCTAACCGGTCTGTTCTGTATTATCACCCCACCCATAAGGTAAAGGCTGTCAGTTGGGAGGGGCCCTAAGGCCTAGCTTCTTTTTGCATATTAGAAGCCGCGCCTTATACGCAAGGTACTACAATGAGAAGTGTGGATGTGGGCTATAAAAGCTTCAATAATTAAAAAAAGCAAACACACACTATGCCGACGCAGTACAAAAACAATACATCATAAGACAATACATGCAACGAAGCCATTCTATTGGGACATTCACGAGGGGTCATTCTATTAACACCCCCTCCCCCCCTTCTGATAGTCATCCACTACATTATTCTCGCATGTTCTTCATTTGAAGCCGTGTATTTGTAACTTGATGAGAATCAGATGGTCTAACTTCTGTGTATTTTTCTAATTATTATTCACGTACAAGCAATAAACTAAATTTCTGAGCCTGATAAATCTCAACATGCCATATTTGTATCTCATTATTTGCATTAGTATATTTAGAGGAGTGGGAATTATATACAGGAACCAGAGGTCCCCTGAGTCTTGTCCAATGTTTTAAAAAAAGTGAGGGTGCAGCACTTGACTAGTAATATGTTAGTCTAAGGTGCGGGCTATTGCTTCTCCAAAAATCGTGGGTGACTTACACAGGAGTTTATGATAGTTGTGTGATATGTATAAGGGCTCGAGGACTGGACGGTTGTATTATTGAAGTATCACTGGAGGCAGCATGCATTGCCGTTGTATAGTACCGGACTCTGCAAGACTCGATCGGCAGCCTCCCCTGTTCGGTCTAACAACTTCCATGGTGTCAGCTCAGCTTCGTACCTGGAAAAAATTATCATATTTAAAGAAGGCATGGTAATTAAGGCTAAAGTGTAAGTAAATCATTTGAAAGTTATATATAAGACACACGGCCAGAGCTATGGCTGGTTCTCCTGGTATCTCTCATAATAACTACATGTGTATAATGCTTTTGATTTTTCTATTCAATGGATGTTCAAAATTCTAAAGGTAACGATAGGGAGTGTGATTAAGTAATTGATCTCCTCTGCCTAAGCTACCTAAAACCCTGCGTATATCACGTGCCATATACATGGAGTACCGTAAATGGAGGGTAGTGCATGACAGCCAACATATTAGTTACATATGTGCAATCAAACGAAAGAAGATCCTTCTAAACATGCAAATATTTACAATGATAGATCATCTGTTGGACAACCTTAAGCAAATATACATGTATGTGCAAATCCAAGAATTATCAACTGTTAACATTTTCCAAACATTGTTTTAAGTTAGCTTAAGAAACATTTATTTTAGTGGCCTCTTATTTCCGAAGATAAAGAAGAATGAACTCTAAACGCTCTGCAAGTTGAGTAAAACACGAAACCAATCATTCAGTTCTAAGGGTGTTTTGGTCTTGTAATTTCTACATGCAGTTGACGCTACTCATACCAGAAGTTAGAAATTTCAGTTAGTACTAACGCGACAAGCATCAACAGGTTATTGCAAAAGCAGCAAATTTCAACTCAACTTACATTCACTGTTTCAGACAATTAACTTCCGAAATCTACTAACTTCACTGAAAGTAACACGCAACAGGGCAACTCATAACTTTCCAATCATATAGCCTTTCATATAAAAAATATAAAACAAGCCTTAACCTTTCAAGTTAGATACATTTTACCAAATGAATACTGCTACGAAAAGCTATTAAGATTATTAATTTATCCTTGTATAAAAATACAATGTACAGGTGATCCACACAGAGTTACCTGGAGTGGCGGGGATATTTGGGTTGCATGCAACTCAGCATAAATAATTAGGTCTACTGTAGTATTAGAAACCACTTACTTTATATTCTTTTTGGGTGTAACACAGGTCGGGGAGTGGTGGTAGTCTGTAGTGTACCTATCATATTCTGGACTGTAATCATCATTCTCTTCAATGTCACATGACCTAGAAGCAAAAGCAAGAATTGATACACGGAACAAAACTCGAATTAAGAAAAGACTCATACTAGTTGTACCATAATACCCTGCGTATACGTTGCGGCTTATTATACGTGAATCTGAAGCGTTTTTTTTTCTCTATAGAACAGGACTAAACCGTCAAACATCAAGCCTTAGCTGCGCCTTACAGGATTTCTTTCAACTCAGGACGCACATTATAGTGAAGATGTATGTATGCAAAACTGATCCTCAATAAATGTATCAGACTCACCCTGGTGGTGTGGAGCAGTCCGACTGTGGATAAGCACCTTTTAATGGCTTCAGTTTTCTCATACCATTTGGTTCAACATCAGTATCGCTCAACACTGTATCGCCACTATCATGGAAACAATGATAATACAAAATTCTTATAGAATTCATAAGTTTCAGTGGTTAAATTACTTAAGCCTGGGAATTGAAATTATTTACAGCCCTAAGCCACTTGACATCGTACTTAATGTAAACAACTTCGATACAAGCAGGTAATTTGTGCTAGGGTGTAGAGGGTTATAACCCTTGTCTTATGTAGCAAGCAGGTAATTTGAATCAGACTTTAATTATACATATGTTAGAACGTAATAATTTTCAAATATTCATTCTGTGCACACTCACCTGCATTCAGCGACATCCTTCTCACTCGTAGGACTTGGTGTTTGCCATTGTGTTCTCCATGGCATCAACATTGACTCACTTTGTTTGTGGTAGATCATGGGTCTTGGTGAACCATCCTCATCAAATGCATACCTTGAAAGAAAGTCTCGGCTACTGGGGCTGTATATTGTCATAGAGTCCCTATCACTGTCATAATTATGCTGTACCTTCCTTCTTGCTCTCAAAATCCCCTCATGGGGTGAGTCCATACTAGAGCACTGCATAGAAGGGTAGGTTTCATCTGAATTATTGGACGATCCCTCAAAATCATCTGAGATTTCTGAGTCTGGGCGTGCTTTCCAGATCCGAGAAGTATTTTCTGAAATCTCTGAGTGAGGTCGATGAACTGAAGCATCTGAATCACTAAAAGCCCGTGTTCTGCGAGGAGGAGCAACCGGGCGTTGTAAATCTGAAGTGTCAGTGTCTAACCGGGATCGCCATACAACACTATCATCAGGTGGCGCTGTGTCGAAAATATCCCACTTGGGCCGGTCTGGGTCAAGTATCTCTTCTATATCACAGTCTGGGCCCTGATAAAACGGCAAAAAAAGATGAGTGTACTTAACAAGGAATTACAACTTTTGAACAATCAACAACCTTTTGTTGTTTGGTACAGCGATGGGAAAATGTTAATGGTTGATGCAATTACGACAGCTTAATCTGGACTTAAATTCATCTAAAATTACCGGTATGTACAATTTCTGGTCATACTGGTGCTCAGCTATGGGACAAAGAAAAGTTTGAGGGAAAGGAAATTCCCTCGTACAAGTCAAACCATAACTGGGGCCAGCTAAAAGCCACAGTAGAATGATGATTTACATAGTAGCCACGTATTAAACGTAGGGTTTAATGGTATAAACGTACCTGTTTTTTAGGCTCTGGAGAAATGGCATATGGGGTGGTCTTTCCAACTGCTTTCTCTGCTATTACTTTCGTCCGAGGCTTACCACCAATGTGTCGAATATGTGTCATGAGCTTCTTGGCCATTCTCCTTTGGCGAGATTCACTATGTGGTTCAGGGACCACATTTAATGAACATTGCTTCTTTTTCTTCTCTGATTGGAGACTGCCATGGTGAGGTGATTCCTCAATGTCGCTACCACTGAACACTGGACTGAGTGCACGGCGCACTTCTTTGGATGGATATGACGTCTTTTGCTGCTTTCGTGGGGTGAGACAGTTAATATTGGCTTCAGCCAAAGCTCTCTTTATTGATCTTGGACTCTGACTAATCCTGTCTGGTGTCCGCTTTGCCTAAAAGTAACAAGAAATCTTTTTTTTTAAAACAACTGATGATATTGCTATATGTCATTTTCACAAGAAAATAAACTCTACAAATAGGCCAATACATTTGTCCCCACTCCTCATATTTATAGTTTCATTTTGAAATGGGCTTTATCATTAAATTCACATCTTGGAAACAAACAATTAAACATATCATAGTCTCTCCCGTTTAAGGCGCGTCTTATAGGCGAGTTTTTAGTTGTCCCTGGATCCACAAGGGGGACACTAAGGCCTTTCTTTTGATATGTTACACTCTCCCTAAGTTATAACAGAACATTGTGGGTCCAGGGGGTCCCAGGGTCCCTATTTACACACAGATTTTTGAATGTTTAAAATCCATTTAGGAGAAAAAAAGTTATGAATTTAAATTTTTTTATTATTTTTTTTTTTTACCATATTCTTGAACTCTAGGTGCGTCCTATACGCGGGATGCGCCTTATACGCGGGGGATTACAGTATATTAATATCAATGACTGTAATCTACTTCAGAGGGCAGTCTGATATAAATACACAATAAATGTACTGGTTCTTACATTTTCAAGGGGATCTTTCTTCTTTTGTTGTTTCCTAAGTTGGACAAGACCTGGACGTCGGAGTGGCTGGAGAGCACTGCTGGGCTTCCTTAACGTTTGGCGACAGTCTTGGAGACTCCTATTAAAAAAAAATATTCCAAGCTACTCTAAAACCTTGCTTGTGAGCCACATCAGCGCATAGCTTGCGCCCTGAGTTTGTGAGAATGCTATAAACTACACCTGAGACCTGAAAACTAATAATCCAAGACAGTTCTATAAGCAGCACCCTGAATTCAGAAACATGCTATAAGCAGTATGGTGTTCCTGGTGGTGGTCTGTAAGCCGCGGCTTATACACAGGATTTTGTGGGTGAATTGTTCTATAGTTTTAGGAAGTATTACTGGTTGTGTTCTGAATTTATCCCAGAGAATGCGCAAAAAAACACAGAGGGAAACCCCTTCAATATCACAAATTGTAATATACAATGTGGTAATCTCTCAATACAATTAGATACAAAATCACATGGTTTTCATTAAAACATCACACTTTTGCAATAAAAAAAGCAAAAGGAAGAGAAATGTTGCTAACTTACTCAATAGCTTTCCGGAGAACAGTGACCCATGCTTGGACAGACTTCTGATCAGAGTACAGCAGAAGCGACTCATTCTTGCACGTAATCTAAATTGCAAATTTACAATGAATTGCACATTTGAAGGACTCTCCTCTTTTGGGACTTACAAGAATTGAGCTGCATAGAGATTATTCTTTTTGGGAGAAAGGCACCCTCTTCTCTTTAAGGTTATGTTATATCATGAGATTGGGAGTGGTGGCATTAAGCAAATTGCAAAGATTTAACTAGGAAGATTGAAAGTACATTATGGTGATGTGGGTGAAAGATGGGTTTGTGACTTATGTGATACACATAGCACCAATTTTTGGCTTCCTTACAGTGAAAAGTGATCCTGAGCTCTGACTGTGGCCAAAGACAGTGTCTACCCTACAGTGGTGGAGTGGAAACACGCAGCAGGTTACATAGGAACCTGATAACACCTGGTCCACCAATTTGGGCTTAGCGTACAACAGGATGTCCGAGAAGAGGAAGAACATTCGCTCATGTGACCGACCACCTTTCTTAGACACCTGAAAATTTAAAAAAGAAAGTATAACAGTTAATAATAAAAGTTGATGTATTCGATGACTGTAACAATGATAATTAAAAAGTGTGATGGCTTTGCATCATCTTTTCTTGTTTGGAATATTCAGATATCAAAGAAATACTTAAAACAATTTTCGGTAAATTCTGCGTGGACTAACGATAAGAGAATATCTATACTTCTTACTTGAACTTCAGCTAACCATACTATATACATAAGCTTATCTTCCAGATTAATCGTTGCTTAACATTATCAACCTCCTTCTAAAACGGCTTTTGATATACAACCTTTTTGAGTGGGCCATCTTTGATGAAAACTCGGCCTGGAGTTAGAATGCGGGGTGCACCGGGTCCAGCGAGTGACTTCTGAATGGCCAACATCTTGTTGAAATTGTCATGCTGGCGGATGTGCTCATTGATGTGACTCGCCACTGCACTTATCTGCTTCACACTTTCTATGAATTGTGTAAAAAAAGGGAGCTTATTAGGAAAAGGAACTTACCTGAGGAAAATCTACATATCCAGTACTGATAATCAAAATCAAAATGCAGATACTATAGAAAGTTGAGTTTACCATACAATCCTTCTCCACTGAAATATAACAGGAAATTCAGCTTTATTATCTTTTATATCAGATGGCAAGAACAAATACCTTCAATCGCTGAATAGTCTTCATGTGACTCGTCAGTGTTTGACATCAGGTCCTCCAGTAGAAGTTTGTACCTGTCATATAAAAACAATTTTTAAAAATATTCAAGCATGTTAACAGTGAGAAAAATGCACAAAGCCTCAGGGGACAAATTGATGTTGTGTCCAGCAACCTAAAAAAATAAAAAGTTGTGTCCAGAGAAATATGTCGCAGGCACTGGACACAGGCATTTGTCAAGCCCTGCAAGCAAAACCAGTAAAAAAAAACAGGAATGAGATTTTCTTAACTTGATACCAATAGTGACAATCAACTGGAATGCAATCTCATGTTTAACTTGATAGATTCAGTCCATACCTTGGTACTCGCTGTACAGGTGTAATAAGCAGACTGTTGAGTTTGAGACCCATCATCTCTGGTATGTCCTCCTGACGCCTCCTCCAGGCACCAAACTCTGGACGCTTTTGTTCCCACTCCTTTAAATATATATTTTACATAATTTGATTTATCTGTTGATACAAATTTTCATTTCTCTCTTATGCTACATTTTATAGGATTAACTGATGACCATGATGAATTACCATTATCAGTTGAGCTATTAATTATGAAGGTTAGGCCTAAACTTACAATCATTGCAGCCAGAGCCCGTTCATGGTTGTTTGCATATGTTGAATATAGCTTAAAGAAGGGTCCCATGCGGAGAAATGCTTGTCCTACACTGGTCTGTGTGAGGTGTTCGACAAGCTCCTGGTTCACACTCACAAGCTGACGCACGTTGCTGAAGATGGTAACAATGACATGGTCAGGGACCAGGTTGACGTCACGAAGAGGCCCCTCAAAATACTGAAAAGGGAAAGAACAATCTATGAACGTTAGGACAATACATGTGTATATTTTTCACAACGAACTATTCATTTTCATTTTTTAGCCACTGTTGATACCACACCGCATCAACAAAAATACATATCGTATTTGTACAAAAAAAAATCCTGATTTATTCATTTCTTGCTGGGAAATTCAGAAAAAAAAAACATGTTGATTGCTTCGGATAGTTCTTATCAACTTATTTTCAAAGCTGTAATCAACAAAAAATGAAAAACAAGCCCGGTGGACCTGGCTCCTAAACGTGTTGTCAAGGTCAGTATAGCAAATTAGCATCATCATCTTTGATATATGTATACAACTTTTTCTGAATTATTGCAAGGTCTCGTGATTACACCGCCGTTTATGTACATACCAAAGCTTAACACGACTTAATGGAACGCTCCCAATCTGGTTTTTAGAAAAATAATGTAGTTTAAAAGTGTAAAGTGTACATAATACTTAACCAAAATTCGCTGAAAATTGAACAACATTCATGAGTGGAATTGGAATTTCATGAATTATGAAGGTCAAACGGATCATCATTATGATTTGTACAGATTCCCTGAGAAAATAACTCAAGTAACATTAAAAGTCTTTGCAAGGGATGTATCGGAGATATATCCCATCCAATTCAACTAAAATGCAATCAAGAGAATAGATTTAGGCAACATCTTGGACCTTTCTTCGAATATCACCAGGAATGTTAATGTTATTGACCACTTGTCTAAAGTTTTGAACCAACTTTTATGAGATGGATAACTTTGTGGACACTGAGGGAGATGGCTACTCATCAGACGAAGACGACTCGCTCGTTCACAGTGTTGGCTCAGAGTACATCAAAAGTTGTTCTGTCCAAGTATGTATTGATGTTCAGTATGTGATATAACACTAGACAGCAATTTTAAAAGAGAGCAATTCAAATGGTAACAAGTTACCAGTATGGGGGCCATGGAACAAGAGAACAGAGAAAGAGAGGGGGGGGGGGACAGGATTTCATTAGTCCCACTTAATATTTATATACAGTATAAATATTAATCTAAACATTAATCTACACCTGTAGCTTGAATATAGGTATAATACACTCTTACTGAGATATGAGAGTGGTTCTGGATGTGTGGTGGATGGAACTCTACCCCTCCCACCCACTGCTACTCTGATAGTCCCTGTGGGCATCTACTAAGTGACTGACCCTACTCCTGCCCAACTAGGACTACTGAGGCATGACTGAGTACCCCCTCCCCCCGCCACCTACCCAGGACTGATGAGGGGTAGCTGAGTGTCCCCCCACCTCTTACACCCAGTGCTGTGTCTGACTTCCTACAACCACCCACCACCCTCCCCCTGCCTACTACACTCACTGGTGATTGTCTGATGGTGTCACAACCTACCCACTTTCACTCCTGCCTTCACACCCAACTGGTTTAATGTGTTTGGTGACAAATAGGTAATTATAGCTGTGTCTAGACCAATCAAGCATCAGCCATAGCTGTCCCTGGTCTTCAAGGCCAAACTAACCAGCCATTTTTCAATTTGTGCCTAGTTTTAACAACAATATCTCCCTTGTTCCTATTCATATACTTACTACTTCTACATATATGACCAACAAACACATTGTAGGGGATTGATAAAAATTCATGCAATAGTGCCCGGTTCTTCTTTGAAACCAAAATACACCAAAAAGCAAAAATAAGGTCCCTACTCCCTGAAACAAACATTTATTTGATGAGGCCAAAAATCAAAATACAAAAACATGAATATCTCATAAACTGCCTATTAGAAGCACATGAAATTTCTCATACATTCTCCGGATAAACACTACTTACATCTGTCTTAAAAGCAACTTCCAACCTACAGTAGCAAAAAAGTTGATTTACTATAGAAATGTATAGGGAAATTGGACTACTCTTACAAACCTGTTTTTCTAAAACTTTCCTATCAAATTTCAACAATCTGTGAAATTTATACATCCAAAAAGTGTGTGTGTGTGGGGGGGGGGGGGGTCGTTATGTATAGGGCTTAGTACTGAGGCCTAGTGGGTCCGCCATTACTTGATCCTGCACTGGGCGAGATAAGCACTGATAACAACCAGCATGATGGGTACCAGGTATTACATAATGTACCCAAAAAGTTCTGCAGTGAATATAAGGACTTATCTGATTGGTCAATAATGCAACCCGGGTCAACCCTATAGCCAGACAACTATAAAACAAAGCACGGCCCTCCATAAAAAATAGAAATACCTGGATAACCAGCTCTAAATGACGCTGATATGTCTTCTCAGACTCCATTATTTCCGTGATGACTTTGGCCCGTATCCGTGCGCGTTTTGCAGCCTCATCCTTGTGTGACTGACCTTTTGACTTTTCTGATAAAGGCTCTTCGTCAGGCTGCGTTTGTTTATCCTCCATCCTATAATGAAAATACAATTAGGACAACTTGGAAGTAAGGAATCTTTTTCCAACTGATATGAATCCACGGATTTAAAGTTGGAGGAAAGACATTTTTACACTCATTTCAGTGAAAAGGCCTCATCATTAGGGAGTTGTCATTAATTATCAACAGGCGAGGTGGTGGGTTTGAAGGGGGATGCAAAAACTTTTGACCCCTCCTGGAGGGGGGGGGGCATAAACACTTTTGACTGCTTCTAAAACAGGGGGTTGGTGGGTTTGGGGGGGGGGTGACAAAAAATTTTAGACCCCTCTTAGGGGGGGGGGGCAAAAAAGCTTTTGCCATGTTTGAGCAATAAAGCCTGTGTGCCCTTACAGAATAAAAGAGGGGGGGATGAAATTTTTTTCGCTGCGCATGCGCGAAATTTCACCAACCCACCTGTTGTTAAAAAATTACCACTCCCTTAAGGCGACCGCAGACAGGGTCGATTCGGTCGGTACTGGTAGGTAGGGAAGGGTGGCCGATCAGATCGGGGGACATCAAACATGTTTGATATTGACAGACTGGATCGGACGACTTCCCGATTGGCCGATCTAGTCAGGCCCGTCTGCGGTCAGCTTTAGTGGGGGGGGGGGTCGTGTTAATTTTTGTCGGAAAAAAGTCTGCCGACCACTAAAATCCATCAAGCCCCCCCCACTCAATGGTAATAGTTTTTTTGGAAGTTTTACCACTGTTTATTGGCTAAAGGAAGCACTACATAGGTAGTTTTTACATTCAGTCGCCAGGTACAAAAAAGATATCACATGTTCCGAGTACGGGGCATATTTGTATGATATACAGGTGGTTTCCATGAACATATTGTTTACACAGCTTTGTCATATCACATATATTACAAGTTACAGTTCATAATCTGCCTAATGCCATTAGGATTTCACCTCTTAAACTCGATTTAAAACCTTCTATATTAGGTTTTAGTTGGATTTCCACTGGTAATATTTCCCATATTTGATTTCCACAATATAATGGACTATTCCTATATATCTCTCTCTTTGGTCTTGTCAACGAGTCCTTAAATGATGAATAAAGATGAATACAGACGAATCAGGAATCCAGTTTGATATCCACTTTATTCATTGAAGTCCACGAGGTATAGATGGTGATACAGTATAAAGGTGCCCAACAGTGTCCAAGCCTAGCCCTTGAGCCAAGGGCTTTGGTCTCACGTGAGTGTGTGAGGTATGAGGTATGAAGGTGGAAAGATACTATGCTAGTGATGGTGAGCTGCTCCACCTACAAGTATTTATAGTAGGAGCTGCTCACCCAGCTCATCCTAAAAATAGTATCAGGTGAGCTAAATATAGTAACTGGGGAACTCCAGTGCAGGTATGTAGGGGGGATCCCAAACATAGCACTGGGGTTCACAGAGTTCAGTATGGTTCTAAATATAGCTGCTGGGAATTCCCGGTATGCTGTGAGCTGCTCATGATCAATGGGCATGTCCTCCAGCAGGAGGAGTTGGTCTAAACATTGGCTGCTAGGAATTTCCAGCATGCAGCGAGCTGCTCGTGATTGACGGCGTATCCTCCAGTAGGAGGAGGCGGGGTCACTGAGTGCAGTTGACACCGCCAGCCTTTGGTCTATAGGTATGGCTTGGCTTGTGGGTAGACTCGGACACTGGGTTACATGGTAGAGTCAAAGGTGAAAAGTAAATATGATAAGTACAATACCTATAACGGTCTACTGACAAATCCCCACATTCCTACTCGATTCCACGCGAGGTTTTAAGGAGGAAGTTTGTGAGAAAAGGTCTACTGACAATTATATCTGATGTGTAATAGGTATTACATCTTATCATTAAGTTAAAATCAGTGGTATCAAGGAGACATTCAATACTGATTTTTGGCGGAGACATGAATAAATTATAAGCAGTGCAGAAGAAAACTGTGCCAAGGAAGTGTTGTTTGTAGTTTTTGGCACGGAAAACATGAATAATTCAGGTCGTGGTAGGATACAAGAGCTGGATTATTTATCTAGTTCTAAGGTTCACACAAAAATTAAGGAATAAAAACTATCCTAAAAAATGCAATTATTGGCTCTAAGGCAGACCTTGAGGTAGACAAGTTATTATTGAAGTCTGCTGCAGTACCGGTAGGCACTTACTATTTAGGTCTTGAGCCAATATACAATACAACATAATAAATAAAAACAGAGGTAAGGTAATTGATGACTGGCAAGGTCTATCAATCAATCATCATAATACTGATAAGGTTAGGGAGTCTGAAGGCTCAGGTAATATTGTTAAGGAAATTTATATATAAAAGAAAAAAATTTTGGATTTTTGGTCGTGTTTGATTTAATTGTAGAGGGTTTTCTTATTTGGTAAAAAGGTTTGTCTTGGTCAATGGAGAATTTAGCATGTTTAGCCTTCAGTCTACCTGGGGTGATCATTGGTTGAGAGTGACAAGGTTAATACAAGAATAAAAAAGAAAAAGGGTGGCTCTGGCTGATATTTAGATTGGATCTCAGTTGATCCTGTAAAAATATAGGTTGCCAGTGCTTCCTTGTAGAATTTTAGAAAAATATAAACTAGCTAAAACCCATAAATATTTTGACATGGTTGGGTTTGAAATAGTACAGTGTGAAAGGAAAGAACTTTATGGCATCTTAAGATAACAAAAATTTGCTGCTTGGCTTGTGGTCTTCATAAGGTTCTTAAATAGAAGAAAAAGATAAAAATAAAAATGCAGCGTGTTGTTTTGGTTATGTATCGTGGCCTTGTGAAAAACAAGAAAAACCGGCCCTATAATCAGTTGACTAGGCTGACTGGGTCAGTGTTTGTAGTGTCCATGGATGGTCAGAAAGGAAAGCGTGTCTCTACACTTTTGGTCCATAAGTTTTAACAATAGCTTGAATATTAAAGATTTAGGAATTATTATTGAGATTATTTTCTTTTTCTATGGCGATTGTTGTTTACAAGACCCTTTGGTGGTAAGTCCTGGTGTCTGGTCTACCACTGCTGAGGTTGTTGGATGTTGGCTTGTCGGTGATGTCTTTGCCTCCTCCATCAGGTCGCTGGCCTCCATATAGAGAAACAGAGCAAGAAAAAAAAAGGGGGGATTCTTAGTCACAAAAATCGATGGCTCACAAGGCGACCAATAAAAATACCAAAATGACAAGTAAGGCGGTGATTAGGCAGTATAAGTTGATGTACAGGTTCTAGAGTTATAAAGGATGTGGAAATCATCCCCACATGAAGGTTCTAGGTGGGGCTATCCGGTGGACTGGGTGGCCGGGAGAGTCCATTATTGAGGGATGTCAGGGGTGGCCGGTGGTTTGTTTTGATCCCCACATGAGGGTCAAAGGAGCGGTTTAAAGGAAACTTACCGCCACTGGATGTAATGGGTGGGGTTTGTTTAAACAGCATTGGCTTAGTAACAAAATATGGGAGGTTAGTAGGGTCAAGTATTTACAAGGGGTCGGGGGTTGTGGGGGGTTGGGGTTGTGAGTGAGGGGAGAGGTAAAGGTGGGGAGTTTGCTTGGCTGAAGAGGTTTAGTATGTTGGGTTATCAGTGTTAAAAATTATAGGATAGTGGAGAAGTTCTTCCACATTTTACACACACTTTGGGCTCACACCGCCATTGGTTAATAGGGGTACCTGGGCACCATGATAATAAAATTACTATCATGTACAATGCTAGAACGACTGTTAAAGTAAAATCCTAAATGCTAAAATAGAGCCATGAGATAGTCCTACCTGGGCTGGTTGCACGATGGGTCTGCCATGATCCCTTTCCAGACACTTGTTGCTGTGTTTAAGGTGTGGTGGTATTGGTTGTGGGTTGTGTTATGATCAGATGTGGGAGGGCAAGCGCTTATAAACCTGAGACTGAGTTTGGCTACTTCCCA
This sequence comes from Acholoe squamosa, assembly GCA_949317995.1. NCBI lineage: Eukaryota > Metazoa > Annelida > Polychaeta > Phyllodocida > Polynoidae > Acholoe > Acholoe squamosa. The sequence continues at coordinate 22,968,984 of OX439044.1, forward strand.
GTCTAAGATCTCCCATTAGGTGGTATGTCTTGCCCTGAAAGGGGCGTAGGCCAAATATTATTGGTGGATGCAAGGGGGGTTGTACGGCCCCTTATGCAAATTAGGGTTATCCTGGCCTGGATTGGTTGGTGGTGAGGTATTGTCTAAAAATAGAATATTGGGAAGCTTGGCGGGGGGTGTTTATCCCTAGCCAAGGTGATATGGTTACTATGGCGACCCTGTTGTTTTTAAAGACCTTGAGGGTGGCGTGTTATTGATTTGTATATGTGCCACCACAGCACTTAAGGGTTGGCAGAAACAGTGGTGTAAACATGGGGTGTGGGTGTCAGATATCCATCTTCCTACAATAGGTTTATCATTGGAAATAGTGGTCTTGAAGTGGTAACAAGCCGTCGCATGTGTGCTTTGAAGTTTATACACAAACCGAGGATACTGCGCTGCCTTGGGCGGTCGGTATGTGGCGTGGGCAACCTAACCTAATTATCTGATAATCCATTTGCCAGTGTTTGGCGTTCCACTTAGAAGGGGTAGGTAGTTGTATATACAATTAATCAAGATAGTGTTGGTTTTGGGTACATAGGAATTTTTATGGTTGTTAGTATTAATGGGTTGGTCGTTGGGCTGTGACTGTTGCTGTCAGTGTGTTTAAGTGGTTGGTATATTAATGGTTGATTAATTTGGTTAGGGCGCGTGGCGCCTGTAGGGATTAATGGAGGGGGGATTTTGTGGGTGGGGAGTGTTTTGACACAATGTATTGTGAACTATAATGGACGCTTAGGAATTTTTTCTTGATTTTCTGGAGGGCATGGGGCTGAAAGAGATTGTGCCCTTTTTGGCTGCTCTTATGAAGTGTGGTGAACGAGATTTGGTTCCAAAGGAAATTTTGGCCCTATATTTGGTCATAAAGTTTACGCCAAGAATTAGGGGGTGATTTAGCTTTGGGACAACATGTAGTCTTGTCTTAAACTCTGTGTTATCAATTAAAAAGGTTATGGTGATGGAATTGTTGACCTGAACTGAGGATTTATCAGCTAGTAGGATAACCATACGGGATCTCCTACCATGTCTGAAATTGGGGATTGATACTATTTTATCTGCCATTTTCTGGCTGATAAAGGAAAGGGAGGCTCCAGAGTCTACTAGGGCTCTGTAAGAACTGCCATTGATATCAACATTAACTGCACCTTTAGTCAATTCAGTATTAATGTAAGAGGTCTTACCTTGCTGCCCATACTTACTGGTCTCGACTTTTAATTGGAGGGTGGAAATTCTCTTGTTCTGGTTTTCATAGAGGTCCTCACTGTCTGATGAGGAGTCTTCATCACAATTCACAAGGTCGGGGTCACGGTCCTGTTGTTCTGCTGAATTTAATTCTGCTCCATCGTTCATTTGTGAAATATGGCATGTGGGGGACGTTCCAAGTTTATTGTCCAATGTGGGGGCGGGGCCGTAAGATGCATGGTGGCCCTCCCCTGGGTCCTATTCAATATTGTCATTGTAATGATCTCCTTGTCCAGAATCAGGAGATTGGTTGTCGGGATGGTTATCTCCGGTCTTTTTATTGTCATTTCTGCCTGGTGTTGGATCCCTAGACTTCTTCTAGATGGCTATCTAGTTGGAGGTGATCAGGTGATTGATTTTCAGGCGTGCTGTATGTGGTATTTTGAAGACCACCTAATCTTAGGGGTGGTGATTCTGAGGGTGAATAACCAGGTATGGTGAGGTTTAAACCTGGTGGTGGGGCTCCTGCTGGTGTACTGGTAGGTGCACCTGTGTTGGTGTCCACTATGGTGGACGAAAAATGTAAGGTGTTTGAACTCACAGGTGTTTGTTTACGTGTGCGTCTATGGGCTGGCAGCACTGGGTCCAGCTGGAGCACGTCTGGCGAGGAGTCTATCGGGGTGGTGTACTGTGTACTGGTGGCTTCTTGCTGATCTCTGTCTGGAGATGTAGGGATATGCTGTGGGGCTGGCTCCTTTGGTAGGGTCTCACTGTTGTCCATGGCTCATGAGAGGTGGTAACTGTGGGATGATACGTGAGGGTTTTCCACCATTGTCAACGAGTCCGTAAATGATGAATAAAGATGAATACAGACGAATCAGGAATCCAGTTTGATATCCACTTTATTCATTGAAGTCCACGGGGTATAGATGGTGATACAGTATAAAGGTGCCCAACAGTGTCCAAGCCTAGCCCTTGAGCCAAGGGCTTTGGTCTCACGTGAGTGTGTGAGGTATGAGGTATGAAGGTGGAAAGATACTATGCTAGTGATGGTGAGCTGCTCCACCTACAAGTATTTATAGTAGGAGCTGCTCACCCAGCTCATCCTAAAAATAGTATCAGGTGAGCTAAATATAGTAACTGGGGAACTCCAGTGCAGGTATGTAGGGGGGATCCCAAACATAGCACTGGGGTTCACAGAGTTCAGTATGGTTCTAAATATAGCTGCTGGGAATTCCCGGTGTGCTGTGAGCTGCTCATGATCAATGGGCATGTCCTCCAGCAGGAGGAGTTGGTCTAAACATTGGCTGCTAGGAATTTCCAGCATGCAGCGAGCTGCTTGTGATTGACGGCGTATCCTCCAGTAGGAGGAGGCGGGGTCACTGAGTGCAGTTGACACCGCCAGCCTTTGGTCTATGGGTATGGCTTGGCTTGTGGGTAGACTCGGACACTGGGTTACATGGTAGAGTCAAAGGTGAAAAGTAAATATGATAAGTACAATACCTATAACGGTCTACTGACAGTCTATTCACTTTGAGTTTTCTCTTATTATACCCTCGTAATTCTCTCGTGGGAACCAAAACATTCTCTTCGCATTGAGCATATTTATACATATAACATGCTAAGGATTTTTTACGTCTGATACTAAGTGATTCCACTTTACATCTCGTTAGGAGGTCTACTATATGAACTATATAAATGACCCATGTCCCTATAAAAAGTTAAAAGTGATCACTCCTTCATTAAAGGGGCTCTGAGCGGGCTGTAAAGCGAGTTCCACCACTTAACACTAGGAGGCTGTATGGAGAGCACCACAAGAGAGACCTCTACAGTGGAAAAAGGCAACTAGCAGTCATGTGACTTCTACCAGATCACATGACTGATTTTTATCCATACAAACAGTGACAGCCTCATGTGGTACATCATGGCCAGGATATCTGAGAGTTAATGAAAAACCTAAGGAGGGAAAATGGAAATCTAGCAAAAAAAAACAACACCAACTTTGGGATGAGGGATATTATTTTATAATATGGGGGTTAAGGGCCAACCTCCCCAGTCCCCCCTCTACAGAAAATCTGGAAATTCTCTTAGATGCTTTCTGCAGACAACTGGGGTCCCAACTGGGTGCAAAATTTTCAATTTACAGTCTAGCAATAATAACAACACTGGATTTAGGTAGAGGGAGCAGGAGATTTTTCTATATTTGGGGGTTAAGGGCCAACCTCCCCAGCCCCCCTCCAGGAAAATTTGCATTTTCTATCACTTTGTCTAGACAACTAGCTCTAGGGGACAAACCTTTCAGATAATTTAGAACAGAACTACAACTACAGATTTCGGTTGGGTTTTGGGGCCACTCATCCCAGCCCCCCCCCCAGAAAACCTGAAAATTCTCTCAGATACTGTCTCTAGACAACATGGATGCAAACTATTGGAAAAGTCTATCAGAAATAACAACACTGGATTTAAGAAGAGGGTGATTTTTTTTCTCTCCATAATTTGGGGTTTAGGGGCCACATCCCCAGCCCCCCCCCACCCCAGCAAATCTGAAAATTCTCAAAAATGCTTACTGCAGACAACTAGGGTGCAAACTTTTCAATTCAAAGTCTAGCAACAATAATACACCTGATTTAGGAACAGGGAGCTAGAGATTTTTCCATAATTTGGGGGTTGGGGGCCAGCTTCCCCAGCCACCCCTCAGAAAATTCGCATTTTTCTATCACTTTGTGCAGACAACTAGCTCTAGGGGATAAAGCATTGGATAATTAAAAGCAGAAATAAGAACTACACATTTGGGAGATAGGGTAGATTTTCGCATAGGTTGGGTGTTGGGCCCAATCACCTGAGCACCCCCCACCCAGAAAATTTGAAAATTCTCTCAGATACTTTCTCAAGACAACATGGGTGCAAACTTTTCAAAAAGTCTATCAGAAATAACAACACCAGATTAAGGACAAGGAAACGAGAGATTTTTTCAAAATTCATGGTTTAGGGGGCCACCTCGCCACAAAAAATCTGAAAATTCTCATAAATGCTTTCTGCAGGCAACTAGGGTGCAAACTTTTGAATTTAAAGTCTAGCAAAAATAATACACCTGATTTAGGAAGAGGGAGTAAGAGATTTTTTCATGATTTAAGGGTTGGGGGCCAAGTCCCCCAGCCCCCTCAGAAAATTTGAATTTTCTATCACATTCTAGACAACTAGTTCGAGGGGGCAAACCGGATAATTTACAGCAGAAATAACAACTACAGATTTTGGAGAAAGTAGGAGATTTTTCCACAGGTTGAGTGTTGGGCTATTCACCCCAGCCCCCCTCCCAAAAAAAAATCTGAAAATTCTCTCAGATATTTTCTGTAGACAACTTGGGTGCTCAGTCCTCCTTTAATTTATCAGAACCCAGGTACTCTAAAATTATACATAAGAGTTCTGCTTTCTAGAAATTCTACAATTCTAGAATTTGAAGCAAGTTTGAACAGGTTTGGTTATATAATAATGATGGAATATCTATCCATCTCGGCATTTGCTCGGGCTTCCCTAGCCCACTTAAAAGGGTCTATATCTCCTCTTTCCTATCCCCTCAGGATGTGTGTGGTGCACATATGCGCGGGCACTGACACATTCTTCTGTTAGATTATCAACCTGTGAAGCACGGGATAGCCACTTAGTGCCGCTAAAGTGCTGTAAAACACAAATCAATCAGTCAATCGGCATTTGCTAGCAGTAGCACACAAGAAAGGTGTCTGTTCAATGAGCACGATCAGCCATTAGCCTGATTAGGCTAGCCGCACTCATTTTTCAAGCGTATCTCAGATTTAAGATTACAAAGTCACCAAAGGCAAAGCACGTTTTATTTTATGTGAATAACTTCTTCCCATAGAGATAGCATTGCAGGGCCGATCCGCACACCCCCAGTGGTGTAACGTGTGCCGATCCACCACAGCGGCCGATCCGGTACCGTAGCCTCGTTCTGGGTGCATGTAAACATTCAAAATGGCGGACCGCCGCTCGTACAGGGCAATACGGTAACGGATTTTGTTAATTTTCAGTTAATTAAAGACTCTAAAAACATAAAATAAATATAGAACTAAACTCCCCTGGTGTCCTCGGTGGCCGATCCACCCCTGGGGAGTTGTCTCCCCCGAGGGCGGTAGCCCGAGGGGGAGACAACTCCCTCGTGGTGGATCAGCCACCTCGTACACCACGGTCGTTTAGTTCTATCTATGTATTAGTAGCCTAATGAACACCCTGCCGCGGACAGTGGTAGTAGGATTGGGTCACTTTATTTCTGTCCCGAATTGAACAAGGTGATGGTTGTGTATCTCTTAAGCGCGCTTCTAAACCGTTACAAGACCCCTATGGTATAACAATAAGATACTTACCCTACAATAGCAGATCTAAGTGCAGAGATATTATGGGGAAATTAAGGACCAATGCCTAGAAAGCACTTTTAAAATCCGAGCACTGATCAACAACTGAGAATACAATGCTCTGATTGGATGACAGTTGAAAGTAGGTCATGACACGTATACAGATGAAAACATCCGGGTTGTGACACGCACGTGGTGTGGTAGCTGTCAAACGCAAGTGAAGTGCCGCCGAGGACCTATTTAGCGTACGCAGTTATGGCAGCAATTTTCTTAGTTTGTTTTAGGGTGTCAGTTGAATGGAGGTTACACTGAACAGTCTGTGGGTGCTCTAGGCCAGACGATGACAGCCTATCGCTCCCGTAGGAAGTAGAGTCGGCAGGGGGCTCGGCCTATGGGTGCTCCGTCCCTCCACAATACCCACAGAGAACAGGGTCTGTACCCGGGGGGCCACTCCCTATAATTTTCTCTAGTAACCATGTGCGTACAAGGCCCCTGACTTGGTACCCCTTTTAGCGTGGGAAAATGCAACTAAAATGTACCCCTTTTGACTGAAATTAGCCTTAGTTCATTAAAAAACCACACTTAGTTCATTAAATGTACCCCTTTCAAGACCAAATTGCGAGTGTTTTCTGAAAAAAAGTACCCCTTTCCCATCCGATTTTTGAGAATTTCCTGCAAAAAGGTCCCCCTTTCCCACTGAAGTTTCTAGGAAAAAAAGTACAGGATTTCAAGAAAGAAATGATGATCCTGTAGTATAGCATTAACTTTGGTTCTAGTTGGAGTATTTTGAAAATTCTTTCACCATTGGAAAGCCCTGAAAAAATGTACCCCTTTAGCTTGAATTCAGTCCAAAAGGGCCCCTTTTAACGGATCTGGGCGGATCCGTTCTGGGGGCCAAAAAGTACCCCCTTTCCTGCTAGTTTGTGTACGCACATAGTATCCATAATTCTACGAGTGGCCCCCCCGCGGGGGTCTGTATCATCAAGTGTATGTGGGTCACTCTACCGACGGATCGACGGGAGACTATAATAGGGTCAGGAAACCCCAATTATTGGGCCAATACACATTCAACTTCAATCAGATCCTTATCTGTAGGGGGGAGGGAGGGGGAAGGAGGTCCGTGGCTGTAATACTCATTTTAGTTCAATCAGATTCTCATCTAAATCAAAGGGGGTGATTAAAGTAATTAAATTATTAGTTGGAATACACAATGATTCATTGATTGTGACCCTAGTATCCCGTTGATCCGTCGGTAGAGAGAGTGATCCACATACTGTCATACAGGACCTGTTCTCTGTGGGTATCAGGGCTGTCAAGTTCTGAGAATGGACATGAGTGAGATTTTGAGAAAATGGACAAATATTGCATGGTGCACCGCATCGCAGTGCAAAGCGACATGCATTGCAAGGGAAGTTACCCAACATAAGTAGGGGGGTCATGCCCCCCCCCAGAAAATTTTGAAAATATACACGCCAAATAGTGTGTTCTGAAGCATTTTGAAACTGTTTTTAGATAATAGTTTTCGTGTGCACAAGTGAAGTAACCCAACAGCACTAGGAGGGTCTGGGAGCATGCCCCCCAGAAAACTTTGAAAATGTACAAGCCAAATAGTGTGTTCTGAAGCATTTTGAAGCTGATTTTAGAAAATCAGTGGGGAAATCTCCCAACCAGAAATTTCCCCACTGGAATCCCCCTCCAGAAATTTCCCACTCGAGAATTTCCATCCCCCCATCTCACTCAAGTTATTCCATATAATTTACATGTAATTTCCAGGAGGGAAACCTAGAACTGTGTGTCATCCAAGTTGATCAGTTTAGGCCCTACTACAAGTCTGGCATAATATGCCACTCCCTAACATTCTGTCCCCCATAAATCAATTTCTAAGCCTCTTTTGATATCTGGTTGGGGCATTTTAATTTCCTGAGAAAATTTTGAAAGTTTCTATGTCAAAACATGCATTCTGGTGACTTCTAAGAATCACTATTAAACTTTGCTTCTAGTTGGAATATTTGAAAAATTCTTTCAGTTTTGGAATGCCCAGGAGGCCAGAAATGCGTGAGAAAGCCTTGTCTCTGTGTGAGAGCGTGAGAAAGTGTCAAAATGCGTGACTCTCACGCCCAAGGTATGAGACTTGACAGCCCTGGGGTATTGTGGAGGGACAGAACACCCACAGACTGAGCAGTGTAAATGGAGGTAGGCAACCTCACATCCGAGACTCCTCTGGTGCATGCGCATCAGCACTTCCGGTACATATGGACTGATGCATGATGTATGGTCAGCGTCTGCAGGCTGGGTGGCACAGTCTCCTGTGTCAGGTTGCTGGTACTTTCATTCCCCATACCCATGACTGGAACAGATTCAAATAAAATTATTGAAAACTTTACTGGGGCTACCAGATCTTTATACGAGTATGCTATATTTAATGGTGATTATTTTAGGTTGACACATATTTTTTAGTAGAGTAGTAGTATAATATTAGGTCTTCTTAAAATAATTATTTTAAGAAGACCTAATATTCTGAAAAATTTAGATTATTTAAAAAGGAGGTTGATTATAAATAATAATCTCTATTTTTGCCTTAAGGACTTAGTATGTGAGCTGGTTTTTGATAGTTACTGACGAGTTCTCCAGATGGCAGGACCAGCACGTTATACAGGATTGGATGGATAGTGACTGACAAGTCCTTTAGATGTCAGGACAAGCACGTTCCACAGGATAGTCACAGGATACTTACTTGACAAGGAGCAGCTCGCATATCTTATTTAAATATGAGCTCAGACTGTTAAGCATCATAGCGAGGGCACAGATAAAATGAAGAAACATAGAATGGGCTAAGGTGAAGGAATCATCATAGAAAGGGCAGAGATCATATTAATAGCTATATCAATTGAAACTTAATTAAATTTAAATTATCTTAAGAACACCTAATATTCTATAATATTATTTAAAAAGGAGGTTGATTATAAATAATAATCTCTATGTTTGCCTTAAGGACTTAGTATGTGAGCTGTTTATTGATAGTTACTGATGAGTGCTCCAGATGGCAGGCCAAGCACGTAATACAGGATTGGATGGAAAGTGACTGACAAGTCCTTTAGATGTCAGCACAAGTACGTTTCACAGGATAGTCACAGGATACTTACTTGACAAGGAGCAGCTCGCCTATCTTTTTTAAATATGAGCTTAGATTGTTAAGCATCATAGCGAGGGCACAGATGAAATGAAGCAACATAGAATGGGCTAAGGTGAAGGAATCATCATAGAAAGGGCAGAGATCATATGAATAGCTATATCAATTGAAACTTACCTTATCTGATGTACTTGGAGAAATGCAGGGTTAAATTCGAGTTGTATTGGAGAAAGGTTGCTAGCTTCTTCATTTATGAAGAAAATTTTAATTAAATGAAGGCAGGCATTGTTTGTTGCATATTTACAGCATGTAAATATACATCCATCGGCTACCACGTGAAGGTCTTGCCTGCTATAAGCCGACATAATTTTGACATATAGAGCCTAAAAAAGATTTTTTTATGAACAGAATCCATGACTTGTCTATATTTCTATGTCATGCAGATATATGAGGTATACATGGCTGCATATGAAGCTTGTTTTGTGTTATATTTCATTTCATTTAACCTACGTCCAATGAAATGAAGATATCTTGTTGAGCTTTTTTTTTCTTTGGTTTTATTGCTTTAAGTTATGATCTTAATAGCAATTGTAACCTGCAGTCACTAAGAAGCAAGCATCCTTTCGCCAGATAATATATCAAGAGAAAGGGATGCTTTGCGCTGTCTTAGCTTTATGTACACATATACACATATCTACATGTGCTTTATTTCTAGATATAGACAAATGCGTAATTTTAGATATTAACTTAATTGAAAATCAAGAAGGCACTGGTTCTGGAGTGAGTTTCTCATTGCTTCATAAAAGGAAAATTCCTTATAGACATGTGACAGTCCGCACTCCTCGATGTTTTTGATGACTGTCATAGTTAAGTCTACATCTCTTACATAAAAGCTTCTTTCTAGAGATTTTTCTCTGTGAGAAAAATATGTACCCTCAAAGAACATTTGAGCCAAGACATAAATGAAATCCTCTCTTGAGAATCTCCTTTTCTTAGATTGTATTGTTTGAAAGTCATCAGATTTGATACAGGAAATCATTTCATTCCTTTTGATGATTTTTGATATTAGTCTAGCGAGGTAGAAACTATGTCCTGTATCCATTTGACAATTAAAGAGCATGATACTTTGAAGTATTCTTAAAGCACATTCAATTCCTATGTAAAAAGATTTCTTTGAAGGTTCTTGCCTGAAAATATATGCTTGATCATCAGCTGCCTTATATAAGCTATGTGTCACTCGTCGTAGAGAATCATGGTACGGACACATTCTGATATGTCCCTGTTCTGTGAAAAAATCAGTCACAGACTGTCGACCACATTTTCTACGTTTACCGTCCAGACAGTCACATATCCAGTAAGAATTTCGCTTTTTCTTGTGCTTAATAGAAACTTCACTCACCTTGAACACAGGTAGATTATATCTCAAAATTCTAGCAAAGATAACCAAGACATCCTGCATAGAACCAGCCTTCTCCATTTTCCTGATCCTTTTCCATCTTCTTTAAGTCAAGGCATATATATATATATACAACACGATTTTTTAAGCAGCATCATAGAACTAATATCTATGCAAATTTATCTTGTTGCCTAGCAATGTCATATGTAAATTTATGCTGTTGCCTATGGATACAAGAGGAATTCCCCAGAGAAAAATTGAATGTAAATTTATGCTGTTGTCTATGGATACAAGAGGAATTCCTCAGAGAAAATATATGCTGTTGTCCCCCTGGATACAAGAGGAATTTCCCAAGAAAAAAACTTGATTTAAATGTACGTTGTTGTCCCTAGATACAAGAGAGAATAGCATAGACAGTTAGAGCAGTGAGCAAGCAATGAGTTATCGAGTTGGTAGACTGTTATGTTTTTCTTTTTCACAGAAAAAAAAAATATGTCATTGTTGCGCAAGAGTCCCTGGATACAGCATTAATGTGACATGATTCGCTGAAAAGGGATCTTAGTGCAGAGGGTCTAAGACCTTTTCTTGCCGCACGTGCTAAATATTCTTATGTATACATAAAATATATGTTGTTGTTCTTGGATGTCACTAAGCTGTCTGAGAAAAAGCCTCTCATAAATATCCAGAGTAAAAACTTATTCCAAGTGCGGATTTTTCGCCTGCTTTCACGTAGTTTGGTACATAAAAACTTATATATATCTTGAGAAAAAACAACCTTAAGTTTTTATACATGACTTTTTATTTTGTTTTTGGAATATTTACGTTCTTTGTTACATTAAGAAGGTAAACAGCTGGTAATATATGACTAAAGCAGATGACTACGTAAAACTTGGAACTAAATATTTAATTGGAACTTTCTTGCAAAATCTACACTGCATAGTCTTACATTGGAAGCAAGCTCACAGGGAAATAGGCTCATGATATTGGTATTTCTCCTACATATATTAACATGCAGTTTAATGCTGTTGGCTATATCTTACTACAGGAAAGCATAGGTTCTATGGATATATATCTAACTTGTATACTTATCTGAAATAATCTTTTTTCTATGTGATAAATCTCTGCAGTTAAGCATAGAAGCTTACTTCAGTGAGAACTTTTGCTTCCAATTTTAATGTCAGTGTATAACAGAAGTTACATAACTAACTTTTAAAGCACTGCAACTTAAGTGCGTGACAAAAAGGTTTCAGGACAGGATCCCAGTGGGCACACAATGTTGCATCAACATTGAAAACCAGTTGATGTTATGTTGATGGTGTTGATCAACCTGTTTTCAACACTTTTTCAATATTTGTATTTCAACGTTGTCAACCATTACCATTTCAACATCCAGTCAACAGTTGACATATCAATGTTGAAATATTGTTGTCAACTCAACGTTGATTCAACATTGATTTGTCAATGTTGAATCAACAATATTGATTTCAATGTTGATACAATGTTGATTCAACATTGATATGTCAACAAAACAACTGTCAACATTGTTTCAACATTGTTGAAACAATGTTGAGTCAACATAGAAACACAAACATTGAATCAGCGCTGATGGTTAGATTTTGAATCACAGTTGATTTTGAGTATGTTGTTTCAACTTTCAATTTCAACTCTATTTCAACCCTAAATCAATGTTGATATGCAAACATTGCAAACATTGTTTCAACGCTGAATCAACATTGATGTGCCCAGTGGGATAGGGATTCTTTTCTTTCCTGCTTTAAAGTGTACCATAGAGAAAAACTAATGATGTAACTCAGTGCACTTGGTAATAGGTAACATAGTTGACACATACTTACATAAATCTTCTTTTTTATCTTTAGATTTATCTTCAGTTCCAGAAGATCCTTTGCTGACTCTTCACAGAAGCATTATGATCAATGCATTAAAGTGCCATGACCATTAGTCAGCGTTATGCTTAAATAAAATGCTTATGAGACTGTTTGTTAGAGTTACATAGAAGCATCATGTCAACTTTAATGAGTTGAAACATAAATTTTTTAGAGGGTAGGCATTATGCTTTCATGAAATTTTGCTGAGCAGTTTCATCAATGCTTCTTTTATGCATTATGACGAGCAACGAGCATGATGCACTTTTGCAACTACCACTTTTAAGGGGGTAAGAGAGAACTTCTCCCACTAAGACCTTAAGAGAGTCAGAAAGCATCGTACCAATCACCCGTGTTAGTGTCCTTTTTAACTTGATTTATGATAACACAAGTGTGTGATGCTTCCAAGTTTCCATATGTTACATGTCTTTAAAAAAAGACAGAAGCTTCATGGTTTTAGGTTTCCATGACAGAACGCAGTAACTATTGTTTGTTAACCCTTTTTTGACAGTCATTTTTTCAGGATAGGTATTTTCATATATTAGAATGTATTATGTTAATTTCCTTTTGGGCGTGCTACATGTTTTTATGGAAACAACTCACAGGAACCATTTTTTAGCTTGTTCCATGTTATCTGTCCGCCATATAAGGCAAGGTATTATTTTCCACTTAAAGGTATGCATGTATATGCTAATGTGCTTTTCTTTTAATCCTGCAAGGGCTTCTTTGTAGATTTAAACAGAAATCAGGCTCGAAAAGATCTCAAAGGCTGAAGCTCTATCATGTTTCTAGCTGCGCCAGGAACAGCTCGATTAGGTCTATATATACGTGATCTTTGACGTTTCTTTATTTTCCATACAATTAAGAAAGGAACTGCTATGATAAGAGGGATGAAAATACCTCCAATGACTGATCCTACGATAATTCGCTGTTTTCCAAAAGAAGGGTTAACAGAGGGAGAAATAGGAGTAGGGCTCACAGCGGCGAAGCTGAGCCCCTCCCCTTTCTTTTGAGGCACTATATATACTCTAGAGCTGGAGGAGAAGGGCACAACAGATCCTGTCTTTGAAGACTTTGCATCGAAGTTCAGCATCGATTTGAAGTTTGAATTGGGCGTGGATGTCATATTCAAAACAGGCAAGGAGGCAGTTTTCAACTTCTGTGCTTTCATAGAGGTGAGTGTTTTCCTGAAATGAGAAAGGTATATGGTTTCTATACTTTTTTTCTGATCCTTTTCATAATTAAAACAATGAATTGGAAATGTAAGATTAGCTTATTTTTTAAGCAGTAACGGACATAGAGGGCGCGAGGGGCGCGCCCTCCTTCCTTTAGGTCAGTTCTTAAGATTTTAACTATATGTTTGAGATCCCAAAATTTGTCCTATATAGAGAGTGCATTGATGCAGAAATACGTCATGCTCAATGATAAGCAGGGAAGCCTATCTCACAAATGATTTCATGCATTCTTTAGTTACAAGTTGAATTTCTTTATGTTGATATATTAAGTCGTTGAGACAAAAGGAAGGATGCTATACAAGTTATGACTGTTTTTTCAAACGTATAAAAGTTTAAAATGTTTATTTTCGTCTTATTTTTTTATTTTTTGATGAAATTACAGTTAGGAGATAAGATTCCATAGAACAAAAAAAGGAATATGCAAAGTAACTAACTTGATTTCCTCAGGAAAGTTGACATTTTCTTTTGGTTTGAAGAAGCTAGAGTCAGGACGAGTAGACGTTAGATCTATTAATGTAGACAAAAACGAATTTTCTTTTTTCGTAGGAGATGAAGATGAGATATCTTTCAGAGGAGGAGAAGGTTCTGCATTGTGGTTTGATATTTTGTCTATGAAGCTTCTTGTAGGTGCTTCTGTTGAATCTCCTTTCATAGATTTCTGTTCTATGCTCAGATAGTCAGACGTAATGAGAAAGGGTTGAGTCACAACGTCTTCAGGTAAGGTTTCAGTGTATGTTTTTGGAGATAATTTTGAAGCTAGCGCGTCATCAGAAGAAAAATTTTCTCCTGAAGCTTCAGATTTTTTTTCTTTGAGAGAAGACATGAGCTTAGTCTCTGTTTCAGGGAACGAGGTTTTCATGTTGTTAATTTCTGGCGTTGTACTGGAGACATAGATGGAAGCAGGATAAGTTTTCATAAGTTTTGAAGCAGAAGGAGGATTTTGTGTTGTAGAAGAATATCTCAAGGTGGATATTATCTCATTTAACCTGCAGAGACATAAAACAGAATAGACATAAGAAAATGTAAAGCAAGGTTCATTTGGTGAGTCAGGTCTAGAGGAGAGACGCAGTTATGCTTTAGCACTATTTTTCATGTAGAGTGAGACCTTGATTATCTGATCACTCTTGTCGCAGACATATTTTGCAAGGAAGTCAGAACTAAAGGATTATTTAAACACCTCACAATAGATTTGTGTTGAAAGTCTCAGCTTCAGAATGGCTTGATCCTGTGTACATCGGATAATCAAGGGTCAGACAATCAAGGTCTAACTGCAGTCAAGAGTTTAAGCATGGCATTTAAGCTATTGTAAATCAGAGTGATGTTATTTTATTCTTTCTTTTGACTTAAATCTTTAACTGAAATCACTGAAAAATGTGACTAAATTATTACAGTCAAACCTTGATTATTCGACCACTCTTGTTGCAGACATATTTCGTTCAGACCTCAAAACTGCTGGATTATTAAAGCATATAATGATAGATTTGCATTGGAATTTCTCAAATACAGCTTGACTGGATCCCTTGTATAGAGCCCCAGACAGGTAAAATCGACGAGAGGACAAGGCCCCTTCTTAAAATCGACAAGGGACATGAGGCTGGGTGACAAGGGACAAACCCACTTCTTAAAATCAACAGAGGGACAAGCCCACTTCTTAAAATCGACAAGGGACATGGGGTTGGGTGACAAGAGACAAAACACATTTCTTAAAATCGACAAGTGACATAGGACCTCCCGTCTAGGACCCTTTGTATGTCGGATTATAAGAGGTCTGATTATCAAGGTCTCACTGTGTTTCAACTTTTCTAGCTATGAGTAGTCTTTGCTTATAGATAGACGAAAATAATTACCTGCAAAAGCCTGCGTCACAGATATATATTCCATGTCTTGTAGTCAATTTGTCTAGGAAAGGAAAAACATCTCGATCATAGACAATTGATTTCCTTGTATGTCCTTCTTGATCCTTGATAAGAATCTCAGTTGTAAGAAAGGACAAGTGCGAGGGAGGAATAGCCTGAATACATCTTATGTAAGGCTCACATGTCAAAGAAGATCCTTTGTGTTCACAACGACAATTGTTTAGCACAGTCTGCATGTAGCAGACAGGAAAGAACACAGCTAGTAGCCACAAAGTTTTCATCGTGAATGAGAAAATAAGGCTAAGTTAGTTTGTCCTATTAAGATAAGATTCTGTTCGTGCAGTAAGATAATGAAACAGAATACATGCATGGCAGATAGTAAACATTCAGAAAAAGCGCTCTTCTGGAAGATAGCCGCATGACTCACATTTCTATGTTTAGGAAGCAGTTGATGTTAGTCTGGCTAGAGAGACCTATAAGTTAAATATACCTTCTTAGCGCCAGTAACAAAGGGGGACAGAATAGCCTAGCGGTTAGGATGCTCGTCTCTCTATCAAGGAAGCATGGGTTCGAATCCTGTTTGCTGCTTACATTTTTTATTTTGCTGGGGAACGTCCGTTGTGTTTTCAGTGTACATCTTTAGTCATGTGGCTGTTGTTATCAAAGAACATACATCAAGACATGAACAATATTATCTGCACATTACTTCTCTTCTAAGGTCATGCTACACTACGCTTGCACACCCATGTTTTCTTTAGTTTCGTTAGGTCCGGTTTTAATCTTTGAAGTCTTATACGATGTATGTCATACATGGCTCGCATCTCCCCTCTTGTGTTAAAGCTGCAAACTAATTTTCAGCTGTATGGGTTTGATTCTCTGTTCTGCTCCATAATTTCCGCAGTGAGATAACTTCTTTAGAAGTGGAATTCTGAGAGGAACTGTAGCTTTTCTAATAAATTAGACATGAAAGCAGAGCAAGGAGCTCATGTCTTAAGCTATGTTCCTTTTTTTCAGGAAAACAGTTCTCTGTCCTTAACTGAACCTTGCTGTGAACTCCTGCCATGTGAACTTCTATCACAGACTGTGAACAAACTGATGCCTCGTTCACAACAAGAACTTCTCTCTCCTCCTTCCTGACATAACAAGCTACAGATTAAAAAAGAGCAAGGTACGTAGTCTTTTTACTTTTCCAGAAGAAAAGAGTTTTACGTTAAAGAAGATGATTATCTTGAAAAGTATGTTGACATGAATATAAGACCAGAGGAGCAGGCGAGGCCAGCTAAAGTTTAGTTACCTTGTTTTCCGCTAGGGTCTGTGAGGACACTGATCATCGTAATGGTGCGCTGTAGAGACATATACTACTGTGATTGAAGTTACCATGATCAAAGTAAAAAAAAGTCTAGAAATAGGCTTTTTATATTATTATTATGATCTGAAGATAAAAAAAAAGAACTCCTCCTTATTTTTTTTTTTTTTCAGGTCTTAAAGCACATAGCACTTCCGGAAGTTTTCATCTGAGCCTGCTGCAACTAGCACAAAGTAAGTCAGGAGAAGCTATGTTTCCTTGATCTATAGAATATATTATGCATAACACGTAATTTTACGTCACTTTTTAAGTTAGGGTCTGTGAGGACACTGATCATCGTAATGGTGCGCTGTAGAGACATATACTCCTGTGATTGAAGTTACCATGATCAAAGTAAAAAAAAGTCTAGAAATAGGCTTTTGATATTATTATTATGATGTGAAGATAAAAAAAGAACTCCTTATTTTTTTTTCAGGTCTTAAAGCACATAGCACTTCCGGAAGTTTTCATCTAAGCCTGCTGCAACTAGCACAAAGTAAGTTAGGAGAAGCTATGTTTCCTTGATCTATAGAATATATTATGCATAACACGCAATTTTACGTCACTTTTAAGTTTTAAGTCATAGATTTGATTCATATGAAACTTTTCTTGCTAACTGAACATTACGGTTTCAAACCTAGACTGTGAAATAAAAAGTTTTCCTGTTTATTTAATTTAAAATCCCCTCTTTTTTATTTTTCATTTATTTATTTATTTATTTATTTATTTATTTATTTATTTTTTTTTTTTAAAGGTGAAGCTAAGCCAGCCTTAAGAGTCGATCGTTAGAAGTTGGAAGGTAAATCTTCACTAGATTCCAGGAAGTTTTCCTCTAGAGCCTCGACTTCGCACAGCAATTCTCTTCCAAGGTCATTGTCTTTTTTCTTTTTTGTCTGAAAGATGTTATCTTACATATGTCTATTCAATATGCAGTCAACAATATTGTTCTTATTGTAGTTACTAGTCCTTGTGCTAAGATAAATGTAGAAAGTTTCACGTCTCATAAGAAAAATATTTCTAGATATAGAGGATCTATTAACATAAGCAAGAAAAATTTTTCTTTGAAGTTCACTAAAAACGGATTTTGTTATATTTTTCTTAAAAATATTTTTTCTTGTGTTTTAGATAAAATCCATGAATTTGTTACATTGCATTGCTCTAATTTTTTCTCTAAATATTCTGAGATAGAATTTAAGGAAATCAATGTCAAGTTGTTGAATGTTCAATTAAGCATAGAAATAAATATAGGAGAAAAAGAAATAAAATTAGGAGAACTTTTTTTGAAATTTTATTCAAAGTGGCCTGTAGCTTATGAATATAGAGTACGTGAGAGTAATACTTCTGAGTCTGTTTGGCTTCTTTATGATGATAAGATCGAGACCAGCCAAAGAGCTTCTGCTTTTTCCTCTTTCAGGATAAGCTCCAAAGAAATAACTTTCACGTTAGGACATAATTTCAAAGGAAATTGCATAGTAAAAAATGTAGAGTTATTTTTGAAGATATGTTCTGAAATGAAAGAGGTTTTGGTTGAAGTTGAGAGAGAGAAATTTCCTCTTCCTTCAAAATGAAAGAGAGCAAAATAATTTCACAGTTTATTTTGGTTTTATTAACCTTATTGTGTCAAGATAGAGCAGAGAATCAGGAATATTGGAGAAAAGTAAAGCAAACAGACACTCATTGCTTGTTCTATGTGACAGAGATTATTAGGAAAAGACAAAAAGAATCTAGAATTCCAAGAGAGAAAGTTATATCTTTGTTGAAAGAGGAAACATGGAGTTCTCTCTTAAATTTCATGAAAAAAGATGAAGCTTACAGAAAATATTACGGGTATTGCATCACGGACAGCAAAGACAAAATATTAGAAGACTTGCTTTCTTCTCGCAGTGTTTTAGTAGAATGCATTTGTGAAATACTCAACATCAATGTCTTTTTTTCTTCTAAGCATCAAAGCACTGATTTTCATCCTTTGGAAAACTTAAGACCTAACGCTGTTTACATAAATTTTAATGAAGAGTCAAATGAAATAAAAGAAGGTAATCCAACTGAAAACAGGATGAAGGCAAAAAAAGACTTTGATTCCAAAAAGAAAATTTCAGATCGTGCTTCACTTTCTATGCCTTTAAATTTTTCAAAAAAAGAAAAATTATCAGACAGCAGCGAAGAAGATGAAATACCTGAGAAAAATTTTGTTCATGCTTTAACTACAGAACAAAAATCTAGCACATCTCTTGAATGTTTAAGTGAAAGTGACGATGACACCTCAAAAAGTGCTAACAGAAAGAAAAAAAAAGGTAGATACCTGTCAGAAGAAAGTGCGAGTGAACATGAGTTTGATTTCTTGAAAGAAGACCTAGAATGTTCTGAAAGTGAAGAAGAAACTGTTAAAAAAGAAACAACAAAAAACAAAATGAAGAAAGCAAGCCCTTGTAAGAAAGTTTGCGTGGAAGATAAGGTAGAAATGTTAAAGAACTTTCAACCTTTAGCTACTTTGTTTCAATCAGAATTAGAGACCAGTCAAATGAACTTAGAACATTGCTTTCTTGTGATAGAGCGTATACTCAAACATTTAAGAGTACTAGCTTCCAATATTTTGCCTGAGAATTTAGAGAAATGTGCCAGGTGTCCTTTGCATTGTTCCTCTGCTTTGTTGAAATGTACAAAAGATAAGAGAGGACCTAAAACAAACAAAGCAAAAAAAATGAAAATGTGTCCGATATAGTTTTATCTTCAACTGTAGTCTACATTCTTTTCTTCTACAGATGCCTAAAACTAAGAAGGCTCGTCAGCCGAAAAAAACTGTCTGTTCTCGTCAGATTCCTCACACTTCCAGAGCCTCCTCTGCTTCTATTAATTCTCCTGTTTCTGTTCTCTCTGCTTCGACCGTGGTTTTTCCACGTCTTTCTGGCTCAGGTGGAAACTCTTCTGCTCCTTCTTCTTCCGTTTCTCAGGCTTCTGCTCTTAAAGCCTCTGTTCCTGCTCATCTTAACTCAGTTCCTGCTAGCATAACCTCTGCTTCTTCTACATGGAGACCCTCTTCTGCATGCAGTTCTCTTGTCTCTTCTAGCTTTCCTCCCTTGTCTCTTTCCTCAACTTCTACTTCCTATGTCTCTGCTGCCTTTGAACCCCTTCCTGTTAGCAGAGCTTCTCCCACTTCTGTTTTGCTTCCTCCCTCCTCTGCTTCTGTCTCTGCAGACGTTCCAACTTCTACCTGCTCTGTTCCCCTCTCTTCAGCTTCTGCTTCTGTTCCTTCTTCTTCTAGCTATGTTTCTCCTCTCTCTTACCAGGAAGCTTTCCATCAGTTTGTTAAAAACAATGTGAAACAGTTTGCACCTGCTTCTCTCACTTCTTCCTTCTCTCAAAACTACCCTCTCTTGTCCACTGTGCTTTACCCTCAACAAGCTGTGGAAGAAGACACAGACTTCTGTGTCTGTAAGGAGGAATCTGACGAAGAAGACCAAGAAGTAGCTAGTATCTTTGACAATCCCCTTCCCTCTATGTCTAGCAACGATAGACCTAGAATTACTTTCCCTCCTTCCTGTAGGAAGGACGCAGAAGCACCTTCTGAGGAGAGAGGGAAAAATAATTCTTGTGTTCCCTCACCTTGCCCTGAAGCAGATGGCTCGACCTCTTCTGAAACAGGATCGATCACGGCTGGATGTGTGAGAACTTCTACGAACTCTGCTAGACCTATAACCGATACAGCACAGCTGACTCCTCCTGGTTCATCACCGTCTCACCATGCTTCTCTCGGATTTCCGCTTCCATGTTCTCGCAGCTTGTCAGAACCTATTGTCATTCAACCTGCTTCCTCAGAGACTGACAACTTTGTAGTCCCTCAGCTTAACAGCGTTCCAGTTTATATGACTTCATCCTGTGCACGTCCTGCCTGTACTCCTTCTGTTTCTCGTCCTATAACTGCTTCTCAACTCCACAGACCTGTCACTGTGGTGAGACCCCAAGTAGATACTAGACAAGCCGACCATATTCAAGCAGGCTCCCAACCTGTCAGATTTACTGCTTCTCTTCAGGCTGGAGTTCCTGTAGTCCCACCTGTTCACCCTTCAACTTCCTCTAATCCTATGATTCCTGTCTTTAACTTGAGGACAGGACACATAATCCCTCTTGATATCACTGCCCGTCTCCAACCTCCTGACGTCCCCCTAGATCTTAGTTTTAACAGTCACCCTGCTCACGTTCCCATTTCCACTGACGCATCTGTTAGTAACCAAAACGTAGAAAACCAACCTGTCTCTTCCATTTCTGGTTCACAACCTGTTACCAGTCAACAGAACAGTTCTTCTTCTGACTTAAGAGACAGAGAAGGACTTCTGCAAAGATTTGAGAGAATTTTTGGTTCAATTGAGGTAGGAAGGTATTTCTATGATCAGTGCATGCTTTCCAGGTTGCGCAAACCGGCTTCAGGCACGGCAAGGAGCCCTTTCTCTGTTATCAGAGACTGCAGGCTTTGCAAAACCCACTTCTTTCCTGCAGGGGAGGTTGTCGTAAGTTCCTGCAAGAGAGCCTTGTTGTCCTGCAGGTTCTGTGACATGCTTTTCTCCACGTCTCAAGATCTTATCAGGCACTTAATAGACCATCACCATTGCAAAGAATAAAATGTAAAGGACATGTCTTCTACCATGCTTTCTATACACTATACAAGAATATCGCTGTAGCTTTTCTTTTTAAATTAGAAATAAATTTAATAAGTTCTCTTAACTATTAAAAAATGGAACGCCTCACATCTTTAGACTTGAAAGTTTTAAGTACTAGAAGTGAATATTTTAAATCCTATGTTAGCTTCTATGAGTTGAAAGAAGAAAGTCCAAGAGAAATAAATATAGAGATACCTTTTCTTCCTTTGCTCTCTCTGTCACAATGCTTTTCATACATATCTTGTTTAAGTTTCAAGTCCGAGAAAAAATGTCATAAGCTTTTAGATAAAGTCCAAGACGTAGGATCTATAGCTTTTTTTGCTAATTTTTTTCAAAGTGAGTTCTTGTTTGAATATTTGCTCCAAAGAAGTCAAGATAAGATAGAAGAAATAGGTAAAATTTTAAAGGTACATGCTTATTGTGGCAACATATGTCATGATTCATGTACAACGTTGATATACTTTTGTCATGATTTGGTAGGAGAAGATTACACTGTCTTTAATATATTGAAAGACCTCTTCTGCGAAGATCATAGCATGGATGATTATTGCTCTTTTGCTTGCTACGAAGACCAAAAAATAACCAGAAAAATAAGACATCTCCTTAGACAAATAAAAATGGAGCAATACCCTATATCTTATCACTGTGGGGGCTGTGGAGACGATCATACAGTAGAAGAGGGGGACATTGAGACCGATACTTTTCGTTTAGATTGCTGCGGATCTCATTGTCATCATCGATGTTATATGAACTTAAGATTTAGATCGTTCACAACCCCCTCGCAACCTAAAGTTAAATGTAAAGACTGCAGAGCTGTTTGGTTTGAGGGAAAACCTGCTTGCACAAAACTTTTTATGAAATGGCAAAGAAAGAAATACACCAATTTAAGAAAGAGTTTTTATCAAACAAGGATTCGTTTTCATAATCTCCCAAGACGTTTAAGCCGTTGAATTTTAAAACAGGTTTAAGCAGCTGAAGTTTTTAAGAGACATTTTATGTCCTTGAGATAAGTAGATAAAACTTAGTGTGTGACAAGACATGTCCTGAACTCTTTCATCTATAACTCATATCCTGACCCAAAGACTTACATTTAAAAGACTGTAATTTTTTCAGTCTTTTGGTTCATGCAAGAATGTTCTTGTACATGTTAACCAGAAAGTTATTGTAACCAGTGCTTTACTTCATTTATTAGTACTAGTCGAAAGATATATCTAGACATGTTCACTGGAAATATTTACTGATATCTGTGACATGTGCTGCTTCATGTGTACAATTGTTCTTACGTTGACAGAAAACGATGTTCTCTTGACGTTGAAATGAAAGTATGACATTGTGCAATCATGAAATATTGCTCGCATGAAAGCGTATTAGCTCATGTAAACTGGCTTTGCAATAAAGCATAAAGAAAAAAATCTATTTTTTCTTATCTTTCTGTAAGATGAATGTGAACATAAACTACCATCTCTTATGCACTCGTCTTGATTACCTGAGAAGTCAATTACAATATGAAGGACGTCCTCTTGAGAAAATAGATATTTTGTTCCCACAACAATCACATATGAACGAAAAAGACGCAACTAAGATTTTTTCCGCTCTTTCTGAACTCGAATGCTTGCCTCTTTTAAAAGAAATAAGGATAGAGGCACTTATATTCTTTGCTGATTATTTTCGTTCATCTTTCCTGGAAGAAGAAATAATCAATATAGTGTTAGATGATATCATGTTGATGCCACGAGCGTTGAAGACAATTTGCTGGTGTATGAAGGATCAAACTTTCTATTACAGGATGCTATTCATAGCAGCAGATTTCTTAGACATAAAATTCATCAATGTAGTGACGGAAATGATGTATCCTTTGAGGCTAGAAGGTAATGTAGGAGTTGAACCTTCTTCTTACGTTCTTTCCAGAATAACTAGAAAATTTAGAGACAAAAAAAGACAAAAGATACACAAGATGTCCCCAGAATATATGATGTGTATGCTGTGTTCTGGTTTGTTGATAATGTCACCTAAAAGCAAAGACGTATGTTATATGTTTTGCTGCATGAAGCCAGTCCACATGAAGTGTTTCCATGAATTTTTAGATGAACAACATGAATACAGTCCTGTAAAGAAATGTATATACTGTGATATTAAATGGCACAACAAGAAACCTCAAGGAGAACATGATTATCTGTTATGGTTGTCAAGGAATGCAAGTGCTCATTCTATCCTGCATGAAAAGAGAAAGCCTAAGATGTGTCTTTTTCCTGATGAAATAAAAAGATGAAAAAATTAATCATTTGTTGTGTTCTGTTATTTCACATTTTACAGCCGACCAAAAATGCTTAATTTTACCCCTAAAGGTTATAATTCTCTCAGAGACCAGAAAAGTCCATATTACCAGTAGATGTCAGAAATATTTCATGGACCAGAAATGTTTATTTCACCACCAAATGGCAGAAAAGTTTTAGAGGCCAGAAAAGTTCATTTTACCAGTAGATGTCAGAAATGTTTCAGGGACGAGAAACGTTTATTTGACCACAAGATGGGAGAAAAGTTTTAGATACCAGAAAGTTCATTCTACCAGTAGATGTCAGAAAAGTTTCAGGGACCAGAAACATTTATTTCACCACGAGATGGCAGAAAAGTTTTAGAGACCAGAAAAGTTCATTCTACCAGTAGATGTCAGAAATGTTTCAGGGACCAAAAACGTTTATTTCACCTTAAGATGGAAGAAAAGTTTTAGAGACCAGAAATGTCCATTTCACCAGTCAACGTCAGAAAAGTCCATTTTTTTAATAAATGTCAGAAAATTAGAGACCTGAAATTGGTGAAACAGATATTTTTAATCACAGTGCAATTTCTGATCTCAGAGCTATTTCTGATCTCAGAGAAGTTTCTGCTATAGTGTGGTTAAATTGAGCATTTCTTGTTCCTGAAACATTTTTGACTAGGAGAAACTACTCTGAGATCAAAAACTTCTCTGAGACAAGAAATATCTTTGAGATCAGAAATGTTTATTTCTACCACATTATAACATAAACTTTTTGGATACTAAAAATGTTTATTTTACCACTGAACGGTAGAAATGTCTCAGGAATCAAAAATTCTTAAATTAACCATCAAATGCTAGAATCTTTTAGACACCAAAAGATACTAGAAATTTCATTTCACTTCTTCCTTAATGTTAGAAATCTTACAGAAACAAGAAAAGTTCAGTTCAGCCACTAGGTGGCAGAAACTTTTCTGTGACCAAAAATGTTTATTTCACCACTAGATGACAGAAATGTTTCAAGAATTAGAAATGCTCGAATCAACCACCAGATGTCAGAAACTTTTCAGAGACCAGAAATGTTTGTTTCACCGCTAGATGTTAGAAATGTTTCAGGGACAAGATATGTTCAGTTCAGCCACTAGGTGGCAGAAACTTTTCAGTGTCCAAAAATGTTTATTTCACCACTAGATGGCAGAAATGTTTCAAGAAAAAAAAATTCTCAAATCAACCACCAGATGCCAGAAACTTTTCAGAGAAAAGAAATTTTTGTTTCACGCTAGAGTTTAGAAATGTTTGAGGGACAAGAAAAGTCCATTTTTACCACTCTGTGTTAGAAAATTTTGACTTTAGTTTAACCATAAGGTATCACATACTTTTCACTTAAGAGATATGTTTGTTTCACCTGTAGACATCAGAAATGTTTCAGTGATCAGAGACGCTCAGTATGAACGCTAGGTAGCAGGAAGGAAAACTCTTTGAGGTTCTGGATGAGGAAGGGCTGCACTAAACTTTAACAGGCTCCTCCTGGCCTGTCAGAACGAGGTCTCCTTTATTTTTAATTAGCAAAAGAGATATAAGAAAGAAAGTTCATTGTCTTTTATTTTGAAGTTAAAATGGCTCTTTCTTCTCCTTTTTTTGTGAATTTACCTTCTAACACGATTCATCTGTCTCGAGAAAATAAGATCAGTTCTTTCTATGTAAAGCTTCCTACTACTTTGCTTCTTCAGGGAGCATGGGAAGTAGCATTAGTGGAAGTCAACGTTCCTGTCTCATGGTATAACTTTCCAGAAATACCAGAAAAAAATCGAACTATTATAGCAGAGAGAATTGATTTTAAGCTTAAAACAGACGAAGAAAAAATAACTTCTTTAGATGAAATAGACATAAAGAAAAGATATGTCGTGCAAAGGATTCCTTACGGTAATTATACGAGCTCAGATAGTTTAATAAGATGTATTAATTTAGCCTTGAAAAAAATTGATGTATACTCAGACGAAGAACTTTACAGAAACAGCAGAGAACCATATATGAAAACAGAACTTCAAAACTTGAAACCTATATTGAAAGTAGGCAGAGGAGACAGAGTAACTATGTCTAAATATTTATGCAGTATTTTACGATTAGATACAGCAAACGAGGCTGAGATAAATGACGATAAAGTAGTGAGTTTCACAGGTCTTCCCTTAAGGACCTTGTTAGATTTTCAAGTTTTAATGAGCACAAAAGAAAGGTACAAGCATTATAAATATTTCAAAGCAGGAGGAGTCCCAAATTTGCATCATGTTTCGTCTAACATTTACATATACACAGACATTGTATCTAATGAAGTAGTAGGAGATGTTCAAATGCCACTTCTGAGAACTATACGTTGCAGTGAAAAATTTGGAGACGACATAAAAGAAGTCTTCGTTAATCCTTACTACAAAAGACTCAGAAGAAATGAAATTCAGGAGATACATATTAAAATATATGACGATCAAGGGGAACTCGTGAAATTTGAGTATGGAACTGTTTTTATAGTTCTTCATTTTCGACCTTTAAAATCAAGATTTATAGATTAAGAGAGAAGATTTCTTTAAAATGAAACGTCAGAAAGCTTTCACGAATTTAATAGTTAAATATGATTTAGTTCCTGTAGCTTACAAATATGACATTGATTTATTCCTTTTGAAGAAATTGAAGAAAATAAAAAGGATATTGAAGGATAAAAAGAAAAAAGAAGGAGGAATAAAATTTCAGTTAGCTTTGTGCACAGTTTTAGGAAAATATAACTTGGAGACAAGTGAATACTTTGAAATAAGACCATGGTTTAAAAGCTCTATGCAAGTCAGCTTTGACTCACACAACATAGAAGAATTAATAAGAGACTCTTTTTCTGTAATTTTAGGCTTCTTTGATGCTTTTTTACATATGGGCTCAGGATGGTTCTTAAAGAAAATTAAAGTTTTGCGTTTGTCTGTTTTTAAGTATAATCCTTTTGGAGGTCAAAAAAAAGAAACTAGTGAGGAAATTATCAGAAAGAAGAGATCAGTCCTTGACGTTAAAGGCAGTGGAAATAAGTGCTTCATATATTCAGTCCTAGCAGGTCTTCATAAGTTGACTGAAAATGCTAATATAGCTCAGTCTTATGATGTTTATTTAGACGAATTAAATCTTTCTTTCCTTTCCTTTCCTGTTAAACTCAGTGAAATACCTAAATTCGAAACAAAGAACAACGTAACTATAAATGTGTTTGGAATGTTAGAGAAAAAAAGCGAGCCGTTCCCTATGTATATTTCTGTCCTTTCTTCACCTCTGGCAGAAGGACGACATGTAGATTTATTGTTGCTGAATGATCATTTTTATCTGATAAGAAACTTACATAAATTTATTAGACCTTTCTTCTGGAAAAAAACTAGGTTTTTTTGTTATAAATGCTTAATTTCTTTTTGCTCTAAAATTCGATATGAAAAACATGTAAGCAATGACTGTCAGAAAAATGTATATGCTGGTCAAGGTTACTCTACTCCTTCTAAAGGAAGTACTTTGAAATTCACTGAGCATAAGTATCAAGTTAAAAGTCCTTTTGTTATATATGCTGACTTCGAATGCTACAATCAAACTATACAAAAAATACAAAAAGGTAAATCTCTTTGTTCTAAAGAGCACAAACTTAATGCTTTTGGTGCAATAATGGTATCGAAATATGACAAATACAGTCAAGATCCTTTCATCTACGTAGGGAAAAATGTAATAAAAAAATTTACGTCCTACTTATATAAAAAAAACCCAGAAATTTCATACATTTTAGACCATAAAAGGAAACCTTTGTCGTTGTCTCCTAAAGATATTTCACGTATAATAAAGCAAAAAAATTGTTACATCTGTGGAATATCTTTCACAAAAAAAGGTATGAAAAAAGTTTTGGATCATGCTCATCTAGGACAAGAAGGAAAAGGCAGGGACTTAAATTATGCTTGCAATCGATGCAATCTAACTTATACCAGTCTTAGAATGGACAAACTGAAAATACCTATTGTAATACATAACAGCATGAACTATGACACTCATTTTCTTATTCAGAAACTGTACAAGTATATAGAAAATAAAACTATATCAGTTATAGCTAAGTCTTCTGAAAAATTTTTGACTTTAAGTTTCGAGAACTTTAAAATTTTAGATTCTTTTCAATTCTTACCCACTTCTCTTTCTAAACTTGCTGAACTCTTGCATGAAAAAGGTTTGAAAGATTTCATTCAGACTAAGAAACACACTGCAGACAAGAATCTTATTCCTTTCATGATAAGAAAAGGAGTCATGTGCTATGATTATATCGACTCATGGTCAGTTCTGAAAGAAAAAAAATTACCAACTAAAGACAAATTTTATTCTTCTTTAACTAAGAAAGACATAACAAACAAAGAATATGATCATGCTGTTCATATGTTCGAAGCATTACAATGTAAAAATATAGAAGACTACTTAAAAGCTTACTTAAAAATAGATGTGTTACTTTTATGTGATATATTTGAGTCTTTCAGAGAAAAGACATTAAATTATTACAGTTTAGATCCTGCACATTTTTTAACTGCACCTAGTTTAAGTTATCAAGCTATGCTGAAACATACAGGAGTAGAATTGGAACTGCTATCAGACATAGAAATGTATAACTTTATAGAAAGCGGGATAAGAGGTGGAATAACTAATGTGTCTAGGAGACATGCAGAAGTGAAAGATTCAGACGAAGTGATTTTATATATAGACTGCAATAATTTATATGGTAAATGTTTAGCAGACTTCTTACCACATTCCAATTTCAAGTGGCTCAGTCTTAAGCAAATACAAGAATTGAAAATAGAAAATGTCCCAGATGAAAATGAAATTGGCTATATCTTAGAAGTCAATTTAGATTATCCTGAAGAAATCCATGACATGCATAATGATTTCCCTGTAGCTCCTGAAAAAATAGCAGTTACAGAAGAAGAATTGTCTCCATATGCTAAAATTATATTGAAAGAAAGTCAAACATCTTACAAGAAAGGAGGAAAGAAGCTCATATGTAATCTTAAAAGTAAACTTAATTATATTGTTCATTATCGCAACCTTAAATTGTATCTTAGTCTAGGTTTAAAAATAAGTAAAATACATAGAGTTTTAAGTTTTTATCAGAAAGACTGGATGAAATCATACATTCTGTTTAACAACAAAGAAAGAACTTTAGCTACTTCTGCTTTCATGAAAGCATTTTTTAAGCTAATGAATAACACAACTTTTGGGAAAACTATGGAAAATGTCAAGAAAAGAACCTGCATGAAATTAACTTCAGATGCCACAGTCACTGAAAATCTTATAAAGAAACCTACTTTTAAGTCTCTTCATGTTTTTCAAAGAGATTTTGTAGGAATCCAAAACAGCAAAGAAAACCTTCTCCTGGACAAACCTATGTAAATAGGCTTTTCAGTTCTAGAATTATCTAAATTATGGATGTTTAACTTCCATTATAATGTCATGCTGCCTAAATTTAAAGACACATCTATACAGCTTTTATATACAGACACTGATTCTCTGATATATTACATAAAAGATCCTGTCTACGTAGCAAAAATTAAAAGCATGAATAATTTTTTTGATTTCTCTAATTTACCTGAAAGTCATATCTTATATGACAAGTCAAATAAAGCAGTCTTAGGCAAATTCAAAGATGAAGTAGCAGGGAAAAAGATAAAAGAATTTATCGCTCTCAGACCTAAAATGTATTCAATTTTATTTGAAGAAGGAAAAGAAGAAAAAAAGGTGAAAGGAGTTAAGAAATGTAGCATAGAAAAAATGAGACATGAAGACTTTAAACAGACTTTACTCGAAAATAAGATTAAGGAAGCAGAATTTAATAACATAAGAAGTTTAAATCATAAAGTTTATACTATGTCACAAAGAAAAGTATCTCTTTCCCCTTTCGAAGATAAAAGATATCTAAGAAGAGGAGGAATAAAGTCTTTTGCTTATGGTCACTACAAAATACCTCCTGCTAAGAGAAAAAAAAACTTTTCTCTTCTGAACATTCCATGCAAGAGAATTAAAGTCAGTGAGATAGAAGGAGCTGAAGACTCTAAGCAAAGACTTGTTAGATCAACGTCTTCTTGAAAAACCTGAAAATGAATAAGTCAGGCAAGCATCCTACCATTGCTTTTGGGAAAAGAAAACGCATAGACATAAGTAAATTCAATGGAAAAATTTATTTGCATTTCAACGACTTAATGAAAGACAAGAGTATTTCTCTTTCCAAGGAAGAGTATGACTTGCTGTTCAAGCTGAGAAACAAAATAAACAAGAAAATAGAAGAAGTCAAAAAACTAAGTGAGGGGACCAAGGGAGAAAAAAGAAACAAAAAGAAAAGAAAATCTCTCAGCGACAGTAGCAGTGAAGACGATAAGATGGCCACAAGTGACAGTGAAAGTGACTGAAAATAAACCTGAGATAAGCTTAACTCGTATGTGTTCAAGCATCTTACCTTCTGTTCATCAACTGTGCTAGCAAATAATCTTCAGACATAAAGCCAAACAAGCTTTCTATTCTTAGGAAACCTGCAACCGCTACCTGCACTTTTACAAAATGAAATGTGAATATTGTGGAAGAAAGGGGAAGATAGTTCAAAACAAAAAATATTGTGAAAAATGTGAGCAAGCCATGGTTCAAGAATGCATAAGATGCCACAAACCTTTTCATTCTGTTCATTTCTTCTCATCAGATGAAAATCATTTAAGATGCAATTCATGTCACACAAAATATATGAAAGAAAAAATCAGAAACAAAGCCAAGTCGTCTAAGCTCGTTGACACAAGAAGCAGTGAGTCAGATGTAACAAGCTCAGAAGAATCAGAAGAAGAGAAAGCAACTTCATCACCCGTCGCAGAAAGTGAAAATGAAAATCAACCAAAGAACAAGAGAAGAAGAGTCACTCTCTCCAATGAAGAAGAAGGTCTCAGAAAGGAACACGAAAAAGACCTCAACAAAGGCAAGAAAAAAAATGTTTCTTCTTCTACAAAAGAAAAAAAAGTTCCTGTTAAGAGAGCAGCTACGAAGAAAACTTTGCTGAAATCAGAAGCAGTGAAATCTGATATGATAAAGATGGCAGGGGGAAACGTTCACTACTTTAAACTGCCTGAAGGTTATGTCCCTGTGTTCACTAACATAAATGCTTTGGAATAAGCTGATATTCCTTTTATTTTTTTGTTTCACGGATAACCGGAAACTTAGAACATGTGGCTTAGTTTTGAGAGCAGGGTCCTTAGCGGACTGCACTAATAAAAGGCTGTGGTTTCAACTCAGGTCACATGTTATCATGACAATACTAATGACTTTCCTTGCTCAGAAATGGAGTAAAATCACGTGATTATATGCCTAGTTCTTTAACCTTGTGCACACGCATCTACCTTTAACTTTAGAATGAAAGCATATCGGATTTCCATTTTATTGCGTACTGGAAAGTCATGTCATTCATCTTCAAGGAAACATATCATTCATTTTCATACAAACATTTCATAACATGCTGAGATAGTCTATGAAACTTCCTAAGCTGCTTGAATCTTGTACTGTTCATACATCTAGCTCTGTCAAATGTTTCGAACTATTTCCTCTTTGAAGTTTTCTTCTTATTTTTTTTCAAAATGAAAAAAGAAGAAACATTAAAGAAAATATATTTTTCACCTTCACATCCAGCGTCTTTTTCTTCTGTGATAAAATTATACAAAGCAGCAAAGAAAATAAACAAAGAAATAACCAAGAAAGATGTTGTCTCTTTTCTTCGCAACACAAGAACTTATACTTCACACAAGAAAATAAAGTATAAGTTTCTTCGAAGAAAAACTGTTGTTAAAGGTATAAATGATCAATGGCAAATAGATTTGATCAGTGTTTACAATATAAAAGAAGAAAACGATGGAGTTAAGTATTTGTTAGCCTGCATAGATTGTTTTTCACGCGTTGCTTATGTAGAACCTATGCTAGACAAAACTGCAAGCAGTGCTTTGAAAGCTTTTAAAAAAATTTTGTTGAAAAGTAAAGTAAAACCTAGATTGATACAATTTGATGAAGGAAGTGAATTCAAAGGTGTTTTCAGGACATTCTTAAAAGAAAATAACATAAAATACTTCAGCACTTCTCAAGACACTAAAAGTGCTATAGTAGAAAGGTTCAATCGTACAATACAAGACAAAATATACAAATATCTTACCTATAAAAACAGTCTGAGATATATTGATGTTCTACCAAAATTAGTTCATGGTTACAACCATAGTGAACATAGAACTATAGGTATCAAACCTTCTTCTGTTAATAAGTCAAACGAACAAAAAATATGGTTGAAACAATATGGAAAATATTTGTACAGCAAAAAAGCTAATTTACCTTTCAAAGTAGGAGATAAAGTACGTATCAGCAAATACAAGACTATTTTTAGAAGAGGATATTCTTCTCATTGGAAAGAAGAAATATTTCTTGTAGCTCATGTCCTTAGAACATGGCCTGCAACTTACGTCTTAATAGATAAAAATAAAGAAATATTAAGTGGAAGCTTCTATAAAGAAGAATTAAATAAAGTAGAAGGAAAGTAAAAAAATGGATTATCAAGAATTTCCTTTGTTCAATGCTTGTCTCAGAATACCTTTTTCTATGATAATAGCAGGTCCTAGCAACAGCGGAAAAACCACTTTCGTGCACAACTTGCTTGAAAACAGTCATAGAATAATAGAAAAAGAATTAGATTATATCATATGGTGTTACAGACAAACTCCACCTGAAAAAAAAAGACTTCATGGAAGGGAAAAATATAATTTTCTTAAATGGCATTCCTTCATCTTTTGAAAAATATATAAAACCTGATTTAAATGGTGTGGTTATTTTAGATGACTTGATGAAAGAATGTAGCAGCAATGCTGAAATAGGAAAACTTTTCACTCAAACTTGTCATCATGAATCACTAAATGTAATATATATTTCTCAAAATTATTATTCTGAAGGTAAAGAAAGACAAACAGTGAACAGAAATGCAACCTATTTGGTTATTTTCAATTCTCCGTTAGATCAGACTATACCACAGACACTTGGGAGAAAACTTTTACCTAAAAATTATAAGACTTTTGTCAACATTTTCAATGAAGCCACAAGGAAACCTCATTCATATCTTTTCATAGACGGTCATCAAAAAACTCCAGCAGAATATAGACTAAGAAGCAACATATTTGATGTAGGACAAGAAGTATACATTCCTAGTAAAACATAATATATGTTGTATGATACATGATGTGCTACTTTGTGTGAAAAGTTCATGAGATTAAATAAAAAATATATACCACACATGTGAGACTGACATATCTTAATTTGTTCTCGCTTTAAAAGAAGAAAAATGCCACCTTCCAAAAAAAACAAATCACTGAAAAAAAAAAGAAATATTTCTTTAAAAAAATCATCTCCTAAGAAAAGAAGAAATCCTTCTTCTAAGATGAAAAAAAGGAACAAGAAAAGAAGTATTAAATCTCCTAGACAACTTGCTTATCTAACTGTTCTAGGAAACACTAAGAACAAGAAAAAAAGAGATCTCCTCATAGAATATGCAGGGAAAGAAGACTTAGATGCTATATGTCAAATAATACACAACGTTTTAGCAGGAAACATAAGGCTGAATTCAGTCTCTTTCTCTAAGCTGAAAAAATACAGGAACACTTTAAGATACCTGATAAATAAACGTGTGAATAATCAAAAGAGGAAATCAACTCTTAAGCAAAAAGGAGGATTTCTTCCTCTTCTCATACCTTTAGCAGTGTCTTTGTTAGGAGGACTAGCAGGAGCTAAAAGTTAAAACATGGCTTCTTTTAAAAAAAGTATAGTTATTCCCTTAGCCACATACAAAAAATTATCTTCTGCAGCAAAAAACACTTCAGAAAAAGAACCAAAGAAAAAAATGGATCCTATCGTTGAAAGACAGAAAGAATTGTTAGCGCAAAGAATGTATAACGTTCAACCGTATGATGTCCTGAGCACAAATCAAAATATCTTGAAAGAAAACCTTATGTCTTCTTTTCCTCTTAAGAAAGAAATCATAGAACCTGGAATATCTGTGAATGAAATTTTATCTCATATCAGACAAGCACAAATACCTTATATCAAAGAAATTTTAAGAAAAATGAAAGAACTCAATTACTTATGGAACGAACATGGAGAAATTATAATTAGAGGCAAATTGATCAGAAACTCTAATGTGATAAACATAATGAAGTTCTTCTCTAACACAAGCATTAAAGCAGAGCCTATAGGAACAGAAGAAGTTTGGGTCAATCTTTTGAATCATATACCTAAATCGTGGTTCCTCAACAAACCAAGGAAAGCTAAAAATAAATCTAAGCCTTATTCTGTAAGAAAATATCCTCTAGAAAAACAAATGATGGCTGAGAAAAACATTGAAGGAAGTGACTATTCTTTAGGAGCAACAGATGATGAATATTCTGAAGACAATGTGACGCCTTATTCTTCTATCTTAAAAAGAAAAGATCAACCTCAAGAAAGACCTCATCTTGTCAGGTCTGAAACACATGACACTGAAAGCATAGACAGCGACATAAATTATCTTTCTGCAGAAGAAAAAGACAAGGAAAAACCTGAAGAAAATAAGTTAGGAGAAGCTACAGGAGGAGAAGGAATTTCTGAAGTTAAAACTATTCCTCCTCTTCGAACAGAAGACGATATTTCCCCTCTTCACTCAGAAGAAGACGAAATTTCCTCTTTAGAAGAGAAAGAAGGCAGTTCATCTTCCCTGAAGAAAACCTCTCCGAAAAATAAATCTAAAGAAGACATTTTCGGAAAAATAAAACCTTCTAAACTTAAAAAAAAAAAAAATTTGAGACCTCCTTATGAGACTCGAGAAAGAAGAAAAACTCAATCCAACCCTAAATATTATTCCTCAGAATGGCTGACTGACTGGAAGAAATAATTTGTATTGAGATAAACCTCTTACCTTGAAATCCAGCTAAAGAAAAAAATAAATTGTCAATATGTATGCTAATTCAACTCCAGATAACTTTTACCTTAAACATCTTATATCTAGAAGATCTTATCCTAATCTTCAATATGGAAGAGGCCTTGAATTTATGGCACCTTTCAAAGGCAGCAGAAATCAAAGAGGTTACGGAATAGGAGGTATTTTAAAAGGACTTTTCAAGACAGTCGTTCCTTTATTGAAACCTGCAATTACATCAGCCGCTAAAGGAATAGGTAAAAGAGCATTGAAAGGTGGAATTAAAGTCGCAAAAAACGTTATACAAGGTGGAAACATTAAGAAAGCTTTAAAGCGTGAAGCTCAAGAAAGTTTGAAAGATTTAAGTAAACAAGCCATGATGCATATAGTTAAAAAGAGGAAAACTAAGACTAAACCTAGAAATAGAGTTTCATCGAATAGAAGAAATGTGAGAAAGGACATATTTGACTAAAATTAAACTGAGATAAGGTAAAAAAACATAGAAATCAAAGAAAAAAATTTATCAGCTATATAATAAAATTTAATTTTTGAAGAAAACTTTAACATGTCTCTGTTAGATGATGATCCGTGTCATTGTATCAGTTCAGAATTTGATTTTACCTCAATTCCTCCAACTGATACCAGCAGAGCAAAAACATACTATGAAAAAGTAGAACCTACAGCTTCTCCAAACAGCAGCACAGTACAATTTACGATAAAATCTAAACAAGCAGATTTAATTTCTTTACATAACAGTTTCCTGCATGTATCAGGGAAAATATTGAAAGCAAACAAACAAAATCCTGCTGCTCCTATTAATGGAACCATACAAAATGAAGCTAAAGTCTTTCCAGTAAATTACTTCGGTGCTACCATGTTCAAAAACGTTAAGGTATCTGTAGGAGGTATACGAATATCTGACAGCAATGACTTGCATGGTTATAGATCTTTATTTGAATTCATCCTAAGTTACAGTCCTACTGCTGCTAAACATATAGGAGCTTTAGCGATGTATGACAAAGACACTAAAGATTTCAATGAAGTCACTGAAGTTAACAGTGACGATCACAATGCAGGAGTAAAGGCTCGTTACAATAAAACAAAAAACGGTAAATTATTTGACATACATGTAAGAATACATAATGAACTTTTTGCTCAAGTTAAAGCTTTGCCTGGAGATTTACCTCTTACTATAGAATTTGACAGAGCAGATGAAGATTTTTGTTTAATGTATCACACTGCTGCTCAAAAATATGTTATAGATATACAAAGTATTCATCTTTACATTAAAAGAATAAGAGTAACAGAAAGATTCAGAGAAGATATGAGCAAAGCTAGAATGCTGAAACCCTTCTTCGATTATCCTGTTCATAAAGTCGACATGAAATATGTTACTTTTGGTCCTAATAAATCTATCCTTCAAGCCTCACATATAGTCAACAACACACCTCTCCCGAAAAGAGTTATAATAGGGCTCGTACACTTAGATGCCTTCACAGGAACTCATAATCGTAACCCTTTCAGATTTTAACATTTCAAGGCTAAAGAAATTGAACTGAAAGTAAATGATGGGGGGACACCATTTTATCAGTATGAATTAGATTATGAAAACGATCAATACAACATGGCTTATCTGTCTCTACTGAAAACAACAGGCGACATCTTCAGAGATGACAGTGTAGATATATCTTTTACAGAATTCAAAAACGGTTATTGCCTTTACTGTTTTGACATATCGAAAAACGGTGCTACATCAGGAACATTTGAATACTCTGAAAATGGTTCGTTAGGTTTTGTTGTAAAACTAGAAGAAGAATTGACTCATGGAGTAGCAGCTGTGATATATTTAGAACACGATGAACTCTTGAGATTAGATTCTAGTAACATGCTAAGAGCTAAATCTCAAATCCCATTCTAGTGACGTGTTAAGAGCTCTGTTTCAAATCCTTCGAAATGAATGGTTCAGAAATAAACTTATATCTGCAAGATATAAAAAAAGAAAAAAAAGGAAAGTATGGAGTATATTCAGCTGATACTATACCTGAAGTTAAATCTTATCCTACAGGCTATGTAGTTAACACAGACAACAGTGACTTACCAGGGGAACATTGGGTAGCTTTTTATTACGAAAAACCTAACAAACTAGCAGAATATTTTGATTCATATGGTTTCAGTCCTTTACGAGAAACTTTCTTAGAAGCTTTGCCTTCAAAGTATAAATATTCATGTCATACTATTCAAGGTCTTTTTTCTGAAACTTGTGGTCTCTATTGTTTGTTCTTCATAGAAAACAGAGCTGAGAATAAGTCTATGCAAGAAGTTATATCTTGCTTCACAACAAACACTGATTGGAATGATCTTAAAGTAAAAAAATATTTTAATGAAAAAAATAAGAAATCTGACTTCACAAACAAAACATTGCCTTGCAACAGTCAAACTTGTTCAACGAAATATCTTTTCCTGAAAAAAAACCAAACAAAGAAATAAATATTCATATCCATGTTTTATTTTTTCTTCCTGTTGTCTTGGAAGTTGTTCACTGATATATTAGTTTTATTGAAAGATAAAAAATATCTTTTCTAGGAAATGAATGAACCTAAGGCAAAAGACAGCATGAAAGGGTTAAACAAAATAAACAGTATAGTTTCTAACGGTAAAGTAGGAGCAGGAGGAGCACTTGTCACTCTTATTTTAACAGTAGCAGTCATAATATTAGAGACACGTAAACTAAACATGTCATCCTCTCTTCAGAAAGGAGATGAGATATTTCTGTCTTGCAGTGAAAGTGGCAACATTTATCATAACAATGAGAAGACTCAAAGTTTTCTCAGCTGTTATGTAACTAATTTAAATTACAGAAAAACATGGTCTTACCCTAACTTAGGATCTTCTGTTTCTAAGGACATGAAAAATAACCTTGACTTAAATGATATATCTCATGAAGAAGGAAACGCTTTTCTCTCAAGCTTTCCTGAAAGAGATACCTCCAAACCAGTGTCTACAGAAACTATGATCAAAACTGCTTCATGAAAACATCCTGTGATAACAGAGCTCTTGTCTTCTTACTATAAACTTATGAAACAGATACAACAAAAATGGATCAATCTTTAGGAGCAAAGAGGAACAAAGTGCTAGAAAAAAATTTGCTTCCATCAAAGCAATTACATATCTTTGTTAGAAGAAGAAAGGCGAACACACATAAACATGATAAGAGAACAAGAAGAAAAAAATCTTGTTCTTTCTACTGAATTAAGAGAAATTCAAAATGAAACTATGAATATGTTATCTCACAGGAAAGCCTACAACATAGCAAAAGCAGAAAATGAATGCTACGCAAGGATAGCTCGCGATCGTTATGGTTGTACTGCAGAAGATGGAGACAATCCTGAAACTGACGAAAATAAAAACATAGAAGGAGACAATCAAATTTCTGACGTTCCAGATTCTTTGCTACCTGATAGCTTAATGGATATGTACAGGCATATGCCAAATGAATAACTAACATGAGATAGATGCTTTCCAACAGACACTTACCCATCTAACATGAATACCTTAAACTATAGTGAAACAGGAGAACCTTTAGCGGAAGAAAAGATATGCTCTGATTGCGTACATAAAATAAGAACCCTAGAGGAGATCAGAATATGTCAACGAAAATATATCGACATCCTTCGAGCTGAAAGAAAACCATATCAAGAAAGAATAAGATCTCTAGAAAAAAGAAACAGCTTTCTTTCAGAAAAAATAGCAGAAAAAGAAGGAAAACTCTTGTCTCTCTCTCTAAGTCACCTACAACATGGCAATGCAATACTTCAAAATAAAGAAACAATTTAAACATAGGAAATGGGAAGATGATAAAGCTTTCGCTTACATTAAGAGAAGAAATCAAAAAATTTCTTGTTCTCCTTCTTTCTTGAAACTTATGTTAAAGCATTACGAAGAAGTCTTCAAACATAGAAAAATGTTATGTTTTGTTTATTATCTGTTAGAAAATGTATTCGAAAATAAAGATGAGAAAATACAAATGCTGGCAAGAGTCAACATGCATGACTTGTCTAAGTTATCTCTAGAAGAAGCTATAGGTTATACCTTAAAATTTCAAAGCAAAACTGGACCTAAAAATTTAGAAGAAAAATTCTGTTGGGAAATGGCTCTCAACCATCACTACGATGAAAATGATCACCATCCGCAGTACTGGAAAGGTAACAACATGGAAAAATTTGCTTTGATTGAAAGTATATTAGATATGATAGCTTGTCATGCAGAACGAGATTTGATGGTAGAAGAAATAAATGTACATCATATGTTAGATGAAGAAGTTGCTGTGATTCAACTTTTAGACATAAATCCTATATATCTAGAAAGATACACAGAAGAAGACAAGGAGAAAGTGAAAGAATATCTTTCTTTATGGAAAAATATCTTGTCTGTAAAATCTTAAGAAAAAATAAAAAATAAATATATATATATATATATATATATATATATATATATATATATATATATATAGTCATTAAAAAAACCATACCATTATGTTAAAAGTGAAAAAAGGAAAAAATATCCATACTATAATATCACATCAATTTATATGCATTTTTCTTATGTATTGTCTCATGTCCGGATTAATAAGTACTGTTATGTCTTATCCTATTCTTGTTTGTTCTATGCTGATATGTTTTTTCATAACATGCATACAGCTGCCTGAAATACCCGTTCCTTAATCAAGCTGAGATATGTGAAAAAAATATAAAAAATAAGCTACTAAAATTAAGATGCTGTTCGCTTACTGTCTCATGTCAGGACTGAGCAATGCTTTCATACCAGATCCTGTTGTGTTATATGTCATATTCTTATGCGTTCTTATAATATGTATACATCTACATAAGATACGTCTTGCTTGATGGTCACATCAAGTTTATGTCTTTGAGATAAAACAGAAAACAGTGTAAACCTATATGAAATAGGACATATCTTTTAAACTGCTCATGTATACATGTATTTTTCCTTAGACAAATACACAACAGCACTTTTCACTTACATTTACATATTGTTGCTCTTGTTGCAGTAAGAAAAAAAAAAAATGCCTTTGCCGTCTTACTATTTCGAAGAAGATTTAGGTTACTCTGATCTATTTCTTCAAAAGATTTCAGTCTTGTTAGGATATGAATGGATGAAACTAGGTGTACATCTTGGAATACCTCATACAAAACTTGAAAACATGAACAAAACTAAAACCACTACAACCATGGGTCTTGAAATGCTGAACAAGTGGTGGAGAGGAGTTCCTTTCTACTTAAGAACTGAAGAACTGATAATGAGTTTCAAGGAAAACCAACGAATGGACTTGGTTGAATTCACAGAAGAATTCTTCAAAGAAAAAAAATTAGAAGAACATAGTGATGAGTCAACTGCTGTCCAAATGTTCTTCATTGTACTAAGTGAAAGAATGTCAAGAGATTGGAAGAATGTGGCTATATATCTGCACATCACGCTGGATGAAATAAAAACCATATCCTCTCAACCAGAACAAGACATAAAACATTTAACTTTTAATGTCTTAAAGATGTGGCAAAGATCAAAGAACAGTGCCACTCATCAACTAATGAAAGCTTTGTTTGAAATGGAAAGAAATGATGTTTTGAAGCTTCTGTTTTTAGAATTTGATAAAAGAACGGGAAACTAACTAACCAACCAAGAAAACAACAAAGAAAAGAGCAACAGAAACCTAATTTTTGTAAACGAATAAAAAAATAAACATATATATATATCATATAATTTGTTTTGTTCTTTGTTCATATAACCTGATTGAGATATCATGAGAATAGCATATATACATAGTACTCAATCATTGAAGAACAACATAAAACATACATCAAAAAAGGAAGAGAAAGAAGATAGTACTTCATCGTCTTGAAAAATGGAAACTCCAGTCTTAAAATTCGTTAAAATTAATCCTAATGCAATCTCTCCTGCTCAAAAATATTACACTATAGGATACAACTTATACAGTCCATCTGAATATACCATCCCTCCTAAAGGAAGTCGTTTCCTAGAAACAGGTATCCAAGTTTCTGTTCCATATGGTTATTATGGTATTATATCGCCTTTGAGCAAAAAAAGAAATAATGATGTAAATGTTGAAACAAAAATAATAGACACTCATTACAGAGAAGAAATTAAAGTTATGTTGCACAATTTTAATGAAAAAGAAGAGAAAGAAGCCACAATAAAGAAAGGAGAAGCCGTTGCACAGCTTATATTACAAAAAATATGCACTTCAAAATTGAAACAATGTTACAAGCTGGAAAGAACCCCTGAAGATCAAGAAAGTTATGATGCAGCTTACAACAAAATAGGTAATCAGATATATGAAGAAGAGCATCGGTTCCTGAAAGGTGCTAATCAGATAAAAAAGATGATGGAGTCCTCTTCAAGTAAAGACAACTGGAGTCCTCTTCAAGTAAAGACAACTTCTTCGCAAACATCTCTGTGAATAGCATAAACAGCAAGTGAAATGAGTTTTGTGCACTGTCAACAAGAAATAATCAGTTAGTATACTGTCATCTCATTGAAGATGTCTCTATTAAAGTTCATGAAATTATCTCCAAGAGCTTTCACTCCAACTCGTGCTTCAAGTGATGCAGCAGGACTTGATTTATATAGTGCCTATGACTATATCATCCCTCCTAAAAGTAAAGAATTAATAAAAACAGATATTGCACTGGACATACCTCCTGGTTGCTATGCTCGTGTGGCTCCGAGATCAGGACTTACGCTAAAATATTTCATCGATGTAGGTGCTGGAGTCATAGATAGAGATTATAGAGGTAATGTAGGAGTCATTCTCTTTAATTTCGGAGAAAAAGAATATAAAATAACTCAAGGAGACAGGATAGCACAAATGATATTGGAAAAAATTTACATGCCTGTCATTCAAGAATGTGATATCCTTAATGAAACCATGCGAGGTGACAATGGTTTTGGATCAACTGATAAATGATATTGTTTTTGAATAAAAGAAACAATAAAAATGAAATCTTGATTCTTCTTTTTATTTCACTTTATCACATAATCTTTCCATTTAACATATGCATGCTTTATTCCATTTAACATATACATGGTATAGGATATTATTTATAATCGACCTCCTTTTTAAATAATCTAAATTTTTCAGAATATTAGGTCTTCTTAAAATAATTATTTTAAGAAGACCTAATATTATACTACTTAGAGTATTTCAATATGGCACAATCTCCTGTGCCAAACCCTGATCATTTTCCACATGGCACATGCTGCTTCCTGTGAAATGGACCATGTGGACAAATGAAGATATTCAGACAATATGCTCCATCAATTGGTCATGTTTACATATCTCTTAGCCTGTCAGATGTCTAATTATGTCAGCACATGTGGTAGACCATTTTTTTAAAGTGCATGGAAGTAAAATGCATAGATTCATACACATGCCACATGTCCATGCACCATTGTTTATTTACATCTGAAAGCCAGTTTGTAGTGCCATCTGGTGTATACATATTGATATTGATGGTTGCGCCATCTAGAGGTAAATAAGCCCGCACTCCCTTATTATACTAT
Organism: Acholoe squamosa; assembly: GCA_949317995.1. Classification (NCBI taxonomy): domain Eukaryota; kingdom Metazoa; phylum Annelida; class Polychaeta; order Phyllodocida; family Polynoidae; genus Acholoe; species Acholoe squamosa. The sequence continues at coordinate 23,010,903 of OX439044.1, forward strand.
ATTAGTGTTCTCTGAAGCGCCTCTGCTTGAAGAGTGGTGCTTCCTGTGCTCTAGTTAGTTAGTTAGTTAGTGTTTTACGGCACGTCAGCTACTGGTGATGGCTATTTGTGCCTAAAGGTTTTATGGAAGAAAGTTTCTACTGTTTAAATTTGACTGTAGTATCCCAGGTTCTTGACATATGCAAGTATTGTATCTGGTCTGCAGGTATCAAATAACTCTTTCAGTGTTGTACATTGATGGTATTGTGCCCTGATGGGGCACTGGCTACATTCCACAAGGAAATGTTCCACTGTCAGGTGTTTTTGACACCTGTTGCAAAGCGGTCTGGGTTCTCTCTTCATGAGGTGTGAATGCGTTAGTCTGGTGTGGCCTATTCTTAGTCTGTTCATGACAATTTCTTCTCTTCTGCTCTTGCATTTGGCTTTCTTGGTTGTGCCTATCTTGGGCTGTATTTTGTAGAGTTTATTGTGTCTTTCAGCGTCCCATAACTCTTGCCACTTTTGTTGGATGTATTTAGGCCTAACAGGTACAGTTAGCATTCTTGCTTTTCTAGGTCTCATCTAGGACCGGGATTAGGGACTTGCATAAAAATGTTTAATTGCTTGAAACATTAAATTACTGGCCATGTCCTGTAGAGCTCAGTCAGCTTTTCATATCTGTTTATATTGTTTTCCCACTGTGTCTAGTTCTCAAACAATCTTAATCTAAGATCCAAAATTGATGGACACTCAATCCCCATTGGAGCAATCGTTAAGCTGATAAGTCTCATGAGAGGACTGTGAGCAAAATAGGATCCAGAAAGGGTCAGAATGAACAAAGGATTTTTTTTTCTTTTTGGTTAGCTCAGCCAATAATTCATATTTTTGCACAAAATTTTATATTTTAAGATATTGTGACCTTGTTTGATAATGTCATTCATGATTGACCTTCTACCGTAATACCTGGCGTATAAGCCTGGGCTTATAGACCATTTCAAGGATCTCTATTGCAGCGTATAGAATCTTTCTGAGTTAAGGGTGATGCTTATGTGGGGTTTTACACACACACACACACATATATATATTCAACGTATATATTGTAGCGTTCCGAATACCTGTTGTCTTAGCTCTATGGAAAGGACCACGAAGACTCTGTCACCTTTGGTATCAACACTGTTTATTGCCTGGCTTCTGGCCACACCATCTAAGCCATCGGTGAATATCTCCTACCTGCTTCACCACTGGGGGCAAGCCGGGCTATGAGTCTCGACCAGCACGTAACTCGCTCTCCTTAGTCGGAGAAACACAACCACTATATATACGCTTGCCATTCCCCCGACGCTGGCGCAGTTGGCACGGTGCCAGCAGCGGTGAACACTGCAGGCGATGCTCGCTCCTAACGTGACTCTGGGATCGGCGGCTTCCACGCCCCCATACCAGGATAGTTTCGCTTCCACTGCTTCTCCCTCAGTCTACGCCACACTCTCCCCAACTAATTAACAACTTGCGGGGTAGAAGTGTCCATATTACCCCCCTGCGGATGGGTATCCAATTTTGAATAAAACTATCACACCGGTCCCCTAGGTGTCTCTGTCTTATTTTATATACAAGGAAAAAGTACATGGTATACAGTGGTACAACAATAGATTACACTACCCCACTCCTGTGAGCGGCTTAAGATACTAGTAACCGGCTGCTGTCCCCTATGCAGCATATATTTCAAGAGGTGATAGCATGATTTTAAACAGTAATACGAAGTCAGCTGCCAACAGCAACCTATGTACAACCAGCTGCACTTCGTCCTTCTTATGGATCCGTAGCTCCGCCAGTACCCTCCTCCGACTCCTCCACCGGCGTCTCCTCCGCTTCTCCGGACCTCCTCCGACTGCAACACAAGGTGAGTAGCCCTTTTAGTACCATCTCCCACCTTCCATGCTTCGTCTAGTTGTGTCCCCCTGCTTTAGGTGATGTTCCCCCGCAAACCTTATGCCACAGCTGGCCTGTACTGGCCGTACCCGCCGGTGGCTAATTCTTCAGTGTCCCCCGCCTGTATTGGCCACCTCTCTGCCCCTCTCTGACAGCAACTATTCCGACCCGGTAGCACCTTCGTACACCCCCTATACTGGGGGTAGCTCCCCCTCTCTTCGTCTGGAACACGTCTTTAGGATGAACTTACCCTACTGACTGGTTGACAGGGCTTCCCCGCAGTCACCTTCGGCTGGCTGCTCCTCTGCAGGCACGTCAGTCGACTCGTCCTTCTCCGCCCTCTCCCTTCGTGGCCAAGCTTGACCACACCGAGCGCACTGACCCGAAGGTGCAGCATCCCCGTATCTTGTCCGTGTCACTTGCACCAACTCATATTCCCCATTAGGTAAGCTTTGGATGGCTGCCGACGTGATACCTCCAGGTACCACCTTCAGACCGGGGCCCATGGACACTGGCTGACGCAACCGTCTGGCGTACTCCCTCAGGGCTGCAGGTCCCGTAAAATCCCTGTGCCAAGGCATGGTAGCCTCCGCACACTACTCTTCCCCTCCGCCCCCTTGGTCTCCTCCTTCTGGCTTAGCCGTGACTCCCACTATTCCTTGTGTCGGCGCCACCCCCTCTTCCTCCATTTCCACCACGGGGGCGTCAGTCACTACCACCACTCTATCCTGAGTCGGTGGTGGCAGTTCCAACTCCCTAGCCATACTCTCCACTATGGTCTCAGTTCCGGCTGGGACTAGCACCATGGTGTCCGCCGCCTCACCCTCAGCCACAGTCTCCACTTGCAGGAGGAACTCCCCTTTTGGCGACTTAATCACTAGCCCGTTCATTCCCACAGTCACAGTCCTGGGGTGCCTCACCAGTCGCGGAGATGTAGCCCTGGCATGGCCTCCCTCCCCCGATAGTTTGGCCTGGCCCCTAGCAGATGTCTTCCGACCATTTCGACAGCGAAGTTCATACTCATAGCCAGAAATGTATTTAGACGTTGATGAATGTCAGTGCCACACATATGTGCACCATGCACAGAGGGGATAGAAAAGAGGAGACGAGGATGCTAGGGGTCGAGAGGGTGCAGCAAAGCTGAAAGACCACTTTCAAGAGGGGTTTAGGAGTTTAGATGGCCGTTTAGATCACATTGACCCTTTTGGTTTGGCAAAAGAGTCATGTGTGGTAGGCTTTGAGTAGGAGTGTGGGTTATAAAGGCTATAAATTTCTATAAAAGTGTGATGAAGGGAGGATGTGCATGTTATTTTACCAAAAAGAGTGTTGCTTGAAGGTACACTGTGGTACCTCAAAGAACTTTTTTTGGTGAATCAAGGTCTTCAATCAGTATGTGCTGTACATAATCTGTCACTACCTACAGTAATAACTGCTGTAATATTACTGCTGCTTATGTCACTGTCTGTGGTTATCAGTCACCATCTACAGAAACCAGTCTCTAGTTATCTACTCTTTCCAGTCAGTTATCTCTCACAATATACAGTAATCTATCACTGTAAGCAGTAATATGTCAACTTATTCCACCCATATTCCACACATACTCCAACCTTATTTGACTTATCTCACCATTATTCCACCTTTTCCCATCCATATTCCACTTATCACATCCATATTCCCAATTTATTTCATGCAATTAAATACATAGTTATTACATTTATATTACACACTTTTCCACCCATATTCCACTCACATTCAATCCCACCTTCATTCCACTCACATTCCACAAAATTTTCACATTGATTCCAATCTTTTTCAATGATTATACCCATATCCCAATTATTGCACCCAAAGTCCACACTTATTGCAACCATATTCCACACTTATTCCAGCTATAATCTACTTATTTTACCTATGATTTACTTATTCCTTCCATAATCCACACTGATTTCATCAATAATCCATACTTATTCCACCCATATTCCACACTTATTGCAATATTAGTCGACACCATATTCCACTTATTGCACATTATTCCATCCATATTCCACTTACTCCACACAGTCACCACCCGTATCCCACTTATTCAACTTATTGGACTCATAGTCTACACCATATTCCACACTTATTTCATCCATATTCCCATACTCCACCCATATGCCACACTTAGTGCATTCATAGTTCACTTAGTCCACCCATATTCCACTTATTCCAACCATATTCCAGTTATTAGACCCATAGTCCACACCATTCCACCTTATTCCATCCATATTCCACTTACTCCATCCATAGTCCATTTATTCCACCCATATTCCATACTTAGTGCATGCATATTTCACTTATTCTACCCATATTCCACTTATTCCAACCATATCCCACTTATTCAACTTATTGGACTCATAGTCTATACCATATTCCACACTTATTTCATCCATATTCCACTTACTCCAACCTTACTTCACATATTCGACCAATATTCCACACATGTTCACTTATTCCACACTTATCCCACTTGTTGGACCCATAGTCTACACCATATTCCACACTTATTCCATCCATATTCCACTTACTCCAACCATACTCCACTTATTCTACCTATGATTTACCTTTTCCTCCCAAAATCCACACTGATTTCATCTATAATCCATACTTATTCCACCCATATTCCACACTTATTGCAATATTAGTTGACACCATATTCCACTTCCTCCACCCATAGTCCACTTATTCCACACTTAGTGCATGCATAGTTCACTTATTCCAACCATATCCCACTTATTCAACTTATTGGACTCAGTCTACACCATATTCCACACTTATTTCATCCATATTCCACTTACTCCAACCATACTCCACTTATTCTACCTATAAGTTACTTATTCCTCCCATAATCCACACTGATTTTATCCATAATCCATACTTATTGCAACATTAGTCGACACCATATTCCACATTATTCCATCCATATTCCACTTACTCCACACAGTCACCACCCGTATCCCACTTATTGGGCTCATAGTCTACACCATATTCCACACTTATTTCATCCATATTCCCATACTCCACTTATTCCACCCATATTTCACACTCAGTGCATGCATAGTTCACTCATTCCACTTATGCCAACCATTACCCACTTATTCAACTTATTGGACTCATTATCTACAGCATATTCCACATTTATTTCATCCATATTCCACTTACTCCAACCATACTTCACATATTCCACCCATATTCACTTATTCCACCAACATTCCACACTTATTCCACTTGTTGGACCAGTCTACACCTTATTCCATCCATATTCCACTTACTCCAACCATACTCCACCCATATTCCGCACTTAGTGCACACATCGTTCATTTATTCCACCCATATTCTACTTCCATATTCCAAACTTATTGCATCATATTCTACTTTTTCACCAACATTCCACCTAATGCATCATTTTCCACACTTATGCCATCCATATATTCCCTCCGCAATGCATTTATTCCACCTATATTAAGCCTATATTCTACTCACTCCACCCATATTGCAACCAGAGTTTACTTATTTCACCCATATTTGGGTTACATAACGTCCGTTTAAGCACACCTACACTTATTCATTTCAACCCCATAAGCTTGTATGAGACCTGGGCTTATTTTAGAGCCTGCGCTTATAGTTTTAGACCTCCTCGATAATAGGATTTTTGATGGAAAAAAAACCCATTGGTCCTGAACGGCTGGCCACTGTGGCAAGTAACAACTACACTGCCTGCTATACTCAGGGATGAAAGTCACAGAGCACAAAAAACCCTGAAATGGTCCAATATTCGCCCCAAAAACCTGGGTTTATATATGAATGTATAGGGCCCTGGAACTTCAAAATCCCTGAAATCAGGGAATTCCCTGAAGACTTTCATCCCTGTATACTGCCGGGGTCAGATCCGTGGCCCGGAAGTGGCAGCCAACCTGCTAGCCACTCTCCACTAACCCCCCCCCCACACACACCTCCCACTCACATGTCCAGTCAGGCAGGCCCTATGCTTAAGGGAGTGAGGGGAGGGGGTTATAGACCAGTTGAGGGTATGGACCCAGGGTGCGATCAGTACATTGATTTACAGTGGAGGGTAGAGCTCAGGGCAAAGTCTTGGGCAGATGCAGTTGTAATAGACCACTTTCTCTTAGCAGAGGAAAGTGGTCAATAATGACTCTTTTTAGATGGCCTAGGGAAGCCATCCAATACTTTTGACGCTGTCCAACTGCAGTGAGTTAGTTAGTTAGTTATTGTTTTATGGCACTTCAGCTACTGGTGATGGCTATTTGTGACTAAAGGTTTTATGGAAGAAAGTTTCTACTGTTTAAATTTGACTGTAGTATCCCAGGTTCTTGACATATGCAAGTATTGTATCCGGTCTGCAGGTATCAAATAACTCTTTCAGTGTTGTACATTGATGGTATTGTGCCCTGATGGGGCACTGGCTACATTCCACAAGGAAATGTTCCACCGTCAGGTGTTTTTGACACCTGTTGCAAAGCCAACTGCAGTGAGTGAGTAATAGATGTTTAACGCCATTTCGACAGCTAAGGTCATATTCATGGCGAGAACTACATTACACAATTTCACAGAAGAATGTGTCAGTGCCTGCGCATATGTGCACCACACACATCCGAGGGGATAGGAAAGAGGAGGTATAAACCCTTTCAAGTGGGCTAGGGAAGTTGAACTGCAGTACAATTGAAGCTATTTGGTGAATCACTGCAGCATGAAGTGTGTTGCTGCTGCAGGATGACACACACTCCTGGCACTCAATCCGGTGTACAGTGCATGCACATCCATGGGGAAAGCATCAACATTTATCTTATAGATCCTTGTAAGGAGTTCTAGTACATTTTGACACTCAAAACAGAACATGATTGTATGTCAATTTAGTTTAATTATACAACAAGAAATCCTATCTCAATCCCTAAGTAGGAAAGTACTGCATGATTCTACATCAAAAGAAATAATTTCACGGTTTTTCTTCCTTTCAATGAGTTTATTGTCTTTAGAACAGCTGTCTTGCCCATTTCGATAAAGATGATACAATATTTCATGATAGCTCATTTTTTTTTGGGTGGCTGCTGACAGTTTCACAATGTCCACTAAATGCTAAACTTTTCCAACCTCCATGTCAAGTACCATAACACCTTTCCCATAAGCAGTCCCCCCCCCCCCATGTCAACCGATGAACTTGTGGGAAACTTATAGGCAGCTTTTTGGAGCATTAGAAAAAAAGAAACAACCTTGCCATAAGCCGACCACAAAGTTTTGAGAAAATGCTATCCTTAAAAGGTCACAAAAATGTCGGCTTGTGGGACAGGTTTTACGGTACCTGATTAATATAAAAACATTATATACAACGGCTCCAGAGATTAGGTTTATCGTAAACCTAAAACATAGTGGTCTACGTAATCACAAATGTAAATGGCAGGATTTTTCACTGATTCTAGATTCAAAACAAAATTACTTACAAGTACACATATCTTTGATTCACAATTATGGGGAATCGCTCTCCTTGGTTATGTTAAATCATTTAATCCCTATAGTACCGTAGTACCTCGAATATAAGGCATATCTCTTGATTTTGTGCAGTTTGGCACTGCTCTAAAGCGACCTAACGGAACCAGACTGGTGCCTGGAGGGCTACATGCATGCTGACATCAGCAATTTCCGGACCTGATCTTGCAGCCACACCTGCTCCCAGCAGGTCAAGACAGTTTGGAAGTATGGCACCCATCTGAATATCGTGAGAAATTCCGAGATCAGAACTGTCATGGCTGCACACACAGATAAACAAGAAACTTCGCTACAGTATAAAGTCCTTGTATAGGTGTAGTAACAGACTGTCCTTGCATAAAAACTGAGCTTTATACAGAGGTTGCAGGTTCCTTAGTCGGGGGCACCATTGCTTGATCTGGGACCAGGAGATAAGCACTGATAACAGCCAGCATGATGGGTACCATATGTTATGTAAGGCATCATAAAAAGCCTGTATTGAATGAATGGAATTATCTCAATAATGTATCCCGATAGGTTGGTATACACGAGGTACTACGGTGTATGGCACATTATTCAGTTCTTTTAGACAGTTGTTTGCTTTTTCAAACATAAAGATACTGATATAGAACCATGCAAGCAGAGGCGTACGCGAGTATCCAGTGCTGAATTTTTACATTTAAAATGTAATCTTTCAAAAGTATTCTATTTTCAAGTTTGTGTCCAAATGCCATTCAATTCCTCTACACGTATGTGTTTTTGCATTTAAATATTCTATTGTAGATATTAAGTTCCCGGGTATCTTTCACTTGGTTCCTACCAAGTATTGATGTAAATGTTAAGTACAGCTTTGTTCTGTATCTGTAAATAATCATCAACATTATCCAGTAAAAAGTGCCCATTGCTGTAGCCAATCACCGGGGTTAGTAAATATCTAAGACAGACCTCAATTCTACTGGTACAGAAACAACTGTTGGTCTCACATATTACATGTATGAACTTATTTTTCTCTAACCCCCCTTTCTGTGTTTAAACCTCAACTCCCTTCCTAGTATCCATGAACAGAGAAGGACAAAGCACACCAGGCAGCAACGGTAATCTCAGGTCTGGTCTAACATCGGACGTTATTCTGGTACAACAGTGATCAGGGATTCATAGGCACTGTAGCCAGCTGCCTGGAACTGTTTAGCTGCCATAACCATGTCTGGTGCCTGAAGGATACCACGTCCAACAATGATGATGTCTGAGTGATGAGTTCCGATTACTTCAGCCGGACTCAGGTACTGCTGCCCCAGTGAGTCACCACTGCCCGACTGCATGTTCACACCTGAAACAGTTGTGTATCAAAACGTTAAAATAATTCGTCAACACTCTCTCTCACAAACCTCCCCATTCAGATGTGGGTTGCTCACTGGTTACCATTTAGAACATGATGGTTTGAAACAGCCAAAGAGAGAGCTGGATTCGGGGGCATCTATTTGCTGTAGAACACTGGGCAATAAAAGCATCACATTTCTTAGTTGGAAAGACCACCTTAACTTAGTGTCTACATATGGGTTAGACCATCTTAACCCAGTGTCTACAGGGTTTTATAGTACCCGATGAAGGAAGGGACTATATAAGCCTGTAGACATTGGGTTAACCTACTTAGAATACGATGCTTTTATGACCCAGGTTTCTATCGCATGTAGACAGTCACACCCTCAACTGCAGCCCAGTTTTACAACCATCGTGTTTTAAAGGGTTACAAGACCTAACGAATGAGGGTCCTATATAACCCTGTAGAAACCTTGGTTGCGGGGTCGATGTCAAACACCTGCACTACTTCTCATATTGATATACTGGGTGTAACTTGAGCAGGATCAGAGACTTACCAGGTGTCATATGGATGAGGCAGGGGTCGTCTGTTACAAGCTTCCTTTGACAGATGAATCCAACAACATAGTCTGTGTGTTCCTTGGCCATCTGGATAGCAGCTAATCAGGAAAAGCAGAGAAAAATGTCAACGCATTTCAAAGGTCAAAGTTCCAACAATTTAAAGTGTGTTCATAAGAACAGAAGTTCGGAATTCCAAAATAGTTAGAAAAAGTGTCATCTCTGGAATTTACACAGGCTACTGTTCTTTTACTCAATACTGTAGAGTGAGTTCTCCCAAATGATAATACAAGGAGGCATAAATTTTAGGAATTTAGGTTCTTTTTTAAGGAAATGTTCACAGCATAGCTGTGATGAATTATTTTCTTATGGTTAAGGAACATAGTTACCATAGAACAAGACTTAGTTTATAATTCAACTAGATAGCATATTGGGAGTGCTCAGCCGTGACCAGGCAGTACACACGGCCTCCACACACCTGAGACGTACTATAAGTATACAATTCAACTTGATAGCATATTGGGAGTGCTCAGCCAGGACCAGGCAGTACACACGGCCTCCACACACCTGAGACGTACTATAAGTATACAATTCAACTTGATAGCATATTGGGAGTGCTTAGCCGTGACCAAGCAGTAAACAGCCTCCACACACCTGAGACGTACTACAAGTATATAATTCAACTTGATAGCATATTGGGAGTGCTCAGCCGTAACCAGGCAGTACACACAGCCTGCGCACACCTGGGACACAGATTTATACATAGTAGTACGTCTCAGATGTATGGAGGCCGTGTGTACTGCCTGGTCACGGCTGAGCACTCACAATATGCATGGAGGCAGTGAGGTTACTGAGTACGATTTGGACAAAATTCTAGCGCAGACTGTTAGATGTGAATGAATTATTTTCAAATGAAAATAATTCAACAACAGTTAGAAACTTGCCCTAGTATTAATACTACCAGTAATTGAAACTTGTACACTTACCTTGTGTATATTCATCCTTACAAAGGTTGCCTTTGCTACTCATCTCTGCTATCAACAGACATCCTTGTTCCCGGGGCTTCCCGATCTTCAGCAATATAAACAAAACTGGTGATTGTCAGTTTGGAAAACGAGCTAGTGTCCTTTATAGATGAGCGCAGCTTATAGTATACACCAAACTAACCCTCATACCTTAATAGTGTTCCTGAACACGTCGTGCGCTTTACAGGCGAGGTCAAATACACTGTATCTATAAATAAGCTTGAATGGCCAAGAATCAAATAAACAGCTGGGCCTTTAAGTATTTCTTTCAACTCATGGTACGCCTTATATTCTGAGTTGTTATATACCTGCGGTACTACAGCACAAGTTTACAAATTACAGGGCACATACTGCAAAACACTACTACAAAACACTATGTGTAAAGCCCAGCTTATACACGAAACTAATCTCAGCTGCAGCTCATAGCTTGTTCAGCAAATCTATTTGCGGCTTATATACGAGGTGAAAATGTATTATGTGTACAGTATATCACTATTATGCTAATGATAAGGACGTTTTCATACTCATGATATGGCCTAGAGCAAAGCAAAAAAAATGCGAGTGCACCTTATACATGCAGTGTGGCTTAGATTCCCCCTTAATGGTGGTAAGAATGTTAACAATGTTGCATTGTCTTATGCTATCTTTATTTTTAGTTGTCTTTATGATGTCAAACTCTTTACAGCCTACCTCTTTGAGTCCATCAATGACCCCTGGGCCTGGAAGTACATGGGCATTGATGATGTGAGCCCAGTTGACGATCTTGTAGATACCTCGGCTATACTGCTGCTTCACAGTTTTCCCAATGTCTGCAAACTTCCTGTTCAATCAAGAATCGCGATGACCAATGAAACATGGGATTTCTAAGTACATGCTAGTCATTCAAGAATGATCGGTATTACATGACTGTTGACCATCACACGTAACCAAATTCACACATGCATTTAAACATAGACATTGCTTACCGATCCTCAAAGATGAGGAAATTATGTCGTGCTGCGAGGTTGGCAAGTTTGGCAACAAAGTCATCACTGAAATCTTCGACAATATCAATGTGTGTTTTTAGCACACAAATATAAGGCCCCAATGTGTCCGCGAGCTGGAAAATAACCCACAAATACATAAGACACGAAAAGGAAAGTGTTTACATTGTTATATTCCTCCAATAAACTCATTCTTCTCGTCAATACAGTATTCTCATATGCAAGCATATCAGAAAAGTTTAAAATTTGCTTTCCTTATAAACAATTACATGAATCAATTCTGAAATATACCGTAGCATTCAAGCATAATAAATTTTTGCTACTTTTTTTTGGGGGGGATCTATAGGAATATCTCCATACCTGCAATATTTGGGAAGCAGTGGTAACATCAGCAGACAATGCCAAGTTGGTCTTCTTGTAGGCCATAATGGTGAAGAGCCGCTTTGTCAATGGGTGTGTACATAGAGCTGCCCTTTCATGGTATGACATAACCTGTATCAAAACATAACTCATTAAGATGTTTTACTTGAAGAAGTAGGGGGCATGGAACAGTCACTGATCCAAAAACACTTTGAAATCTTACAATAGAGGACCTTAATCATTTTTTCCGATTCATATTACCGGGTAATCTCCAATCGTGGATTTAAAACAATGGCAAAATTTAGCATAGTATGAACCCTTACCGGGTTACCGGTAGTTGGGATTCACAAAACTCACCTTGGGTTGTCCTTCTGTGGATTTGTTGTTGACATCACCATTTCCATGGCTACTGTCAGGTTGGTGTGTATTATTTTCTTCTATGAACTTCTTGACCTTTGCTACCGTTTCGTCTGTGATTTTTCCTTCTCTCAGTAAGACTTCAAGAAGTCTTGAGATAGTTATAATACTGTCAAAGAATGATAAAATATATCGGTAGTAAATAAGCGCTTCATCTCATGCATGGTACTGCAATACATGGCCTAGTTTGGAACAGCATTTAATTATATGATCATTGAGACATGAGTAAATTTCATAAACGGTCAGTCTTTCATTTTCTCAATACATTCCCTAACTGCGGTTACCTGTGGAGGGTTATGCCACGTTCTTTGAGTGTGAGACTGCCACCCTGCTGCCTGTCTAGAAGTACCACAGCGTCAGTGACCACCAAGCCTTCTGTGTGTAATGACTGCAGCACAAGCAAAAACATACCACTGTTTATAATGTACCAATTTAAGTCTATTTTAATTGTCAAATAACGAACGTGGGACCATACAGGGGACCTATCACGATAGTCGATTTTTAGATCCACGCAACAACCCCAACATGACCTACTTTCGTTGGGCAACTTGCCTACTCTTTACCACTGCAGGGGTAGGAAATCGACTTACATTTACATTGCAGTCTATTTCTTTGGTGATCATGCTCATCAATACAAACCCATAGCTGTGTTTGGTTAGTCAATACGACCAATATTAAGACATTTACAGCAATATTTGTGAGAAATCCCATAGCTAAGTATTATGAAATGCCCTGCAAAGTCGCCGATACTAGCGGTTTACGACGGTAGCGCCCCCGGTGTTAAATCTATGAACTCACTTTTGTATCGCATGTATAGATCTTCAGGAATACGATGTGAATGACCCATCCAATGGATGCTGGGTTTAAAATCAGGAACATATGGGCCTAGGCTTTAAATGGACCAGCATATACATGAGCAAAAGTGTACACTAAGACTGTGATACTATATCTGAACAATTACAATTCATCTATATAATGAAAACTGGTCTCGTGTCTCCATTTAGGCACTAACCTGAACAGTTTCTTGTACACTGGATCCACTTGTAACGACATCTTCAACAACCAGACAGACATCTCCAGCTGAAAATTTCCCTTCGATCATCTTCTTGGTTCCATATCCTTTTGCTTCCTTTCGTCGAATTAGCATTGGAATGTTGTGCTTTGTTGATATGCACTGAAAGTTTACCCGAATTCATGAACTTTTTTTCTGTTATATGCTTTTAACATATTCAACTAAGAAATCATTTGACAAATATACCCTATAACTCAAGATACACAAATTGATATTTACTATAAAAAAAAACAACAAAAAACGGTACAAGCAGCAGCTCATAGACAATTTCAGAGGCATGCTACAGCATCAAATAGGATGTTCCTGGACACAGCATGTCGCTTATATGTGGGGTTTTACCATCACACTTTAAGTAGATGGGATATGGGAAATTCGGAGATACTTACTGTTGCAATAGGTAGAGCAGTATAAGGTACTCCACAGATAGAAGAATACTGACAGCTCTTTTCTTGGACTGCATCATACAGGGCATCTGCCACTTTAACCTGTAACAGAATGATATCATTCATTGCAGCGTTCAAGTCACCATTCACCTTCCACAATTGGTTTGGTTGGTTTTACCCACACTACTGATTTAGCATAGTTACAGTGGTTCTTGGACATTAAGTATTTTCTTTTCTGTTTAGACAGGTATTCAAAAGCTGCGTGTCCAAACAGCCCAACAATTACTTGCTGCTTGCCCGACACAGCAGGGACCACATCTATTGATGATCGAATCTATGAGGAGGGGTGAGGGGGAAAACCGCTACCGGGGCTTAATTCTCCTTTTCTTCTCAAAGGATATCAAGTGTTCTTTTACTTTCCTGGTCCCATAGGCAGGGCCAGACAAACCATGGCTTTTAATCACTCAGTCATGGTTCACTTAGGCAGAATCCCATGACAAAATGCAAGCATGTAGGCCTGGGTCCGTGCCTTTTTATGAATCTGGTATGCCCACTGTTAGCATGGAAGAAGAATTTCTCCTTTGTGGACTCACCATTAAGTTTTTCTGCTCCTTCATGCCGTCTCATGAAGGTCCCCACTCCACAGGGGGAAACCTTCCACAAATGACCATATCTCGCTATCCTGCACAACCGCTTAACAGGTTCCTTATCTTTTCCCTCCATGGGATATTTCCTTTATCAGAGATGCCACTCACTGGCCAACAAATGCCAGGAAAACTGGACTTTGGACACATTTTCCCAGGAATTTAACATAATTCAATACAGAAATCTTGGAATCAAAACCAGGAATTCCTGGTAAACCAGGAAAAGTGGCATCTCTGCTTTATGGCCCCAATTACCCATGAAATAGTATCTGAGTATATCTCTGGAGCCTTCACCAGTGGCCAAATCTCGGACATATCTCGTACATTCACACAGAACTCAGTCAGGGACCCGAATCAGGGTCCATGCAATTTTCACTTTTTGTGCAGTGGCGGATCCAGGATGTGGAAAAGGAGGGGGCGTGGCCTAAAGGGAGGGGGTGCATCCTCTCTTTTTTGCCCAAATTTTGGGGTCCAAAATATGCACTTTTATTTGCAGTTAAAAAAGTACTGGCAAAAAGGATGGGGCGCACAATACCACGGCCCCTGTCTAAATACGCCATTGTGGCCGCTGGGTATGTGAACAAAAATTTCAGAAGCAATTTATGTCTTTGGTTTTCACATAGGACGAGGAGGTATATTAATTTTTTAGAAACATCATACTTATGGAATTTTTATTCTATCATGATTTGATCATGAGGCCTAAAAAAAAAAAGCTTGTGTTTCTGGTTGCCCTACTTAATTTGAGAAATTCACCCTACTTAGACATTTTTTCTCATATTTGAACTTTTTTTTTTTTTTTTTTAAATCTAGTCCACACACGATTTTGATCTGTACTTTAATAGGTCGATCTTACAATGAGCATCTAAATATGACTGAACTCAAATAAAGGGAAATGGAAGTTCGAAGCATATGAAAGTCATTTCACAATCTAAAGTACCCAGTATCAGTGTCTGATCAATTGTACAAACTAGGCCTATTAGAGTGCTTCCAGAATAACCCCTAAATAGCATTCATCGACAATCATCAATCATCGCATTGTTTTTTGTTAAAGATTGGGATTACGCTCTGTATTCTGCACTGGTAACAATGCCTTACTGAATACTGCTGGTACACTTGGTATGAACTCTGGCATATAAACAATGGCTCAAATTTCAAGGTGGGGCTTTGGCCATTTTAATCTGAATAATTGGATTGCAGGCTTTCACAGCCAAGCTGCAGGTCCCTCCCGGAAAAAAAATTATTTTCAGCTTTATATCTTGTTAATTCTATTGGCTGTAACCAAGAAAATAAAAAAAAATTGTTGAAAATACCAAAAATCTCACTGTCAGATCCATAATCTAAGTACAGTAAATTCCCTTGTATAAGCCACACCCTCGTATGAGCCACCCCATAAGTTTGTGGGAAAAAAATTGAAAATGGTACATTTTTCCTTATGGATGGATCTTCAAAATTAAAAAAGCTATGGGAACCTAGGGGGCCTCCATATCCTTCTATGGTGCTGGAACAATTGGGAAAATATAGGGAATTTGTCATACCTTACCCCTGCCCCCCACCCACCCTTGCTCTATCCTCGTGGGTTGGGTTCTGGTACTAGCTGCTGCTTATACGAGAGAATTTACGGTAATTCTATGTAAATGGCCTATAGGAACGATCCAAACAAAGGCTGTGGCTTAAGGATGGGTATCTAACACATGAGAACAGCACTCTGAACTTTTGATTTGTATGCCCAATTCGTGGCTTATAGTTCCTTCCACTCATGGTGTGGATTATAATTATGCAGGTGTGGCCTTCAAGCAAGAATTTAGGGTAGTTATTCCTCCTTGACCAGATCTCTGTTAGGATGGAGTGTAAGACACTCTATAAAGTGTCAATATTTTATATATACACAGTGCCACTCTACCACTGGTGTTTCGCATGAGAATAGTCAACTTGTTGATTGTACACAGGGTGCCAAACATAAGCCACAGCTTTAACTGGAAACCCAAGCCCATATATGCCCTCTAGGATGTCCCTGAACCCAGGGGGCAACTTATATGTGGGATATAACTGAATTTAAATTCTATTAGACAGCTGACAATCAACCCCCAGGTTTGCCCAATAGACTTATATGAAAGTCACGCTTTGCCTCATATGCGATAATGCCTTACTGAAAAAAAAAAATAATAATAAAAAAGTTTTACCCCCCTCCCAACCTAGGTTGGAGCCCCAACCAGAAACACTTTTTTTTTTGGCCTGATCAAAACAGATACCACAAACCGGTGCCTATGACTCAGGGAGACCCTGAGCCAATAAGGCGATTACTGAGAGATACCCCTGCACTAAGCCTCAAACACGGGCCATATGAACTTCAAAATCTTAAGGTACCTATATAAATTCCACTATAGCTAAAAGAAAAAGGAAAATTTTTGAATATGAAACAAATTCACAAAATTTTCTCTTAGGCCACACCAAATTAAAAAGTTGGTCTATGGATTTTCATTTTGAAAAAATGGAGGGGAGGGCGACTTTTTTTTTTTTTTAATTTTTTTTTTGGTCAATGGATTCTGCACATCACAGATGTGGAGAGGGCGATTTTATTTATTTTTTCTTTGATAACCACAGATTTCCAAGGAAAGGAGTTGAGAGGCGTTGGCCAGTTTTTAAAGCTAGAGGAGTGGAGGGTATTTTCGGCCACTTAATCGTTGATCATGTCCCAATTGGAATTCAGTGCTTATAAATAGCAATTTCAGAGGTTGAGGGAAGGCATTATCGACAATTTTTGGAAGTTGTATGATTTTATTGCCATAACAGGGATCTGTAGTCAAATTTCATATTTTACAGAGAATTTGGGTCTTCAGGAGGGCATTTTCGGCCAGGGGGAGGTATTTTCAGCCACCTTTGATACCTGCTGTATGAGTCTAGAGGAAAATATATCATATGGTAAAAACGTTAAAATGATCAGCACCTGACAATGATATATGATGGCATAATTTTAGTAAAAATATCAGAAGTTAGATGATTAAGTTCCATCTCCCAATATTTTTCGATGTGTTAGGGTACTTTTAGACATGAACTTCCTTATTGACTACTACATTTTATGGGCTTCCAAAGTATTGATTTCCACTGACCTAAATTAATTCTCTGAGGTGAAAAGTAATATTCCAGTGCCTAGATTCAATATCATTTTGCTTTAAAAAAAAATCAAATCTTCCCCTTCATGTAAGTATAGATCATAAGCGGGTGTTAATTACCTCCTGGTGGCCGAAAATACCCCCTTTAGGTCAAAAAGGGTTGGTATTTTCGGCCACCCCCCCTAAACAATGGCCAGCTAGATAAACCTTTCAAATAAGTTCTAGGGATAAAAATATATCATGAAATGCCAGCCAAAATGATATTTTATCAAAATTTTACTCTATAATACCCCTTACTTTGCTTCCAAGCCATGTATAGCTCTTACCTGAACAGTTAATGGAGCTGTGCCTTGCCAGCACTTATTGAGAAAAAGTAGGGGTCCTTCTGAAAATGTGTATATTTATATCCTATGTGAGGGTTTCAGGTTATATTCGAGTTAACTTATTAAAAATAACCTTTTTCCTTGTCTGATGAACAGTAGAGCATGATGCTACTTCAAAAATATACATTGCTATACTAGAAATTATGGCAGGGTGGCCAAAAATACCCCCTGGCTGAAAATACCTTCCACTCCTCTAGTATCTGCCATTGTTCAAGAATTATGGCAAAAAAAAAAAAAAAAAATCAAAAAAATCAGATTTTTGCAGAATATGGTGCTGGCGGAATCCAGACAAAAAAATTTTCATGCTGGCCTACGTACCAAGGTCCTACACCAGCCATTAAAATTCTCTGCCGGCATCATTTTGGCATCACTGCACTGACTTTCAGTTTCACCTACCCATAGCATAGGGTCATATAGGCTGAAGAACTCTGCCTCTCTTACTCCCGTAGAAAGGCAGAGAAAGCTTTAGTTTAAAACTGGGGGTGCTGACATGGGCTTGTGAGCACTTTTTTAACCGCTAATACTTGGAATTTTGTGATTTTTTCAACTGCCTCAGATAGGCCAACTTGTCTGCTTTCTAATCCACTAAATTTCGAAATCAGATGACTAAAATTGAATATTTTACACTTTTTTCCCAAACCCTTCCTGATTTTGAATGTATTCAACTCCAGACTGGCCAAGTAGCCATGGTCAGTGCTTTGATAGGCTGACTTTCAAAGCACTGACTGAGAAAAAGAGGTTCCTCCACTTTTAAACTACAGCTTTCCTGAACTCTCACAGAGGAACAGAGATGAGAGTTCAGGAACTGAGATCATCATGTAGGCTCAGGAGCTGTGAACTATATTTACTCATAATTATACCAAATCTGTCTAGAACATTGTAAATAAAAACCTGGTGCTAAGGCCACACCAAATTAAAAAATTGGTCTATGGATTTTCTGTTTTAGAAAAAGAGGCGGGAGGGCGAAATTTTTTATTTTATTTTTCTAGGATAATTTATTTGTCTATGGATTTTGCATAGCCAAAATGTGGAGAGGGTGATTTTTTTTTTGTTTGTGTCGGGTGTCCCTTGCTGAAAATGTTCTCTTTTTTTTCCTGAGTGCAGAATAGGCCTATATAATGAAACCAATGGCATCTTTACCTATCCAATAAGTGGTCTGCCATTTCTGTACTTTTATTGACCGATCCTGTAAGCTCCTTGAAAAAAAAAAAAAATGTAATTTTCCAGAAAATGATGCTGGCGGAATCCATAGACCAATAAATTTTCCTAAAAATATTTGTTTTTTTTTGGAAAATAAGCTGCGGGAAATCCATAGACCAATACTTTAATTTGGTGTGGCCTAACATAAGTGTACTCCTTACATTTAGGACATCATTTATCAACAGGGAGGTTTGATGGTTTGAAAGGGGGGGGGGGCTTTAAAACTTTTGACTACTCTTGAGAGGGGTGGGGTTTTAGCACAAAAAAGCCCACAGCCTGTGGCACAGGCACATACTACTCCCGGTATCACTGCTACTATCTATACTTACTACCGTAATCTCCCGCGTATAAGACGCGTCCTCTACGCCAAACAAAATGCTGGGGAGTCTTATAGGATGTACTTAAATTGGGGGTGCGTCTTATACGAGGGGTAATTTTACTATAGAAATGTACTGAATTTACAAAATTGAGCCTTAAAATGTGCGTCTTATACGCGAAAATGCATTTGCTAAGTTTGGGATGCGTCTTATATGCGCAGCGCGTCTTCTACGCGGGAGATTACGGTACTATAGATCAAAGAGGGTCGCAAAATCCTCATGACCACCATCGATGGGGGGGGGGGTGGGCATAAAAATGTTGGCATGTCTGTGCACCCATCACCCCCACTTTTGAAATAAGGACCACCACCTCTCTTAGTCACCGGGGGGGAGGGGGGGGGGGAACTTCATATGTTTGGCATACACAAGCGTGCGGCTGGCAAGGGTGCTTTTTCAATCCTAAATCTCCCTAGCCAAGGGTCTACTTTTGGGAAATCTCCCTAGGCAAGGGTCTACCTCACACCGGCCCCAACTCGTAGTCTCACGATTACGTCACTGGTAAACAGGCATGCTGGGTGGTACTATTTTTCTTAGCTTGTTGCTGGTGAGTCAAGCTGGCAGATGGGTACCAGCAAATGCTGGTTCCCACAAGCACCCAGTATTGGGGTCAAAGTAGGTCCAACACCAGCGGTGTATGAATACGGCGATTTTTGGTCAAAATGGTAACCTAGGGGAGAAGGCTTAGTTTGCCCACCAAACTAGGTCGCCGGAGAAGTTGGGGTCTACCTTTAGGAAATTTCCCTAGGCAAGGGTACATTTTGAGTAAAAAATGTCGCAAACGCACATAATTTTTCATGAAAATGCTTAAAATTTTCATTTTTCCCCACAACATTGTACTATTCCCTCCAAATTTTCCCTACACAAGGGTCTATTTTCTTCAATTCTGGTCCTACAGTGGGAACCGGAAACAGCGCGTGGTTTAAACGGCCGTAACTCGCAATGTGCTTAAACGGCCGTAACTCACGAACTACACATTCCTCATCATCAATTCTTATATTTCTGGAAAGAGGAGATAAGTAGCTTCATTTCAAGTGGTAGTTTGACCCCTTTTGAAGCACGCTACACGTCACCCTTTGTGAGGGATAATAGGGGAAAATGAGAAATCACTCAGGACCACACCTTGTCTCCCCTAAGTGGCGCTGCAGTGTGGACATGGAATTGTAAACACTCCACCACAATACAAACACTACACCATGCATCAGTAGAGAGAGAAAATTATGAGCATTATAGGACGCCATACAAATACCGTAATAAAGAATTAATATAAAATCAGGGATGCCACTCACTGATCCCCAAAAAATCGGAAATCCTCATAATTTTCACAATTCACAATAGGAAATACCTATAGAAATGGAAATCAAAAATTCGGAATTCCTAAAAAGTTAGGAAAAGTGGCATCTCTGTAAAATAAACCAAAAGAAAAAAAGGAAACAAACTTTTGTGAAAGAAAAATGAATAAAATCTCACAAAATAAAATAAAGTAGAAAAAAACAAAGGAGAATGTCCCCACTCACACATTAGCAGAATCTAAAAAAACAGTCATGTCTCAAAGAAATAGCCAGAGAGCTACAAAGACTCCTCAACACCTCAAGGACTTTATCGGTGTCCCTACCGACTAGGGAAGGCAAACCATTTCACAGTCATCAGGAGAAGGAAACCCTCAAGGTGACTCACAGACGTTGGTGAAAAGAACCACCCCAGTAAGACAGGTCATCCCTCAAGCACCCACGGAAAGTAACTCACAAACTGCAGTGAAGGGCACCACCCTAAGTGCCAGTACCCAGTCACTCCCGAGTAGCCTTGAGATAATAGAGGATGGAGACGTTACTCTCACGCCGTCCATGTGAACCCCTGGAAAAAACACAGGGAAAAGACTTAAAGGATATGCTGAGTGATGCTCTGGAGGAGGGATTTTGGTTTGGTTTGGTTGATTTTTACGTCCACTAATAGTACTTAGCAGACATTTCTGTGGTTTGCGGACATCAAGTCCTTTCTTTTCTTTTTGGACAGGTTTTTAAAAGCTGCTTGTCCAAACAGCTAGACAGGTATTTATATGCTGCTTGCCCGACACAGCAGTGACAGAATCTATGAATGACCGAATCTATGAGATGAGTGAGTGAGTGAGTGAGTAAGAGATGTTTAACGCCATTTCGACAGATTAGGTCATATTTATGGCGAGAACTACATTACCATTTCACAGAGGAATATGTCAGTGCCCGCGCATATGTGCACCATACACATCTTGAGGGGATAGAAAAGAGGAGAAATAGACCCTTTTAAGTGGGCTAGGGAAGCCCGATCTATGAGATGAATGACCGCATCTATGAGGAGGGTTGAGGGGGAAAACTGCTATCGGGGCTTCATTCCCCTACTCTTTTCGAAGGATAGCAAGTGTTCTTTTATTTGCCTGGTCCCATAGGCAGGGCCAGACAAACCACAGCCTTTGATCACTCAGACGTGGTTCACTGAGGGGGAATCCCATGGCAAAAGACAAGCATGTAAGCCCGGGCCCGCGCATATGGACAGCAGCTGCCCACACGCTCACCCCAAGCCACAAGAAATCCCAAGTTTGTCGCCTTTTACGAATCTGGTATGCCCACTGGTAGAATGGAAGAAGGAGAATTCCTCCTTCGTGGACTCCCAGTGAAGTTATTCTGCTCCTCCATGCCCTCACATAAAGGTCCCCACTCCATAGGGGGAACTGGAGGAGGGACCAAAACCCCGGCCACTCCCCAGGGTCACACCTGCACTACATCAACTCCTTGAGCATGGTCAGAAGTGAGGGCACAAAGCCTATTCATGCACAAGAAACTTGACGTCATGCAAAAGCAAATTGATGTTATGGAGACACATATTGCCCTCATGCCAGAACTGCTGGAACTTATGAAACGGCTGAGTGATAGTACAGAAAAAGATGACATGTACGCAAAATTGCAAGACAAAAAAATCAATCTCGGAAAAAAGGCTATATGAGGGGGAAACAGCCATTTGTGAGGTTAAGTACAAGGTACACAAAGCCTACATGCAAAATGCAGGGCTAAAGGAAGACCTATCTCTGGAAATGGAAAAGACAGGAAAAGCTGATTAAATCCCTTGAGAAGAAAACACCTAAGATGTCAAGGGAAATGGCTGGGTCTGCTGGAACGGAAAAGCCTGGAGATCACAATAAGGGCCAAAAAAGGCCAATGTGGAAAAGGGAGATGGAAAGTATGATAAGGAGAAGTCCCAAAAAGTCTAATGTACCTTTCTATGCCATTGATGTGGTGGATAGTTGTTTGAATAAGGTAAAATCAAGTATTTTGTGTGGGTGGTCAAGTCCTAAATTGTGTCAAAATTGGCTCCATTTTCACATCTCGCGCTCCCTGTGAAGTCATGTTAGGTCTCACAACCATAATAATTTTCTTCTAAATGTTTGTAAAATTGTTTTTAGTCATGTTCTTGAGTCAAACCCATAAGTCAAAATCGTTTTGATACACATGAAGGGTTATTTTTTGTAACACAACTGCTGAGTTAGATACTAATGTTAATTTTTATTATGGTATGAGAGATTATGATTGTGGCTCCATACAACCAAAATCCAAAATGGCGTCCGGGAGGTGAAACAAGAGATTTTGCAATCAGAGAAATGATCATCCTACGAAATTCCAAGCAGGAAACATGAATTCTAAGGTACATTAGGGTAGAAGTATGTCTTTGTTCACCAGAGGGGAAATTGGGACGTGACAAGGCCAGGTTTTTTATGAATGTGGGACCGATGCCCTAGAGACCGATGGCCCCGGGGACTGATGGCCCCAAGTGGGACCGATGAGATCACCTATCTTCATTAATCATGCATATCTATGACACTTTCCATCTTACACTTGATTGAAAATTATATGAAAAAAAGATAATTATTAAGAAAAAATGTTGAAAAAATCAAAAAAAAAAAAAAAAATTTCAGATGTGCTTTCTATATTGAATCCATACATAAACACAATTAAATCTATTTAATTTCGTTTATTATTATTATTATTATTATTATTTTTTTTTTTTATTTATTTTTTTCAATTTCTTGTGTATTCAAAGCAGGTGTGAAAGTAGTAGCTTCCTAGTTGTGAAGAATGTGAATTTTTTTTTGTGTATTTTTTTTTCAATTTCGTTTTTTTTTTTCAATTTCTATTTAATTTCCTTTATTTAATTTTTTTTTTCAATTTCATTTTTTAATAATCAATTTCTCTTTGATTTTTCTTAGTCACTATGTAGTCACTACAGTGTGCCCAGTCGGCGCTGCAAGCTGAAAGGTGACATAGCTAATCCCCAGGCACCCACCCCACAGGGCTACACACACTGCCTCAGTGGGTAGGCATTGGTTATTGTAGCTCTAACACCTCCAAACTTGTGCTAAAATACACCAAACATGCTCCATAAGCAGTCAACATCATGTAAACATTCATTCTATAACAAATATATGTGAATTATTTGATCATATTATACACAGGGGCATCAAATTTGAAAGTGGGGCCATCAGTCCCAAAAGTGGGGCCATCAGTCTCATTTTCTGGGGCCATCAGGCCCGGTGTCGCATGCGAAATCTGGTCCATGCGAAATCTGGTCGGTCATTCTTCAAACAGACTCCTTAAGCTTTAATCCAATGCCAACAGGTACAGTTATCTGCTTGGAGAGTGATAAGTCTCTCATAGCCTCGAAGTATTTTTATAATTGAAGGAACAGAACCATGATAACATCTTCCAAGATCTAATAGAATTTAATTAATACCTAACCCTAATCGCTAATGATACTGTCCCTACGCCTTAGAACTAGGATTTGGGCAAAGTTACTCCGTAGACGCTCTGAGGGAACCTCAGAGACCAAGTGTGTCTGTTGTAGTCTGTTTGGTCAGCCAGATTGGCTGAGTGCCCAGTTCTCACAGAAGTACTTACTGTCAGGTCCAATGCTTCCACCAACACTTCCCTCAATGTATATCCAAAGATTCACAATACACAAAGCACTTGAAATACTTGTAATAATTAATAATCCAGGTGATTTTCAAATCTCCCTCCCTAACTCCAAATCATTGTCGGCCATCTTGAAGCCAGGTGTAGCCACCTAGTGCCAAAAAGACTACACTATTCTTGGTTGGTTAGCCCTATGTTTCAAAAGGAGGCTAACACCAGGTGGCATCCCCAGCATGTTGACAATGGAGGCCATTGAGGTAGTGATACCTAAGCTCAAGATAAACATGTCAGATTTATTGGATATATCTCATGTTTCAGTCGATATAAGCTGATGTACATGGAAACTACATGTTTGTGAATAGGAGGGACAATTTCCAGGAACTGACAGTGAGTACTTAGTTCAGACTAGCCATGTGTTTGTGCCACTATGGGCTTGTATACATCTTGGATCCTGCCTGTGAGCAGGCAGGTATTTCGGCCTAGGCAAAGTGGGATTTTAGAAATAATTGAACTTCGGTGACCAGATTTCGCATACGACACCGGACCAACTGTCCCTAGGCCAGGGCCATGGGTCCCGGTACCAACGACCGTATCATTGACGATGCGTCGATGGGTGGGCCAGCCTCGGCCAGCGTCTATTGATACTCAGTTCAATACTCTGTCGGGCTGGAGGGGGCGAGCCTGTGGGTGGGCCGACTAGTATCTCACCATCACCAGAAAGCCACTCATTATCGCTCAGACCGTAAGACGCTGTCATCGTCTAACGAACTCACCATTAAATCCGGATAAGACACGATAACACGGAGATCGAAGTATACCGGGGACTCGATACCACTCTTAAGTGTAAAGGTGCCGAACTTAACAGCCTCTGCATCATACAAATTAACGATGAGACGATCCAAATCGACCTGAGCCGGCTTTTCTGTCTCCATTGCTGACATTTTTGACCGGAAGCTGCATGGCGGAGCTAGGCGTCTGCGCAGTCCACAGCCACTTTCGCGCGACCCAACCTGGTTAACCGGGTGACTTGATCTGGTACATCCGGGTTGTAGCTGTGGTGTATGCCCGATGGGTACAGCCAGTCGACCGGGTTAACCGGATCGGGGCACGCGAAAATGCCCAAGGTAGGGCAGCGGGACCCAGGAAATTCGGCAAAAGGGTCACTTCTTGCAGAGTTAACCTGGCCCTTCATGGAGACGAAAGTTGATGCCGTCGCAGTTCCCAGTGTGCCCGGCCAAACGGGGGTTCGGGGGCAGAGCCAGAACTCATCTGAATTTGAATTACATTCAGATGAGATCATCTGAAATTTATGGAAACTTAAATGGAAGATTATTATTCAGATGAGATCTCATCTGAAAACAGTCAGAAGTGTGTGACAGCATGGTCCCACCACGTTCCTGAGGAACTGAGGCGGCGTGAATGTTTCTCTACAGTGTGACGTCATTCTACTTCCGGCCAGGTTAAAATCCCAAGAAGAGATGGCGCAACATACAGTATTTCTATGTAGACACCAGATGGCAGTGCAAGCTGACAAACATATTACAACAATAAGGGCTGAGTCATTTATTACCAGTGGGGGGGGGGGGAGCATTTGGAAGAACCCCTTTCAGTGGGGCAAAATCCTAAAGAGGATGTACTGCCTGTTGGTAGGCACTGAAATACCTCCACTGTGTGAGTCTGCTGCAGTAGAGGTGTGAAACTGTGATAAAGCTGAAACTGGGTAGTGGTAAACTCTCCTTTCTTTGCAAGCTTATTCTGAAGCTATTTACTGGAGGATCTTTACAAACAAGGGCTCATTTTAACAGGCTTGGCTAGACCTTCAAAATGAATATTTTTTTTGTACAAGATTTAATGCAGGGAATTTTGCTTTCAACCCCATCGAAGTTCAACCAAAAGTTTAGAACCATTTTATGATGAGAGGATTACTGAGCACCTAAAAATAAATGGTTCCCACCTGTTCTATGGTTAAAAATGATCTAGAAAATGTATAGCTTTTCTTTTTCTAAGGGGCTGCAGTATGTTTGACAGACCCTGCAAACTTTTTGGGCGAGTTTATTTCTGGACACTTGTCCCAACCTTCACCATGTTGGGTACTTCTGAGTCAAAGACGATATTCTGCCGTGGTTCTCTCAGAGCGCGCAGTTCAAGGGAAAAGATGACCTCAACAAGAAAAATGTTGCAAGGACTACGGATAGGAGTTGCCACGGATGACGTCACAGCTGCTGTATGACATCACTAGTGACGTCACAGGTAAAACGAAAACATTATGGAGTTGCTACGGTCGCTACGCTTCCAGCCGCTTACACGGCTTGCAACTCCAACAAATTTGCTTTTACATTGTTTGATTATGATAAAATGTATCATTATTTACATTCCTGGGGGTATATCTAACTTATCTGAAAAGAAAATTGCCCAAAATAATCATTTCAGTGATCTAGTCTACCTTGGATTCATCTTGCTTGATCACAAAATTGGATCTGGTACATCCGGGGTGTAGCTTTGCTGTATGCACGATGGGTACAGCCGGTCGACCGGGTTAACCGGATCGGGGCACTCGAAAGTGGCCCTGGGGCAGGACACGCGCTGTTTCCTTTTCTGGTAGTGGGGCCGGAAAAGGAAAGGGGGTAGTGAGTCGGTGCGTTCGGGCAGCGGTTTTCTAAGGATATCTATTGCATTATGGGTAGGGGTGACCTCGAACGCTAACTACACAACCTTAGCTTGTTCCCTCCACCCCCTTCCACCCCAGCCAGGTCTGGCTAGGTACCAGCCCTTAACTATGCTTGGAAGTGTAGTAAGTTGACTTGGGGATCAACCGGTGCGTTCGGAGTACGGCCGAGGGATCAATGCTGGTTTGTAAGGCCACCCCCTATTGGTCTGCCCCATGTAGGTCAATGTTGATCCCTGAGTCAACTTACTACCCTCCCAAGCATAGTTAAGGATTGGTACCTAGCCAGACCTGGCTGGGGTGGAAGGGGGTGGAGGGAACAAGCTAAGGTGGTGTAGTTAGCGTTCGAGGTCACCCCTACCCATAATGCAATAGATATCCTTTGAAAACCGCTGCCCGAACGCACCGACTATTGACCCACATGGGGAGGACCAGTCGGTGCGTTCGGGCAGCGGTTTTCTAACCATATGCAGTGCATTGTGGGTAGGGGTGACCTCGAACGCTAACTACACCACCTTAGCTGGTTCCCTCCACCACCTTCCCCCCCAGCCAGGTCTGGCTAGGTACCAGTCCCTAACTATGCTTGGGAGTGTAGTAAGTTGACTCAGGGATCAACATTGACCTACATGGGGAGGACCAATAGGGGGTGGCCTTACAAACCAGCATTGATCCCTCGGCCGTACTCCGAACGCACCGCAATAGGGGGTGGCCTTACAAACCAGCATTGATCCCTCGGCCGTACTCCGAACGCACCGAGTAAGAGCGTGTGAAGGGTGCCCCTGGTGTGTGCATGAGGAACTAATTTAGTCCCCATTCTCCTTTGTCCACCCAGAAATCCAATATATTTTTACCAAATCAAGCCTGTTTTGGTCATTTTGGACCAAAATATGACAACACTATAGGCCACAAATTGTATGTTTGTGCTGTTTGAAAAAAAAGTTTCTAGTCCCCACTCTCCTTTGTCCACACAAAAGCACATGGCTGTTGTGTTGTGTATAACGAAGTGGTCATTATATGTACAAGAGGGGAGGTGGTGGGTTTTCATTGATGTGGGAAAACTACCTAACAGCATTTAGATTCTTTTACTGCCCCTCACTTAGAACTGATTTTGCAAAATGAGCCCCCCCCCCCCAAATTAGGTTATAGGCGACTGCAGACAGGCCAGATTCGATCGGTAACCAGGGAGTACCTACCCGATCTGATCGGGAAGATCAAACTTGTTTGATATTGACCAACTGGATCGGACGTCCACGCAGACGCTTCTGATTGTCAGGATGTCGACCCAGTCGGGCCCGTCTGCGGTCACCTTATGGGTTGGACCAGTCTACAGTTGTTTTTATTGTGACTGACCTGCGCAAGTGGGAGGGGGGGGGACTTTTGCCTACAAAAGCTATGACATGTGAGGAGCACAGAATACCATATATGACTTTTAGTTTACTACTAAAAGAGGGCTAGCATGGCGATTTTCAAAGCCCCCTTTAAAATGTCGTTCTACTGTTAAGCTGACCGCAGACGGGCCCGACTGGATCGGCCGATCGGGAAGTCGGGAAGGTCTGCGGAGGACGTCTGATCCAGTCTGTCAATATCAAACATGTTCGATGTCCCCCGATCCGATCGGCTACCCTTCCCTAACTACCGACCGAATCGGCCCTGTCTGCGGTCACCTTTACCGGGTACTAGCTGGTACCGTATACAAAAACAAGGGTACCGGCACCAGTCCCGGTACCTGCATCAATTACGCGTTTCTGCATGCGTGCCAATGATGTTCATGTTAGCAAATCCTGAAGCTGTGGTTTGGGTTTGCCAACAGGCAGTGCATCCACTTTGGGATTTTGCCCCACTGAAAGGGTTAGTAGTATCTAAGACGGTCTCCTATAAATCACACCTTTTGAATTCAAACTTTGAATTGAAATGTTGAATTCAAAAGGTGTGATTTATAGGAGACCGTCTTAGATTGAAATTTAACTTTGCATTTAGGTGAATGTTGTAATTATCCTATACTTGAATACTATGAAGAAAGACAAAGATATCAAATTTGAAATTATATGTTTAATTCAGATTAATAAAATCTTAACAAATATACTGATCAAATCTTTTTAAAACTTACAGTAAGCAGAGCCTTTATGGTAGGCTACAGTTAAAGCTCCTTATGAATCATATAAGTTATATCTTGGTTGGAAAGATATACAGAAGCACTGTCCAATCTCATGATATCTACTACAATTATGTTGATATACAAAAGAGAAAATCTTTACAAATATACTGCTATATATCAAATCTTTTTAAAACTTACAGTAAGCAGAGCGCTCATGGAAGGCTACAGTTAAAGCCCCTTATGAATCATATGAGTTATATCCTGGTTGGAAAGATATACAAGAGCAGTGTTTAAACTTAATGGCTTGGAACGACCTTAGCTTTGAGCTGCATCACCTAGAAACTATTCATTAGTTTAAGACTAAATTAGTCAACTATGTAAAGTGAAAGTGCATATCCACTAAAGTCACTCCCTATATATGCTTAATAGAAGAATACACAAAGTAAAATACCACCCCTGAGGCTGTGTTGCTATGACTCTATTTATATTTCTTTCATGTAAAATCCAGATAGTATTATAGTATTTCTGCTAAGTATACATGAGTATATAAACAGTTAGACACTACAAAGTGATGCAAAGGTTGATAACAACTTACCTTACAGGACATACAAAGACTCTCGCAAACTATATAGAGTCAAAGATGTTAGTTAAACAACAATATTTTCCGTATATTGACTTGTTATAATCAATATATGTACATGTCCCACTCTCATACATTACTATTTTTTCCACGTTATGACCGGTGCGGTGGAATGTGTCACGTTTACATCAGCGATTTTATTCATGTGCAAATTCTTTTAAGGGCTCAGCTTTCATTGAGATTTTTGATATAAATGTATTCCAACTAGTTTTTTGCTTTGATGCAAACCATTCGATTATTAGGTACATATGATTAGGAAAGATACCATTGTATTTTTCAGTTTTTACTGACATAAGAAAGGTTTTAAGTGAAGATGGTATAGGAAGGCTGTGTATGCTATGTTCAAGATGTTTATGCATATGTGGAAAATATAGGTTTCTTGGAATATGAACTTTTCTTTGTTTATTTTTACATTTTAATTTATTTAAAAAAAAACAATGTCTATGCTATACAATATAGCAAGTTTACATTGTATAATTAAACATAGATGATATTCTCTAAGTTTGTGTTTTTGTCATATGTTTTTAGCTATGTTTTGTACCAATTTTTCATCTTGAATTTCAAACCCAGTTTTTTTAAAGATATGATCATATGCCTCATACATCATATTTTTTACCCTTTTTTCTTCTAAAAAAGTACATATATTATGATATTCTAAATACTTTTTATGTTGAAAATTGTAAAATAAGTATAAAATTATTTCAAGTTTTAATCCAAGCTTCCACTGTGGTTGAAGCATTATCCATTGCTTACATGAATATGAACACATGACTGACCATGTCCTAAAGGGAAGTATACATTCGTTAAAAGAATTTTCCACTTTTTCATAGTATTTATACATGTGTTTTACCTTTGCTCTCTATATTTTATATAAATTTTAGGTGATTTTTATATTTTGCTTCATATAATTTTAATCTTAGCTACATATATTATGACTTTTAAAAGTTTTTTAGTGTAAAAATTGATAACATAGGGAAAACTATATACATTTTTATTATTTTTTATTATCATAAATATTGAAAATATTCTTTTTTTAAAGTTACATAAGGGTGTACATCTACTATGAAAGTGAAGATATATGTACAATAATGAAAGACATACTTAATAGGTTTAATAAACTACTTTAAATAAGATAACTCTTCACACAATTTTAAAAGAATAAATATACAATTTCATTTTAACAGCATATTTGTTATTAATATTAACGCGCATTAATACATGCTACAAGTAATGTTTACACTAAATCAAATTCTTTAGATGATTTTTAATAGCAGGAATTTATAATTTTAGTTTGTAAAAAATGTGCAATATCATTTCTACGCATATCATGTTTAAGAACATTTATGAATTCTGAGGCAGGTAAAGTCTGCTTCTTTTTCCACAGTTTTAATACTTCTAATGCTCGATTACAAGGATTACTACAAGATGCTTGACTTCTTATCATGTTGAGTGTTTCATATGGTATATCAAGTTGAATTCCTATAATTATCCATTCTTTTCCTATATTTTCTGCTATTTTTGACAATAATATTTGAATTTTTTTTTCATTCATATTAAAGGGATATATATTATTTTCTATACAAAATATGTTAGCCAATTTAATTAGATCTTTTCGTTTGCTTAATTCTAAAGCATTTTTAAGGTCATTAAGGTTATGATTATTTTCCCACCATGAATTTAACATATCTAATGACATATCATACAAAGATTTTTGATCCTCTAGTGACATCATATCTACTTTTGAGACGTTCAGATATATCCCCATTTTTTTCCAGTCATGATAAAACATGGAGCTTATCTCTTTAAGAGTGTTATCAGAAGGATAAGATTTGATGATAGGAGTAACTATATAGCTATCCATATTTGTTTATTTTATGAAAATGTTTTTTGGTTTTACTTATATGTATATTTAAGATGAAACCACAATCAAATTGTGTAAAAATAGTTACTCTTTCCTTATTTTTCACCCACTTTTTCTTTATCCCAAATGTATTTTTACAATGAAATTGAAGAAAAACCTAAACTCTTTATAATACTGTTGGTGGATTTTTTAAAAATGCTTATTTTTATTTTTAATCTATTTCATCTTCATTGGATATATAACCATCACTAGCAATGGAAGCACAAGCCTATGTTTTATTATTTTCACTTTCATCGTTTTCTCCATCACATACTATTTTTCCATAATTTTTCATGTAGTTAAAATTTCTGTTTTTTCGCTCGTATTCCATGTTATATCGAGCCAAAGTGGCAGCTCGTTTTTGTGCAAAGCCCTCCATTACTTTTTTTTGAGAATCTTGGAGTTGTTCTTTTAATATGTTATTTATACCTTTTTCTTCTTTTAGTTGATTTTGCAAATTATTTTTAATTTGTATGAGCTTGAAAATGTAATTATGTTGAGCATTTGTGATCTTTTCTAAAATATGTAATTCATCCTCATCTTGAATAACTTTGTGGTTGTCCATTTCAATAAACTTTGTATTACTTTTGAATGAAGAAGGCTTTTGCTTTTAATCTCATCCTAGTTTCTCATATGATATTACTTCTCTTTTAAAAAATTTCATAGGAGTCATTTTTGTGTTCATTGTTAAAATTAATATCTGATGATTCTGTTTTTTTTTAAGTTCATTTCAATGTAAGGAACAAATATATCATTGGATGTATCATTCTTTTGAACTGAGCAGCTAAAAAATGATTTTATTTTTATATTATTTTTAAATTGATACCCTGATTCAGAACATGTGAGATATATTTCTTCATTTAATCTACCATATTTAATTTCTATTAAAATGCCTATGGTTGTAAGGAAAAAAATAAGTAGTGCTCCAGCTGTTCCAATTTTATTTTTTTTTATTTTATTAATTGATGATAATCCTTTCATAGTGTTTTTTAATAGTTATTTAATTTTTTAACAATAAATGTGTGGAAATTGTGAAAAAAAACATTTAAATTTTTGTTTTTATATAAAGCTTTTCATTTTTTTTAAAGTTGTTTATGAAATCACAATGTTTAATGCTATATTGTCCATAGTTGGATCCTTTTCTTTTTTTATTCACAGGAGTGTTTATTTGTTTATTTATGTAGAGTTGAATCTTTTTTTCATTCCACAAAGTGTCAGAAGAAAAACTAGATATAATTTTTTGCATGCTTATATTAGAGGCTCTTTTTTTTTAAAAAATATAAGCAGTATTCTACACATCTTAAAGATGTTAATGCTTGTATAGTATGTGAAGAATATTTGTATTTTTTGGATAATTTTTTTAAAAAAGAATATCTTATTGGAGGTAATCCATATGAATCAAAATATTCAGGAATATTATTTTTAGATTTAAAATAAAATGCTACCCAGTGTTCTCCAGGAAGATAGCTTACATCTGTATTTGCTATGAAAGCTGTAGGATAAGATTTTATAATGGGGATTTTATCTGCTGCATAAATACCATAATTTCCTTTGGTTATATTTTTATCTTTTTCTAAAATGCTTATTAATTCCTCACCGTTCATTTTATTATTTCAATGAAGTGGCATTGTTAGGTCCCAATATTAAAAGAGAATCGTATTCTAAATAAATAACAGCTGCTATTCCATGGGTGGGGACTGTTCCCAATTTAAAAGTGAAGCTTAAAGATCCGTTTTCTGATAGTTCAAACGTTTCTGAATTAATTCCATTTCTTGATAAATCAAAACAGTAAAGCGCATATCCATTTTTAAATTCTTCAGGGGTTATATTCACAGGTTCATTTCTGAATATATTTCCTGTACCTTTTAGCATAGCTAAATATGCCATGAAATATTTATTGTTGGGAAAATCTATATTATATTGATAAAAAGGTGTACCTCCATCGTTAACTTTTAATTCTACTTCTGTTACATTGAAGTTATCAAATTTAAATGGATTATGATTATAATGACCCGAGAAGCCATCGAGTCTTACTAAAGAGATTATGACTCTTTTTGGTAATTCTGTGTTATTTACAATATGTGATCCTTGTAATATTGATTTATTAGGACCAAAAGTAACATATTTCATTAATGTTTTCCTCATATTATATTTTAAAGTGAAATTCTGATCTAATCGTGCTCTCATTAATTCATTGTAAAAACTATCTGTTAGGCGATATCTTTTTATGAACATATTCATATCTTCTATTTGAATTATATATTTTTTGTCAGCTTCTTTTGCCATTAAACAAAACTTTTCATCTGATCTATCGAATTCTATGATAAGAGGTAAATCCCCTGGAAACATCTTAGTTTGTGCGAACAAGTCATTGTGAACTCAACACAACATTTCTATTTCTGTTCCGTTTTTAGTTAAATTATAGCACTGCTTGACACCTGCATTGTGTGTATTACTATTTACATTTTCTATTTCATTAAAATCTTTGGTGTCTTTGTAAAATAAAGATAGTATACCCAGTCGGCTAGCAACTAATGGATCATAGCTAAGCAGCATTTCAAACATAGCTTTGTATGCATATAAGTCATTACTTTCTGATATCCTTATACCATTGATGAATGCTTTTACATTTTTAAATATGCTTGCTCCAAAAAAGTTTACTGGAAACACCCTTGCTTCGTCTTTAATTACATTTGGAGTGTTTGCATCAGGAGCACTTGAAGCTGTTTTGTCTTCTTTTAATATTTTTGCTTTTATTTGGATAAAGCTGTCATGTAAAGAAATGAAATCCCTGTTGTTTGACTTAAGAGAAAATTGAACAGTACCACTGTTTGCAGATGCCGTAGGCTCAACTTTTTCATAATAGTTTTTTTCAACAGAAGTATTTGCTAAAGGCACACTGTCAAAAGGTAAATCTGAACTTATACAGTGACAAGGACTCTCATCTATGAGTGACATTTTAAATTGTTTTTACTTTTTTAACTTTCTATAGGTGTCTATCCCAGCAGTATATTTTAAGTTTGGCTAATCAAAAATATCTCTTGAGTATGTTTTTTTTTTTAATTTTGGATCTTTTGGTGCTAGAGTTAATTCTTTTTTTGGTTTTAGGTTTATTTATTCTGTTTCCTACATAATTTAAAGCGCTTGAACTTAAATCATTTAAGCTGGATTGAGCCTCATCTTTTAATGCCTCTTTTATGTTCCCTCCAGATAAAACATTTTCTGCAACATTTATCCCTCCTTTTAACATTCTTTTGCCTACTCCTTTAGCAGCTGACTTAAGCACTGGTGCTATAAGTGGAACAACTTTTTTAAATAAGCCAGCAAAAATATTACCTAAACCATATCCTTTTTGATATTTAGTCCCCATGAAAACTGGGAGCCCTTGACCATGTTGAATGTATTGAAGAGGATAGGCATTTTTTTTTTCAAATAAGTTGTGATATAATGCTCTATCGTTTTTCCTTTGGTTTGAACTGTAATGTTGGTGCATAACCATTTTTTAAATAAAATTTAAATGAAGGAAAATCGTATAATATATATATATAAATTAAAAGAAAAGATTTATTAAAATAAAGTATATCTCATCTTATCTCAACTTTATTTTCTCTTATTTTTTTCTCCAGTTTGTTACCCACTCTTTTCCTAAAAACAATTTATTTGGTTTAGGCTTTCGTTTGCTTAAAAGCAAAGACTCTTGCTCATATATTTTTTGTCTAGGATGTAGTTGTACAGATGCTTCTGTGTCCTCATCTTCTTCGCTAGTAAAAATGTCTTTTTTCAATAATGTTTTTTGCTGTAAAACAGGGGATTTACTTACAGTAGGTATAGGTGATGTTTTGGTTAAAGGTGAAAAAACAGGAGTTTTGGTTTCTAAAATTTTTCCAAGTGATATGCTTTTTGGAGTTGAGGTATGCATTTTACTTTTGGAAAAAGGTGGTAAATCTTTGGGAGAAAATAAATTTTTAGATTCATATTCATCATCTGAAGGATATTCTTCATTATTATCATCATCATCATCATCATCATCATCATCATCATCATCATCATCATCATCATCATCATCATCATCATCCATAGACACATTTGTGAAAGTAGGAGGAGTTATATCTAATATGTTAGTTGCCCCCTCTTTCAGGTCATGAGTTCCTTGTTTTAATTCATCTTCTTTTTTTTTCAGTTTTTTAGTATGATATATTATATCTGTCATTATATCTTCACTTGGATATGGTCCAGGAATATAAGAGCTCGATCTTTTTTTTTGCACCATCATCATCCATAGACACATTTGTGAAAGTAGGAGGAGTTATATCTAATATGTTAGTTGCCCCCTCTTTCAGGTCATGAGTTCCTTGTTTTAATTCATCTTCTTTTTTTTCAGTTTTTTAGTATGATATATTATATCTGTCATTATATCTTCACTTGGATATGGTCCAGGAATATAAGAGCTCGATCTTTTTTTTTGCACCATACTTTATCCAAGAAGGGGGTAAGATAGTAATGAGATGTGAATATAATGTTTGTGTACCTGTAGGCTCATTTTTAAAACCAGATTTTGAAAAATATTTCATTAGATCAATGATATTTGAATTCGCTATTTTCTTTGAATCATAACTTATTTCTCCAGCTGTGTCCCATTGGTACTTATTTTCTAACATTTTTTCTAAGATCATTTTAATGTTTGGTCTTTGTGCTGTAATAACCAGAGTCGACACCGTATATAAAGAATGGAATATAAAGTTACAACCGTTGTTGTTGTTTTATTTCTTTGGAGCCTTAAGGACTAACAGTCACTGGTCATCAGTTACTTGCTTATACTGATACTTGTACTTGTACTTATTCTTGCTTAGAGACGCCACTCTGTTCGTGAGCTAGGACTAGCCACCGAACTCCCTTAAGATAGCTTACACGTAGGCCACCTGAGTGTCTGATCGCGTCTGCTATAAAACCACCGAACACCGCGTTTTATAGCCCCCGGCCGCCGACGGTGACGTCACAAGGCTGTGACGTCACCGCCGACGCGCCACCTAGCGGCCACAGCGGGAACCCGCCACCGAGCTTCGGTGGCCGCCGCCGAGCCGCCGGCCTATGTTTATTACAGTGCCAAGGGTACTTTGTCAAGAATGTAGTTTATGGTTATACCTATTTGTGATGTTTCCTTAGGTTTAGATTCTAGGTTGTTTACTTCTACAGGAAGTTGATCAGTGTTTTCAGTAGAATATATAGAGTAGGGATTTATTTTAAACACTCGCTGATTTATTAATTCTTCCTGTCTTTTTAAAACAAGTATTTTTATGACGTTTTAGCTTTGAATGTGTTTTTTTTATCTATAGGCACATTACCAGCTAACACATTAAATATGCATTGGTATATTGCATCTAAGTCTTTTTTTGATGCAAAATCAATTAATATATTTCTTTTTTTGGCATTTTTGGCTGAGGCTAGCAATGAAAGAAAATGCTGATGTTTTATTATATTGCAACATTTCTTTTTTTTAACTCCAACTTTCCTTTTCTTTACCTGTGTTTTAGCCATTTTTTTAAAGTATTTTATTTATCAAAGATAAAAAATCTGATTTTTTTTTTATAGTGCAAGCTTCTAAACTTCACTTATCTCATGTAAGTTTTTACTTTTTATTTGGTATAAATATTCGCTGTGAATCAGAAAAAATATCTGTTCTAAACATGAGATCTTTGTTTCTTTTTTGATGACCATCTATAAATAAATATCCATGAGGAGAATTTGTTGCAGCTGAAAATATATCATGAAAAGTTTTTACTCGATCAGGCATAAGTTTTCTTCCTAAAGAATGGGATATTGTTTGAACCAAAGGAGAATAAAATATTACTAAGTAAGTTGCATTTTTTGCCAATGTTTTTCTTTCTTTTCCTTCACAAAAAAAATTCTGCGTAATAAATACCACACTTAAACCATCATGATGAGAACGCTTAGTAAATAAATCTGTAACTAATGGATCCTTAGAACATTCCATCATTAAATCATCTAACACTATAAGCTCGTGATTATTAGGTGATATATAATCATCAAAAGTATGAGGCAACCCTTGAATAAAATTAATGTTTTTTAAGTTTAAATCAATTACATCAGAAGGGGGACTTTGTCCATAAAACCAGTTTATTTTTTTAAATTCATTGTCTATAATGCGATCCATATTTTTTAAAAGATTAAGAAGAAAACTGGATTTTCCTGAATTACTAGGGCCTGCTATTATCATAGAAAATGGAGTTTTTAATCTCGCATCAATTAATTCTATGTCTTTAGTTTTAGTTTTTTCTACCATCTTGTATCTTATTTAATTCTTGTGCATAAAAACTACCAGTAAGTATTTCATTGTTTTCATCTAATAATATATAAGTAGGTGGCCATGTTCTAAGCGCAAAAGCTACTTGAAATATTTCTTTTTGCCAATTTGGCTTATATCCTTTAGTAAATGTTTTTCTTTTAGTTGTGATTTTTACTTTATCTCCTACTGAGAAAGGAAGTTGTATTCTTCTAGAATGTAAATATGGTTTCTATTGTTTGTCCCAAATTATCTTTTGGTTTTTTTCATCAACTTCAGAGGGGCTAATTCCTAGAGTACAATGTGGACTTTTATTGTAGCTAAGTACAATGTCTTGCAAATCATCGATATATCTCAAGCTTTTTTTAAAGGTTAAAAATCGATGTATTTTATTTTGTATAGTTCTTATAAAACGTTCAACTATTGCAGCCTTTGTGTCTTGTGATGTGCTAAAAGAGTGAATATTTTGGTTAATGAGATATTTCTTAAAAACACCCTTAAATTCACTACCTTCATGTACTTGAATAAGCCTAGGCTTGTGTTTTGCCCTAAATAATATAGCTTTAAAGCCTATTAATGTTGTTTCTGCTTTTTTGTCTTTAAGAGGTTCTATGTAAGCATATCTGGAAAAGCAATCTATAGCAGCTAATAAATATGAAATGTTGTTATTATATCGTCTAATTTGGAAAGTACTTATTAAATCTAACTGCCATTGATCATTTAATCCTTTTACAATAGTTTTTCGTCTTAAAAAGTTATATTGTATAGGTTTGTGTGAAGTATAAGTTCTAGTATTTTGTTAAAATATTTCAGCGTCTTTTAAAGTTATTTTTTTTTTTTTTTTTTTAGCAGATTTATATAACTTTTTCACAGAACTAAAAGATGATGGATGACTTGGGTTAAAGTAAATACTTTCAAACAACCTTTTTATTTCTTGGTTTCTTTTTATTTCTTCTTTTTTTGCCATATTAAAATTAAACACTTCTTAAGAATAAACATATAAAGATGTAAACATGTTATGTTTGAAACAGGTGCAGTCCTTAAAACATTAAAGCATGCATTTAACCCTCTTGTTTACTAACCATCTCATTACAATTCTTAAGTTATGTTTTACTTTTAACTAGTGTGCGATGGTAAATATGATTTGTCACATTTAGTACATGAAATGAAAACATTTATAAACTATGTTTGGAACAAATGCACGTATCCTGATGAATTAAAAGTAAAATTACATAAAAAAACAATGTTAGGATCTTAGTATTTACACACCCGATAATAAGTTAATATCCTTAAGGACAAATACCAGATTCCTAACAACAACAACAAAGTATCATGATAGCGTATTAATTGATTTGTTCACTGAGCATTTCAATGTAGATATATGACATCAATAAACATCATTTAAAAGTACAAAATATCATTTCACTGAAAAAAGAAACACAAAAAATAAACTTTTTAGGTTTAAACTAATATATAAGCAGCTAATACTTACTAAATATGAATTCTCTTTTACTATATACACAACTTGTTATAATAATACAAAATAATATTTTCAATACAGGCACATGAAAAAACATTTAAAAGCAAACAAGAAATATTTTAAAGAATGATATCAACAGTTTTAGATTTTTTTGGATAAATATTTCCCTTTTTGCAACTTATTTTAAGAGTAAGCTGTAGTGGCTCATTTGTCTTTTTTGTTAAATTTAAAACTGTATTGTTATCTTTACCAGCAGATGTGTTTTTACCTGTTTCTTTTTCATTTTGACTGTTGCTTAATGTAGTTTATTTACTTTTTTTTCAGTTAAATCGATAATTTTGTTAGAAAGGACCTTACTTCTTTTTTTCAGATTTTTAGTAATTATTTTTTTTTCTTTTTCGTCCTTTTTTTTAAAAGAATCTTTGCTCTTTGATTTTAATTTCTCCAGTTCATATTTTTCATGACATGAATTACATCTAGATGGGTGTTGACTAAAAAAATGAGCGGAATGTAAGGGTCTATGACAGCGGATACATTCTTTGTACATATTTTCATAACAAGGAATACAATATTTTTTTCCAGTTTTTAAGTCATCACAAATACCACAATATATACATAATTCGCCCATTTTAAATATATAAAAATATTTGGAAAACAAATATTAAAAGTTGATTGTTTTTTAGCTAATTATGTTCACCTAAAGATGTCTATCCCACAGACTTTTTCTTAAAATTTTTTTTAATCGCTGTCAGAATTACTATCTACATAGGAATTATCGC
Source organism: Acholoe squamosa (assembly GCA_949317995.1). Lineage (NCBI taxonomy): Eukaryota > Metazoa > Annelida > Polychaeta > Phyllodocida > Polynoidae > Acholoe > Acholoe squamosa. Next base: position 23,050,950 of record OX439044.1, read on the forward strand.
TGTCACTTTCATCACTGTCTCTTTTAACCGATGATTTACTTTTCTTTTTACCTTCATTTTTTGTTTCTGTTTCTTTAGGACTTTTAATCTTTTTTATTCTTTTTTCTATTTTAACCTTTAATTTTATAAGTTCATCACATTCAGATTTTTGCAAGCTCATATTTTTATCTTTAGTCATATCATGCAAATGAATATATTCTTTTCCTCTAAATCTAGTTATATCTATTCTCTTTTTTTTCCCAAAAGGAATGGTGTGAAATTTAGAAGCCATCAGAAGTAATTTCTTTTAAATTAATTTGTGATTTCTTTGAAAATAGATTTTTAAAATATTAACTTTTAAGAGCTTAGAAATGATTTCTTTATGTTGATATAAAATACCCTGCTGTTTAGATGCAAAAGGTGAATTTCATTTGTTTTAAAACAGTATAACACAGGTAATCTCAAGTATATTTTCACTGTTCCATACACAATGTTACGCCTTTTTAGTTTAATTTAAATTTTTTTTTTTTTTTAAATTTACAGATGAATCAAAATATTTATGTCTTTTACACACATTGATCATATGATTCCCATAAGCAAAAGATTTGATTCCATCTTTTTGTAGCCAACGTTTATCTTCAAAAGGTGAAAGAGCAAGTTTATTTTCTTTTATTACATGTACTTTATGATTGTAACTTCTCATAGCATGATATGATTCTCGATGAAATTTCTTTTTAAACAATACTTTTTTAAACTGGTCATGTCTCATATCTCTTATATTACTTTTTTTAACACCTTTTACTCTTTTTGTTTCTTTATTTGATTCAAATAAAATAGAATACATCTTAGGACGTAAACCAATGAATTCTTTTATTTTTTTTCCCTCACTTTCATCCTTAAATTTTCCTAATACTCTACAATTCTCAGTACAGTGCAGGGGGTGATCTAGTTTAAGATTTGAAAAATCAAAATATTTTTTTATACTTTTCAGCTTTTCAATAAAATGTTCATCTTCTATAAAATATATGAATGAATCTGTGTCTGAATATAACAAGTTAATAACAGATAAAGAAAAAGTAGGTAACATTACCTTATAATGGAACCAAAACATGTGCATTTTAGATAATTCTAATATAGTAAATCCAAGATATATCGGCTTGTCTAAATATACTTGTTCTTTAACATTTTGTATTCCTACATAATCTTTGTCTAAAAAATACAAGGAATGAAAAGTAGGTTTTCGAATAAGTTTTTTACATTTAATTTTACATGAAGTAAGGGTTAAATTTTTCCTTTTTTTAACATTTTCCATGCATTTTCCAAAACATGAATTAGTCATTAACTTAAAAAATGCTTTATCAAAAGAAGAAGTTGATTCTCTCCGTTTAGTGTTATTAAAGTCAATATATTTTTTCATCCAAGCAGATTGTTTAAAAGATAGAATTTTATGTATTTTAACTATTTTCATCCCTAATTTAAGGTATAGTTTTAAATTCTTATAGTGAACAACATAATTTTTTTTTCTCTCTTAAATCACATATTAGCTTATTCCCACTTTTTTTGTATTTAATATTTAATTTATGTAATAAATCTTTAGCATATGGAGATAACTCATCAAGAAATATCTCTTTTTTTTTCTGGAGCCAGTGGAAAATCATCATGCAAAAAATGTAAATGCTTTGGATACAATAAAGTAACTTCTAATATATAGCCTTCATCACTGTTGTTAGCTACTTCTAATACATTAAACTTAGAATAACTAGAAGACGGTAACCAAACAAAATCATGAGTGGGAAGTTCTTGACACATAGCATGGCCATAAAGATTATTACAATCATAATAAACCAAATGTTGGGAATCGTTTTTTACTTTAACATATCGTTGTACAACGTTTGTAATACCTCCGCGTATACCTTTTTCAATAAAGTTATGTTTATCTATATCATCTAAAAGATCAAGCTGTATCTTTGTGTGTTTTAACATAGCCTGATAACTAAGAGATGGAGCAGTAAGGAATTTCGCAGGATCTAAACCATAATTTTCTAAACTTCTTTCTCTAAAAGATTCAAATACATCGCATAATAGTAAAACATCAATTTTAAGGTATTCTTTTAAATAGCTTCCTAAAGATTTACAATTCAATAAATTAAACATTGTTTTAGCATGAGTGTAAGCTTCTTTAGATATATTTTCTTTAGTTAGCTTATTATAGAAATGGGATCTAACAGGTAGATTTTTTTCTTTTAATTTTTCCCATGAATCTATGTAATCATAACACATAATTCCCTTTTTTATTACATAAGGTAATAATTCCTTTTTGGTTAAGTTTTTTTTGGTTTCTATGAAATTATCTACATGATTAGCAGCTAAAAGATCTGCCAAGTGTGACAAAGAGGCAGATAAAAATTGGAATGAATCTAAAAAGTAAAAATTTTCAAATTGTAAAGTTAAAAATTTAATTTTTGATTAAATGTTTCAAAGTCTGCATATATGATAAAAGGGTTTTTAATTTGTTTAGAATAATCTTTGTATTCAACTTTGCTTCATTTTTATGGGCATTATATATGATTGACCAAAGAAGCTATTATTGTCACAGGTTTTTTGGGTATGAAAAAGGAGATCATTTTTTTTTTAAAAAAGAAGTTAAACATTTATGACAATAATATCTTGTTTTCTTATAAAAAAAGGGTCTAACAAACTTACTCATGTCTCTTATAAGCCAATAATGTTCCCGATATAGTAAAAGGTTAACATGATTTAAATGTTTTTCTTCATTAAAATTAGTAAAAATATACATAGGATATGGATGATAATTTTCATTTTTATTTTTAAATATACCAAAAACATTTACAATTATGTGTTTTTTTTTCTTCAAATTTAGCTATTTGACCAAGTTTTACAGGAAAAGAAAGACAAGATATATTTAAACTTTGCAAGTAAGGTAAATAAGTGCTTGCTCTGTTTGCATTTGTTTTACTTTTAAACAAGGCAGCTAATATGCTAAAAAGAAAACATTTATTTCCTGCTCCTTTAATATTAAGCAATGATCTTTTCTTAAACAAAATACTGTCTATATCAGAAGGCTTATAGCCTCCCAAAGGATTATATCTATAAATAGAAATTCGCAAACATATAATTTCTTTTAAAAACCATTCAGATCCTAGTTGAATAAAAGAATCAAAAAAAGCAGAAATGATTCTGATGGCTTCATAAACTTTTTCTTCTATAGATTTTACATTTAGAATTACAGCTACTGGACTTTGAAACCAAGGTTTTATTTCAAAATGTTGGTTAGTTTCTATTTTATATTTGGCTAAAAATGTATTAAGACCTAATTGGAACTTAACTCCACCATGCTTTAACATCCACTTTTTTATTTTAGATGTAACTCTGTTTGATATATATCTTAAAAAAAATTCTAAGTCATGATTATATATTTTAGGGACCAAATTATATTCTATTGCAATATTCCTGAAACCATTTCTTCGATTCATTATCTGAGTTTACAACGGCGAAAGTGAAGTACTACAAATACTTTGCCATACTCAAATTTTATAAGTTTTCCTTGGTCATCAACTATTTCTATTTCTATTTCGTGTATCTCAGACATTTTAACTTTTTTATAATAGGGAGAAGTAAATATCATTTTAAAATCTTCTCCAAACAAGCCATTACATCTTATAACTCTTAAAAGAGGAACTTGAACATTTCCAACAACTTCATTAGAAACTATATTGGTATATAAATAAATATTTGAAGAACGAGAACTTAAAGAAGGTACTCCTGTTGCTTTATAAGAAGCATAATGTTTATGTATTATTTTTTTTAAATAATAAATTATTATAATCATCTATGGATTCTAAAGGAAGACCATAGTAACCTGTTACTTTTGAATCAGTTTCATCTTTAATACCTCCTTCTGCATTTGTTAAGCAAAGAATATCAGACAAAGAGGAAGGCATCCACACAGTATCTCCCCTTGCTACATGTAAAACAGGCTTTAAATTTTCTTTTTCTATACTAATGTAAGGCTCTCTAGCCAAATGAAAAAAATCTAAATTTTTTTCGGCTAACTCTATTGATTTCATTAACTTATTCATTACATCTATATAATTCTCTATATTACCATAATTTCCATATGGCATCATTTTAGTGTGAAAGCTCATGTCTGTTCTAACAGTGTCTATTTCTCCTTCTTCTAATACATGTAATTCATCATTGACCCCCATTTCTTTTCTGTAAATAGCAAAAGTTCGATCTTGTGGAGGATCCTATGGAATATTGTACCAGGATACAGGAAGGTTTATTTCTACTATGGCCACCTCCCAATGACCTTCTAAATGAAATTTTCCAGGAATTTCAACAAAAAAATGACTTGTTTTATTAATCCGAGATGAATGAATAGTATTAGAAGGTAGAGTAACATAAAAGTCATCTGAGTGAGCCATTTTTTGTTTACCCATAAGCTTCATTTATTTTTAATCTCATTTTGGTTTACATTAACTTGTTTTTTATGTGACGATTTATGCTAGTTTCATACTCATTTAAACATAGAGCTAAATGATCTGTAGTGTATTTCACCAGGTAAGTAAAATTTTCTCTTTGGTTCCATTTCAGAAACATAGCATCACAAACAGGATTCCCATTAAACCATTTCATGTGACAAAATGGACAATTGATTTCTAAATTAATCGCAACTACTTCACCATCATTTTTGGTATATTTTAAATGATAATGAACCACACTTGCGTAGCAATGCTTATGAATAGGTTTGCCACAACATATTGTGTATTCTATATTACTTTCATGTTTTTTGCTTACAAGAACTACCCTTCTACATAAAGCACATCCCAAATACACATTACTGTAAAATAAACGTTTTTCTCTCACTTTTTCTTTTATTTTACTTTGAAGCCTTGAAGAGGCATACTGTCTTGTGCCTTTACGTTTATTTTTATTTTTTATGAGATGAAATATTGCTTCTTCATTGTAACCAACAAGATCACTTATAAATTTACATATTTCTTTAGTAAAAGAATGATTCTCTCCTAATAAGATACTGGATGTGATTAAAACTCTAGCAGCTTTAATTTCCTCTTGTATTATCATATTTTTGATTTCTGAGAACATAAAATAACATTGGAAATAATGAGAAAAATATACAAGAGCTTCTGTTTTAATGTTTGATATGTCAATGAATTCGTCAGATAAAACAGAAAATATGTTAGAACATTCTTTGGCACTCATAAACGTTTGATTTGGTATGCTCACATTTAAGCAAATTTTAAATTTCTGCATATTTGAAGTAACATTGTTAAAAGAGCACAAACATGAAATGTACTCTACTCTTTCTTTAAGCAGCTCTATGTTCACATCAAGCAACATAGTTACATAGATAAATACAAGTTTAAATATGATAAAATGCTTAACAAATGATTAAATTACCTTAACCCTTTCTACCATGAGAACTTGTATCCTCACTTATTTATTGTTATATTGTTTATCAAAGCTGTTTTAATGAAGCTGTACAAACTAAATTCTAATTTATCTATACCTCTATAATAACTAAAAAACCTTTAATTTTACATGTACTTGTTATACTTTACAAATATCAACTAAAATTAAACCAACTTTACAACAAAGATAAGAAGAAAAAATCTTTTATCTTATTTCATTAAGTGGTTTACAAAAGAAATCTATCCTATCTAATATCAGATTTCTACGTATTTCAGTATATTTTTTGTTTTGAAACTTTGCATAAAGAGGGGTGCAAGTAGGTTTTCCATCAAACCAAGGAATAAAACAGTTTTTACATCTCGCAACCCTTTGGTTTTCAACATAAGAGGAAAAATATTGTAAAAATTCGAGACATCTTGTTTTACTTGGGCTCCCACAACATTGCATATATGTTATTTTAGATAATGCTCTTTTTCTGTTTGTCCTGTCTGCTTTGTGAAATCTTCCACAAGATGCGCAACAATAAGTTAAAAATCTCAGGCAATTGTTATATATCATATTGGCTATTTTCATCTTTTTTTTAAGTTTTTTCACACGTTTATATTGAGTAAATTTCCTTTTCCTAATAGTCATAGTTAATGCAGTAGTTTCGCTATAATTATCCTCACAGTCTTTCATACATTCAAGGATTTCATATACTCGAGGTACTCTTAAAAAATCAGCCGCAAACCAAATCATTTCTAAAGAAAACTTGTGAAATTCTCCCATAAAGAAAATAGCCATTTTGATAACGCAAGGAACTTCTTCCACGTTATTTATACACCGACTTTTTATATATTCATACAAGAAATCACTTTGAAAAAAAATTGCAAAAAAAACAATACTTTTAATATCTCTAATATCATTTAAAAGAATGTGGCATAATTCATCTTCTTCTGATAAGGTCATCATTAAATAGGAGCATTCAGAAATATTCATATATTTTATAGCAGGTATTTCTAAGCTAAGCTCTTTCTTTTGTTTACCATAAAAAGATTGATAGCTTTTAAAATAGTGACATCTTTCATACAACAAAGAACTATCTAAATCTATTTCTATAAAACTATTCATGGTTAGTCTTTTATTTTATCGCATAAAATGATGCTTTCTTCTATACAATTCGGGAGATGGTTATTGGGGAACACTTTACAAGTTACTTTCTCTTTGTTTTTTAAATATTTTTTTTGTGTTTAAATTACATTGAAATATTTTTTCATTAAGTTTTTTTTTATCAATGAAACGCAAAATATCATCAATATCCATAAGATTTTTAAGATGAAAAGTTTTTTAACTGCTACTTGATTTTACTTTTAGGTCCTCTTCGTCCTTTAGTACCTTTAATTAAAGGAGGTGTGCAATGTAAAAAACAACATGCACATCTGTTTATATTATCTGGTAAAATATTCCTTAAAAATACTTCTGCGTGACTCTTTATTCTATCGCATATAGCTATAGTCCTTTCCAAATTTGCTCTGCAAGTATCTGTTTGTGGTTCAAATAAAGTAGATGTTGGATTAAATTCAGATAGTTCTTTTACCTGATGGCTTACTGATAAAGGAATTTTTCTCTTTTTATTTTGAACTTTATTTTTAAAATCAGTAATTTCTTCCTCACTTAAATCATCATTGCTGTCTGATAAAGTTTTGCTAACTTTCTTTCTTTTTGGAAGAGAATGTGTTCCTTTTATATCTTCTTCATTACTGTCACTTTCTTCTAAATCTTTATGTAAAATACCTGGTAATTTTTGCTGTGATTGAATGAAAGCAGGGTGATCTTTTTTTTTTTACTGGGTCATTGTCACTCTCACTTTCTGTAGAACTGTTTTGCTCTGAAGAGGATGGTCGCTGTTTAATATTAGACCAGCTTTTACTTTTTGTCTTTTTATTTTAATTGAGAAGTGGACGTGATGCTCTCTTTTTTACAAGAATTAAAAGAACTTAAAGCTGAATCTGACAATTTTTCTAAAGAAGGCATGTGATACAATTCATCATTTACTTTTTCTACTAATGAAGTAAAAAAGTTGAAATACAATGAAAGTCCTTTCCCTGGTTTTAAACTCTGTTTTGAGCTTCTGTATTCTGAAGATTTATCGTGGCTGTAATAAAAAATGATATTTATTTGGAGAATTTCAACCAAACATTTGATCAAAATACTTTCTGAAGAAGTTATATCTTTTATTATACCATTATTTTCTCCGCATAAAGCCTCATAAAATTGTCTGATTTTTTTATTTTTTTTAATGTAAGAATGAAGAGACGATTTAGTTTCCTGAATTAAAGGATCTATGTAAGATTCTTTGTTGTGATGATACTTTTTATATAGGTGATGCAAAGCAAAATTTAAATTATGTTCTTCACATAAATGAACCCTGTCCCAATATTCTGTATTGCTAGGAGTATCCTCTAATAAATAAACCAGTATCACCCTTAATAAATTATCTATGACAGAAGCCATGAATTAATTTATTATTAAAATATAGTTTACAGAGAACCTTAGCTTCATATAACTTTCTCAACAAGATTACATAAAAACAGAAATTGATTTATATCTTTAGTTATACAACTTCCAGTAAAAGTGTGAGTAAAAGAAAAAGTTGTTCCTTTATTTTTTATTCTAAGAGAAGAAAACCTAATAGCATCAAAAGATTGCTTTGAGTTTAATAAGTTATGGTTTATTTCCAACCATATTGACTCATATGAATTCGATTCTTTAACTTCTATGCTATAGCCCTTTTCTAAACTTGACACTATTTTAAAGCAAAAATCATGAAATTTAATTCCTTCTTTAATTATAGTAAAAGATATTTGAATATTTACAATGTCTAAACTGTATTGAATTATATTATCTTTGCTGTATTTTTCAAAAAAATTAATGCATGAGGAATAAATAAAGTCTTCTATCTTAGATAAAATACAAGGGATACTATTTTTTTATAAATATATAACAATAATTATTTTTAGTAAATTTTAAAGTGTAATCTTTTTCAGAGTACACTATAGAACCTCTATAAGAAGAAGAATTCACCACCTCTCTTTGAAATGAAAGTATGTCAAAAGATGACTTAGGCAATGCTGTTAATCCTAGCACAACTAGATGGGTAGAATAATCTATAGGCATTGAAAGCAAGCCTAAAATCTATAACTTTGATATTTCTCCCAATGAAGGAAAAAATTCAGCTTCACTACGCAACTTTTTCATAGGAATATAGCCCTCATGCTGAACTATGGAAAATAAAAAATGCTAGTTGTAAAGTGAAAATCAAAAAAAGGAGCCTGATAATAAGAAGGTGTATTTACTATATCTCGAGGATTTACTTTGGTGTAATCATTAAGAGCTAAATTCGCATTGTATACACATGTTTCTGTTATAATCTGATTAAATGTAATATATTTGGCAGAAAAATCTGCTATGTCTAAAGTATGTAGCATATATGTACAATTATGACAAGAGCAAAGTTCTTCAGTTTGACTATCTTTAAATGCGAGATAAAACCTAGTCATAGAGACAGTAAACAATTTGCTCTCCTATGTGATGTTTCAATAAAATAGGAAGATGGTTTATGCTTAGTCGCTTAGTTTTTTTAATGAAATCTTCTTCAGATAAAATATCATCTACTAAGCTCAAAGGTAAAATTGAAAGGAGCTTTTCTCTCCTAGTGTCTTTAAGGTAAACTTTAGATAAACTTAAACAAAGATTTTTTAAAGTAGTAATTGGATGAAACTGATGATTAATCTGTTCTGCTATTTCTGACACTTTTTCAACTAAGTCGTGAGTTATAACCTCATAAGGAGGGCAAATATGTTCATATGGTTTAAAAAATGCATGAAAATGTGTTGTTCCAAGAAAATTACAATAAAAACATTCACAAAATCCTTGACCGTTTGTTGTAAAATTGATTAAAAGATAATAAATATCAATTGGTTTATCCTCTTCTAGTTTAGCCAAATCCATTTACAGCAATAAGGCTTTAAAAGTGTTCAGCGCTTTTCAAGAACAATTTGAATAAACACTTGTTCAATGGACACTTGCATTAGTTTGATAAAAGTTTACAGTGTCTACCTTTAAAAGTGGACTCAGCTTTTATCCTAGGTGAAGCTTTACGAGTTTTCAGCGCTTTCTAAGAACGATCAGAGTCCAAACAGCTTCACTTAAATCGAGCGATCCTTTTCATGGATGTCTAAAGGTAGACCATCTGTAGCCCATTTGTGGAACGTCTAGTTGACTCTCAGCAAACGTGCATTAAGGAATGGAACCGCGGCTTTCTTCTGTAACAGTCAAATAATGTAGATTTAGTATATCAAATATTTTATGGCTGTTACAAAAAGTTCAGTTTCTTGCTCTCTTACTTGAGGCTACTATACCTTTTATGAAGGTTTTTCAATACAACATCAATACTAAATTCCTATGGGAGCTAAGAGACAAGAGAGCAGATCCAGTGACACACCGTGGTAAGTGTTCAGCACTTAATGGTGCTGCAACAGAATGTCAGCAACCAGCTAAAAAAAACCTGTGTCCTTTTCACAACCATCTGAAATTTCTTGTTGAAAAATTTCAAAAAAATATTGAAGAAAAAGACAGCTCATATACAGCCACAGATTGTGCCCATGGTATACCATTGAGATTGCTAATAAGAGCCACCATGTTCCATGGGATAATGGACGATGCTCATGTTTATTGGCTTGTTCACATCTTATGTCATCGCATTTCAGTTAAAGATATATTAGATATCTTAAAGGTTAACACCAGTGCTCATCGCAATGGGGTAAAAAGTTCAATCATCCAAAGCTGGATAAAAAATGAATCACTTAACAAAAATTCCATAAAAGAAGCACTGGTAGGAACCTTTTGGCATTATAGCAGATTATTAACAAGAAAAAACTTTATGTTATCAAAGGCTGTTGTTTCGTATATTCTTCCGATCTGTTCAAATTGTGTTTAAAAAAAATAGAAAAATGTCACACTGGATGTGCTTCTACTGAATACCCCAACGTGTATGATATATTACACAAAATCTACATAAATCAGGGGTTTATATCATAAAGTATCTAAGTTCCCATACATAAACTACATTTTAAAACAGGGAAATTTTAGACCATTAAGATCAAAATTTAGATGCTGCTCTATAGGATAGCCTTCTCGCGGCGGCAGTGAAGAATTCACATAGAAATAGCTGTATCTTATTACAGCAAAACATTCTATGTTAATTTACCAATGATACTATTACATATAACAAAATAAAGATTTCACAAGACAGCTTAATTCTCTTTAATGGAGCTCTAAATTGGTAGCGTCCACCACTGTGCTAGAGTCAGCGGGTGTAACTCCTCGATCTAAAGCACCTTAAATACCAGCAAATTTTCCTTATACAAAACTAACGAAAAAACAAAAGATACTTACTCAATGTTACTTTTATTAACAAAATTCGTTTAAAAAAGTAGTAAAACTTCATTTATCTTAAAATATTAACTTCATAACATGGTGTAAAACACCTCTGTGATTTTTCAAAGTTAAAAAACCATGCGCGTCTGCCAAACAGCGGCTAAAACCAAACACAGACCGAGAGCAATGCACTGGTGACATCTAGCGGATAAAAAATACAACATATATATAAATGCTAGATCTTCCCACTAGAGGGAGACAACAAAATGCGCCCTGCGTTCAGGAACGCAATGAAAATCTGTCATCTCAATTGTAAGCTAGCGCTGTAAGAAAATCTTGGTTAACTTTATTGAAATCTCGCACTATTAGTGCCTGGCGCAAGATGAAATTGGCGATCGGCGCAGATTGGCGAAATGCACCTAACAGTTCTTGCTTTTATCGCAAGAGGGAGACAACAAAATGCGTCCTGCGTTCGGAACGCGTTCGAAATCTATCGTCTCAATTGTAAGCTACCAATGTAAATTCCTTTAATAACATAATAGATATTCTTTATTAACACGAATGAAACATATCAAAAAACAGAAGAGAAAGAGCGCTATACACGAGAAGTATTCCGAATTAAAAAGAATCTATATCCTGATCACTAAAAATGTATTTGCTCGTGCACTTTAACAGTAAACACCACATCTGTGGTTTCACCAACGTGAGGGGGTTTATAAGAAAGCCGATGTCAAACAGTAAATAGAGAGGTCCGGCCCCCATGTCACGAGCCACCTCACTTCCGCTCACGCCACTGGTGCGTCTGCGTCTGGCTTCGCTGCGAACAAAATCTCTGCCATGAGATATGTCCATACCGCCTATGCCACGGTAATCCAGCTGAAGCCTTCAGAGACTGTCAAAATCTCTCGTCTGCTTCCACTGGTGGCCCTTGAGCCATACATAATGGTCCTCGTGCTCAGGTAACGCCACCTAGGTTGCCGAGCCCCAGTCAGTGCTTCCAGATCTGTGCTGAAAATGAATGTTGCTATACCCGGCTTAACCCGGATGCCTGGCTTAACCCGGAAGAATTACTAAAACCTTAATAAAACGTCGATCATTACTGACTAACTAAAACCTTTAAAACCGTCGATCATTACTGACGAGTATAATCCTCTCTCCTCCTCTCTCCAAAGCACATTCGCTAATCAGTTCATTCCTCTGCACCAAAAGCTCAGCGGAAAAAGAACAAGACTCGTGACATGGGTACCACTTGACCTCTTTTATTTAAAACCTAAAGTAGCTTAGTATAAGTTCTATTTCTAAGGCGGTCTCCTATAAATCACACCTTTTGAAATCAAACTTTAAATTGAAATCTTCAATTCAAAAGGTGTGATTTATAGGAGACCGTCTTAGATACTACTAGGGTTCTTTTCCAAATGCCCCCCCCCCTCCCCACTGGCAATAAATGACTCAGCCCTTTATATTGTTGTAATATGTTTGTCAGCTTGCACTGCCATCTGGTGTCTACATAGAAATACTGTATGTTGCGCCATCTAGAGGATGGGAAATTAGACTGACACAAGCCTGTCCCGAGTATGAGAGTTGCAGCAGGTTGCCAGCTAAGTTAGCTTCTCTCCCTGTACTGTCAGACGGCGTAACAAGCACTTGCGCGCCCTCTATATATCACGCCATATATGCGACTGCACCTGGCTGTGTGTGTCAGTTACAGAGCAGCCAGCACAGGGGTCATATCACCCAAATAGGTCAAGATGGCCAGTGTTGTCTAATGATAAGTCTATGGAGGTCACCCCCTTTTCCCAGTTCTATTTCTACTATTAAACCTGGAGCACTTTTGAGCACTCTTAGTGAATTGAATGCATAATGTCTTGCACTATTGATATGTAGAAATAATTTCAAAAGTGACTCTCACATTAATGTGTAAAATCAATTTTGATTTGGCTAATTATCAAATTTTGGGCAGCCAACTGTCAACTGACATCCTCATCTATATTGAACTATCTTCATACTGACAGGTATAAAACACATACCAGATATACACAGACAATGGTGTCCAACATGCCTACAGTAATCTATTCTTTGGATTATCCTTTACTTGTCTGTTATAGGCTTAACAGTTGCAAACTCTAAAGTGTCCGTTACCGCATGGGCGCTGTGTTTACCGCGATCCTGTCCCACTCCCCCTACAGAGGGCGTACTGCTTGCTGCGTCGTCTGCTGTACTGTTATATTACTCTACTGTCACTCTCCGAGCACAGGCCGGTCAAACCGTGGGGCAGGATACCGATGACGGCGGTCTAGCTAGTCCTGAGGTACGGAAAGCCGGTGCGACACGCCAGTTTGAAGAATTTGCCATTTCCTATTTTTTGCCCTTTCAGAAAAATTTGCCTTTTTCAAAAAATATTTGCCCTTTTGATAAAATTTGCTCTTCTGAGAAATTTGCCTCTTTGAGAGAATTTGCCAGTTCACCAAAGTTTGCCATTTTGTATAGAATTTGCCCCACTGAAGTATTTGCTTCTCCACGATAATTTGCCTTTTCAATAAAATTTACCCTTTTGACAAAATTTGCTCTTCTGATAGACCAATATTTGCCAGTTGCCTACAATTTGCTCATCCAAAATATTTGCCCTTTCGAGCTTATTTGGCCCATCTATCATAATTTGCCTGTTCAATAAAATTTGCCCTTTTGATCAAATTAAAATTTGCTCTTCTATGATAGATTTGCCTCTTTGAGAGAATGCAGGCTTTTTCACTAAAAATGAATGAAATTATTCTGACCCAGCTCAGAGGCGTTGAAAATTTTTTGACCCCCCCAGTTATTTGCGCACCCCCACTGCACCGGAGGCTGAGAAATTCCGCGCCCCTCTTTGATCTATAGTAGGAGGGGTCAAAATCTTTTACGCTTCCCCTCAGAACACGGTTTATAGGGGAGGATTACCATGGAATTTTAGGGAGTGATCATCTTTTTAACAACGGGGGCTGGGGAGTTGGAAGGGAAAGGTCAGAATTTTTTCGATCCCTTGACCGGGGGACGAAATATTTTCGTTCCCTCTGAGGGGGAAGGTAGAAATGATTTCACCTGTTTTCAGTGAAAAAGCCAGCATGTTACTATAGGTAAAGGGCATGTTCACGCACAAATTTCGTCTCTTATGGGGGGGGGGTAAAAACTTAACCCCCTCGAAAAAGGGGGATAAAATCTTTTTTGCATGCATCAGTGCGCAGACCCACCAACTCCCCTCCCTGCTGTTAAAAAAAAACGATCACTCCCTAATATCCATGGAAAATGGGGTGGGCCAGGCCCCGGGGGCCAGGCATAAGAGCTAGATTACGTACCAAACAAAAAACCTGTTATAACCTGTGTGGACTGAAAACAAGCAAATAATCTGAGAAGAGGCAAATTTTTCACAGGAAGAGGCAAATTCCTTAGAAAGGGCAAATTCTGTCAAAAAGGCAAATTTCACAAAGGGGCAAATTCTTGAAACTGGCGTGTCGCACCGGCTTTCCGTACTACGGACTAAGGCATCTGCTGCATCCGCGCTGCCCCTGTTTGCCGCGTACACTGCAGTGGCCAGCAGCAGCCACGCGCCGACATCTAGTCCTGGGAACTAGAACGCGCCCTTACTATGCGTGCTACGCTTTAGTCCTCAGGATTACAGAAAGTATCTGAGAGAATTTTCATATTTTCTGGGGGGGGGGTTGGCCCCTTACCCTCGAATTATGGAAAAAAAATTCCCATTCCCTTGTCCTTAATCCAGTGTTGATAGGCCTGGATGTTTCTGCTAGACTTATCCAAAAGTGTGCACCCAACTTGTCTACAGAAAGTATCTGAGAGAATTTTCATATTTTCGGGGGTGGGGGGGGGCTGGGGAGTCTGTCTCCTAACCACAAATTATGAAAAAAGTCTTCAATTCCCGTGCCCTATAAAATCTGGTGGTATTTCTGCTAGACTTATCCAAAAGCGTGCACCCAAGTTATCTACAGAAAGTATCTGAGAGAATTTTCATATTTTCTGGGGGGGGGTGGCCCCTTACCCTCAAATTATGGAAAAAATTTCCCATTCCCTTGTCCTTAATCCAGTGTTGATAGATATTTCTGCTAGACTTATCCAAAAGTGTGCACCCAAGTTGTCTAGAGAAAGTATCATAGAGAATTTTCAGATTTTCTGGGGGGGGGGGGCTGGAGAGGCTGGCCCCTAGCCCCAAATAATGGGAAAATCACCCGTTTCTCTTTAGGCTTCTTTAATAAGTTTCTTCTCTAAACTCTCAGATTTGCTAGTCATGATTTTTGTATGGATAAGAATAGGTCATATGACCTGGTACAAGTCACATGAATGCTAGTTGCCTTTTGCCACTGTAGAGGTCACTGTGGTGGTGCTCTCCAAGTAGCCTCCTAGTATTAGGTTGTGGAACTTACTTTTCAGTCAGCTCAGAGCCCCTTTAAGGGCAGAGCAAAAATTGTTGCCCTGGCCATGGGGACGGCCTCTGAAAAAAGTATAGGTCCTAGAGGACGAGCCTATTTTCAATTCCTATACTAATCCTATATAACTGGCATTGACTATAGTCGACGCTAGGCCTGCCATGGTGTCGACTATAGTCGATGGTAGGCCTACCATGGTGTCGACTATAGTCGATGCTAGCCCTCAATGGACAGGTGCTCCCAGGGACTATATGAATCTCATCCCCAGGGCACCATGACTATTCTCTACTCTTGGATGATTATGAGCTAGGGTCTCAGTCCCAAGGACTATAATCTAGTCCCTAGGACTGTATCTTTAGTCCCTGGGACTACACAGAGCAGTCCTGGAGACTAAGAAGTAGTCCTCAGGACTAAATTTGAAGTCCTGGGGACTACATCCCCAGTCACAACTACATTAGACAATCAATGAATTAGTCCTCAGAACCACATGCATCAGGGAGTGATCATTTTTTAACAACGGGGGGGGGGGCGGTGGGTTTGAGGGGGGGTCAGAATTTTTTCAATACCTCTGATGGGGGGGGTCAAAATAATTTTACTTGTTTTCAGTGGAAAACCCCGCGCGTTACTATAGGCTAAAAGGGGACGTTCGCGCGCGATTTTTGTCCCTTATGGGGGAGTCGAAAAAATTTTATCCCCTCGAGAGGGGGGGTTGAAATTTTTTTCGCGCATCTGCGCGCAAACCCACCAGCCCCCCCTGTTGTTAAAAAATGATCGCTCCCTTAGTCCTGAGGACTAGGCAAATGATGCATACATGCCAACACTCCCAGATTTTGACAATTTTTTTATGGTTTCTCACGGATTGAAGTTCTCCCCTTAAATCTCCCGGATTTTCACACTTCTCCCGGATTTTGACAGGTTTATGCACTTTAAACATATAAAATCTCCCGGATTTTGATATGCCTTGGCATTTTCAGGCTGAGAAAAGCATTTAAAGGATACCAAAAATTGTGAAAATGCTTGATAAAGTCTGTATAGCCTATAGGGCATTTGGGAAATACCCGGGGTCTCCCGGTTTTCCTCCCTGAAATGTTGGCATGTATGCAAATGTTTTTGTAGTCCTCAGGACTAAACAAGTAGTCCCTGAGTCTATAAATTAGTCCCCAGGGCTAAAAGCTTAGTCCTGGAGACTAACAGCACAGTCTTATACAAATTCATGCGGTCTGCAGGGTAATTCATGGGAATGTACAATTATAGTCCCTAGGACAATATCCTCATATTCTTAGTCCTGGGGACTAGGCTTTAGTCCTTAGGACTTAAGCATCGCATTTGCATTAGCTATAGTCCTGATGACTACCACTACGCCCGCGCACCTACGCTCACCGCGGGAGGCTCCGCGTAGAGTCCGCGTATTTAGGTCAGCGCGGACACGCCAGTCACCTTAGTCCTCAGGACTAGCTAGACCGCCGTCAGCGGTATCCTGCGCATCTGGGGGCACTTTTGCGTGACCAAAAAGGAAAACCCTACAAAAGCTATGACATGTGAGGAGCACAGAATATATGACTTTTAGTTTACTACTGAAGGAGGGCTAGCATAGGGCGGCGCATCTGGGTCACTTCTTGGGATTTTGACCTGGCCGGAAGTGGACTGATGTCATACCGCCCCATAAACATTTCATTCCTTGAGAGACCCATCCGGCCACATCCCCCGGATAACCCCCCCTTTCAGATGAGATCTCATCTGAATAATAATCTTCCATGTAAGTTTCCATAAGTTTCAGATGATCTCATCTGAATATAATTCAAATTCAGATGAGATCTGGCATATATCCTTGATCGGGGGCTCTGCCCCCGAACCCCCATTCTGGCAAGAAAGAAACAGAGAGGTGAACCATAATTATTTGATGAGACACAGAATGGGTGGAAAGAGCCACCTGGAGGATGAAGAAGGAACTAAAGGCGACATCTAGAGGAAGGAGTGGGAAACAGAGGGCCAGGTCAAATCTGCAAGAAGTGACCCTTTTGCTAGGGCGGCGAAGTAACGTCACGTGACTTGCGAAGGAGTGGTGTGCTGGGGTTATTCCATTATCGCTCAGTGGCGTCCGTCAGCGCTGAGTGAATCAGGGGCTTGGTTGTCACTCAGAAGAACACTGAATACTCATGATTTATGTGAAATATAGGCATGATTCTAGGTTCACTTCACTTCACTTCGTGCGTGAGCCCTGATTGGTCAGGGCGCTCAGTCGCAATGATGAGCTACGCAATTTTTTTTTTTTTTTTTTCCGTTGTTGTTGTTTTCTTTTCTTATAGTGACCACTTTTTGATATATGCTGTTATTCTTCGTATTTTTCTTGCTGTTTCCCAGTATTCCTCTTCGTTTTTCGGGTAAAGCTGTTCTGCGGTAACTTTTGTGTCGTCCCCATTGTGTAATGCTGTGCATTCCTTCATAACATGTTCCTGTGTCTCATCTATTATGCCACACCCCCTGCATACCTTATTGGCGTACATGTTTTTATAGTTGTCCTTGGTTCCTAACATGCGTGTCCTTGCCTTGAATAGATTGCTTGCATCCTTTCTTGTGAGGATCTGTAGGTAGATTGCTGGGTGTCCTTCTCTATCTCTTCTGTGGTCCTGGAGGTGTTTGAATTTAGGCTTTTCTCCCCCCTTTTCCTTCATGTCTCGCTCTTGCCTTTTTTTAACACTGCTATTAACCTTTGTTCTCCATTGGCTTCTTGAGTGGTTGTTGATATATTCACTCGCTTTCTCTATGCCTATTTCAGTAGCCATAGCCAGGGTTTGCTGCCACCATGAATTGTATGTGGTCCCCGCTTTTATGTTATGGTGGAACGTGTCATTCCCGTTGTTGACCTTGTACATGTAGTTTAGCCGTCTTTCCATTATCCTGTGCTCTATGTCTTGCATACCTAGTTCCTTATATAGGCTCTCTCTTGGGGTGCTTTGTGGGGTCATGAGGATTCTCTTCAGTATTTTGTCCAGGATTCTGTTTATCCTGCTCGTCTGTTGCCTTGTCATCTGTCATGTCTCGCATCCGTATATTATTATTGGGATGATGCATGTTTCGAGCAGTTTCCATATGGTCTTCATTTCTACTCCTCTGAAGTTGTCATCCCTTGCTATGTGTAATACTGTCTGCATAGCAGCCTCGGCTTTGCTCTGGAGCTGTGTGATATGGTCTTCTAGGTTGTTCTTTTGGTTTATAACCTCACCTAGGTATTTGTATTGTTTTATGTATTGTAGGTTGAAATCGTCTATGGTATGCTCCTTCTCTTCTGTTTTCTTGCCTATCTTGACCGTCTTTGATTTCTCTTCTCTGAATTTTATCCTGTACCTACGGGCTACATCCTCAGTTATTTGCAGTGCTTTGTTGTGGTCTTCGTGGTTGTTTGATATTATTGCCACATCATCGACCCATAGTAGGCATTTGCTCTTCACGTTTGGGGTGTTTTTCACTTCTTTGCTTATCTCGTCCATCATATTGGCATACTGTGTGACTGATAGCACTCCCCCTTGTCTTATGCTGTTTTTCATGCTGATTTGTCTGGTGAGGCCGTTTCTTGTTCTAATTTTTGCTTTCAAGTTTGTGTTGAGTTTTTTTGTTATATTCCATAGAGCTCCATCACACCCACTTTTATTAAGTGTATACATGGTAGCATCCAGCCACGCCTTATCATAGGCCTTTGTTACATCAAGGAAGGTGATTATGGTGTCTCTGTTTTCTTCCATGTTTTTCTTGGTTTCCTCTTTTAGTGCTAGGATGTGGTCTACCGTGCTGGTTCCCTTCTTCCCTCCTCCTTGCTCCTGTGTTATATGTATATTCTTTGAGATTCTGTTGTTGATCATTCTCTCATATACTTTTCCAAAGTTACTGGCTAGTGTTATTCCTCTCTCGTTTTCACACCTGCCCTTTTTCCCTTTCCCTTTGTATATCCTGATTATTTCCCCTTCCTGCCACTGTTGTGGGATTTCTTTGTGTTCTGTGATTTTATGCAGGGTTCTCAGGTATATTTCCCTGGTTTCTCTGTCCGCTTTTATAATTACTTCATTCGGGATTCCATCTGGCCCTGGTGCTTTGCATGGTTTTAGGGATCGAATGGCATCTTCTAGTTCTTTTCCCGTGAAGGGTTCAGTTGTTGCTCCCTCAGTCTCTCTTTCTAGTTTTCGTACTTTGGTTTCAATAGCCTTTGTCCACATATCATAGCTTGGGATCCCCTCGCGTGCCTGGTATAGTGATTCATAGTATGCTGCTATGTGGTCCTTTGCCTTTTCACTATCTCTTATTTCTTGGTTTTTGTTGTCCAGAGTGGGGTAGTTTTCCTTCGCCTTGTCTGAGATCTTTCTCCTTGCCTTCCAGAAGTATCCTGATTTGACTCCTCCTTCCTCTATTATCTTGTCCATAGTTGCCTTAACTCTTCTTTTTTCTTCCTTTTCTAGTTCCTCCCTGAGCGACTTTTGTGCTGTTATATATTCATTCTTTCTCTGTAGGGTCTCGTGCCTCCGGCTCAGTACTGTTAGGGTGGTAGTGTAGTCTTTTCTACTGGTTTTCTTTTTCCCTCTTAGCTCTTTGATCTTTTCAGATTCTACTTTTCTTCCTTGTCCTCTCATAGTTACTTTTCCTATATTGTCTTTTAGGCTTTGTATGACGGCTTTTTCTATTTTTTCGTAGCTGTCTCCGTTAGCTACATTGGCTTGTACCTGCTGGTTGAAGTGCTTCCATGCCTCTGGGGTTCCTTTCTTCCACCTAGATGTTTTGGTATTTTCTACTTTTGGAATGGCTGTCTCCATGGTTAGGAGGATTGTGTTGTGGTCTGTTTCCTTCTTGCCCTTGATCCTATGTGTTCCCTCTGTGTCCACTCTCACTTCCTTAATTCTGTCTTTTACTTGTTGGCTGCACATGATATAGTCAATTATTGACTTTTGGGTAGGGTTCTTTCTGTTTTCCCTTGTCCATGATACAGGTTCTTCTTCTATTGTTGGGATGTAAAGGTTGGTTTCCTCCACCAGTTCCCTCAGGTATGTTCCGTTTCTGCTTTCGCTTTGTTTTATACCTTTGTCCTCGTTCTTCACTGGCAGTTTTGCATTAAAATCCCCAGCAATTATTAATTCACCTTCCTGGTTCAGTCTAGAGATTGTTGTTTGCAGTTCATGGTATACCCTTTTTACAGTATCCATGTTTATATTTTCTTGTGGCCCATAGAATCCTCCTATATGCATCTTTTTCCTTCCTTTATTTATTCTGACCCGAATGACTTCTGCCGTTTCCTCGTCTAGCTGTATCTCTTGGCAGATGCCTTCTAATTCCCTCTTTATTAGGATGCCTATGCCTCCTCCTGTCCTGTTGGTTCTGGGTTTGTGCATCCATGTATAACCTTCTATTCTGGGGGGTTTTAATGTTTTTGTCTCAGCTATTATAGCGATGTCTGTGTTTTGTTCTTTCATAGCTGCTTTTAGGCTGGTGGTCTTGCCTGTTATACCGTTGGCATTGGTGTATAATATATTGAGGGTTTTGTGTTTTTTTCCGTTCTGTCGTCTACCTCCCCTTCTTGTCTTTTTAACTTTCCTCTCTGTCTTTGTCCTCCCTTTATAACTATTTTTTATACTTTTTGGGGGTTTTTGTGGGACGAATATGAGGGTTCTGTTTCTGGTTTCATCTATTGTGATGGTGGTGCGGGGGTGTTGGCATATGTCCTAGTATTTACGTTGGCTGTAGTATGAGGATGTTGAGTGGTGTGGCGTTCTTGATCTTCTGTGATGGTCGTCACGTGCAGGTGGGCTCCTCCTATGGTGACTGGTGTGGGGGGTTCTGTCTCTGTGGTGCCTCTCATGGGGGGTATTCTCTCTATACCGATTCTGTTGTCCGCCCTGTTGGGACCTATCTCTGTGGTGTCCTTTATCAGGTGTTCTTGACCTGTATGTTGGTCGGGTTCTGTGGTCACTGTAATCGCTGTGTTGTGATCTTGATCTGTGGTGTGGTGATCTTGTCCTGGTTGGTGGGGTGATCTTGATCTGTGGTGTGGTGACCTGGCACGTGGTGTCCTTGATCTGCGGTGTGGTGATCTGGCGCGATGTGGTGACCTTGGTCTGTAATGGGGTGACCTGGCGCGGTGTGGTGACCTTGATTTGCGGTATGGTGAGCTGGCACGATGTGATGGCCTTGGCGTGCGATGTGGTGATTCAGTGTAGTGTGGTGACCTCGATCTGCGGTGTGGTGACCTAGCACTGTGTGGTGACCTTGATCTGTAGTGTGATGACTTAGTGTGGTGTGGGGACTTTGATCTGCGTTGTGGTGACTTAGCGCGGTGTGGTTATCTCGATTTGTGGGGTGATCTTGGTCTAGTATGGTGTGGCGATTTGGTTCTGGATCGGTGTGGTGTAGGTCGTGGCTTAGAACGGGTCCTTTCTTGTTCCTTACTTTTTTCCTGTTCCCTTTGCTGATATATGTCAACTCGTTCGATGGTCTTTCTTATTTCATCCGTTGCCTTTTGTACTGCCGGTTGTTTGCCTGTGATAACTGCTGTTTCTCCATCTATTCTTATGTGAGTGTCTGTGCTCTTTTGAATCGCATTGATTTTCACTCCTTCTTTTCTGATGATGTGTGGAATATGTTGCTCATTTAACCTTATTCTCTCTGTGACCTGGGATGATTGCGGTGTTTTTTGTTCTGATGGTCTTATTACCTCCTCTAGCTTTCTAGCAAGGTCTCTAGTTGTTGCTGGATGAATATGGAATCCATCTTGGTGGAGTTGTTGGTCTGTTGGGAAGATGTTCTTGATTTTTAGCCCTGCTGCTTCCAGGATGGCTGGTAGTTTTTCCCTTTCTCTCTGATGCTCTTTGTTTTTTAATGGTGGTGGGGTTAGGTATATGGTTTTGCTTGCCCACTGTTCGGTTGCCCGTGCTATGGCGGCTGCGGTTGTTATGGCCGGTTCCCCCTTTCGTATATTGTTAGTTCCCACCATTATATAGATTGCGTCGGCCCTCTCTAGCCTTTCTTTATGCAGATCCATTGCATTGGCAAGTTCTTCTGCCCCATAGACTGCAGTCATATCTATTGGTGCATCATTTATGAGGAGATGTTCTCCGATCCTCTGCAGATTTGAGTCACCCATTGCCACGATATCTGGGTGGGTTTTTTGGTTGTCTATCAGATCATTTATGACCTGGTCCCTCTGCCTTATCTTTTCTTCGCTTTCTTCAGCTCGCCTCAGTAGTTCCTGAATTGTGTCAGCCTGTGTCTTAATTTGCTCAAGGAGGTCTTTGTTCAGTTGCGTCAATTTACGTATCTCGACGTCTTTTTTTCTCCCTGTGCTCTTTAAGTCTTTCATGGCCTCTGCCGCCTTTCTGACTGCCTCATTTTCGGTCTTTTCGCCGTTTCTCTTCAGTTTGGCAATTTCGCTTTTCAGTTTTCCTATCTCTTTTTGTTTCTCGAGACATTTTTTGCACCTTTCTTCTTTGTGCTCTTCTTCACCCTTTTCTTCGCCACTTTGGTCACCATCTTCGTTGCTATGTGCTTTCTCCTCATCGTCTCGTGATTCTTCGCTGCTCTCTTCGTTGTTATCGGCACTGCTATTGTCGTTGTCATTATCTTCGTTGTTGTCTTTACGGTCTTTGTGGTTGTCGTTGTCTTCTTTACTATCTTCGTTATTATCTTCGTTGTTACTATCTTTGTTATTATCTTCGTTGTTGTTTGCTCTTCCTTGTTCTCGGTGTTCTTCACATTTTCCATGCTCATTTGTTCCCTCCCTCTCATCTGTATATTCTCCCAAGGTGATATCATCTTCAGCCTGACTATTGTATGGGCTGTCTGTCTTTATTAGCTGAGCCTTTTTAGATTTCATTGTTTTCTTTTTGTCAGTTTTCTTGGCTTCCGGTTTCTTCTTTACGCCTCCTAACTCTGCATATGAGCCTGCTCCGCCGACAATTTGTGTTGTCCTTCTGGCTCTGTCTGACATTTTTTTGTATGCTTGTATAGTTGTGCTGTGCTAGTGTGCAGTTTTGCAGTTAGTGTGGTGTGTGCATGTGCATAGATGTGTGCAGGGAGTTGTGTGGGGGGATTTGTTTACTGTTGCTAGGTGGGTGATAATGGAGTGATTTTGGTTGTGTGGTGGTTTTTGTGTAGTTTACTGTTTAGTGATGGGCTGATTATATTGATTATATACAGATTTCACTTATCTTTGTACAGTTTGGGTTTGGTATTGTCCTATTTGACTTCTTTCTATGCTTTTCTTCTGGATTTTCACTTTCAAATTTCGCGCGCGTAAAAGGGGACGTCCGACGTCTGTTCCCCGGCCTCCACTCCACAGACTCAGTAACACAGTCAGTGAGACTGAGAGACAGACTCACAGAGACTGAGAGAGTGACAGTTCCTCACCTGACTTTCTCATCTCATCCTCGTCGTCAGTCCCTGATGAGTGACGTCTTTGCCTCAACTGGGGCCGCTTCTTGGCACGGAAAGACACCTTCTTTAGTTCTACTTCATCTGACATGTCGAAAATGTATTTATGATGCAATATAACTTGATATTTTGCACAAAGATCTACCGCAGTTGCTTCCCAAATCGTTCAAGTTATGCTGGTCCCAGGGGAATAGGTTGTAGGCCACCATGGGGCTTTAAGGAACAATAAGAACCATGAATATTCTTTATTTTTCTTGGCAGCTATGTACCCAAGTGAAGTCTGTCGCTCCAAATTCTGGGCTTTCCAACAATGAAAGAATTTTCCAATCTATTCCCAATAGAACCAAAGTTATGAAGTGATGTCACCCTGTCTCACCCACAGTCCCACCATTCCACCACCCTCAGTCTCACCCTGTCTCACCCACAGTCCCACCATTCATATTGACAGTGAAATTAGTACCCACGTACCGTGGCCCTGCCATTTCCTACTATCCAGGTACGGGCTATTACCGGTAGTATTATCAGAGATGTCAGACCTTCAGAGGTCTGTCTATTTTCAGATGTTCAAACTTTCCTAAAAATCAGACATCTCAGAGGCTTCTTCCAAATTGTGATCATAATATGGATAGAGAGAATTACATAAATCATAAATACACCCTTACAACATGCCCTTCTACTTCTAGGGAGCCTAAGGCTGATCATAATTCAGGCTTCAGCAGGTGGAATTAAGCATGCCTTGTGCTGCCCTCTAGCTTTTTCTAGACAAACCACCTTTCAGAGATCAGAGGATCTCTGAAATCTCATTTCAGAGGACATGAATCTAAGCTGGCTTCTGATTGGCTGAAATTCTGATGCAGTGTTTTTAATTGTATTTCTATGACCATCCACTCCAGAGAGGTTTTAATGGTTTTGAGTGAGGGGAATAGGTTGAAATGACAAAATGGGTGCTTTTTATAGCATAATACATTGGGAGAATGGGTGTTTTGCTAACCTAAAAACGTTCAGAGGTTGAGCCCATACCCAACTGACATCTCTGTAGTATAGTAATAGTGCTAGCCCCTATAAACTTGGCCTCAGGACATGTTTTTTTTTTACAACAGGGGGTGGGGGTGGTTAGCTACTTTTGTATTTCTACTCTACTCCCGTTCCCCTCCCGTACTAAGGGAGTGGTCATTTATTATAAACAGGGGCCCGGGGGGGGGGGGGGTGGTAGGTTTGAGGGGGGGGCGTAAAAATTTCAGACCCCTCAGAGGGGAGGGGGGCTAAAACAGTTTTGACCCCTCCTGGGCTAGGGGGGGTGCCCTTTTTCAAAGAAACCTGCAAAAGTAAAAGGGCACATTCCCACACAATTTTCGGCCCTTCAAGGGGGGGCAAACAAATTTAAATTTAAATTTCCTTGCGTGTGCCTAATCCTAGGTCTACACTTATGTACACGGGCAATTGCCTACTGCAGCTTGTCACTGCTGGCGACCTTTCTAATATGAGTTGGGCGGCGATCAACTAACTCCGGAACTAAGGGAGTGATCACTTTTTAACAGTGGGGGGGAGGGGGCAGTGGGTTTGAAGGGGGGCAGAATTTTTTCAATCCCTCAGATGGGGGGGGTCAAAATAATATCACCTGTTTTCATTGGAAAACCCAGAACATTACTATTCCGAGGTAGCAGGTTGTCCCATGGGTGCGGCCATTGCTGGAGCTTGTTACCAGCGAGTTCTACTGATAAGACCTATCAGATGGGTACCAGTTGGCTCCCGAAGGACCGCAGTGAATACATGTAGATTGGGGTTCTCTCATTGGCTAATAAATAAACCTGTTAAGTCCGTATAGGTTAAAAAGGCACATTCCTGCGCGATTTTCACCCCTTGAGAGGGGGGTCGATTTTTTTTCCACACGTCCGTGTGCAAACCCATAAGCCCCCCCTCCCCACGTGTTGTTAAAATATGATCACTCCCTAACTGCAGTAGAACATGTTGACCAAATTTAAACCCTTGGCCCTCTCTGAAAGGGCCTAGGCTAGGCCTACCTTTGAAATAGGCTTAGAAATAAGTCAATAGAGTAAAAAATATGGTTTACCATATCTATAGTAGCGCGGGGGTAAATTTTTTTAGCCCCCCCTCAAGAGGGGTCAAATTTTTTTTAGCACCCCCCTCGAGAGGGGTCAGAATTTTTTACGCCCCCCCTTCAAACCCAACACCCCCCCGGGCCCCTGTTGATAATAAATGACCACTCCCTTAGTACGGGAGGGGAACGGGAGTAGAGTAGAAATACAAAAGTAGCTAACCACCCCCACCCCCTGTTGTAAAAAAAAAACATGCCCTGAGGCCAAGTTTATAGGGGCTAGCACTATTACTATACTACCCGTAATAGCCCGTACCTGGATAATAGGAAATGGCAGGGCCGCGGTACGTGGGTACTAATTCCACTGTCAATATGGAATGGTAGGACTGTGGGTGAGACTGAGAGTGGTGGAATGGTGGGACTGTGGGTGAGATCACTTCATAACTTTGGTTCTATTGGGGAGAGGGACCCTCATCAACGACATTGAAACTAGATGCTTGGCCGCCAAAGCACCTTAGCCAGATGATATATAACTGCTACTTGAAGTGTGGATAAAATATGAAGGTCCGACACCCCTTAGTTTCTGAGAAATGAGCTATTTTGTTGATGGTGCGCAGCACCGCCATTCACACAACATTGCAAATAGCGCTGAGCGAAAATGCGATAACCCCAGGCGTCTCGCGTCTCGCGTGACTTCGCCTTCCTATGGCGATTTTCAAAGCCCCCTGAGACGTACCCAAGTTAGCAAGTCACGTGGCCACCCCTCGACCCATGAAGTGGATTTGTGCACTTTCTTTTGGAGGGTACCAATGTTGAAATTCGTCATGCTAGCCCCCCTTTAAAATGTAGGTCTACTGTTACCGGGTACTAGCTGGTACTACCGTATACAAAAACAAGGTACCCACATCGATTACGCGTTTCTGCATGGTGCCAATGATGTTCATGTTAGCAAATCCTGAAGCTGTGGTTTGGGTTTGCCAACAGTAGGCACTTACCTAATTTTTCAAGACTTTATCCTATCTAATGAGCAATGGATAGATCTTGAGAAAAGAAGTGGATTTGCTTTTTTGGAGGTGCTTGCTGCGTAGCCGCCAGGAGCGCAGAGACCGTAGCAACTCCATTATGTTTTCGGTTTGTCAGTGACGTCACGGTCACCTTGTGACGCAATTTGTGATGTCATACGTCGGCCGTGACGTCACACATCCGCCGCAGAGTGGCAACTCCTATCCCTGGCCCTTGCCACATTTCTCTTGTTAAATGAAGTCTCTATGTCAATTTAAAGTGGAATTATGACCAGCCAAAGGTACCAAATCAGACCCAGAATTCTGCCATAGTTAAGAGTTTAATTTGGATCCAATTTTGTGATCAAGCAAGATGAATCCAAGGTAGACTAGATCACTGAAATGATTATTTTGGGCAATTTTCTTTTCAGATAAGTTAGATATACCCCCAGGAATGTAAATAATGATACATTTTATCATAATCAAACAATGTAAAAGCAAATTTGTTGGAGTTGCAAGCCGTGTAAGCGGCCGGAAGCGTAGCGACCGTAGCAACTCCATAATGTTTTCGTTTTACCTGTGACGTCACTAGTGATGTCATACAGCCGCTGTGACGTCATCCGTGGCAACTCCTATCTGTGGTCCTTGCAACATTTTTCTTGTTGAGGTCATCTTTTCCCTTGAACTGCGCGCTCTGAGAGAACCACGGCAGAATATCGTCTTTGACTCAGAAGTACCCAACATGGTGAAGGTTGGGACAAGTGTCCAGAAATAAACTCGCCCAAAAAGTTTGCAGGGTCTGTCAAACATACTGCAGCCCCTTAGAAAAAGAAAAGCTATACATTTTCTAGATCATTTTTAACCATAGAACAGGTGGGAACCATTTATTTTTAGGTGCTCAGTAATCCTCTCATCATAAAATGGTTCTAAACTTTTGGTTGAACTTCAATGGGGTTGAAAGCAAAATTCCCTGCATTAAATCTTGTACAAAAAAAATATTCATTTTGAAGGTCTAGCCAAGCCTGTTAAAATGAGCCCTTGTTTGTAAAGATCCTCCAGTAAATAGCTTCAGAATAAGCTTGCAAAGAAAGGAGAGTTTACCACTACCCAGTTTCAGCTTTATCACAGTTTCACACCTCTACTGCAGCAGACTCACACAGTGGAGGTATTTCAGTGCCTACCAACAGGCAGTACATCCTCTTTGGGATTTTGCCCCACTGAAAGGGGTTCTTCCAAATGCCCCCCCCCCCCACTGGTAATAAATGACTCAGCCCTTATTGTTGTAATATGTTTGTCAGCTTGCACTGCCATCTGGTGTCTACATAGAAATACTGTATGTTGCGCCATCTCTTCTTGGGATTTTAACCTGGCCGGAAGTAGAATGACGTCACACTGTAGAGAAACATTCACGCCGCCTCAGTTCCTCAGGAACGTGGTGGGACCATGCTGTCACACACTTCTGACTGTTTTCAGATGAGATCTCATCTGAATAATAATCTTCCATTTAAGTTTCCATAAATTTCAGATGATCTCATCTGAATGTAATTCAAATTCAGATGAGTTCTGGCTCTGCCCCCGAACCCCCGTTTGGCCGGGCACACTGGGAACTGCGACGGCATCAACTTTCGTCTCCATGAAGGGCCAGGTTAACTCTGCAAGAAGTGACCCTTTTGCCGAATTTCCTGGGTCCCGCTGCCCTACCTTGGGCATTTTCGCGTGCCCCGATCCGGTTAACCCGGTCGACTGGCTGTACCCATCGGGCATACACCACAGCTACAACCCGGATGTACCAGATCAAGTCACCCGGTTAACCAGGTTGGGTCGCGCGAAAGTTCCACTCAATCTGGGGCATTTTCGCGTGCCCCGATCCGGTTAACCCGGTCAACTGGCTGTACCAATCTGGCATACACCACAGCTACACCCTGGATGTACCAGATCAAGTCACCCGGTTAAACAGGTTGGGTCCCACGAAAGTGCCCCCAGCCCCAGCTCGACAACTAGCGTGAGTCGTCTCTGGCGACCAGCGTTTCTGGGTAAAAGTAGTTCTGGGTGCTGGTTGCTGTAGTGGTTTAATGTAGGCAGGAACACTGCGTAGTAATATTCCCCAGAAAATGGGGACCCACAATCCCCAGACACAGAGAGGGAGTTCCCTGAATCCCGACCGGATGAGACTGGCCCTACCCTATCGGATAAGGGCAGCAGTGATTACACATTTTTTGCCCGAGAGTGGCATATTTCTGGAGATCTGTTTTTGGGTGGCTGTCAAGAGTAGTTGATATTCACATAGGTAACCCACGTGTACGGATTCGGGACCGAAAAATTATATCATTAATCTAGACTAAATGAGAGTCAAATTTTACATCTACACTCAGCCTCTATAGACAACGCTTATTTGTGATGCAACATGGGAAAAGGTAACATTATGGGGATTTGTGGTTATTCTCAGCAACTAGGTGGCACAACTAAATAATAAAAGAGGATAATTTTACTCTGATCCATCAGAATACTTTCTGTAAGTCTTCCTTTATAATTTTGGACAATCACAGACCCTGAATAATGGGCATAAACATCTTTTACAGCACAAATAAGCATGTCATCATGCCCAAAACTGATACTATCTGTATAAGTTGACAGATATTGTAATATTCTTAGTTCAGGTATGTCCATCTAATTTGAGTAATCAGCTGACAAAGATAATATCATTAAACCAGGTCTGTTTCATTTAAAATAAAGAGGTTTCATGGATCATTTTGGTATATGGATCATCAAAATCTGACAAGGAGTTGCCTGAGAAAGTCCCGTGATTATGTATGATATTATTCTATGTGCAGCACTAGTGGGCCACCTGGTGGCCATAAATAACACTAATCCCCGTCATTGTATGTTTTCCCACCTTTTGTCACATTTCATGACTGTAACTTACACGGGGTGTAACTTATGTATCCTAGAATAGTTTCGGGAGCTTAAATCTGCTTTAATAACTGAAGAGTTTATTTCCAAAGCTGGTCAGACCAAAAAAGTTCATCAGATGGCAACAAATTCTGGATTTGCTATAATGCTATTTGGTAAAATTCTGTAGATCTCTAGTGGGGCAAAATTACTCAAAAACACCCCTCTTTTGGCGGGATACACCCCTAAAATTTACTGAAAATAGAACCACTCTAAAATAACAAAAATCATACCCCATTCGGCGTGCAACTCCCATAACTTATGAGAAAAATTGCCCTAAATTTTCCTAAATACCCCTCTTTTTACTGAAAATTTCGGAATTTTTTGTTGGTCATTTGACCCAAAAAGGATACCCCTTTTTGCCCAAATCAGCCCAAAATACACACCTATTAAAGGATCCGGGGGGACCGGCCCCTTGTGCCCAAAAAGTACCCCCTTTCCCGCTAGTTTGTGTACGCACATAGTTACTATAGGATGTATAGCAAGTGGCTCCCCCAGGGTAGATCTATAATATGTAGTCTCAAAGACTTGGTGCTGTTAAATATATTTGACCAAACGTTCCCTGTGAAAGGAAAATTATATTTTTATTGATCAAAATAACTACGGCAACAATTGTTCTGTCCTGTATTGTCCTGTGATGTCATATATTGTCCTGTCATGTCTCTATCTGTACTGTATAACAAAAAAAAATAGCATCATGAATTCAATGTAGAAATATTTTTTCTTAAGTGAATAAAAAAGAGCGCTGCTCGTTTAAAAAAAAAAAGGGCAGCAGTGATGCCACTTTTCCTGGTTTACCAGGCATTCCTGGTCCCGGGGGGGGGGGCACTCTCTATGTAATATATACACATATCTGCGGCTGGCAAGGGTACTTTTTCAAGGAAAAGTCCCTAGCAAGCCTCCTGTTTCATCCACTAATGTCCCTTGCTGGTCAACTTTCAGCAAAATACCCCGATTAAGTGGGAAATATCGAATTTTTCCTTGAGATCAGCACAGTTTTCATAAAAATAGCATGAACCAAATTCAATCTTCTCCCCAATCAGTGTAAATTTAAGACATTTTGAAATAAATCTAGGATTATTGAGTCAAAAGTGCCCTAGCAAGGGTAGGCTTTCGAAGAAAAACCCCGCGAACGAGTGCCCTAGCAAGGTTAAAGGGTTGTCGTCGGTTCAGCCACATACCCGTATAAAAAAAATTGAAGTGCCCCCCCCAGGTTCCTGGTTTTCATTCAAAGATTCCTGTATTAAATTATGTTAAATTCCTGGGATTATGTGTCCAAAAGTCCAGTTTTCCTTTGTTTTTTTCCGGGGCTAGTATAGGCTACCAGCTGACCTTGTGACATCACGAAAATAGAGATCTTTAGGTGGCACCACCCTAAATATCCACTATCGCTGACGCTTGACAAACCATTTCAAATACTTAAAATTTCCTCGGAACTAAGCCAAATATACCAGATTGTAGCTTTTGAAATGGCAAAAATCATACACTAGGTCTGTGATAACAAATTGCAATCAAATTTTTCACAAATTGCCATGGAAACCACCGATGTGATTTTGTGGTCTGCCACCTGAGTCACTACACTGGGCTATAGGAGGTTGGAGGCTTTTGGGTAGTTTTGGGTTGCAGTACTTAATCTGTTATATAAAGATCTCCACCGTAACTTAAGAAATAGCTAATAACCTCAAATTATCCACCATACTTTAACTACTTTGCTATGTCATATTGGGAATTCACTAGCGTCAAGTGGTAAAGGCTTGTGTCTAAATCTCAAAGCCTAATACGAAAAGAAGACACAATGGGTAAAGTCAGCTCTGAAGTTTTATTGACACTCGCAGGTATATATCAAAGACAATTCTGATAGTCTCATTTCATTTCCGTTGCTTTGATTCATGCTAAATCCATTTGTTATAGATATACATTTCATTCACAGATTCTAGGTTATCAGTTCTCCAAAGGTCGTCATTTCTAATCACTTCTCATTGATATCCAAACTTCACTAATAAATCATTGACTGGATCTCCAAACATTAACAATATTTTTTATAGACTTTCATAACTTCATTGAATAATCCAAACAAGAAACTTCTAATGTATCCATGGTTCAGTGAGGAAGAGCAATCTTTAACATCCAATGTGATATATTTATCTATATTTCAATCATGATGGTATTAGCTAGGCAGAGGATAGGTAGATCTATTTAATTCCTATTGGGTTCTTGAGTTCCCAGAGACCGTCTCAATTCACAGTGTTCCGACTAATAACTTTCTTTCCAGAATATATATAATTTCTCTGTGTGAGCTGATGACTATACAATGTTCCCCTTTGATTCCAGGATGAACTGTGCTTCCTGCTACTCCCTGACAATTCATACCCTTCCTGGCCCTGCACCTGCCTTATATACTCACCCAACACAGGCTACTTTCACCCAACACCTCCTGGACTTTGCTCTCCCGATGATATGGGATACCTTATAGGAGTGTATTCTGCTATTCATAACTGATCACCCCATAGGGGTAAACATCTGACTGAACTTTGGACTCCATCCTGGAACATAGTCTTATTTATATACATTAGTTCTCTTGAGTCACTCGTGGACTCTGGTCCCCTAGTTCCTAAATGTTATTTCTCACTTGTTTTTGATTACTTTTCGGTCCCTTCTACTGATTCTAGTTAGAACCGGATCCTTACATACAAATATCACTTCCCCAAGTTTAACCCACTATGTCAAAGTTATTTGTATACTTTTAATACGACCCGCTGTCTTAAATGAAACATCTTTACTATTGTCACGCCTTTCGTTTCATATCTTTTTATCTCCCCAATATCTATTTTCCCGAAAACCCCCTTAACTCACCGTATCTATCATAGGTCCCTTTTGTCCGCAGTAAATGATCTAAATGATTTTCATTCTTTTCCAACCTTTTTTTTTAAATGTTCTCCAAGCCTCCAGGATAATTTTAGTGCCAATATATACACAGACAGCCTGTTTAGAACCCATTTTATAGCCCTAGAAATGAAAAATAGACTCTATTTAGTGCAGGACTTTCACCATTCTACCTTAAAGTGACCTGATTTAGGGTGGTACCACCATAACAGAAAAGTTAGTTTTCTTGGTTCCATGGTTACCACAAAATTCCTTCATTAATACAATATTTTAACTCCCTTTAGTCAGAAATTCTACCCGGAAGTGGCCTGATTTAGAGTTGTACCACCTTTAGCTTCAAAATGGATGGACTGAAATGGGGGAGTGGCTAGTCCTGACCCCCAGGAAAACTTTGAGTGTTAGAGGGCATTTGGTGTTTAGGGAGTGTCAACAGGGGGCAGTGGTGGGTTTGCGCGTGGACACGCGAAAATTTTTTACAACATCCTTCGACGGCAGTCAAAATTTTGTACTCCCCCCGAGAGGGGTCTGAATTTTTAACCCCCCTTTATACCCACCAGCCCCCCTGTTGATAAATAATGACCACTCCCTAATATTCTGATTGACACTGATATACTGGTTTAAAGTCAGAGTCATAGTTCATGTTAAGGTATTCGCTATTTCCATTCAATGGTTGGTATTATGATCAGAGACCTTACACTGGTATGATACACCTATGAAATTCTCACTAGCACCTCATTGGTACTGCCTAGACTGCTCACCAGCACTTCATTGGTGCATCAATAAATCTTGATCATCCAGGGGTGTTATTGATTGACCCCGTAGGTAGGGCCAAAAAAAATAGGAGTAATCACTCATTATGATTACCCACCATTAAAGGCATGATATATGAATGTAGCACTGGCATGAGAAATGGAAGTTTTTTTACAATCACACATCAAATTTGTTTCCCGTAGGTGCAAAGATGTACACCTGTAATGTATGTACGAAACTACCGCTGACTACCGAAACTGAGAGTAACTTTACTTGCAGCCATCTTGAATGAATTAATCCTCTTTGTCTTCAAGACCACATGGCAGATAAGTTGTGCTTTCATTACATGGTTGTCAGAAGTGTTGATATAAGTGAATTCTCTAGTTCTCAATTACTATAGACTGGTTTCCAAGATGGCAAATGCATCTGATGATGATGATCAGTCCCCATGTCTACTATGAACATTTGGCCCACCATAGACTGGGATGAGCCAGATTTGGAGAAAGAGTGGGAGAGGTTTGCTGAACACTGTGACTGTGTGTTTGGTGGCCCACTCTCCAAGTGTAATGAGAAGGAGAAGGTCAACTATCTAAAAGCATTTGTGGGAGACAAGGATAGGGAGAAAAATTTGACTTTTACATGGGGTCAGGTCAATGTAGGCACAGCAGCAGCTCCGGATATGCAGAGTGAAAAGGATGTTTTGGCCTCAGTAATGGCAAAATTCAAGGACCATGTAGAGTCAAAGAAAAATCCCATAAGAGCAGCAGTAAAATTTGACCATCGCAAAAAACAACCTAAAGAAACTTTTGATAATTTTGTCACTGATTTAAAGCTGTTAGTCAGGGGTCTTGACATCACTGATCAGGACAAATTAATGCGAAATGCAATTGCGTGTAAATCCCAAGATGTGCAAGTTAAAAAACATAAGAGTGCAAAGGGGAACGTAAACAGGGATAACACTGATGAATGCCGAAGTTGTGGTAACGCCAAGCATGTGCCCCCGGAGATATGCCCCGCCAAGCATGATCCATGCAAAATATGCAAGAAGAAAGGACATTGGGCGAAGAAATGTTGGAAAAATCCTATACATCAAATCAAGGAAGGCGATGAGTGTGAGACCGACAGCAGCAATGATTGTTGTTATGAAGACATCCGATTACTGCAGATCTACAAGGTGGAAACGGAAGCATCAGGTAATGACTAGGATTGGTGGGAAACTCTAACAATTGACAGTGGTAGCCTCAAAAGTCAGCTGGACACCGGGGCCAAGGCCAGTGTAATGAGTGAGAGATTTCCAGAAAGTCGCACCAAATGCCAAACTCCACTCCACTAATAGGAGGCTAGTCTCCTACACAAATCACCAGATCCGCCCAATCGGCAGTGCTGGACTCAAAGTCCAATACAAGGACCGTGAAGCGCCGGTGAAGTTCTATGTGATAAGCGGTAGGGTAGATCAACCTAAAGATGACCGTTCCTGTGCAGGTTTTCAATAAGGGAAATGCAGTAGCTAATATCTTTGAGTCTAATAGGTCCTTAGGGTTCCCCAAGGTACTAAGTGAAAGACAATTATTTGGGCTTTTTGACGTATTACCTTTCTCAAATCCATGTGTAAAGTTTATCTATTGGTTTTCATCATTTCTAAGACCATCTTGGTTAGTCTATTTTCCCCTTGAGATGACCACCTTGCACCTTGAGTGGACCACTTGATAACTACCCTTTTAAACTATTATTTGAAAAAAGAATAAATGTCTTCTATAGATATGCAGTAAAATGGTGTAATTAAAACTATTGCATCATAAGAAAATGTATGTTTTTACAGTGACCCAATTAGAATGGAAATTGGAGGCAATTTTATGGCCATGGATATTGTAAATCTCATCACAATAGAAGTGGTATTCCCAACTCTGCATTATAGAGGGTTTGTTTTTAATGTTCTTTTATAGACCTTCAATATGGACTAAAATAATCCATTCCTTAACTTTATCATCACAATCTCAGTATCAAATACTTCCTCTACACAGTAATAACCATAGCATTACAGTAAAGATTGAAATGTATGCATCAGAGCATAATCCAGTGAAGATTTCTATCCCAAACTATTCTGGCCATGAATCTTGTGATGTAATCCTAAATTTAATCATTGGTTTCTATTTAATTAAATGTACAAATAGGTGTATAAGGAGTGGTCCACTCAAGGTGAAATGGTGGTCATCTCGAGGTGAAATCGGTATGTTTTATGAAATAAGTCCTATACAGAAAGTATTTAACATTTCTGCTCTTTTCCTTATGCTATCATTTAGCAAATATATTTATCAATTCATAGAGTCAAAATGTTGTTTTTATGTGAACTCTGTATATATTGAAATAAAGTTGGAGAATTCTGACGAAATGGCCAGCTGGTCATGGTACTTTAGTGTATTATTAGGCAATGACAATTACTTCATATATTCCAGGACATCATTCTATGGGGTACTATAACACCTCTATTTCAATAATATTAGGGTTCAAGACCAATGCAGTACATGTGAGAGTGAGAAAATCTAGCTGTCAGGTGATCGACTCTAGGTATGTGGTCATCTTTAGGTTAATCTACCCTAACCAAGTTCCAGTGTTGTCAGGAGGCACCTGCAAAGCACTCAACCTGGTAAAACACATACACAAAATAGTAGTGGCTATGGAGGTGTTCTTGAAATGCCACCCAGAACTGGAGAAAGCTGCCGGAACTCTGCCAGGAACATATACCATAAAGATCGAACCGACTGTGTCACCTGTAGTACATGGTCCAAGGAGGCAAGCGACAGCCCTCCTACCAAAGATAAAGGAAAAACTGAGGGAAATGGAAGCGGAAGGTCACTTGGCGAAAGTGACAGAACCGACAGACTGGGTGAACTCAATGGTAGTATCCACTAGAGGGGACAAGATCAGAATATGTCTTGACCCAAGCGACTTGAACAAGGCTGTTTGTAGAGAACACTACCCGATTCCGACAGTGGAAGAGATCGTTAGCAAGTCGCCAGGTGGCAAAATCTTCACCGTCCTAGACGCTAAGAGTGGATTCCTACAGATGGTACTAGACTATGAGTCTAGCAAGTTAACAATGAATACACCATTCGGGAGGTACCGATGGACAAGACTTCCATTCGGCATCAAGTCGGCCCCGGAACTCTACCAAAGGATGATGGACGAAATGCTAGAAGGCATTGACATTGCCCATGCAGTCTTGGATGACATCCTGATAGTAGGAAAAACACGAAAACAACATGACCAAGTCCTAAAGCAGGTAATCAAATGAGCCCAACTCTGCAACCTGAAGCTGAACTTCAGTACCCTATGTAGGCCACACCATAACAAGTGATGGACTCAAACCAGCAGCTAACAGAGTAAGAGCTGTAATGGAGATGCCAGCACTGGACTCCAAGAAAGCAGTAAGGAGGTTCCTAGGATTTATTCAGTATCTTGCTAAGTTTCTGCCAATGCTGGCCATAGTAGAAGAGCCCCTGAGAGAGCTCACATGCGAGAAAGTGCTGTTCCACTGGGATAAACCTCAGGAAGCCGCCTTCCAGAAGCTCAAGAAACTTTGTAGCAGTGCACCTGTGTTAGCATATTACGATGTGAACAAAGACGTAGTGATTCAGTGTGATACTAGCAAGAAGGCTGTCGGAGCAGTCTACAAGACGGGAGACCAGTGTCATACGCGTCTAGGAAACTACGACTGTCAGAACAGAACTGGGCCCCGATTGAGACAGAGATGCTAGCAATAGTATTCAGCACTGAGAAGTTCCGTGAATATATCCTGGGTAAGGAGGTTGTGGTACAGACTGACCACAAACCGCTGGAAACGAACAGCAAGAAGCTCTTACTAGCAACCCCGCTAAGACTGCAAACAATGCTCTTAAAGCTGAAAGGCTATGATCTCAAGCTACAGTACCTACCTGGGAAGAAAGAATTCATAGCTGATGCTCTAAGGCGCGCCAGCATCCAGGAACCGCCTACAGAGGAAGAAGAAGAATTCATGGTCAACATGATAGATCGAATGTCTGTATCACCCACCAGGAATTCTGAGTTTCAGACTCAAATTGCGCATAAACTTTAGAGACAAACTGTATCTAATAATTCAAGCAGATTGGCCAGACACTAAACAAGAGGTACCTGAAAGTGTGTGCCTGTACTGGGGCACCCGCGATGAGATAGCGGTACTAGATGGTATCATATACCGTGGTCTTAGGATCTTGGTACCACCATCGATGCAAGCAGGGATGCTCAACCTAGTCATGAGTCACACATGGGTATGGTGAAATCTAAACAACGAGCGCGTGAGAGCCTCTACTGGCCAGGAATGAGTGCCTAGATACAAGACATCATCTCAAACTGAACCACCTGCCAACAGTTTGCATCATCTCAGACAAAAGAACCAATGAAGGTCAGAAAGACTCCCGAACTTCCATGGTCAGAGGTTGCATCCGATATCTTTCATTTCAACAATGAGAACTACAGTGGGCCCTTGGTTCCTCGAGCTCTTACTACCTCGAATCCCTCACTACCTCGATCATTGACCTTGACTACTGACTTTTTCTCTCTATATTTGTATTCACTTCCTCAGATATCTTACTACTTCGAGTTCGGATGGATTTCCCCTATCAATTTAATAGCTTAAGTACTAAAACAGGACTCACATCCTCGAACCAAAAAAAAAGAGATGTATAAAATTTCAGAGACCGGAGCTGTATATTTTATCAGCACAATTTATCACTTGTAACCACAAACACACAACAGCTGTCCCTGCTCTGTGAGTCCGTGGCCACCTCCCCTTGGTGGAGGTTGGAGTGAGCTTGGTCACAATTTGGAATACAATACTATCCCTATTACTATCAGTGAGTGGTGATAGCAGGAGGGATGTACAACCACTCTCTGTGTAAATGACCACAAACTTTTCCCTCAACACAGTAATGCACACAAGCAATGTTGATTCACTTAATGTAAGAGGGAATCTAGTACTGATAATCTTTTGACACACTGAAATTGTTACATATGGTGTTATGTTTACTCAGATAGAAATTAAATGGTCAGCCTCTTAGTACTACATGTACATAGAGTGGTTCTCACACAGATAGTGGTTGTACAAGAGGGAAGAGAGAGGAGTGTGGGAGATGGGGGTGTCGGCAGTTGAAAGTGATGGGGACTGTTGCCATGGAGGCCATATCTGTTAGCAGTCTGGCATTACGGAGGAGTGGGGTGAGGGAGAGTCTAGAGATTAGTGTGGGCTTTGATGTTTGGTATCATTTCCTGTCATTTGGTTTGACACAAAGGGGGCATTATATACAACTAGATGACGACACTTTGATGGTGAGGGCATTTATTTTGTAACGTCTGAAGTGAGCTGCTCACACTCTCTATCAGTCATTGCACTTTGAACCTTTACCATGTCTACATCACCACCAACAAAAAAGAAAAGCTCCATCCCCCCCACCGCTCCCACTCCCAACCAGACCACAGCCACCCCAGTTTTATCTCCTCAGATAACTTGACACCTCGAACATTTTTGTGGCGACCGCTGATATTCGAGGAACCAAGGGCCGACTGTACATCCTCAGCGTAGACTACTATTCAAGATTCATAGAAGTGACAAAGTTACAGGACATGTCCAGCGCTACAACCATCAAAGCGCTAAAAGAACATTTCTCCAGCCAGGGGATACCAGAGAAGTTAATCACGGACAATGGACCACAATACTCTAGCACCGAGTTCACTAAATTTGCAAATGAGGAGTATCCATTTGAACATATCACCAGCAGCCCACACTACCCACAATCCAATGGTGAAGCAGAAATTGCAGTAAAGACAGTAAAATCTCTATGGAGGAAATGTATGGACAAACGCAAGGCTATACTCAACTATAATGCCACACCCATACCATCTATAGGCCTTGCACCCTCGCAGCTTAATATGTCAAGACGTCTGAGAACAACTATACCCATAGCACGACAGTTGCTGAAACTAGCCATCCCCGATAAAGCTAGAGTGGACCAACAAATGAAGGATATAAAAATCAAACAAAAGTACTACCACGACCGAGTATCAAAGGAATTGGAGCCACTCCAGTCAGGGCAGACCGTGAGGATCCGCCCGCAGCAGGGATCAAAGGTCTGGAGGCCAGCCACTGTGGTTCGGCATAATCAACCCCAGATTGTACGTGGTCGATAGCAGCAGTCAGATGTTAAGCAACAATCGAGTGGACGTAAGGAAAGCCTCGCCAAGGTACACAGAAGCCAGAGTGGCAATGCCACAGACAGAAACACAGACACTTGATGATGTCAAAGCTAAGGATATACCAGCTACACCAAGGGTCAATAACAAAGTGAGGCCCACAGGGCCTTCACCTGCCAAGACCCAAAAGGTTGAGAATAGTCCAGTCCCCAAAACCACCAGCAGTGGTAGGGTGGTTAGGAAACCAACCAGACTTGACCTTTGATTATGAGTTAGGGACCACTGTGTCATACTAGGCAGAATAATCCCATATCAGTGGATTGGGTTGTTTGGGCAGTCTACCCAACTCCCATAGTTTAGAACTTATATTCATGCATATCATATCTAAATGGTGACTATATACCAAAGAGACTACATAAGCTTAATGTCAAAGAATAAGAGCAAAGATCAAAAACTATTATCATATTATCATTGATATTCTCATTTAAACTTGACTTTATGTGTTTTCATACAAAAACACTATAGTATTCACTTTTATTTATTCATATAAACTCCTTAAGATCTGTATCCAAGGTGCCAATACATCAACAGTATTATCGGACACGAGACTCTAACCAAACAACAGTAATATAATAGACTGTTAGTTTATCTATAAAAGGGGAGATGTAATGTATGTATGAAACTACCGCTGACTACCGAAACTGAGAGTAACTTTACTTGCAGCCATCTTGAATGAAGTAATCCTCTTTGTCTTCAAGACCACATGGCAGATAAGTTGTGCTTTCATTACACAGCTGGCCTTAGAAATTTTTTTTTAGGCCTAAAGGTTTTCCATCACATAGACAAAAATGGATATGACACATAAAAACATCCATATAGTAGTAGGCTACCGGTATTCCCCTATACCTGGAGGCTGAAATCAGACACCTATCCCTCAAAATCATGACCACATTTGTAAAGTATTAAGTCCAACATGAAGGAAATGTCTGAGAAATTCTTTGTAATTTTCAATGTCCAAACATGCATTCTGACGACTTCTGGGAATGACTTCATAACAGTTCTTGTCACATGACACTTTTTTGGACGTCTGGCATGTCTCTTGTCACTTTTATGTATTTTTCTCATGTCACATGTCAGTTTTATAAGGGTACAATGTCGAAATGTCACCTCAAAATGATCAAATGTTGCCATGTTGTTTTTTACCCCTTGGGGGCCACAATTATGAATGGTTAAAGGGGAACGAAGACTATAAATAGGATGGAACAGCCTGTGACCCCACAGGGGGTCTCATATATTGTGGGGTAAAGAGCTCTGGTCAAATATCCCAAATTATCCTAAATATCTTTGCCTTAGTGAATACTATTTTCTGCAAAGTGCATACCATATGTGTGAGTACCTCAATGATAGGTATAGCCAAAATCAGCTATTTCTGATGAATAAAACAATCAGAAATTGAGTATTTTATTTTCTCTAACTGTCAGAATTTCAAAATCAGGCTGTTCCATCAATAGACACCCACCCACTTCTGTTGGGTTGTTGGTCAGTTTATGAAGCTGCTCCAGCCTCCACCCCGAGCCCTAATGACTCCACACAGACCAAACTTCAAACAGGACCACCTGTGGGGCAAGAAAAAATTAGCACCTCTGTGTGGATGCGGTATACACATGCTGTAAGGGCACAGCAGGACTTCAGTTTGTATGTGCACCAAGGGAATCTATCCCTTTAAAGATGCCAAATCGAACCTATAATTCTGCCATAGTTAAGAGTTTAAACCGTAGGGTCCAAATTTGTGATCAAGCAAGTTGAATGCAGGAAAATGTAGTTCACTTAAATCACTATTTTTAATGATTTTCTGTTTTGAGAGACTAGATTATGCCTAATATTATGGATATTGATGGATATCATCCCTGTATAATAATTCCAAATGGTTTATTTAGACTCAAGTTTTAGCGGTCAACGAGAATTGCCGCAAAATTGTGGGGTCCTTTCCAAGAGTTTGAATAGTCATAATTTCCCTTTAAATTGACATAAAGATTTCATTCAAAAAGCAAATCCCCTTCTTTTCATCATACCTACCCATTGCAAAACAGATATAATACATAGGATATAGTATTGGAAAACAGGGAACTCCCTAACATTGGGAAGCTGGATTGAATCTCTGAGTGAACCACACATCACAATTTTGGGGCTGTCTGTCAAACATCTGGGGGCCCTTTAGAAAAAATAAATCTAAACATTTTCTAGACCATTTTTAACCAGAGAACGCAGGCAAACCATTCTTTTTTATGTGCTATGTCATCTTCATATCATGAAATGGTTTTAGAATTTGAAGAATGTGTGGAGAATGATTTTCTTCTCTGTACCTGATCTTAAATTAAAAATATACATCCAATAGATCTCTTCAAGCCCTTTAAAATGGTACCTTGGTTGTACTGATACTCCTATGAATAGCTTCAAAATCAATTTGGAAAGACAAGTGAGGTTACAGCTGTGGCTGATCACAACTTTCACACCTGCACTAGCAGACCCGCACACAGCAGATAGGTCAGTGCCTATATTAAAGGCTGGGGCTGGCTGATCCTCCTCTGTCATGCTTTTTCAGGCCTTTTTGACATACTTTATCGATCGGCCTAGGGAATGGTCATTTTTCAACAAGATGAGTGGGTCTGGTGGAGGTTTTTCTGGAGGATTTTAATAGACCAGAGCTGGGCATATCTAAAAATCCTGGAGCCAATGCCAGAGCAGCTGAAGCGGAAGACCAGAGATAGGTACATCACATGAAAATTAAGATACCGGTAATGAGTTAGAGCTAAACCCCTGTGTCTATGTTGTGCAGGAGAGTGTGAGGAATTCAAATCTTTTGGAATCGTGTTGATATCTCATTTGGTTCTCGCAGAATTGGAGAATTAGTATCTAGAAATCTGACATTTTTGTCCTAAGTGTTCAGGCAATTTGTTGTGACCTTTCGGATCCCAATTTAATAGCCATAAAGATGGAGCAGGTTAGGTCTAAGACCTAAAAGACCCGAGATTTTAATGCAATTTTCAATGCTATTTTCAATTCAATTTTCAATATTCAATCAGATAGTGACACGATCTGTGAAAAGGGGTCTTAGTGCAGGGGGCAATAAGACCCCCTTTCCCAGTACATGTCACATATATTGACTAATTGCTGACAAATAGTGCATTATTACTGACATATTTGGACTAATTACTGACAAAAAGTGAGTAATTACTGACAAAAAGTGAGTAATTACTAACATAAATTGACTAATTGCTGACAAATAGTGCATTATTACTGACATATTTGCTGACAATGCATCATGACATCCATAAAAGGGTTAACTGCACATCAATGCCTTGTCTATCAATAAAGGGTTGACTGTGCATCAATGCATCATGCTATCCCTAAGGGGTTAACTGTGTATCAATGCATCATGCCATCCATAAAGGGTTAAGTGCATCAATGCATCAGGTAATACATGAAGGGTTAAATGTGCATC
This sequence comes from Acholoe squamosa, assembly GCA_949317995.1. Classification (NCBI taxonomy): domain Eukaryota; kingdom Metazoa; phylum Annelida; class Polychaeta; order Phyllodocida; family Polynoidae; genus Acholoe; species Acholoe squamosa. Next base: position 23,093,967 of record OX439044.1, read on the forward strand.
AATGCATCATGCCATTCATAAAGGGTTAACTGTGCATCAATGCATCATGCCATTCATAAAGGGTTAAAGTGCATCGATGCATCATGTTATCCATGAAGGGTTAAATGGGCATCAATGCTTTGTAACATCCATAAAGGGTTAACTGTGCATCAATGCATCATGCTATCCATAAAGGGTTAACTGTGCATCAATGCTACATGCCATTCATAAAGGCTTAAAGTGAATCAATGCTACATGCCATTCATAAAGGGTTAAAGTGAATCAAAGCATCATGCCATTCATAAAGGGTTAAATGTGCATCAATGCATCATGCTATCCATAAAGGGTTAACTGTGCATCAATGCATCATGCTATCCATAGAGGGTTAACAGTGCATGAATGCATCATACTATCCATAAAGGGTTAACTCTGCATCAACGCATCATGCTATCCATAAAGGGTTAACTGTGCATCAATACTACATGCCATTCATAAAGGCTTAAAGTGAATCAATGCATCATGCCATTCATAAAGGGTTAAAGTGAATCAATGCATCATGCCATTCATAAAGGGTTAAATGTGCATCACTGCATCTTGCCATCCATAAAGGGTTAAATGTGCATCACTGCATCTTACCATCCATGAAGGTATAAATGTGCATTAATGCATCATGCTATCTATAAAGGGTTAGATGTGCATCAATGCATCATGCCATTCATAAAGGGTTAACTGTGTATCAATGCATCATGCCACCCATAAAGGGTTAACTGCACATCAGTCCATCATGCCTTCAATAAAGGGTTAAAGTGCATCAATGCATCATGTCATTCATAAGGGGGTTAACCGTGCATCAATGCATCATGCCATTCATGTCTAAGACCATAGAATAATAAAAACACACATTCAAACACAATTTAAAACACAGAATGATGTCAACATTTTCAATTAAACACCATAGAACGGAGAGGTGAAAAGGCCTTGATAGATTCAGTCCTGAGTTATTTGGGTACAAGTGCTCTCTGATAGCTATCAGTGTAGCATGCTGGAAATCAGCTCAAGAAATGGCTGCACACATTCTACATCCCGCAATATCGGTATATATAGAGGACCTATATGTACCCCCTCCCCCTCACACACACACAGAGACCGGCTGGACACTGTAGACAAGGGAGAGGTGCATTGGTTAGTAAGAGAAAGGACACCTACACCAGCATGAAAGTGAAGAGGAAGGCATCCACAGTTTGGCAGCTTAGGCCCTACTGTAGTGTAGGGAGCATTGCGTGCAGGCAATCCACTTGTGGCATGGGTAGACCTATCATAAAGGGTTAAAGTGCATCAATGCATCATGCCATTCATAAAGAGTTAAATGTGCATCAATGCATCATGCTATCCATAAAGGGTTAAATGTGCACCAATGCATCATGCTATCTATAAAGGCTTAAAGTGAATCAATGCATCATGCCATTCATAAAGGGTTGACTGTGTATCAATGCATCATGCCATCCATAAAGTGTAGGTGGCCTTTAGTGGGTTAATGAAAGGCTTTCTCGCTTCATGAAATCAACAAGAACAGGACAGGATAGAGACGGACAGGGAATAGAGAGGGCCATGCTGTGACTATGTGTGATAACACTGTCTGACTAGGCCCTAGCCAAAAGCTGTGGGTAGACCTACCATAAATCGACAACACTAAAGCAGTGACTGTGGCAAAACATTTAGATATAGTAAAACAAAATATATATATGAAGAGCATTATTCATATTTCAATAACTACGTTCATAATGACAAATATAACCATCAATATCAATGTGCATACAACAAAGAGAAGGCAATATAAGAGAACAAATTCACAGCAATGGGCAATGGTCGATTTATGGTGCACATTACCCCTTTACGCAAAAAGCTTTGGCAAAAACGTGTACACTAGAAGTAGACCCGAGTTCGGAACTCGGGTCTAATAAATGAAGAAATGAAAGCTAGGTATATCAGTAAAATGTCAATTCCATTGGAATGCATTACAATATCAGCTGGAAATAAAAAGCTATCTGACCCAGATGTTGACCTGTACGGAATTTTACCTTGACCTATTTTCCCAGTGACCTATTTATCTGACCTACATCAGCTCATGACCTAGATTCTGATATGATCAAACATATAGGAACAGAGGCTGTAAAATATGAAGAAGTAGACATTCTGATAACATAGTCATTGGTATTTCATCCTAACAAAGGTATTTGACCCTAACATAAACCTCTAATGGGTTTCCTATTGACCTAGTTTCTGGCTGACCTATATATTCGACCGACATAATCTCATGACCTAGATTTTTTGACAAACTGCATCATTCAATTCTTGTTCTGTAAGAATATGCCCATTTCAGTGCAGTTTAAGTTTCCAGTGCAGCAATTTGTTGGGTCACAAAAAATGCGTCACAAATGATGGACACTGCCAGGGGAGTGGTGCAGGCAGTGTTTGACGTACCTACCAGAGAAGCAGTGCCAGTGGTAGGGCATAAAATTTGGGTTGGGTCCAAAATTTTCCAAAAATGAACTTTCTAAGCGAAACACAGAAAACTCAGTGTAGAAGCCACTGGGGCATTTATAAATACAGTAAAATTCCATTACAACAAACTACTTGGGAAAAGCAAAAAAATTCGTTATAAACGAATTTCGTTGTATCCAAACAGCATCTTAGACAGCCCTTAGTAGCATCAGAAACCATTCCCTCCTTCCACTACCCATTAGTAGGCAGTATAGCAAATGTTTCAGGGGTTTAAAGAGGCTTGGGAAGGAAATTTTATGGGGGTGGAGTGGGTATGGGTCTCAATTGATATTGCCGGCTATACTTGGCTTATATAGGGGACTTCCCATTATTGAGGGGCCCAGCCCCCCGTTCCCTTCTCCCCCTTTAACTATGTCCCTGAGTTGATGGCACCACCAGTACGGGGAATGGGTGAGGGGTTAACGGCAACACCTACCCCTAAACCCCCCCCCACACCCCACACACACACACACGCACACACACACACACACTTTCCATCATCAAAGGCAGAGAAAATCAAAGGAGAAGTGTTTCACTGATGAAGATTTCTTAAAATTTCATGATACTTTCCACTCATTACATCTTTGAAGATCCCAAAAAAAGTTCGTTGTAAACGATTTCAGTTCATGTCAAGTTTGTTGTAAAGGATGGTTTTACTATAGAAATGTATGGGCCTGAATTGGGACATTGAGATTTGTTTGTTATAAACGAAAATTCGTTGTAACAGGATTTGTTGTAAAGGAATTTTACTGTATATGGCAATTGTGCGTATGGTCTGAAATATTTGAAATCAAGCCTGTAGGCTATTAAAATGGGTTGATGGAACGATTCCAAGTGGAGTGCAGTGAATTTGCAAGAGATGCAAAGCAATTATGGAGGAGGTCTGGAGGCATGCCCCCCAGGAAAATTTTGAATTCTAGAGGGCATTTGGTGCATTCTGGTGCACTTCTTAACCTCTATTTAGAAGCTTCTTTAGTCACACTACAAAATTCAGAATTAAGAGTGATTGATTGATTGATTTGTTTAACGTCCTAAGGCTGTAGGCCTCATGGGACTGCCTCATTGGTTATCAGACATTTAGTCCATTCTTTTCTCAAACATAATTTGCGCATGTGTGTGCGTGTGAATGTGGGTGTGCGCGTGCGTGTGTTTGGGAGTCTGCTTGTAGCAGTGGGACACGGCTCGTAGCAGTAAGACACTGCTCGTGGCTCAAGGCCCCTCTTTATCTTGCTACCTCACCCAGATGCTGTGCCACAGACTGTTATCCTAACACCGGCGGGACAGTCGTGGTTCTATACCAATCTGGCCAGCTTACCAGGGGCTGACGAGTATAGAGAGCCACTTTCCAACATAGCTGGAAGATTACTCTTCCAGCCTGGCTGGAGGATCATTCCCCCAGCCCACCTGACCAATATTTGAGGGGAGGTGTTTCCCCCCCGCTTCAGAGCTTCTCAAACATCTTCACTTCCCTGAGGAAGGTCAGAAGTTCTTTCTTACCAGTGCTGGTAAAGACACTGTTCATGGACAGACCATGAAGGTACTTGTCCCTATTCCTCTTTGTTGCCTGACATGAGAGCACCAGGTGTTCCATTGTCGGAGGTACTTGACATCGCTGACATGCGGGTTGGTTTTCACCCTTCATGAGGTGTCCGTGAGTGACCTATCCGAAGACGGGTCAGTCTTGTTGATTCCCTCCTGGTCAGGCCAGTGTGGTCATGCTCTTTGTCAATCGAAGGTTTGATGGCTCTGAGCTTTTTGTTGTGGTCAGAACTCCATCTTTTCTGCCAATCTTTCTTGATGAAGTCCTTGGCCATAGGGAGCAGGTCTGATGAGGGGATGGGAGCCAAGCCGTGTTCCAGGCTCAGGGCTTTCTTAGCTGCATGGTCTGCAGCTTCGTTCCCCTCTATCCCAATGTGGCTGGGGAGCCCACAGAGGGTGACCTGTTTCTGGGCCTGAGTCAGGTGCAAGATAGATTGTTTCATCTGCTGCACCACTGGGTTTCGTGGGTCATGCTGGCATAGAGTTTGCAGGCATGACTTAGAGTCAGAGAATATGATGAAGGCATTGCGCGTAGACACCTTCATCCACTCCAGTGCACTTAGGAGGGCATGCGCTTCTGCAGTGAAGATGCTGCTCCTTCCATGTAGTGCTCCTTTGCGAAGGGTGTACAAGCGGCATAGCCTACTCGGTTTCCATCCTTGGAGCCATCAGTGTACACCTCAGTATACCTTTGATGGTGATGGCAGACTTCTGCCAATTTCTCCAAGTACACCTTGTTTTCAGTTTTGCTTTTCTTGTGTTTGCTCAGGTCAAAAAGGATCTTGGCTTCTGCCTGTTCCCACGGAGGGGACTTGGCAGGTCAATCCTTCATGACCTTTGTGATGGGAATCCAGGCCTCTCTGATCAGGGTTCTCACCCTTACTGAGAAAGGCTTTGCCACATTCTTGTTTCTACGAAAGACGCTGTGGTCCTCGTAGAAGATGGTATTGTGGGTGGGGTTTTTCTCATTTGACTCGTCTACGACAGAAGTGCACACAGGTTGTTTTTATTTCAGAGAATTTGAAGCCATTTTCCAGGCTCCAAGTCTCTAGGCGGGAAAGGGTCTCCTTTCTACCGTTGCCATGGAGGTGCCCCGATAGCAGATGACAAAGTCATCCACGTAAAGGCAGCACTCATTGTGGGCAAGGGTTTTCACTATTTCTTTGATTTTAATGCCGAAAAGGGTCACTGAGAGGACACAGCCCTGGGGGACTCCAGTTTCCTGGTCGACTCTCTTGGAGTGTGTGGCACCATGTCGGACATTAAACGTTCTGTTTGCGAGGAAGCCTTTCACGTATTGTGGCAGTCTACCTCGCAGTCCCATTTTTTCCATGTCTTGGACCAAATTTCCATGTTGTGTCGTAAGCCTTTTCAAGGTAAAAAAATACAGCAACATGTTCCTTGTTGGCACATCCTTTCCGGATAAAACTCTCAAGACGGACTAGGTGGTCAGTCTTACTACGACCTTTTCTGAATCCAGACTGGTACTGGGTTAGATGATCATTCGACTCCAGGTACCATACCAGTCTGTTGTTGACCATCCTTTCCATTGTCTTGGCCAGACAGCTGGTCATAGCAATGGGTCTGTAGCTCGAGGGCATAGATGGATCCTTTCCAGGTTTTGGAATCGGTACAACTAAGGCCTCCGACCAGGATGATGGGTATTGACCGGTGGTCCAGGGGTTGTTAAAGATGTCCAGGAGCAAACTCAGTTGGTGCTCTTGGAGATGCTTTAACATCTGGTAATGAATCTCATCAGGGCCTGGAGATGAGTCTTTTGCCTGCTCGAGAGCATGGTGTAACTCAGTAATTGTGAACAGCTTGTTGTATGCTTCCATGTTGTCAGAGTGCAGGTTTAATGGGTTCATCTCCTCCCTTTCTTTATGTTGGCGGAATTCGTCTCGGTAGTTGGCACTGGAGGAGACTTTGCTGAAGTGATCAGCAAGAGAATCCGCAATCTCTTGTGTCGTCTCCAAAGTCTCATCACCAACCTTGAAGTGGGTTGCTGTGGGAGTCGGTTTTCCATTGAGCTTCTTCACCTTTTGATATACCCTTTTCAGGGGCGTGGCGGTGTTGATGGTATTGACATACTCACGAATGACTCACGCTTCACGTTGTTGTACACCAGTTTGGTTCTGGCTTGTTCTTGGTAATATGCTAGCATATTTCCCAAGTTCATGTTGCTCTCAAACTTCCTCAGTGCCTTCCTTCTGAGTCTTTGTGACTCGCGACACCCGTTAAACCAGTACGCAGGTTTGGCACAAGGTTGCAGTACTGTGTCGGGTTGTTTTTCTCTTTGACCAGTTCCCAGGGTAAGAAGGACCTACTACAGGTGTCCTGGAATTACTCCCAATCCGCCTTGTAAGTCTTCCAACGTTCTGGTTGGTCTTCATGATGAATGAGAGTTTGCCTTGGTGGTGCTGAGTATCACTGGAAAGTGGTCCCAGGGGGGTCTGCATGCACTCTCGAGTTATAGTCACCATCGATATCTGGATGACAGATTGTAAGGTCTAAGGCTGATTTCCTGCCTGATCTACAGAGAAAGGTTGGAGTCCCTGTGTTGAGTAAACAAGTCATAGTGACTTTTTATCGAGAAGATTCTCAATAGTCCGACCTCTTCAGTTTGTTCGGTGTGAGCCCCGAATTGTGCTGTGAGCATTGAAGTCAACAAGCAGAATGTATGGGGGAGTGTCTTGTCATCAATAAGCAATAATTATAATGAACGGGTATAACAGGGTTCAACTATGTATGTATTTATTGTGTGCTATATAAGAGAGTGCTATAGGAGTCCTGTGATGGGTTTGTGGTAGCTATGTTATACAGCAGGCAATGATGGAGTCGGACAAGAACCGGTCAGGAGGATTCTGTAAGAGAAAAGATATGAGTAAGCCAAGTATATGGCGAGTAGAGGTGTAGTGGGTTAGTGAGAGGCAGGAGGAGGAGTGAGGAGTTAGTAGTGTGGGAGCAGTCGAGGAAGGACCACATACTCCTGGAGTAGACGGGGATGAAGCTGTTTAGTACTTAGTATTACACTTAGCCAATGTAAGAACGGATTAAGCAGGACCTCTATGGGACATATCCTTAGGACTGCCAGTACTTTCTGTAAGGGCACAACCAAAACGTATTGATGTGGGTAGTTAAAAGGGCCTTCCAAAATACCAGTACTTTCTGTCAGTGGACCTCCAAAACGTATTATGTGTAATGAATATTTTTAGGCTACTATACAGTAATAATGCGTATTCAAGCAAAAATTTCTCTCTATTTTTAATGTAAACTTCCATCCCTGATACACATTGTTCAACACTGGAAGTTGCAATGATAAAGGAAAAACGTTTTGAAACGTTTTGGCATTTGTGTATTAAAGATGATTTTCATTGAAAATAAAACGTTTTGATGTGTATTAGTGGAAAGAAATCTGCAGCTGTCTAGCAGCCAAAACATACTAGAGTGTTCTGAGGAGAGTGAATCATCAAGTTAAAATGTTTTGAAACATTTTGGCCAGAGGTCTGTATGTGGAAATGTTATCATTAGCCTACATGGCCGTGTTGTACATGTAGCTACGCTATTATTAGCCTACATGGCCATTTTATACATGTAGCTATGTTATCATTAGCCTACATGTCCATGTTGTATATGTAGCTATGTTATTATTAGCTTACATGGCCATGTTGTGCATGTAGCTACATTATTATTAACCTACATGTCCATGTTGTATATGTAGCTATGTTATTATTAGCCTACATGGCCATTTTATACCTGTAGCTATATTATCATTAGCCCACATGGCTATGTTGTATATATCTATGGTATCATTAGGCATGTTATGTGTTACATATTATAGTGTAACTCATTGCACCAGTACAAGTGATATGGTGATACATGGCACCAGTACATGTTATATGGTAACTCATGGCAACAGCACACATCATATGATGACACATGGCTCCAGTACATGCCATGTGATGACACATCGCTCCAATGCACATCATTTGATGATACATGGTATCAGTACACGTCATACGATGAAACATGGCACCAATACACGTCATATGATGATACATGGTACCAGTACACGTCATGTGATGATACATGGTACCAGTACACGTCATGTGATGATACATGGTACCAGTAAACGTTATGTGATGATACATGGTACCAGTACACGTCATGTGATGATACATGGCACCAATGCACATCATGTGATGATACATGGTACCAGTACACGCTATATGATGATACATGGCACCAGTACACATCACATGGTGATACATGGCACCAGTACACGTCATGTGATGATACATGGCACCAATGCACATCATGTGATGGCACATGGTATCAGTACACGTCATACGATGAAACATGGCACCAATACACATCATATGGTGATACATGGTACCAGTACACATCATATGGTGATACATGGCACCAGTACACGTCATATTGTGCTACATGGTACCAGTACACATCATATGGTGATACATGGTACATGTACACATCATATGGTGATACATGATACCAGTACACATCATATGGTGATACATGGTACCAGTACACATCATATGGTGATACATGGTACCAGTACACATCATATGATGATACATGGTACCAGTACAGGTCATGTGATGATCCATGCCACCAATGCACATCATGTGATGGCACATGGCTCCAATGCACATCATTTGATGATCCATAGTATCAGTACACGTCATACGATGAAACATGGCACCAATACACATCATATGATGATACATGGTACCAGTACACGTCATGTGATGATACATGGCACCAGTACACATCATGTGATGATACATGGTACCAGTACATGTCATGTGATGATACATGGCACCAGTACACATCATGTGATGATACATGGTACCAGTACATGTCATGTGATGATACATGGCACCAGTACACATCATGTGATTATACATGGTACCAGTACACGTCATGTGATGATACATGGCACCAGTACACATCATGTGATGATACATGGTACCAGTACATGTCATGTGATGATACATGGCACCAGTACACATCATGTGATGATACATGGCACCAGTACACATCATGTGATGATACATGGTACCAGTACACGTCATGTGGTGATACATGGTACCAGTACACATCACATGGTGATACATGGCACCAGTACACGTTATGTGATGATACATGGTACCAGTACACATCATATGGTGATACATGGTACCAGTACACAGTACATAATGATACATGGTACCAGTACACATTACATAATGATACTTGGTACCAGTACACATCATATGATGATACATGGCACCAGTACACATCATGTGATGATACATGGTACCAGTACACGTCATATGGTGATACATGGTACCAGTACACGCTATATGATGATACATGGCACTAGTACACGTCATGTGATGATACATGGCACCAGTACATGTCATATTATGAAACATGGCACCAGTACATGTGATGTGATGATACATGGTACCAGTACACGTGATGTGATGATACATGGCACCAGTACACATGATGTGATGATACATGGCACCAGTATACATCATGTGATGATACATGGTACCAGTACACGTCATATGGTGATACATGGTACCAGTACACGCGATAAGATGAAACATGGCACCAATACACATCATGTGATGATACATGGCATCAGTACTTGTCATATTATGATACATGGCACCAGTACATGTCATATTATGATACATGGCACCAGTACATGTCATTTTATGATAGATGGCACCAGTACACATCATATGATGATACATGGTACCAGTAAATGTCATATGGTGATACATGGCACCAGTACACGTCATGTGATGATACATGGTATCAGTACACATCATATGATGATACATGGCACCAGTACACGTCATATGATGATACAGGGTACCAGTACACGTCATATGGTGATACATGGTACCACTTCACGCTATATGATGATACATGGCACCAGGACAAGTCATATGATGATACATGGCACCAATACATGTCATATTATGAAACTTGGCACCAGAACACGTCATGTGATGATACATGGTACCAGTACACAGCATATGGTGATACATGGTACCAGTACACGTCATATTATGAAACATGGCACCAGTACACGTCATGTGATGATACATGGCACCAGTACATGTCATATTATGATACATAGCACCATTCCACGTCATATGATGATACATGGCACCAGTACACATCATGTGATGATACATGGTACCAGTACACGTCATATGGTGATACATGGTACCAGTACACGTCATGTGATGATACATGGCACCAGTACATGTCATATTATGGTACATGTATTATGTTGACAGAGTAAAAGTATACATCATATGGTGACACATGGTATGGTGATACATGGTGCCATTGCTTGTCATAATTGTGATGGTAGCAGTAGAAGTCATACTTCAGGGGCGTAGGAAGCAAATTTTTATTGGGGGGGTCCCGGGGTCACGGTTGGGGGGCCCGCTATATTTTTATATAGGCTTATATAGGGAACCTCTTCATTATTGGGGGGGCCCAGGCCCCCCTGGCCCCCCCTTTTCCTACGCCCCTGTACTTGTGATACATGACATGCAAAACAGGTCAATTGGTGATACATGGTATTAGTACATGTCATATTAGCATGCATGGCACCATTAAGCGTCAACAACAAGTGAATAATTTGTCATTGTATACCCTGAGGTGTAGCTATCCCGCAATGTGTTCTAATACATTCTATATTGAAGGGAAAACCTGTTCATTACACATAAAGACATTATGGCCACTGCCATATTCCTATCAATGTGTATATTGAAGGAAATACCTCTTCATTACACATCAAAACGTTTTGGCCACTGGGGTGATCTTTCTACCAATGTGTTTTAAAACGTTTTATATTGAAGGAAATACCTCTTCATTACACATCAAAACGTTTTGGCCACTGGGGTGATCTTTCTACCAATGTGTTCTAAAACGTTTTATATTGAAGGAAATACCTCTTCATTACACATCAAAACGTTTTGGCCACTGGGGTGATCTTTCTACCAATGTGTTCTAAAACGTTTTATATTGAAGGAAATAACTCCTCATTACACATCAAAACATTTTGGCCACTAGGGTAATCTTCCTACCAATGTGTTCTAAAACGTTTTATATTGAAGGAAGTACTTGCTTAGTACACTTTAACACGCTATGGCATTCAACCATTTTAGGCATACTCCTCTTGATGAAGAAAAGCCAAATACTCTCAATGTGTATTGAAATTGATTAGCAATTTGCTAATTAATTATACACAAATCATGTTATATTGGATTAAGTAAAGTTTGCTTACAATATTTCAAGCATTGTTCCATCAAATAGACATCTTATTGGGGACCTTAACTAAATGTATCATCATACTTCTTAGTCCTGAATTCGACATGATTTTTCATTTTTTAAATAATTAGCTAATTATCCATTTTCAAGGTTAATTAATGTATATATGCATGCCACTGATAGAGAAAATTCCTTTCTTGGTGTAAGTCAAAAGTAGGTGACATCTCAAATAGAAAAGTGTTTCATCCCTGAGTTCTTCCTTCATAGAGATGTTCTACATCATAGTTCATGAAATGTGCAAAAATCACTGGCATTTTGAGGCTCTCCAACCTCCAGATTACTGGCATTTTGAAGGGCCCTTTTTACTGCCCACATCAATACGTTTTGGAGGTCCACTGACAGAAAGTACTGGTATTTTTGAGGGCCGGTTTTACTACCCACATTAATACGTTTTGGTTGTGCTAAGGATATACCTCTCTAGAAGAACTGGATTGTTTGGACATGAACTGTATGTATGATTAGACTGATGTCGTTGAAGCTGTATAGACTTGAGTGGGCTGATAAACAACTGTAACTGTGGATAACGAGTGAACAATAAATGGTGACTTGTACTGGCATCTTGGTGTTGGTTATGAGAATGGGCTAAGCCAACATCATACCACTAGAGTTAGTCTTCCCAATACACGAGACTAGTGGAGTGAGCTACTGATATCTACACAAGTAAAACTACATCAATATACACACATACACAGCCCACATAGCCCAGATGGTGGAGAACCCGGGTAAGGATAGTAAAAAGAATATATAGACATATAATGGGACAAAATGCTTGGTAAAGGCGAGTGAATGAGTAAAATAAATAACAAAGGAAAGAAAATAAGTTGAGACTAAGGAATGAGAGAATTGTAATAATAAGTACATGTTAGAGGACAAGTTTGCGCTAAGAATAAGTCACTAATGCAGAGTGGAATATACAAATAATAATAATGCATGGTATTATATACGTGTGTGTGCATATATATATATATATATATATATATATATATATATATATATACATATTGAAATATATAATGTGTTAAGAAAAGTATAATGATATTTATTAACGTGTGTTTTAATAAAGGGAACCTCAGGTATTAGTGACAAGACAATACATATATGTATACAGGCATAATTATGCCTGACACCGGTGTGACTCGCGTCACAAGAGGGGGAGCGCCCGCACCTGTCTTGTCATCAATAAGCAATAATTATAATGAACGGGTATAACAGGGTACAACTATGTATGTATTTATTGTGTGCTATATAAGAGAGTGCTATAGGAGTCCTGTGATGGGTTTGTGGTAGCTATGTTATACAGCAGGCGATGATGGAGTCGGACAAGAACCGGTCAGGAGGATTCTGTAAGAGAAAAGATATGAGTAAGCCAAGTATATGGCGAGTAGAGGTGTAGTGGGTTAGTGAGAGGCAGGTGAGGAGTAAGTAGTGTGGGAGCAGTCGAGGAAGGAACACATACTCCTGGAGTAGACGGGGATGAAGCTGTTTAGTACTTAGTATTACACTTAGCCAATGTAAGAACGGATTAAGCAGGACCTCTATGGGACATATACCTCTCTAGAAGAACTGGATTGTTTGGACATGAACTGTATGTATGATTAGACTGATGTCGTTGAAGCTGTATAGACTTGAGTGGGCTGATAAACAACTGTAACTGGATGTCCCCTGGCTGGCATTTTTCTCAGGTTTGTTAGTTTGGGTAGGTGCTTTGGAGGCCGCGCCAGCATAGGCAGAGGTCCTCAGGCCTTGACCAAGTTCCTGGCTTCAGGAATGGAAATTTTCCAGGAAGCTCGGACTGCCAGGACCTCCTTCTCCTCAGCAAACCGTGGGCAATCATTTGCGAATTAAGGGTGTTCCCTCTTGCAGTTTACACAGCAAGGTTTTTGCCCACAGCAGTCTTGTAGTGTGTGGCCCTGTTTGCCACATCTACCACAGACAGCCTTCCCTCTGCATCTCTTACCGGTGTGGCCAAAGCGGTGGCACTTGTAGCACCTCATCAGAGATGGGATGTAGGCCTCCACATTGACCACCTGGTAAGCGCATGTAATTTTATCAGGTGGGGTGGGATGGTCAAAGGTGGGGATGTATGTCGCTGTCTCTATGACCTTTCCACTTTTCCTCTTGATTTTTATTTGGTGAACATCTGTCACACCTTGTGGTCTCATCTCCACGTTGATCTCCTCTGTAGGGGTCCATAGCAGATCCTTCCACTTGATAACCCCCTTTGAAGAGTTCAGGGATCTGTGAGGCTAGAACCTGATTTTTTTGTCAGCAATGGTGGACAGCTGCATGAGGGAGCGGGCCTGGTATTCCCACTCAACCTCAATGAAGACAGTGCCACTTTTAGTTTTGGACAGGTATTTCACCTTTCCACCTGCTGACTTTGACATGGCTTTCCCTATGACAAAGGGGGATACCTTTGTCAAGTTCCCACCGCTTGCGGCCTCTATTACAAGGAACCGAGGCCAGTTCCTTACATTGTAAGGCCAGTTTTCATTTTCTTTTCCATTTTCTGTGTCGTTTTCCTTAATGTTTCCGGGTCGTCATCTTTGGTTCTGTCCTTTTTCTCTCTTACTTTTCCTCCTTCCGCTGGCGTATACCCATCAACCGCGGAATGTTGATGGGTTTTGGTGAGGAGTATGCGATGTTTAGGGCTCCTTTTATTGCCCCTTCCCCAGTACAGGGGTGAGCAGCACTAGTCCTAGATAAGACCTGCTCAGCTACTCAGGGGGTTCATACTGTTAGGGCTTCACAGCACCGAGGTCCACTGTTACCCCTCCTTTTCAGTGGCCAATGACGTACAATCCCCCAAGCCTGCATGTGCAGCTAAACACCAACACCTGACAGCACTACCATACCCGATGCTTCCGTGTTTATACCATCGCCACGACTTTCATCTGCGATCGTTGGGGTGTCATTGGGTGACCTTCATCCGATCTTCACCAAAATGGATGACATACAGGCCCCTGTCATCCTATGGTTCTGGGTGCAGATGACCCAGTTTGCCTGTTGACCGTTGGGGTGTCAGAGAGTGACCCTCATCCACTCGTGACCATTGGGGATGCGGCATCATCCGTTTCAGGATGTGCTAAAACATTCATCCGCTCATTGACACAGGCGGCCCATTGCCATTTGGTCCGCGACTGCTGACGCAGCTGGTCTATATATCTATAGACCTTTCCACTCTCCACCACCTGTGGACGTGCTCCATGCGGGTGGCATACCCGACACGAGAATTAAGAGTGAGGGTAAGGGTATGACAGGCATGGGATTGGGTTTGGGGGGAAAATCCGAGATAGTGCCCCTTTTCCTTCTCTGGGGTAGTATTTGAGATGGGATCTCATAGGATAGAAGCCTGAAAAGTTTAAGACCAACCCGCTTTATTAATGTTAAATTGTTTTCTCATTGGATCTGTGCAAATCACAAAGATGAACAATTCAGCCTTCAAATATCCGAGATTTTGGATATATCCTGAAGAATCCCATGCCTGGTATGATCAAACTGAGGTTGGAGGATTGGCAGGAGAGGTGTAAGGGAATAGGGAGGCAGTATGGCACTTGGGGAGTTGATAGTCCAACTTCATGTGGACATTTTGAAAATTGTCGCCACTTTTTAGCTACATGGCGTCAGCTGCCCAGCCCTGATAGAGCCATTCGGGGGGAGGGGCAAACATTACAATTTTCAGAGTCAGACACCTCTTCGCCTATTCACAAATCAGAGACTATCTATGGTGGAGGGGGGAGTGGGGTCAGGCCCCGCGTGACAGAATTATTTTTCCATATACCTTCAGCATAATTTGAAAAAAAACATGACAGGGGGAGAGGGGCGGGGGTCGAAAAATGGTCAAATTTTGCATGACGTCATTTATGGATGGCCCCCTCGGCTTGGGTGGAGCTTTTCTTTTTAACCATGCCCTCATGTCATCAATTCTTAGTAAAAAAAGGCCACTTGTTAGGGAGTGGTCATTTTCTTTACAACAGGGGAGGGGTGGGGGGAGGGGCAAAAAAATTCAGTAACTCCTCTTGTGGGGAGGGGGACACAAATGTCACCCTTTCTCAATGAAATAGCCATGCATTGATATAACACAAAGGGGGAGGGTAAAAAAATGTCTGACCCCTCCGAGGGGGAGGGCGAAAAATTCAGATTACCGTAAACTCCCGCGTATAAGACGCGTCCTCTATGCCAAACAAATGCCTTGTGCGTCTTATAGGATCTCTTCAAGTTGGGGGTGCGTCTTATACGAGGGGTAATTTTACTATATAAATGTACTAATCTTACAAATTTACCCATTAAAATGTGCGTCTTATACGCGAAAATGCATGTGCTGAGTTTGGGGTGCGTCCTATACGCGCAACGCGTCTTCTACGCGGGAGATTACGGTAGATTCAGAGTAGATGATATTATCTGCCTGTCATCAGGATTTTAATCCGATTTGTTCTTGGGTTAGACTCAGGAACCAGTCTCGATATTAACCAGAATTAGGCAGTGGTCATTATTTATCAACGACAACGAGGGGGGAGTGGTTTTGAGGAGGGTGCAAAACTTCCGATCCCTCCTGAGAGAGGGGGCGTAAACGATGTTGACTTCCCTTGATGAGGGGGAGGGGGTAAAAGAATTGACCCCATTTTTAGCAAAATGCCTGCATGCTGCTTTAGATCAAAGCGGGGCCCAAAAGATGTAAAATAATGTCTGCATGAAAACCTGTTGATGACTGATGACCAATCCCTTATGACACCTGGGCAGATTAGCTAACTATTCTTGGGTAGGCCTTCTATAATTACCTTAATCTCTAGCGTATAATGTGCATCCGATATGCTATGTTTATGCAAGGGGGGCACAAAGACCTTTCTTTTGATATGTTACACTCCCCCTAAGATATACTAGAACATTGGTGGGTCCGGGGGCCCTTTCTACATATAGCTTTTGAATTTTCAAAATCCATCCAATAGAACAAAAGTCAAAGATTTTTTTTTTTTTTTAACCATATTCTTGAACTCTAGGAGTCTTATATGCGGGATGTGCCTTATATGTGGATGAATACGGTAATCTGGCAACTACCAGTAGTGAGAATTTAAGGGAGTGATCATTTCTTAAACAATAGGCGGGGGGACAGTGAAAAAGCCAGCGCATTACTATGGGTGAAAAGGGTGCATCTGTATGCAATTTTTTATCGCTCTGAGAGGCAGAACAATTTTTACCCTCGAGTGGGGGGGGGGGCAAAATTCTTAATACCGTACATTGAGGCTTTTCAAAATATCGATCCACAAGCAGTATGTGCACCTTATACACTGGCTGCGCCTTCTACGCAGAGATTACAGTAGTAGTGTCCTATCACGGTAACAGCTTCAATTCTGTAGGTCTAGGAGCAATATTCAGTAACGTAACTAAAGCAATTCCAGTAACTTTTTATTAAAAAAACTCCACGAACAAAACTGTTCAACTGAACACTATCAAAATAGGTAACCAACAAAAGCTATTTGAGAATACTTCTTTGAAGTACCGTACATAATGTATCACACACAATTAATTATATCTACAGATTCTCAAATTACTTATAATAAAAGAGCAAAGTCTGTCATTTCCTAAATTGGTGTATAACTGTTGAAAGCAGTATGCAAGTGGGCGATCCCAATGGATTTTTTGTGTGTGGCGAGGGATGTCACATGGACAGAGGGAGAGAAACATTAATATGAAGACATACTATATATGAAGGCACGATTAGCGTTTTACGTAAATGAATCTCAAGAGAGATTCTCCCGAAATACACTTGAATTGGTAGGAATGCTCGCATATAGATTCACCAAGTAACCTTAATCCATGGGCCGATCTACCATTTCCAACCTCATATCAGATATTCACTTCGCTCCCTTATCCCTTATTGCACATTCTAATTAAATGATTTACACTTAAATATTTGTAAATAGACCAATATCAAGTGCTTATCTACGGTACCTAGGATCATACTGAAGAATACATAGTACCACAAGTATAGGGCACATGGCTATCCCTGCCCAGCCTCGGCAAGCGGCTCTTGATACCAGTTCAATAGCCTGGGGTCAGCTCTGGATCCACTGGTTGTGTATTCCAGTTTATCACTCTTTGATCTAGATAAGAATCTGATTGATCTGGGATGTATATTTATTCTTCAAGCTGAGGTTCAGGTACTGCACAAGTGAAACATCTGCTTGGGGAGTGAGCTTCGCTGCTTGAGTGACAATCTACTCAGATGAAGGTCTGAAGCCAGCCTGTTCTCTGTCGGGCTGGAGGGGGCGAGCCTGATCCCTGCCTGGAGGTCGCCATCTTTGTTCTTAGCCCCTGACGCCATCTTGGATTTTGTCAGAGCATTGTGGGTAATCTCTTATCTTCACTCTTACCAACCACAGAATAATGGTCATAGAGTCTTCACCGGTGGGCCGATTCTGTATTATCGTCCACCTGGGGGAGTCAGGTTCCTGTCTGGCAGTTTAATTTTCAAACAATAGGTGTCTCTGACCTCCCTCTTTCTCTATGTGTGCTAGTGGTGCCCTCTAGGGTCAGGCCTGTACACTAGGCAGACCGGAAACTGACTGTGCAAGGCATTATGGGATATCAGAGGTCCGACTATTAATAAGACTGATAAAGGAGATAAGTTGCACCCTACCCTTAGCTTGGTAATGAGACAATAGCCTGGGTGTATTCAATCTGGGTAACTTGTGATCTCTTATTGAATCTTAAAGCTATATTTCTCTTGCATTTTAAGTATTAGATAAATACTAAACTCATCTAGTTAAAGTTGACAGTGTTTTCTATCCACAGATACAAATTTTACAGAATAGCTGTACATAGTAAATGAGGAAGAGACCATCAAAGAGGCTAATTGTAGATTTAGCCTCCGACTACTTGAGCCACCTGGCTGATTTTCTTATCACTAGCAAAAACTGAGAATTACTGCAGCTAACAGAGTCAGAGTACGCCATGTGGGGTATTTGAAAAAAATCAACGACGTGCATTGGCACAGAGGGCTCAGGGTGACTTTTCCTGCGTTCTTTGAAAGGCGTCCAAACTGTCTCACTTTTAGACAGTGTTTTTGAAACAAATAGAAACAAAGAGAGAAAAGTCCAGCCCGGAGGTAAACCTATGGAGGACTGGATTGGAGAAAATATTTTTATAAATGACCTTTTTCTTTGTTTAATTTTGTATGAACTCATGCATGTTTTTTTAATTTTTTTTCTTCACTGTAACTAAAGACTGATATATGAACTACTCATGTATGGTGATTTTATTTGTTTACATGCTTTGTTACTTGTAGAAAATTGAGATTGAAAAGTGGATAACTGACTTTTTGCCAATGCCACCACCTACCCGGCGGTATAGACTCAGGGTGGTCCCTGAGCCAAAAGACCAGTAATACAACCTATAAACCACCCCAAGTTATGCCTTGTACGTTTCTTTTTACATCCTTTTTATACTGTTCTAAAGTATAAAATCCTCGCCTATAAGGCACACCCTGATTTCAGGCAGATTCTTCAAGTCACGGTAAGACCCTATTGCAACCTATCAGCCAGGTATTACGGTATTTTGTAAGTACTTCTGGCGTTCTACGAATCCGACAGTTTGATATATCTATAGCATGTACATTAACTGCTCAGGTTTAACAACTGGTTATGAAATAGTGCATTGAAGGCACAAACGTATAATTTACACAGCACCAATAAATATTCAACCAATAACAATCTAAATTGTGCATCATCTGATGTGTCGGATATGGCATTGAAATCCACAGATATGCACTTATTTCTGAGTACAACTTAACTTCAATCCCAATCTAAACTCAGATCGAATAAAATGTCTCAAACAATTACATCTTATTGCACAGTCTCTTTCCATAGAAGCAATAAAACGGCTATCATACATGTCCTAATACATAAACATTAATCCAACAAAAATTCAACTTATTTTTAAAAAATCGCAAATATATAGGGACGTCCGTCCAAATAACACAATGTTGAAGGAGGCCTAAAGGCAAAAAATCTACATCTCTAAAGCAAAAAGTTCACAGAGCACCTTACCATTCACCAATAGAGTGAATAAATAAACCAGACATTTTAGAGTCCTGTCCATGTTGTCACTGAGCTGAGGTACTTGATAGGTGTGAAATGCAGGTCGACCAAGCGATGGTTTTCTTCTAAGTAGTTGTCTGGCTGTCGACATTCATAGTCAACATGCAGGAAGCAGTTTCCACCATGGTGCGCACGTGTCACGTCGATGAGTAGCTCCTCATCTACGTCAGTGTCCTTGGTATCCATGGAGACTGACATAAGCGAAGGGCAGGTGGACACGAGCTGTGCCAGAGCCGTGTTGCTGAGGTTCCGAACAGTGCGTCCAAGACCAAGTTTCCGCAAGTTGGGCGCATGTTCACAGAGAACATCAATGAAAGGATCTTTAATGCTGTCTAGATTTTGTACATCGAGCACCTTGAGGTTTTCACAATTCCTGATGATGGAACTAACGGCTACCATGTTCACTATACATCCGTCTCTGAGGTCTAGGGTGTGGAGGTCTGGACAGAGAACAGTCAGTAGCTGCAGGAAGGGCCCTCCGACGCCTTTAGCTGTCACCTTCTTAATTGGACTGGGGCGATACCTGCCATCCTCATCACTGATCTTGGCATATGTCACCTCAGCCAGGTCTGACATATCTCCAAAGAATGTTTCAACAAGCAAGTTAGAGAAAAAAGTAATCCGCAGCAACTTTGGAGCCAGGAGTACGAGATCTATGATGCCGGCTGGCGTGATGTTGTTACAACCAACCAACACTACTGCCCTCAGCTGTGACATCTTTGCCATTTCAGCTAGGCAATTATCATCAATCTGAGGGCATTCATACAGCATCAGGCCTTGTAGGAGACTACAAAACTCGGTTACACTTTGCAGACCAGAAGAGGACAGAACGTTTGAGTAAAACATCCTAAGGTAAACCATATCTGGACACTCCATGGCAACGCTTTGCACGCACTCATTACTGAAGTCACACTTTTTTTCATGCTTTTCTTCAAACGAATAGACAGTATTGTTCAAATGAAGTTCTGACAGCTTGCGGCATCTCTTTGCAAGGTACGTGACCCCATCATTGGTGACTCCAAGGCATCGACTAGCCTTCAGGTTTTCAAGTTCTGGACAGTTATCAGCTATGACTTTCAGTCCTTCATCAGTTATATCACCAGGTTTATCTAAGATGAGCTCTTTCAATCCAACATGATTATTCTGAAAGAACAGACGCAGACCCTCATCTGTGATCGAGCAATACCCAAGCTCCATTTTCTTTAGATAGGGGAATAAGACACTGATCTTTTCTAATCCATCATCATTGACATACTCGAGCCCCCTCCGACAGTGGTAGGTATGTATGTTGGGGCAGTGCAAGGCCAACTCTGCAAGATCATTGAGCCACCGGCTACGCTTTTCATTCCCAGCTAAGGCCATGCCCTTCCTCAGCCTTCCATATGAAGATAATGGCTTATCATGGATTGTGTTTAACTCAGGGAACATCATTTGGATCTGCAGTGGCTGGATACTTTCATCAGGCTTGGCACCCACATTCTCAAGCTCTTCTAGCCCAGGGCATGATTTCGCCAGTTTTGCATATATACTGGTTGGAAAGGCACTTATCAATGGGACACAAAGAATGCGCAGTTTGGGCAGCTCAAGGTCAGCAAGCTTATCGAATGCCTCTGAGGTGAGGTTTTCACACTTACTGCATTCAAGACCTTCAACAGTCATGTGCACAAAAGGTTGCCGTAGGAGAAGAAGGAAGCGGTTATCAGTGAAGTGATCTGCAATCTGAACATTCTTCCAGAGAGAGGCATCATGTGTGAGCCGGTGCCAACGTGTGCTGGTCACTCGCACACCAAGGCAGAGGTCTTCATAGTTAAGATAAGCAAATATCTCTATAAGAAGACTGTCCGGAAAAAGATCCATCCTCAAGGTGGGGGCACAGGAAAACCATTGGTTGCAGGTTCTGGAAAATACAAGAGATTTACGGTATAACTTCTACCTTAAGATTAAAAGAAAGACTCTAACTAATACATACAGCCCGAATCTAGGCTACCATAGGTTATTTGATGCATATAAAAGATTTACACCCTCCAACCCACACTTGAGAGCAGTCTGCCAGCACAGAATTTTTTTTTATGTCCCACAATGAGCTTTTTCGAAGACCTTAAAACAAAATCCTTGTATTCAGGTAACGGGGTTGAGAAAACAAGGTGGCGTGTGCATTTAGCTTGACCATGGCAAAAGTGTCTAGAATCCATGAGAAAACGCATCCAGTTCGCTAGGAAACATAAAACCCTGCATATACACATCATACATGCATCTATACATACCACAAGGATATGGTGGTAGATTCATGACTACCGTAAATTCTCTTGTATAAGCCTCATCCCTGGTACAAGCTACACCCTGAGTTTGAAAGGAGATTATGAGCCACAACTGGAGCTTAAAAATCGACAGTAATAGTACTGTTCTATGATGTAACAAGGTGGTGTATACATAGATTCATGACTGTGTGTTTAATTACCCTATATATAAAAAGGCATTAGTTCATCGCTGGTTCCCACCTCATTAAATTAAGCTTGAGTGCTTGCCAGGAACAGATAAACAAAAATAGGTTGGATGCAAGTGTGTACTTTTTTCAAAGTTAACTCGATTTTTCATCCCAAATTTACTAACAGTAATATTTTCAGAGTGCCATAAACAGGTTCATGGCTTTTTCGCAGGGAAAAAATTCTTCTAGCCTCAAAAAAACGTCAGTCAAGCTGCAATTTCCGCCATCTTGGATCTCGATAAAAAAAAATCAGGACTTCTCCCTGCATTTCCATAAAAGGAAACCTCTCAATCTGGGTACATCTGCATTTTATGCACCTAGATCTTCAATTTGATGGGTCGTACATCAATATCTGATGTATAGTCCCAGAGATAGGCCTATTCTCTTTAGCTGAAACCTCAGAGAGTATCTGCTGGGAGAGTGCAGAATCTTTGGTGCAACATCACGTCACTTAGCAACGTCACGTTACTTGGTAACATCATGTCACTAGGCAACGTCAGTAGCGTCGTGAATTAGGCCACAATTTGCCGTCTTCAGTGCCCACAATTTATTGTAAACACTGAGCACATTTTGCCTCAAATTGTGATCAGTGATCAGTGGGCACATTTTGCCATAATCAGTGGGCACATTTTGACATTTTGCCTCAATTTTGCCGTGAGCAGTGGGCACATCTTGCTGTGAGCAGTGGGTACCATTTGCCGTGATCAGTGGGCACAATTTGCCGTGATCAGTGGGCATTATTTGCTGTCATCAGTAGGCACAATTTGCACAGAAGGCACAATGTTATACTCATGGATGGTATTGCCCCAAACTCTAGTGGCGAAGCCACTAGTCTATATAGAAACATAGAGGGATGAGCTCATTACTACTCATAATCTCATTATTTGCCCCTTTAAGAGATGAACTGGACAGTAATGACACCAAGGGGGTTACCTAGGGGGTTACGAAGGTCCATCAAAGGGTCCACCAAAGGGTCCCACTCCCATCCAAAGGGTCCACCCAGGCTCCCACTCCCACCCACCCAATAAGTAGATTGATTTCCATTTACTCACAGTTATGCTACAAAGACACCCTACCGTAATCTCCCCCGTATAAGGCGCGTCTTATACGGGGGTTTTAGTTCTCATTGGATCTACAAGGACATCAAGACCTTTCTTTTGATATCTTACATGCCCCCTTGGTCAAAATAGGACAAAATGGAGCCCAGGAGGGCCCAAGGTGGCCCAAGCTACCCATAGGTTTTTGAATTTTGAAAATTCATTCAGTAGAACCAAAGTTATGAATTTTTCATTTTTTTGAGAATTTTCCAAAACTCTAGGTGCGCCTTATACGCGGGCTGCGCCTTATACGCGGGAGATTACTGTACACCAGAAAAAAAGTACATCAGTACCCAGGATTAAGATTTTTTTTTGAAAGTTTATAAAAAAAAGAAGAAAAATCGGATCACCCCTTAAATGGGACACGGATGCAGCAACGCTGGGACACGGATGCAGCAATGATTGAATTGATACACTTATTTTATTTTTTGTCAACCGATATTGACTTGGCCATTTCAATTTGAAACCTAAAGCTAGTGTGCACTGATCATGGCCTTCAGTAACTCGGTCAATTGATTTTGACAGAAAACAGTTATGATGCTATAATATACCTTGTTTGAAACACTGAAAAATTGGGAATTTATGTATATTTTTGCATTGTTGATAGCACCAACCCTTGAAATTTTATTGAAAATCTTATGAAAAAAGTGAGGCATTATTATTTCTGGTTTTCTGCTTGTCACCGCTGTCAACCCCTTTCTGGTTCAAGTATGTGAGTTGTAACCTAAAGCTGGTGTCCACCGATCTTGGCTTTAAGTAACTCGGTAGATCGATTTTGAAGGAAAACAGCCCTGACATTATGACATACCTTGTTTGAAAAGCTACATGCAAAAATAAATCACATGATGACATCTACAAAATTCTAACTGCAGAAATAACAAAAAAAAATTGCTTATTTCATTTAATCACAAAAGCACCTATGCCATGTATCAATGATGCACTGGGTCATTTGTGTTTAGAAACACACGTCAGCTAGTTTTCCTACGGTGGGGAGGGGGGCAAAAAAGTACTAACCTCTTTTTTTTGGGGGGGGGGGGGGGCAAAAAATAACACCCATTTTTTGAGTAAAAAAAAGTCTGCACGCAAGAATAAAAAGGAGGGGGGCGAAAATTTTCAGATCTCTCTAAGGGAGGTGGTGGAAAATTTTCGCTGCAGGTTATTTCATTAACCCCCACCCCCTGTAACCTGTTGTTATAAATGACCAGGGCCTTCGGCGAAGGGATAGTGTAAACAGCAGACGTAATGTTAAAATTCAGACCACAAAAAAGATTTCACCCCTTCCTAAGCCCCATGTTTTCATTTTTTTTTGTCCAAGAGTTTTTGTCTCACTTTTACACCTCCCGCGGACCCTGCGTCTCACTCATACACCCTCCCCCCACCTTGCATCTCACTTTTACACCTCCCGCTGACCCTGTGTCTCACTCGTACACCCCTGCCCCACCCTGCATCTCAAGCGTACACCTCCAGCGGACCCTGTGTCTCATGCATACACCCTCCCCCCACTCTGCATCTCACTTTTACACCTCCTACGGACGCTGCGTCTCACTGGTACACCATTCCGCCACCCTGCGTCTTACTTTTACCGTACACCTCCAGCGGACCCTGCGTCTCATGCGTACACCCTCCTCCAACCATGCGTCTCACTTTTACACCTCCCGCTGACCCTGCGTCTCACTCATACACCCCCCCAACCTTGTGTCTCACTTTTACACCTCACACGGACCCTGTGTCTCACTCATACACCCTCCCCCCACCTTGCATCTCACTTTTACACCTCCCGCTGACCCTGCGTCTCACTCGTACATCCCCGCCCCACCCTGCATCTCACGTGTACACCTCCAGCGGACCCTGTGTCTCATGCATACACCCTCCTCCCACTCTGCATCTCACTTTTACACCTCCTACGGACCCTGCGTCTCACTGGTACACCATTCCGCCACCCTGCGTCTTACTTGTACCGTACACCTCCAGCGGACCCTGCGTCTCATGCGTACACCCTCCTTCAACCATGCGTCTCACTTTTACACCTCCCGCTGACCCTGCGTCTCACTCATACACCCCCCAACCTTGTGTCTCACTTTTACACCTCACATGGACCCTGTGTCTCACTCATACACCCTCCCCCCCACCTTGCATCTCACTTTTACACCTCCCGCTGACCCTGCGTCTCACTCGTTCACCCCCGCCCCACCCTGCGTCTCACGCGTACACCTCAAGCGGACCCTGTGTCTCAGCGGACCGTGTCTCATGTATACACCCTCCCCCCTGCATCTCACTTTTACACCTCCCACGGACCCTGCGTCTCACCATTCCGCCACCCTGCGTCTTACTTTTACCCTACACCTCCAGCGGACCCTGCGTCTCATGCGTACACCCTCCCCCCACCCTGCGTCTCACTTTAACACCTCCCACGGACCCTGCGTCTCATGCGTACACCCTCCACCCACCCTGCATCTTACTTTTACACCTCCCGCTGACCCTGCGTCTCACTCGTATACCCCCCACCCTGCGTCTCATACGTACATCCTCCCCCCACCCTGCGTCTCACTTTTACACCTCCCGCTGGCCCTGCGTCTCACTCGTACATCCCCCCACCATGCGTCTCACTTTTACACATCCCACGGACCCTGCATCTCACTGCTACACCATCCCGCCACCCTGCGTCTTACTTTTACACCTCCCATGAACCCTGCGTCTCATTCGTACACCCTCCCCCCCACCTTGTGTCTCAATTTTACACCTCCCGCTGACCCTGCGTCTCACTCGTACACTCCTCCCCCCTGCGTCTCACGTGTACACCTCCAGTGGACCCTGTGTCTCATGCATACACCCCGGGGGGGGGGGGCCACCCCCTATATAATCTTTAGTAACCATGTGCGTACAAAATCTATCGGGAAAGGGGTATTTTTTTGGGTTTAGGGGCGGGTCCTGCCGGATCCTTTGATAGGGGTATATTTTTGGGCAAAAAGGGGTGGGTTTTTGGGCAGAGAAATCAAACCAATTCTTCTCAAACTTAAAGGGAAAAGGGGTTAAATTTTGGCCGTTTTCCCTCAGCTTACCTCCTCTTCCCCTTTTTTTCAAAAGGTTACATGCCAAAAGGGGTACCATTTTTGTAAATTAAGGGTTATCCTGCCAAAAGGAGTGATATTTGTTGCAGGATTTTTTGGTGAACCCTGGCAAAAGGGGGGTATTTTTTGGAATTTCTGCCCTTCTAAAAGGCAATGTGATGTTCGCACATAGTATCCATAAATTCGAGAGTGGCCCCCCGGGCATACACCCTTCCCCCACGCTGCGTCTCACGCGTACACCTCCAGCGGACCCTGCGTCTCATGCGGCCGCGCATTTATTAATTTAAGGCCAAAAGCAGGTCATGAACGCGGCGTTCGGTACCACTGAAAAACGGACATAGAGTTAAGAACTAACCATTTTCATAACCCTGAACCCCCAATCAAATTTTTGCATTCACAATCCCCTTAAAATAAACCTTTAAATATGCTCCCTAAAATTGTAACATTAAGTCACCTTTTCTCTGAACCTTCAAAGAATCTGGCATGGTGGGCAGACGTAGTAAGAGATAAAAGTTAGCAACCTAACGCACCCCTAAAGACCTACTTTCGAGGGTGGTTCCCCGTCATTTACCATTTAGCTTTTAGCTCTCATGCGTGCAAAAGGGTCACTTCTTGCAGAATGAACCTGGCCCTCCATGGAGAAGAATGTTGACGCTGCCGCGGTTCCCGGGGTGCCCAGCCAAAGGGGGGTTTGGGGGCAGAGCCCCCGATCAAGGATATATGCCAGAACTCATCTGAATTTGAACTACATTCTGATGAGACCATCTGAAACTTATGGAAACTTAAATGGAAGATTATTATTCATATGAGATCTCATCTGAAAACAGTCAGAAGTGTGTGACAGCATGGTCCCACCACGTCCCTGAGGAACTAAGGCGGCATGAATGTTTGTCTCCAGTGTGACGTCATTCTACTTCCGGCCAGGTTAAAATCCCAAGAAGAGACCCAGATGCCTCATGCGTACACCCTCCCCCCACCCTGCGTCTCACTCTTACACCCTCCCCACCCTGCTTCTTGTATGGTCTGAGACTGAACAAACACAGTGTCCCAGCTTGAACATCCCAGGTTGAACAATTTGCCTGTCTTCATTCCGTAGGTGCAGTTTCTTACAGCTATCAGACTTTCACAATGACCACTTGCACAATGTTGCAGTTTGGGCTGGATGTGTTTCGCTGGTGCCACCCCTGCATTTCTCATTAGCCCACATAGTCAACTACGAGAACATCCTACATTGTCGCCGACCTGCTGTATTGGTTAAGTTGTGGAACCACTCCCTAAAACAGTACCGTACTAGCAGTGTGTCTGGTCACTGACTCATCTGAGTGACTGCCCAGGTAGCACACAAAAATTTGCCGATGTTGGCCCGATGCGTCGGGCCAGCGTTGGGCCAACGTTGGCTGCCCATCAGGCCTACGTAGGCCCGACCAGTGGCATTTGCCAACCAAATGCCAACATTAGCCCAACGTTGGCAGGACATCGGCAAATGGTCAGCCAGGATGCTGATGTTTGCCGACCAAAAGCCAACGTTGGGCCTATGTTGGCATTTGTTTGGCACCGTTGGGCCTACGTCGGCCCAATGTTATGCCAATGTCTCTGTGCTACCTGGGTGGGTGACCAGTCTGGGGTGACTTAGTGTGGGGGTTTCCACACCGTTTGCCGCTCAGGGAGCTCTGTATGATGTGGGATACTTATATTGGCAAATGTTTCAGTCCTGCGGGAGCACTCTCCACGCACCTCTCATGCATTCAATCCTTAATCGATCCTTCTAAAAATTTAGATATACATAAGGGAGTGATCATTTTTTAACAACAGGGGGGGGGCCGGTGGGTTTGAGGGGGGGGTCAGAATTTTTTCAATACCTCTGATGGGGGGGTCAAAATAATTTCACCAGTTTTCAGTGGAAAACCCCGCGCGTTACTATAGGCTGAAAGGGGACGTCCACGCGCGATTTTTGTCCCTTATTCGTTCAGACGAAAAGTCCCGTAACTACGACAACGCTCCGACATGCGCACTGTGGGTGCCGGGGACAAACTGGTTCCCTGTGCTCGGCGCTCCCCCTTTTGTGGCATAATAAAAATCCTACACTGGAGCCCTGCGCATGTTTTAAATGCCTACTACGGCCATAATACTCGGCTGATCTCTTATCTATAATCACTGAATCATCCTCTCTACCATTAGATCATACTGGTTTAATGGCAATATAATTTGTGGTAGTAATTTGGAGAATTTAGACTTTGAATGGTGAGCGCAATAGTGGAGCATGTTAAATTTGTCCCCGGCACAGTATGGCGCGGTCCGTGTGCACGTGACACGTTACCTTGGAGAACTGCTACGTTCCGTAGTTACCGTCCGCACGAATGGGGGGGGGGGGTCGAAAAAATTTTACCCCCTCAAGAGGGGGGGGTCGAAATTTTTTTCGCGCGTCCGCGCGCAAACCCACCAGCCCCCCCCTGTTGTTAAAAAATGATCACTCCCTAAATCCAACCCTCCTTTAGCGTCGCTGAAAGTTTAGGCGACCCACGATTAGAATAAGATATACGGCTGATTGGGGTTACACGATGCTGTATTATCGCCCTCGCGCTGGCAGAATTCCGGTCTGGGGATTCTGGGTAATCAGGTACATGTCCATGGTAAACAGTGTGGGAGGTGTGGCAATGAACACTGAAAATACTTCTAATTTGTGCTGATCTCTGAGCAAAGTAACTAAATTTAAGTACACAGCTGTTGAGATTGGATACTAAGGGTTGTGTACATGAGCTTTGTGCCAGAGTTATGGCTAGAATTTAGTAGAAATCTGCCAAGACCTAGTGCTCCCACATCAACTCTGCCAGCACTCACTGACTCCTGTGTATTTCCCAGTGGTGTAATTTTTCTTATCCATATTATTAATTGTATGTATGGCTCTCCCCTCTGAATACCTGGATCACAAATACAGAATTAGAAACCAGAAATTCCTTGCATCTGGTTAAATTCATTTATATGATATACATTTGGCAAGGAGACAGAGAACTGCTAGACTATTAGTAGACTAAGTAGTAGTACTACTGTCTGCCTGTCACTGTCAGTATTATTTTTGGGAGTGGTCATTTTTTAACAATGGGGGGGGGGCTGTTAAGTTTGATGGGGGCAGAATTTTTCGACTCCCCCTAACCGGATTTTCCGCACATCCAAATGCAACCCCCCTGGTAAAAAATGATCACTCCCTTATATGCGGGAGATTACAATACTATTGTATTCTTATTGATTAGGCCACACCAAAAAAAATAAGTTGGACTACGATTTTTTGGTTTTGTAAAAAAAAAAAAAAAAGAAAAAAAAAAGCTTGATTCTTTGGGAGTCCATTTTTTCCTTGGGATAGCTTTAACCCATAGAGCAGTCCTTTTCTCATCTTTTAGGGGGAATCTGAAATATGATCTCCCATCCACACCATCCTCTTTGTCCTTGTCCCCTTGTCGATTTTACCCATCTGGGGCCCTTCCTCTGGCCATAGATTTTGGCAGTATTGCTGTCAAAGTGTTTACCGGTACTTCTATTTATATACTTTTTTTTATATACCGGTACATATTAAATTTATATAAATTTAATAGAATTCATGAACTGACATTTCCATTGAGCTATGTATCAATTTCATATGTGACCCCAGCATGACCTACATATGACCTCATGACCTTTGACCTTAATTGTTACCATGGTGATGACCCTAGAACGCCTGCTCATTGTATTACCTTATGAAACTTATAACTTGCAATCATATCACCTGATGAAGGCAACTTTGTGCTGAAACGTTGTGATCTACATGATTATTATGGATTAATAAAATGTCGACTGAAAATAATGTTTTGTTGTCCTAGTTGTGTCTATTATATAATTATAATTTTCACAACCGCTAGGCACTGCATCTTGATTCAGATCCTAGACGACGAAACCCAAAACTCTACGTGTTAGTTAGACTGCTCTACCACACTACAACTACCGGTAATCCGGACTTCTCAGTCTTGTATCCCTGATTAGGATCCTAACACCTGAAGTCCAATTTGGGAACTTCTAAGTACCAACTCAACCAAATGGCTCTTGACAACAGAAATACCAACACCTTAGCTGTACCAACTGTTATTACTGAAACCAAACCAGCACCAACTATCCCTGCTGAAGCCATACCTCATTTTAAGATAGCTAGGAAACTAGCACTTAATCTGAACAAAAGCAACCACCACGCCACCTACCTACAAACCTGTCTAAACAAAAACACTGCCCCTAGAGGCTTACAAGCACGTGTGGCACCACAAATACCAGACTCCGATTGGGCATTCAGCCTAAAGTGGAAACAAGCCCACCAGGAGTTTGGTGTGAAACTTACTGAACTACTACTTGACTACTACAAAACTAGACAAAGCAAATTAAAAATTGAAGTAGAATCTACCAAGAAACATCTTGAAAGAACATGCGACGCCACAGTCCTTCGCCACATAGAGAAAATAATTCTGGGGATGGAGGAAACCCAAACCAAAGCACTCCAAGAACGACGCACAAGAAAAACCGACGATACAAGAAATACAAACAACAAGTCGAGGAAACAGAGGGGAACACCCAGAGTCAGCCCCAGTCCATCGTCAACCTCTCTAACAAACAACTAAGTGCTGACCATCTGTCAGTACTATCCAAAGGGATGTCTTTTGTACCAACACCTAGAATCCCCAACCATATACACACCATCAGAGATACTCTACTTTTCAATAGAAGGATTAGACTTGGCCATTTTTTCCAACATAGTTCAAACACCATAGATCTGAAACCCACTTTACCAACTGAATCTAAAGGTTGGATCCCACCCCCAGGAATCAATGAAGATATTGACACCTACACCAACTATGTTTTACATGAAATGCTCGACGAACCAGTAAACACTAGAATTGAATACAACCTGACCATGAATCAACAAATGGCCCTGAAAGACCTCACCACTGATGAAAACATCATCATCAAACCAGCAGACAAAGGCGGTGCCATTGTAATAATGAACACCACTGATTATATAGCAGAAGCCAATAGACAACTCAATGACAAAACCACTTACATGGAGACACCTTTTGACAGAACTCCAATCGTCACCAAAAATATTGAAGCTGAACTCACCAAACTGATCAATGAGGGAAAACTCCCTCCAAAAGGTGTGGAGATACTACTACCCAAGAATATCCGAACTTCACCATTCTACCTGCTACCAAAAATCCACAAACCAAACAACCCAGGCAGACCCATTGTATCGGGAATAAATAGCCCGACTGACAAAATCTCCGGCACCATAGAGAAAATCCTAAACCCTTTTCTCAAAAAAATCCCAAGCTATCTCAAAGACACCAAACACTTCCTGAACGTCATTGAAGATTACCATGTTTTACATGAAGATGAATTCCTACTAACCATCGACGTCAGCTCACTGTACACATCAATCCCACATGATGAGGGTCTAGAAGCCGTCCAACTGGCACTATCCTCCATGCATAGACCTGGACTGCCTCCTGATGTAGGCACAAAACTGACTTCCCTGGTACTGAAAAACAACACATTCAAATTCAATGATAGATTCTTCACACAACGGAGGGGAACAGCTATGGGTACCAAAATGGCCCCCACATATGCCAACATCTTCATGCACCAACTGGAAACCCAACTACTTGCCAACTCAGTGTTGAAACCAATGCTATGGAAAAGATATATTGACGATATCTTTGCCATATTCAGATGCACAGAAGATGAACTGAAGGAATTCCTTCTGAAACTGAATGACTACCACCCCACCATCAAATTCACATATGAATACAGTTCTACTTCAATCAACTTTCTTGACACCACTGTCTATATTGACCAAAACAGACAACTACAAACCAAACTGTTCAAAAAACCGACTGATGCTGACCTATATCTACACAATTCGTCTTACCACCCACCCCACCAAAAGAACGCCATATGCTACAGTCTAGCTACTCGCTACAGAATGATTTGCAGTGAAGAACTTGAATTTGAGAAGGCATGCACCCATCTTCTCAAAAAACTCACCCTACGGGGCTACAAACACCAACTTCTTCTGAAGTCGATCCAACGTGCACGGGAACCCCAAAGATCAGATCTCCTGAAAACAAACAACAAACAGAATAAAAAAGTCATTCCCTTCGTCCTACAATACAACCCATCCAACCTCCGTACAAAGCAAATTGTACACATTGCCAGTACACTCCTGAAACCCCGACAGGATACCCAAAAATTCAGAGAAAACAACATACTTGTAGCTTTTAAGAAAGGCCCAAACCTATGTGACATACTGTCACACTCTGAATTCCCACGACCCGGACCCCTGAATGGGTCTCATCCATGCTACCGTGACAACTGCAAAATCTGCCCTTGTGTGGCCCGCACAGCCACATTCACCCACAAAGGCAAAACATTTAAAATAATAGGTAAAATTACCTGCCAAACCAGAAGTGTAGTGTACGCCGTACAATGCCCAGTCTGCCGCCATGTTTACATTGGCGAATCCGGCCGCCACGTCGGTGAGCGCGTCGGTGAACACCTGGATGCCATCCGAAAACATGACAAACGATCACATGTAGCTCAACATTTTATAGACCATGACGCCCAAAAGAAAGATGCCATTGTTATCTTTCTAGATAACTCCGCAGCAGACAAGAACACCCGCCTTCGCCTAGAAGAAGCTTGGATCCGCATACTAAACCGGAAGTTGTAACTGACCTCCCACAACACACCGCGCTGACCTGACTTGACCCACTTCTCCATAACAACGCCCGCTCACGTCACGACCTAAACCGCATGCAAATTTGAATCTGTCAGTCAACGACTACACTCCGCCCACTCAACATTATTTATCAACACGAACACGTGCAATTCCAACGAAGATGTCCGACGAATGGCAAATATGTGCCGCCGGTTGTGGCAAATGGTTTCCTAATCGACAATCGTTATCCAGACATCTCAACACTGCCCATATTGGGGATAAACCTGTCAAACTCACAAGTAAGTTTCCATGCCCGACATGTTTCAAATTCTTCAGTCGCTCTACCAACCTACGCAGACATCAATCCACACAACATGAGATTATCTTCACCCCTGTCAATCCAGTGTACCAAATATTACCGGTAGATGATAAACCAAAACCAAAACCAGACCCACTCAAGTTCACCAATCTTCTAAAACCTTATTTCAGAATTGTTTATTTACCGACTCGTTGCAGAGAAGCCTCTATTGCCCGGCACCGACAGCGAGAAGAAAAACAACAACAACAACAATGAAGATGGCACAACTACCAAAACTGACAACAATGATAAATCCGGTCGCACCACCGTATTAATTGAACCTGGAAATGACCCTACTGCTCGTAAGAACTCACGACACATCCACCCGCTGAACATAGTTCTAAAAAATGGACTGAAGAAAAAGAAGAAAATGATCAAAACACCACGCCTTGTTCCTGACACTGACACTGACTCTGATGATGACACCAAAACAAAGGATTCCAAAACACCAACCACAACCAAGACTCCTACAACCTCATCTGCACCCAGTGACCTCTCTATAAAACAACCTGACATGCCCATTATCACACCTACTACTACTGACCTCAAAACCCTACATGATGACCTCAGCCTGAGTGACACTGACGACGACGAACCTGTTCAGAAAATCAGCAAACCTGAGAAGGAAGACTCCCCCAGACATGTCACCCCCCAGCCGGACCTCTCAGAAATCGACACTACTATGCCAAGCAGATCTGCCAGCCCAAGCCCTAGTACATCATGCACTAGCACACATTCCAATGTACCCAGTAGAAAACGCGAGCTTATTGTACATGATTATGATAACCTGTATGAACCTAAGAAAATAAAATCTGAAATCGTGGTTCCACCATATGTACCTACACCTATCCGTAGAACTAGAGATAATGAAACTCAAACTGAATATGACCCCCGTTTCTACCATAGAGTAGTGCTCGCCAAAGATGTATTGAAAGACATGTACTACGCTATTAATAACATAGATCAAAACATGGGAACTCATCTCCGTCAAAGGATGGAAAGAGTCGGAATCTTACGCTGCAAAACCTCACATTAATTTGATAAGATCATTGGAATTACCATGCAGTAATATTATCTAGCATCATACATGTATGCCCCTTTTTATATACCGGTACTTATTAAATTTATATAAATTTAATAGAATTCATGAACTGACATTTCCATTATGCTATGTATCAATTTCATATGTGACCCCAGCATGACCTACATATGACCTCATGACCTTTGACCTTAATTGTTACCATGGTGATGACCCTAGAACGCCTGCTCATTGTATTACCTTATGAAACTTATAACTTGCAATCATATCACCTGATGAAGGCAACTTTGTGCTGAAACGTTGTGATCTACATGATTATTATGGATTAATAAAATGTCGACTGAAAATAATGTTTTGTTGTCCTAGTTGTGTCTATTATATAATTATAAACTTCTATTTATATTTTGCATTGATATAATCCCATCTTACCCGTACATCCATCTGACCCTCCCCGTCTAACCCCTACATCTATCTGACCCTCCCACCTTAATACCAGTAGGGCTACATCCACCGAACAGTCCCCGCCTAACCCGAACATCCGCCCAACACTCCCCGCCTAACCCGAACATCCATCCAACACTCCCCGTCTAACCCGAACATCCACCCAACACTTCCTGCCTAACCGAACACTCCCCGCCTAACACGAACATCCACCCAACACTCCCCGCCTAACACGGACATCCACCGAACACTCTCCGCCTAACCCACACAACTAACAGGAGGGGGACATAAAAAGAATCAGACCACTCCTGATCTGCAGGCTGGGACTGGATCAGGCTGATGGGGGTCTAAAAAAATTTGGTGCTTCTAAGGGAGTGATCATTATCTAACAACTTAGTGACGAATATCGCGCGCAAACATGCCCTTTTAATAGTAAATGCGCAAGGTTTTCCACTGAAAATAGGTGAAATTATTTTGACCCCCCCCATCAGAGGGGTTGAAAAAATTCTACCTGGGGGGGCTGGTGGGTATGAGGGGGGTGTAAAAAATTCAGACCCCTCCCGAGGGGGGCTAAAAAAATTTAACCACTCTTGAGGGGGGACTAAAAAAATATACCCTCTCTTTAGCAAAAAAGCCAGTGCGCAACTATAGATCAAAGAGGGGCATGAAAATTCTCTGCACCTCTGGTGCGGGGGGGGGCGCAAAAAATTTCATAAGCTAAAATATGGTGTAGGTTGCTAAGCACTGTGAGAATTTTAAGTATTTTTAATATCAGGTCAAAGGTGGAAGACATGTGATTTTTGGATGGCCACAAGGCTTTTGGGGTGGTGACACCTTAAGGGAGCGGTCATTATTTATCAACAGGGGGGAGGGGGCGGTGGGTTTTTAAGCGGATGCGCAAAAATTTTTTACTACCCCCTCGACGGCAGTCAAAATTTTTTGCGCCTCCCCCCCCCCACAGCAGAGGATTTTCGGGCCCCTCTTTGATCTATAGTTGCGCGCTGGCCTTTTTGCTAAAAAGAGGGTATATTCTTTTAGTCCCCCCTTCAAGAGTGGTCAAATCTTTTTTAGCCCCCCTCGGGAAGGGTCTGAATTATGCCCCATGTGTTGGGTGGATGTTCGGGTTAGGCGGGGAATTATTTACGTCCCCCTCAAACCCAATAGCCCCCCCATGAATTTGTTCAACCCCTCTGATGGGGGGGTCAAAATAATTTCACCTGTTTTAAGTGGAAAACCTTGCACATTTACTATTAAAAGGGCACTTTTGCACGCGACTTTCGTCACTAAGTTGTTAGGTAATGATCACTCCCTTAGAAGCTTCAAATTTTTTTAGACCCCCATCAGCCTGATCCAGCCTGCAGATCAGGAGGGGTCTGATTTTTTATGTCCCCCTCCCCTTAACTCTTGAATCGATTCTTGTTCGGTGGATTTTCGGGTTAGGCGGGGAGTGTTGGGTGGATGTTCGTGTTAGGCAGGGAGTGTTGGGTGGATGTTCGGGTTAGGCGGAGAGTGTTGGGTGGAGGTTCGTGTTAGGCGGGGAGTGTTGGGTGGATGTTCGTGTTAGGCGGGGAGTGTTGGGTGGAGGTTCGTGTTAGGCGGGGAGTGTTGGGTGGATGTTCGAGATAGGCGGAGAGTGTTTGGTGGATGTTCGGGTTAGGCGTGGAGTGTTCGGTGGATATAGGCCTACTGGTATTTAGGTGGGAGGGTCGGATGGATGTAGGGGTTAGACAGGCTAAATAATGACCACTCCCTTATTTAGAAAGAATCGATTGTTAGGGAGTGGTCATTATTTATCAACGGGGGGGGGGGGGGGTTGAGGGGGGCGTAAAATTTTCAGACCCCACCCGAGGGGGGGCTTAAAAAAATTATGACTCCTCTTGAGGGGGGGGGGCTAAAAAAATTCACCCTTTTTAGCAAAAAAGCCCGCGCGCTACTGTACCGGGGTAGATCGAAGAGGGGCGCGAAAAACTCTCCACACCTCCGGCGCGGGGGCGCAAAAATTTTTGACTGCCATTGAGGGGGGGGGCTTAAAAAAATTTTGCGTGTCCGTGCGAAAACCCACCACTCCCCCCTGTTGATAAATAATGACCACTCCCTTACAGTGAGGTGGATTGGAGCTGAAAACCTGTGACAGTGTCACTGTCAGTGGTTTTGTGTTGTGGATTTAGTTTGCATTTCGGAAGGCTGTGTTGCTAATTTGGACCAAATCAAACCACCACTGGTACAAATACAGACAGGAGGACACATAGAGAACATATTTGGACAGAAAAAGTTTTTTTCTTCCCACAAAGTCTGAACCCCAGCACTGGCTGGGCCATTGTGTTGTCGGCGCGCAAACCGGTGTCGCATGCGTTTTCTGGTCCGTGAGAAATATGGTCGCTCATTCTCCAAACATATCCCTTACCCTATAATCCAATGCAAACAGATAGTTATCTGCTTAAAGAGTGATACTTTTTTGATAGCCTCGAAACGAATCATTTTTATTTTTGAAAGTAAAGAACCATGATAACATCCTCCAAGATCTAATAGAATTTGATTAATACCTAACCCTAATGATACTGTCCCTACGCCTTAGAATTATAATTTGGACAAAGTGGGATTTTAGAAAAAATGAAACTTTGGCGACCAGATTTTGCATGGACCAGATTTAGCATACGACACCGGAATTCTGCCACGCGCGGTGCATTCTGGGATACCCCAACACTCCGTATAAAAAAATACCATCTTACAAGCCTGGCGATTTCCGGTTGCCAGCAGGGGGAATAGAGTTTTTTCAGCGAATGTGTATTCACCACCTCTGTGGCCCTGGTGGAGATCTGCAGTCTAGGCGTGTCTAGTACTGACAGTACTGTAGTGATCTACAAGACTGTACAAAATTCTGATTTTCTTCAAAACCTGGTGCTTGATCAAAAAAACCTTTTTACCACTAATAGTAGAGATAGAGGGGAGCATGCAGAACTAATTATTATGGATGTCTAATTAATATGAATGTTGAAAATATTATGTGGAAGTGGAAGATGGTCTGTGCAAGATTTGACAGTAATTGGCTAGCTTTACTGTTGTGATCTACTACCCTTTACAGAATCCTGATTTTCTCCCAATCCTATTGCTTCATCAAAAAATCGCTTTAGCCAGTAACAGTAGAGATATAGGGGAGTATGCGAAACTAAGAATTATTAATATCAGAATTATATAAATATTAAAAATCTAATGTGGAAGTGGAAGTATGTCTGACTTGAGTGAGGCAAGCCTCACACTCACTGCTCTACCCCTGCCGCTCCCACATGGCACTTTCTTCAACTTCCACATAAGATATTTAATATTTATATAAATCAGACATTCATGATTATTAGTTCTGCATGCTCTCCTCTATCTCTACTATTAGTGTTGTAAATGATTTTTTAATCAAGCTACTGGAATAGGAGAAAATCAAGAGTATGTACAGGGTCGTAGTTTGCCACAGTGCATTCCCTATGGCAGCGTGAGTAGGGTGACCAGTGGCAGATCTCCACTACCATAATGTACTGCAAACTGACGTCACGTGAAAAAAACTCTATACCAGTAGCTGAAAGACTTTGGTACAGAGAGGAGCCGGTCCCTAACATCATATGCCTAGGGACAGGTTGGCAGGTCTAGGGTGACTGAAAAGCTCAGAGCTCACAGTGACAGAAGACTGAGAGTCAGTGACGAGTGAGACTAGACTAGTTGTCAGAACTCAAGTGTAGACACTCTACAGTTGTCGAGGGTTTGAAGCCTTGTTCTTGAGCTTATAGGTACCATAACCTGCACAAAGATTGTTTGAGTGTATTGAAAACGTACCTTTGTGAATTGGCCTATTATTGAAGATCAATTTTGTAGTTTGAAGACTTTATAAAGTGTTATCAAGTTCTACTGCCTTCACTGCCTCCATCCTCTCGACCGGAAGTATGCAAGATACCACCTAGTGTTTGAAACTCGACACCACAACGCATTTCAAAATCCTGCCTCGAGAGGGCAGCACTCTTTCCATTTGCCCATTGGCAGGATACAACTTGTTACATCGGACTATGCCCTAGGGGCATACTGATTGCCGCGTGGGAGTGACGCGAAAATTACGCGGACAGCAGCAGTTGAGGCGTGCGCTTTCCCACACTCCCCATGGCAAGTCTGGGAAAATGCCCCCAGGGCATCCATGGTAAGGATGATGCTCCCAGGACATGTAGGCCTATATAGGGTATTGGACTATGCCCCGGGGGCATCGTTTAGTACATGGATGCCATCATCACTTGCCATCATGCCATCATGGAGGGCATCATCAATTTTTTTTATGCATGTATGATTATCTAAGCTTACTATCAATGCTCTGGGGGCATTGTCCCCCATTGTTCTCTGTACCATGCCCCTGGGGCATCCATAATATGGATGATGTGTGATGATGCCCCCAGGGAATGCACTATATGAGTCGAAGGTTGGAGAGTGCCCCAGCCTAGTAGGCTCCTAATTCCCCCCTGATTAGCTTAAAGTCCAATATTCCCTGAGGGCATGCATGGATGTCCCAAGGGCATACCCTTGTTTAATACCGCTTCATTTATCATCAACTTTATGCCCTGAGGAGTAACATTTGTAGACTGTAGAAGGAACCTGGGAGAAGGAAGATATATGCCCTGGGGGGTATGCATACTTAGGCCGTTCTTGTAGCTAGCCTACAACTTGTGGAATTGTACTACATGCCTGGAGGGCATGCTTTGGTCAATCATGCTTTAAAGAAGCAAGAAATATGCCCTGAGGGTATGTTGCCCTGAGGGCATGTGCATGTTTTTCTGGTCAATGCCAGAACGTCTAGATCTAGAGGTCAGGAATGGTCCTGTGTATGCCTATGCCCTGAGGGCCGATACACGATGCCCTGAGGGCATAGACTAGCATGGGTAAATTGCTGATTTCTGGAAGGCCAGCAATATGCCCTCAGGGCATGCATAATTCTGCGCGGCAGTCCCGAAAATATACGCGTCACCACAGGGGGCGGCACTGAATGCCCCCAGGGCATAGACCGATGTAACAAGTTGTATCCTGCTGCCAATTGCCATTTGCCAATTGCTAATAGTATCATCCAATCAAAGGGCAGTGCGGCCATGATGTAAGCTGTAAATTGGCGGGAATTGTCTTAATCTGCTTGGACATTGTGCTCAGACACTGTGCTCGGACACTGTGCTCAGACACTGTGCTCGGACACTGTGCTCGGACACCATGCTTGGACAGATCTTATAAAGCCAATTGTCTGAGCAGAATTTCTCCAAGCACCTAATGTCCAAGTTTGTAATGAATGAAAAAGCAAAATATAATGTGATCAGACACAATGTTCACACAATATGCTCAGACACAATGCTTAACAAAATGGCATGGAGATTTTTAGTGTATTTTGATGCATCATTGGCCATTTTGGCTGGTTACCATGGCAACAGATATGAAAAAATATCAATTTTGCATGGTTTTGGTTGCCATGGTAACCAAAAAAGAATGTCTTCCAAAATTCATTATCGTCCATAATTCCAACAAAATTAGATATTTCCTACAATATGCACTTTATATCAGTGCAATTGATAAAGGGAGTGCTGAGATATTGCAATTTGAAGTGAACTCATAAGATCAACTTTTCTCATCATGACACCACCTTTATGATGATATATTTCAGTAATTAAACTAGATAGAGAAAACTTTGGTGTTGTTCTATCTGACTGGTTAGCCTAGCTTAACCAGTCACCATTTCCCTTCTAATTTGAATATTCACACAATTCCAACAGTTTTTGAGAGTTTATGTTATAAACTGACACCCAAAAATTTGCTAGTTAAGATAGGAACATTTGCAACATTCCCCTTCCCACACAGGTAAGATATTTTCAAAACAAACATGGCATTGTCGGAAATGCAAACCCTCATACGGCCAAATTCTAACTGCTACCACTGCTGTATCACAATAAATATGGCAAATTTTGTTTCACGGGACAATTGGCCAGAACATTTTTGCCCCCCCCCCATAATGTTATCTATGGCTTAAGCCAAATAAATTCTGTCATGCTGGGCCTGACCACCCTGTCACCCACTCAGTGTAACAGTGAGTGTATGTGGGTGGTAGGAAAAGGAAAAGGAATAAATGTATACATGTATGATGTACCCCCAGTACATCTACTTGTTTTAGCCTTTCAAATCTTGAACCCTTTTGAGCGAAAAAAGCCTGCACGCTATGCTCTGTGTGTGGGACAGATGCTACTTCTCCTAACTTTGTAGGAATTCCAAATTTTTGGCTTTCATTCTTAGAGGCATTTCGTTTTGGAAATGAAGATTTCAGAATTTTTGGAGATCAGTCAGTGGCACCCCCATGGGCGTGGAAAGCAGGGGGGGACATGTCCCCCCACTTTTGGCCAACTCCTCAAAAGGTCAAAACTAAAAGGTCAAGCAAAGGGAGGTCAAAAATTGCATCACCACTTTTTATTTCAAAGTTTTTTTCTCCGAAGTTAAATAAAATGATATTAATATTCCCTCTGTAATCTTTGTTTATTATTTTTGTGTTGATAAGTATGAAGTTATGTATTCTTGAACTACTTAACGGATAAATTAAACCATAATAACCATCAGGGATTGCTACTTTGATACCTGTTTCAATTAAACCTTTTTTTTTTTACTGAAAACACAGTAGTCGAAAGCGCTGTACAACTTAAACCCTATATCATCTTCCTCTTTTGTAGGAGAGATAGTATCAGGAATTTTACTGTATCTTAAGAGAGGCATACTCTTTTTCTTTTATATCATATGCAAAGCATTCATAGAAAGGTTAATAAGACAAACAAAAAAATGTTTATTTATATAGTTTTAATTTTTCATATATTTTCTTTTGATTTCTCTTTTATGTGAAAACATTAAACAGATTTTTGAACAGATTTTTAGTTTGTTCCTGTTCTTTTATCAAATTCAAGGAATATCATATGTAGCACATCATTTCTGTTCATATCGTGTACTGCTTTCATAAGTTGATGAGTAGCACTGTACTTTGATCTTTGCCACATTTTTAAGACATTGAAGGTTAATTGAGTTATGTCTTGTTCAGGCTGAGACGATATTGTTCTTCTTTCGTCAGTCGTAATATGTAGATATGTAGCTATATCCTTCCAGTCTCTTGACATTTTTAACTCAATAAGCTGAAATACATTTGCACGGAGGTCGATTCCATCTCATACTCTTCTAATATTTTTTTTTTGAAGAAATCTTCAGTGAATTCCACCAAGTCTATTCTGTGGTTTTCCTTTAAACTTGTAATTAATTCGTCAGTTCATAAATAGTAAGGAACTTGTCTCCACCATTTATTCAGCATCTCAATGCCCATAGCAGTTAGAGTTTTTGTTTTGTTCATGCTTTCAAGTTTAGCATGCGAGATGCCGAGGTATACTCCTAAAGTCATCCATTGACGTGCTAACGATACAGAGATTTTTTTGAGAAATATATCTGAATATCCTAAATCATCTTGAAAATAATAAGTAGGTAAAGGCATTTTTATGTTTAAAGGAAAATTATAAGAGTGACAATCAAAGTTATCTAAAGAAATAAATCAATAACACATAAACATATATTTAAACAATACAATTTTATATCTAAATGACACATGTACTTCATACATACATGTACTTAAGAAGTACTTCTTCAGCTACTTATAATATAGGAGGCTCATATCTATCCCAAGTAAGTAAAATTATTTTCCATATTATTATGGAACAGGTATATCAGGTAAATGTATACGAAGTATAAAAAAAAATAATAATATAGAAGAAAAGAAAACAGGACACAAGATTATAACAGTTATTAATCCATACATGTTATAGTCTATAGTACTTATAAATCCGTATGTAGTACAATAAAAAAGAAAAAAGAACAAAATTTTTATATATATTTTGAGACTAGTAATATTTGTTTTGCTTTTAGCTATTCTTATATAAATATTATCATTTTTTTCGTCTTCTATAACTAGGTATTTCTTTATTTTAATCATTCTTTTTAGTTAAATTGC
The DNA here is from genome assembly GCA_949317995.1 of Acholoe squamosa. NCBI lineage: Eukaryota > Metazoa > Annelida > Polychaeta > Phyllodocida > Polynoidae > Acholoe > Acholoe squamosa. The sequence goes on from OX439044.1 coordinate 23,136,740, forward strand.
ATTTTCCCAAATAATTTTTTCTTTAGAATTCTTAGGTCCATTTTTAGTATGGAACTTAAAGGTATAGCCTATAGCTTCTCTCACTGAAAACTTAGATAAGTCATGCACCATTATTTGCTTTGTTAAGTGTATTTTATCTGTTTCATTAAATACATTTTCTAAAAGGTAAAAAGTGAAACATATCATTCTTCAATGTCTGAAAACTTGATCGAAATGCTGCAAAAGAAGTTTCAAGAAAGAGTTGCTACAAGTTATTTTTTCTTTTTTAGATTTTATATATTTAATGGCTGTATCGTCTTCCATGTTCTTATGTTTAAAAAGTTTTATTATTTTAAAAGTGTACTTTCCCATATAAGCGTTGTGTTTTACTCTTGAAGCCAGATAAAAGTATTTCTTCTTTTTCTATGATTCGTTGCAGAAGAATATTATTTTTATTTTCTAGAGATTTTATTCTTTCTTGATTCTCTTTTCTGTCCTCTAAAAGAACACAGATATATTTTTGTTGTGTGGTTCTTATTTCTTGAAGAGTTTTTATCTTATGTATGCAATCAGCACACACCCTATCTTCTACCAAAGGTTCCCAGTTAGGACAACTGTTCATGTTACTTACATTAACTTATATTAACATGAAAGTAACAAAAGTCCATTTGTTTTGCTTATCACATTCATGTTTTTGTTTCCTGATCACATTCATGTTTTCTTTCTGAATCTGAAAGAAAAGCATTGTTTGGGATATTCCTATACATATCCATTAAACTATTAGATGGTATAGAATCTGGTACATCACAAGTTTCATCTTCTGTTGCAATATTGCTCTTTTCTTCTGAGTCATCACCATCTGCTACTGTACGACCATCTGCTACTATACGACCATATGAAGATGAACCTGTTCTGATATGGCATATTCTTTCTGCTTTAGCTAAGTTGTAAGCTTTCCTGTGAGCCAATACATTCATATTTTTGTTTTGAGCTTCTCTTAATTCTATAGTAAGATCATAGTTTTTCTCTTCTTCCTCTTTTATGATATTTATGTGTTCGCGTCTTTCTTCTTCTAATAAAGATATATAAGCGCCTTGATGTAAGCATATTTTTTCAAGTATTTCATTGCGCTTTATTTCAAACATATCACCGTTTCCTTTTGCATTCATTTTTACAATGTGAGAAGGATGTTTAAGCCTGTAATATTTGTTTGATATCTCAGGTGAAAATGATGTTTTAACTTATAATCTTTTTGATATCTCAGGATCTTTTAACATATAACATTAAGAAGGAAAGATTGCTGTTTCTTCAGTAAATATATTTGTGTCATGAGAACTTTCTTGATTTGTTATGGTTGCATCATTTATTTCATATTTTTCATGACCAGTTTTTTGGTTTCCGTTTATTTGATCAGATTTTAAGTCATCTTTTACACCTTCAGAAACAGAAGATCCTATGACGGGATAAGACCATGTTTTTCTATGGTTTATGTTAGTTACAAAACAAGTCAGGAAAGTCTGAGTTTTTTCATGGTTATGATAAATATTTCCGCTTTCTGTACAAGATAAAATATTTCATCTCCTTTTTGCAAAGAAGAGGAGATGGATTTACATGTTTCTAATATAATGACAATAATACTTAAAATAAGGGTAAAAATTACTCCACCTGCTCCTACTTTACCATTAGAAATTAGATTATTTATTTTGCTTAAACCTTTCATGTTTCCTTCTTTTGTTTTGTGTTGATTCATTTTTTAAAAAAGATATCTTTTTATAATAATTAGTTCCAATAAGTCAACAAATAATTTCCAAGATAAGGTGAACAGGAAATAATACATTAATCTTATTTTCTTTTTCGAGTTGTCCTTATAAAACTATTTTTTGTTGAACAAATTTGATTCTTACAGAACAAGGATTTCTTTTTAATTTTTTTTTTTCTTAAAAAAATACCGTTTCACTTTATTATCATTATAATTAGGATCTGAAGTGAAGCTAGATACAACTTCTTGCATTGACTTATTCTCAGCTCTTTTTTCTAAAAAGAACAAGCAATATAAACCGCAAGTCACAGAAAAAAGTCCTTGAATAGAATGAGAGGAATATTTATATTTTTTTGGTAAAGCTTTCAAAAAACTTTTTCGTATAGGACTAAATCCATATGAATCAAAGTATTCAGCAAGTTTACGAGGTTTTTCGAAATAAAAAGCTACCCAATGTTCTCCTGGAAAGTTACTATCATCAGTATTAACTACATAACTTGTAGGAAATGATTTTACAACAGGTATGGTATCAGCTGAATAAACTCCATAATTTCCTTTTTTCTTTTTTTTCATTTTTTGTAAAAAAATTTATTTCCGCTCCATCCATTTTTATGAATTAGGCTATTTCAGATTTAGCTCTTATTATGTTACTAGAATCTAATCTCAGGAGTTCATGATGTTCTAGATATATCACAGCTGCTACTCCATGGGTTAATTCTTGTTCTAGTTTAATGACAAATCCAAAAGAACCATTTTCCGAATATTCAAACGTTCCTGAAGTTATTCCATTTTTAGATATATCGAAACAATAAAGGCAGTATCCATTTTTGAATTCTTCGAAAGAAATATCTAGTGTTTCATCTCTGAAAATTGGACCTGTTGATCGAAGAAGAGCCAGGTAGGCCATGTTGTACAAATCATTAGTGTAATCTAATTCATAGTGATTAAACGGAATTCCGCCATCATTTACCTTTAATTCTATTTCCTTTGCTTTGAAGTGTTCAAATTGAAAAGGATTACGGTTATGACTTCCTGTGAAGGCATCTAAATAAATTAACCCTATGATAACCCTTTTAGAAAGAGGAGTATTATTTACTATATGCGAAGCCTGTAAAACTGATTAATGAGGACCAAAAGTGACGTATTTCATGTCTACTTTGTTCACAGGATAATCCCAATACAGAGTTACCATTCTAGCATCCATTATTTTTTTATGAAAATTTTCAGACACTCTTATTCTTTTAATATATAAATGTATACTGTGTATGTCTATTATATATTTTTGTGTATCTAGTTTAGATATTAAACAAAAGTCTTCATCTGCTCTATCAAATTCAATAGTAAGAGGTAGATCTCCAGGTAATACTTTGATTTGTGCGAAAAGGTCATTATGAATTCGTCCGATTAATTCAAATAATTTCCATTTTTAGTTTTATTATAACGTACTTTGACTCCTGTATTATGATCATCACTGTCAACATTACTTACTTCATTGAAATCTTTATCATCTTTATAATACATAGCTAAAGCTCCTAAGTGTTTGGCAGTAATTGGATTATAACTTAAAATATATTCCAAGATAGACCTATAACCATGCAAATCATTGCTATCTGATATGCGTATTCCTGCTATGGAAAGTTTTACGTTTTTAAACATAGTAGAAGAAAAATAATTAACTGGAAAAACTTTAGCTTTATCATTTATAGTCCCATCAGCAGCTGCTGCATCTGGATTTTGTTTGTCAGCTTTTAATATTTTGCCAGATACTCGAATAAAACTGTCATGCAAAGAAATGAAATCTGTATGTTTAGATTTTAAAGTAAATTAAACTGTTGTGCTGTTAGGAGAAGCAGTAGGCTCGACTTTTTCATAATAAGTTTTAATTCTACTTATATCTGTTGGAGGAACATGAGTAAAATCAAATTCCGAGGCTACACAATAACAAGGAGATTCGTATAATAAAGACATTTTTATATGGATAAATAAAAACCAAGATATTTGTTATCTCAGCTTATTTTATGTTAAGCAAATATATTGTAGGGGTATGGTATTTACACTTTACGTTCATGTACCCGTGGGACTCAGACCTAGGTCTTCGGGTGTAGTGGGGGAGTCTGGATGGCAGGTGGCAGCACCTGCCTCTGGGTTCGTATCCATTACACCAGGGGGCCTACCACTCGTCCGCCACACGTCACGTGGCCGGTCTGAGTTTCGCGGGCTTTTCCCCTATATAAGGCTGGTTCTACCCCCATGTTCTTCAGTAGTGGTTTTACCCACTGCTCAACCAAGTCGTTACCCGAAAGGGTAACCGAATGCCCTAGTAGCATGTAGTCCTCTGAGGCTGTGATCGTATGTAACATAAGCTATGAAATAAAAGCTCGGTTGCCTACCCGGAAACTTTTTTCTCTCTTCGTTATGATTTAATCTAACTTAACGAGACAAACCATTACACTGGTGCCGTGACCAGTTGGTCTTCGGGTAAGCGCAGTCAGAAATGACTGAGCTGAGCCCAGTTAGGGGAAATGGCCCAAATCACGAGCTAAACTCCCCGATGGAGGATGGTGAAATCAAGTCACCACCCCAAGGAACAGAGTGGAGAAATCCACTGGAACACTACGCTGATGGGTTAGAGGATGTAAGAAAAAACTTACATGATGAACTGGATGAATTTGGGGACTCCTTATTCATGCCAGGTGGTACTTCGAAACCTGCACCTATGCATAAAAGTACTGCTCAATTTGGTAAACTGCCATTTGAGGTACCAAAACCTAGTGCAGGTATGTTTGAAACTCCATATAGTTCTCGAATTAAACATCAAAAATGTGGATTCGAAAAGAACAAAATGGACGAGCTTGAAGACATGAGAGCTGAATACGAGAAGATCCAAAAGGATCTTATTACACTGACCGGAACTCGAGACAAAATTCTGACTGAAAACAAACAGTTGATATCAGAACGTCTTGATTACGATCAAAGTTGTAGACGCCAACAACGATTGTTATTGGATCAAATGGAAAAGGAAAAACAAGATTTCCAACTCCAGCATGAACAGTATCGTGATGCACTATACACGACAGATCTGGAATACAGAGCCTCGTGTGATGAGTTGAATAGAACTAAACAGGAGTTAAATTCAACTCAATTGGCCTATGGCAAGTATCAAGAAGAGCTGATGAAAATTGAATCAGCCTTCAAGGATGCTCGGAAAATGTATCAAAAACAAACCAAAGAGCAGGAAAACCTCAAAGGTCAATGGATACGTGAATCCACAGATTTGGCTGCCAAACAGACAAAAATGATGGATGATTATTCCGAACTGGAAGCTAAAGCTATCCAGATGTCAAAGGATCTAGAAGATACTGGTCGTGCAGTAGGCACTCTTGAATCAGACTTCACTGTTTCAGGAATTGCCCTAAACACGACGGGTAACCAGATGAACTCTTTGAGGGGCGATGACGGGGTAACAGAGACAACTGTACCTCGTTACGAAGGAGTAAAGAGCCATCAGGTTAGATTCATGGATAATACCTCGAAACCTCTTGGTTTAGGTATGGGAAATAGTGGGGGTGACTCTGCGAGTGGAGCTAAACAAAACCACTCGGCAAGAACCTCCACCTTTGATGGCGGATGGCCACAACAGTCACCTTTAGGGGGACCAAATGGCCCGTATGCCCAGTTTGGATGGAAACAGTCCCAATCAGGAACAAATCCGTCCAATAGTACCACCCGGAACATGTCCGGAGGAACAACCGGACGAACATCCGGGAATTCCAGTACAGCTGGGGGGCAATCCGGATGTGATCAAGGATCCGGACCCTCAGGAGATGGTTCCAGAAGCAGACCCTCTGCCAGTGGGACTGGTTTCAATAATGGAAATCAGTCACATGGAACAGGAGGAAACACTAATTCCAATAGTGGTTCCTTTAGCTTTGGTGGAAACACACAATCCACCAATAATCCAGGGCCAACTCCTCAAACCGGCGGATACACCTTCTCGCAGGTGCCTCCATACGGAACAGGGGGATCAGGGGGTGGAGGAGGACCACCACCCGGAGGCCTTGGAGGTACTTATGGTACGAATCCTCCAAGGAAAAAGAGACTCAGTCGCCGAGTATCTCTTTCTCCAGGGTTACAAGGGCTGCATGACTCTAATGCAGCGATTGCTAACTTAGGTGTTGATTGTTACAATCAAGGTCTGGACGATACGGAGATCATAGAATGGAGTAGGGGTTTAACCCTTACTGGATCCACAAATCCGGCTCGTAGAGTAGCTAAGATACCTACCCCCTTTAATGCCAAGAATCCTTGGAAGGAGGAGTATCAAGGCTGCGCGGATGTCTTTAACTGCAATGGCTGGGGCAAAGCGGAAGCTCTCCCTTACCTAGTATGCTGGTTAAAGGAAGGCGACGGGAAAAGAGCCGTGGAACAATGGAGGGATTCCCAATTTGTAGGACTCTCGGCTCATATGAAATATGATGAACTCATAGAGATTGCTTCATATTTATATGGGAATATAGTTGGAGAAGATCCTTGGCTGACGTTCACTAAAAGAACGCAGAAACCTAAGGAATCTGCCAAAGTGTTCGGCTTAGAATGTCAACGACTGTTGCATAAAGCCAGACCTCAAAGGAGATTAGATGATGAATGCTTCCTAGATGAAATGTTTAAACAACTCATCGAAGGATTGCGGAATCAGGAACACAGGACAGTAGCCTGTGAAGCTTGGAAGAATGATACCTCTTTTTTTTTTTTTTTTAACAAATTTAAACTTTATTTGGTCTATTGGTACATACATCATGTAATCATAGGCATGCTTTATATTTGGTGTATGTATAAGAATTAAAATTTCTATATAAATTTGCCTAAGTACATACGTTGATATTTTACATGCTTACCTGTTTTATAAGGTAATTCATCTAATAATAACACGACCAAACAGTTAATGACCAGATCGTCATTTAAAAAAATGTTGTTATGATCTGACCATTTAAAATCATTACCGGTATTCATACAATTATATGATATAATAACAATAATTTTTGAACAATTTGGGGCACTTATACTCTACTTTAAATATAGAAAAATATTAAATACTCTCCCTCGTCTCATAAATGATTTTACAGCATGCGCATATAAACTCCCGTGAGAAGTAACATATGCAGGCTTTGACTAGGTCGACGTAGACTGTATACAGTAGTCTTAAGATAGACCATTACTATTTCTCCTTGAGGATTAGGTTTAACTCAGTCTTTTCTTGGTACAATATGAACAATATATACAATTCAATAATAGATAGCTTAAGCAAACTTGACAGGAACGACTTGGGTCATTACAAATAGTATAGATACAGTTAATCTAATTATTTTACAAACATTTTATATATTCGTAGATTCTATCATACATTTCTTTGATAAAGTTTTAAATTTATCTTTGTCCTTAATGTTCCTGATATCGGGCTCAAGATTATTCCATGTTTGGGCACATAAACATTCAGGAGATTTTGTGTAAGCTGTACAATTAATTTTCATATATTTTAATACAGGAGCATTTGAAAATCTAGTCATTCTAACAGTAGGTTAAATATACTCGTCCTTTGTGGATCTCTTAAAAGCTAACATTTTTATATGGTGTAGTCTTCTAGCTTCAAGTTTCGGGCTCCTAGTATCCCTGTGTACAAGATCTGTCGGGGTTAGTACATGTACATCTAGACAGGTTTTTAGGCATTTATTTTGCAATCTTTCCAATATTTGTAATAAATCAGCATTTGCTCCATTATATAAAATATCACAGTAGTCAATAATTGGTATTATATGCATATTGTACATTCTTAATCTAGCTGCAGTTGATAAATATTTTCTAGTTTTATACAAAATTACCGATCTGAATCGAACATTCTTGATAACATTTCTCACATGCATATTAAAATTCATTTCTTGGTCAAGGGTGACCCCTAAGTATTTGTATGATTGAACATTCATTAACGTTTTACCATTAAGTACAATCCTAGGTTTTTGTATTTTTTTCAATTTAATTGCTGAAGCAAAGGTCATTATTTTCGTCTTGGATTCATTCATAGTAAGTTTGTTGGCTGAAGACCAGATAGAGAAGGAATTAAGTGCAATGGTCAGTTGATTTGTTAAGGCGTCCAAGTTTTTTCCGGATACATAGAGTACAGAGTCATCTGCATATAGCAAGGTTTTATGTACATCATTGTCAGAAATGCAATCATTAATATACAATAGGAAGAACAAAGGACCCAATATTGAGCCTTGTGGTACGCCACATGTTAGGTTTGCTTTATCTGAACGTATATGATTTGCTATGGCACATTGCTGTCTCCTTGATAAATAATTTTCAATTAGAGTTAAATTTCTATTTCTGACTCCGTATTGTTCTAATTTCTTTAATAATATTAAATGATTTACAGAATCAAATGCTTTTTTTTATGTCAATAAAGGCTGCCATTGTTATATTGCCCTCATTTCTATTTCTTAATACATCGTCAACTAGTACTGAGATAGAGTCAAGTGTAGATTTACCTTTCTGATATCCTCCCTGATTTTTCGATAAAATATCATATCTTTCTAAATGGTCGCTTAGTTTGTTATGTATAAGTCTTTCTAGTATTTTTCCCGGTACCGGTAGAACACTTATCGGTCTAAGGTTAGAGACATTGGATGGGTCCCCTCCTTTGGGGAGAGGAGTAACCGTAGCTATTTTCCAACTATCAGGGATCTGGCCAGTAATGGTAATCAAGTTAATAATTTTAATAAATTTTTGAGGGAACTTTAACATAGTTTTTTTAAATATATCTGTAGATAAATAGTCAATAGCAGATGACTTCGATACATCTATGTCAGATAAGCATTTCATAATTTCATCATCTGTAAAAATCATTTCTGGCATATCCACCTCACATCTCGTGCCCTTAAAATTAAAAATAGTTTGATGTTGTTCTGCCAGTCTAGGACCAAAAAAATTATTTATATAAGTAGAGGTGTCATTAATTGAAATTACTTGGCCATTTTCATCAGTTAACATGATAGACTTGCTTTTAGCTTTATTAGAAGGTATAATATCTTTAATAGTACTCCAAAATTTCTTAGAATCTTTCTTGTATACTTCAGATAGGTTGGAATAATATGTTTCCTTGGCCAATTCAATGTCTCTATTAACCTGGTTTCGACTCTCTCTAGCTCTATGCCATGATATGATATCTAAGTTTTTCCTAGCTAACTTTAATAAAGCATTTTTGTCGTTGATCTTTTCAAGCAACTCATTAGACATCCATGGGCTAGGTTTGTCAATCACCTTAAAACTTTTTACCGGGCATTGTAAGTCTAACATTCTTTTTATCATATTTTCTAGTCATTCGGGTCATTTGATTCATTAAAATAATCCCAATTACAATTTTCTAAGTCTAGATAAAATTTTTCAATATTAAGTTTATTATATGATCTCCCAAGAAAAGTTCTAAAATTTTTCTTTATGTGTATTTGGGTTTTTAGGATATGTACCGGTAGGTGGTCAGATAGGTGTATATTCAATGCACCACTGGAGGTAATGGTATCACAGTTTGAGAAGATCAAGTCTATACAAGTATTGGTACCTGATGTGGTTGTGACCTCGTTGACCAGTTGTACTAAGTTAAAATGATCAAAGGTTTCTATAAGTAATTGTTTGTCAGGGGTATTGTTTAGTACATTTACATTGAAATCCCCTAAAATAAAAATACCATATCCATCCAAGTTATCTATTTGTAGTAGTAAAGCTCGCATTGTGTTACAGAATTCCATAAGGTTTCCCGAAGGTGGTCTATAGACATTACATACAATACATTTTTTATTTGCACCTTTGGCTGAAAGTAACCATTGAACTTCTATATTTTCATTAGACCTGTTTAAGGCCTTAAACCTATCTACTGAACATGATAGCCAAGGACTTCATCCTTACTCCTACTGTGGCGAGTTGACTATGCTCGAAGGGCCTTTTCTCTATTATGATTCTACGTTGTCTCAGCTGGGTGTTGTACCCTTGTCGTTTAGCCAGATAGTGCATCGCACGTAAATCATTGAATTCCTTTTGCTCCACTTCTCCAAGTTCATCCCCAATAGATACATACTTGTATAGAAGCTTGCCCTTTAAGTTCTTGAGGAGTCTCATCAGCTTCGGTTTGGTATATACGTTATTGAACACAATTTTAATCGGTCGATATAACTTCTTGTTTACTTCATGGGCGCCGCCATCTTGGTTTCGTAAGCCGGGTGTTCCTGCTTCCCCCGGGTCATCCTTGTCTCGAATTCTTGAAGGGATGTGGATTTGACCTCGGCGCTAATACAGAACTTGCTAAGTACGCAAGTAGTCCTACGTACTTGAAAGGTAGGAGGTGGTATGCAGTTGTATCTGTGAGTGGTAGATCCGCTGAGTTTCTTGTTGATATGGGTGCTAGCCACTCCTGTATTGCTAAGAGATTCTACGATCTTTTGCCTACGAATCATGAAACTTTCACAACGGAAGGAAATGCTCGTAGAGCCGACGTTAGCATAATACAAACGTTCAATTAGGAACATAACTATATAATATACCGGCAAATATTCATTAATTTTCATCAGGATTACCATGTACTCTGGTTAGTTGCACCCGGATTTTTTGAAGGATTTGTCCCATCAGGTTCTCCCCTTTGACATTTCCTGTCGTACATTGATTTGCTTGCCCGAAGTGCATTTTCACACCCCATATAGGGTTGAAGCTGGCCTCATACAGGTTTTTATTTCCAGTAGAGATTAGGTAGTCCCTCATAGATGGTATGGCAAATTTCTGCTCGTTGATCTTTTGCATGACCTTGGCAGCCATCTTGTTCCAGTCCGCTGTGGGTTTGATCTTCCTTGCTTCGTACATCACCTGTACCGGGTCTTCTAACTTCTTCAGGGATAGCGCTAGGTTGGTCTGACCACAAGCTTGGGCCTTAGACACTTGATAAGCCTGCTCAGAGCTATTGTATTCCACTCCTCTGTACGATACTTGGCAATGGAAAAGATTAGACAGTTTATGGTGGTGTGATTTGAACATTAAGCCATCAGGTGTTTCGGCTTCATTGGCTTTTTGCATGTTCAGGTCTTGGTATGGGAGCTGGTGAAGTTGACTATGCTCGAAGGGCCTTTTCTCTATTATGATTCTACGTTGTCTCAGCTGGGTGTTGTACCCTTGTCGTTTAGCCAGATAGTGCATCGCACGTAAATCATTGAATTCCTTTTGCTCCACTTCTCCAAGTTCATCCCCAATAGATACATACTTGTATAGAAGCTTGCCCTTTAAGTTCTTGAGGAGTCTCATCAGCTTCGGTTTGGTATATACGTTATTGAACACAATTTTAATCGGTCGATATAACTTCTTGTTTACTTCATGGGCGCCGCCATCTTGGTTTAGTAAGCCGGGTGTTCCTGCGCGACTACAACTTTGAACAGTTTCGATGCCAAAATCCGCGCGTACATCCCTGAATAGCTGGTTAATTTTTTCTAGTAGATTTTCGTTGTCGGATTCTTCTAAGCCTTTTACCACGACAATTTTCTTCTTAATATCTTCATCTATCTTCTCAAATTTCTGTGCATGTTTTAGTAGGAGTTCTGTTTGCGCTTGGATATTTTGTGTGTGTGCCGTCATGGCGTCACCTGTCTCTTTGACAGTGTTAGATACAGAATTTAATGTCCCTTCTGTGGAGGTTAGCCTAGTTGATAATCCGTCCAAAGTCGTGTTAATAGTGGTAGAGGTCTTGTTTAGGGTATCTATAGAGTCTTTGAACCTATCGAGGCTAGTTTTCATCTCAAGTTGAAGTTCCTCTACTGTTTTGACTCTCCTGTCAATGGAGTTGAAGGCGGCGATGACATCCTTCAAGGTGGCTTCAGGGGGAAGCATGTCGATGTCTTTTCCTCTCCTTCTAGTTTGAAGTTTGTCTTTAGCATTTGACATCTTGTATATATCTGCTAGGAACTTTTATGAAGTAGTATGTCAAATTTGACAGCGTTCCTATACGTAGATCCTTGAGAATTAGTAGAAATTCTACGGTCCAATTTCAAACCGCTCAACCCTGTGCCGCCATCTTGTCTATCTGACAGATTTATTCCAGTCCCTAGATCATTATGATCGTAAGGCCCGTATCTTTGCCGGGAAGGTACCTCAACGGATGTCAGCAATGATAATCCCGGAAGGAATACCCGAAACCGATTCATCCGAATCAGGGGAACCTGACGAAGATGAAAACGTTGGGGCCATTGGCCAAGGGAACCCCCGGTACAACCGGAACTGGGGAAAGAAGCCGGGTTATGTCAAGGAGAAAGCGATTACCTCCAAACCTCCTGTGACTCAACCCGATACCAAACCTTCTACCGGTCCGTCTTTATCAGAGGACCTGGTTAACAATTTGGTAAAGAAGATTACTGAAAATCTTAGAAGGCCTAAGCCTGATAGGAGCGTAGTGACATGCTTTCGATGTCAGGAAACTGGGCATTATGCTGCCGAGTGTGAGGCAGATAAGCCAGTTTACAGAAACACTCGTTACCGGAACAATCCGAGTAAGGAGGACTCAGTGAAGAAGAAAAACTGAGAGGGGGTGTCCATGAAGGCAACCGGATTACCCCCCGAATGAGTGATTGCCATGACTGCCAGCCTATTGCCGCTTGCGGTACTGGTGAGAATCCTCTAGCGATTTCGCCCAGCAGTGAAGCTAAGGAACCTGATCAGTTCCTTACTCATGAGGCTGGGGAGACTGATAGTACACCAGGTGTCAAGAACTGGCAGAAGAACACAGAGGGGAAACCCGATATCAGTCCAGAGGGAGCGGCCAATGAGTTGGCCAGGGTGGGGTGTGCCCAGCTTCCCCCGGGTCATCCTTGTCTCGAATTCTTGAAGGGATGTGGATTTGACCTCGGCGCTAATACAGAACTTGCTAAGTATGCAAGTAGTCCTACGTACTTGAAAGGTAGGAGGTGGTATGCAGTTGTATCTGTGAGTGGTAGATCCGCTGAGTTTCTTGTTGATATGGGTGCTAGCCACTCCTGTATTGCTAAGAGATTCTACGATCTTTTGCCTACGAATCATGAAACTTTCACAACGGAAGGAAATGCTCGTAGAGCCGACGTTAGCATAATACAAACGTTCGGTAGAACATGTATGAGGTTCAGTCTACAGGAAGATAAGGACTTCATCCTTACTCCTACTGTGGCGAACATCGCGGATGATGGTATACTCGGTCTGGATTTTGCTGCATTATATGGAGCAAGGTTAGATTCCCAGAGGGGAATATTGGAAGTGAGAGACCCGTATCATCTCGAAGTACAATGTGTACTTAGGCAAGTAAGCAGTGTAGCCAGTGTAGCCCAGACTGTTAAGATACCACCAGGCACAGCCTGTGATGTCTTATGTCGAGCGGACAGACAGTTTTCAGGAAAAACTGGAGTTGTAGAGCCAGACATGGCAACGTTGTCAAGTATTGGATTGGAATCCGCCGACGTTCTAGTAGCTAACGCTGCTTGGAAAGTGGTTCCTATATCCAATACCGGTAATAAGACTGTCTACGTACAGAAGGATACGATCCTCGGGTCGGTTGTCCTCTCTGAATTGGTAGAAGACTGTAAACATGTTTCGGCACCCGGAGTCCCTTCCTCACCCGAAAGGAGTCCGGAACTAGATACTCTAGTAGCCGAAAGCCATGTAGAAAATGATGAACAACGTGAAGCTCTAACTGACTTGTTATACAAGTATCGTAAAGCTTTTGCAGCACCAAGTGAAAAATTTGGGCGTACCGATAAGGTACTGCATACGATTGACACTGGTGAGAATGAACCTTTTAAGATTCCTTATAGAAGACTCCCACTAGCCAAAAAAAGGGTATCTGAGGAGGAGATAGCTAAAATGCTTGAACAGGATGTAATAATTCCATCAACCAGTCCTTGGTCTAGCCCCGTGTGCATGGTGACTAAGAAAGATGGTACCATCCGTTTTTGCATAGATTACCGGAAATTGAATGGTATGACCAAGAAGAATTCATATCCCTTACCACGGATTGACGAGACTATAGACTGCCTTGGAGGTAAGCAATGGTATTGCTCTCTAGACTTACAATCCGGGTACTGGCAAGTGGGTATGCATCCGAAAGACATGGAGAAGACGGCCTTTTCCAGTCATGTTGGGTTATTCCAATATAATGTGATGCCGTTTGGATTGTGCAATGCACCGGCGACATTTGAAGCCATGATGGAAACTTTATTAATTGATCTATTATGGACGAAATGTCTCGTCTATCTAGATGATGTGATTGTCTTTGGGAAGACATACGAGGAATGCTTGGAAAATTTAGGTATGGTTCTGGAAAGGATCATAACTAATGGTTTGAAGCTGAAGCCCAAGAAATGCGATCTTTTTAAAAGATCTATTAATTACTTGGGGCGAATAATCTCAAATGAAGGGATTAAAGCCGATCCGGAGAAACTGGATGCCGTGTCAAATTGGCAAGCACCCACGAATGCGAAAGAAGTTAGATCCTTCCTCGGATTCTGTTCCTATTACTGGGACTTTATCCCAGGATATTCAAGGGTTGCCTTTCCTATCCAGAGTTTGTCCCACTGGACACCCGGAGTGAGAAAGGAACGATTCCCTTGGGGATCCGAGCAAGACAAGGCCTTTATGAAAATAAAGGATCTGTTTGTAAGTACACCTGTGTTGAGGTACCCTACGGAGAATGATCATTTCATTCTAGATACTGATGCTAGTAATGAAAGCATAGGAGCTGCCCTTTCTCAGGTCCAGGATGGGGTTGAAGTTCCTATAGCTTTCGCTAGTAACACGTTGAGTAAATCTCAAAGAAACTATTGTAGAACTAAACGTTGTTGGCTGTGGTGGTCTATACGAAGAACTTCAGGCACTTTTTGTGGGGGAGTGATTTCACTCTACAGACTGATCACTCTTCCCTCAGATAGTTATTGAACTTCAAAGATGCAGAGGGGATGATAGGTCGCTGGTTGGCGCACCTATCTGAATTTGGTCTAAATCACAGCCAGATTGAACACCGAGCTGGGGCAAAGCATTTGAATGCAGATGCTTTGTCTAGAATCCCAGTGAGGAAATGTGCAAATGCTGAGTGCACTGATTGTGGAGCACACGATGCTGTGTTGGCAGGGGTTCGAGTTCCTTTCGAAACCCATCCGGAACATGTCTTGAATTGGTCCTTGGAGACCATCCAACAGTTCCAGGAGTCTGATGCAGTCACATCACGTTTGATTAAGTTCCTTAATCAGGGTATCTGTCCTCCAAGACCCGAAGTGTCATTGGAGAACAGAGAGATGAGACGATTCTTAGCTCAATGGGCCGAGCTGGAAGTCCGGGATGGTATTCTGTTTCGATGGAAGAACCATTCTAATAGGAAGAAAACCTTGCAAGTTGTCCTACCTAGTGCTATGCGACGAGATATTATGTATTTCTGTCATGGGCATAGAACTAGTGGACACTTTGGAAAGAAACAGTCTCTAGAACGTCTAACCAGATGATACTATTGGCCCGGCATGAGTACAGATCTCACCCGATGGGTAGAGACCTGTCCCGAGTGCTGTAAGAACAAACCAGGACCCGGGTTAGGCAAACTGCCATTATCCCAGGAATTGTTTGGTGTAAGGTTTGCTAGAATAGCTGTTGACATTATTAGTGGGATTCCCCCCACTCCTAGTGGCAACACGTGTATGATGGTCGTGTCTGATTATTATACCAAGTACACCCGAGTGTTTCCTTTACCGGATCATAAGGCTGTTACTTGTGCTATGGCCTTTGTAAAAGGGTGGGTGTTGCACCTAGGTGTCCCACTCATGTTACACAGTGACCAGGGCAGAGAATTTGAGTCTAGTCTGTGGCAGGAGATGTGTAATTGTCTGGCAATCTGCAAGACAAGAACTAATCCCTATAGGCCACAGAGTGATGGACAGGTAGAGAGATTCAATAGGACTTTGATCCAAGTATTGAAGTCTCTAGTAAATGAACAGATGGATGATTGGGATGAACAATGTGAATTCGTGGTACATGCTTATAATGGCACTGTACACTCGAGCACAAACTGTTCTCCTAATCTCCTCGTTTTTGGAGAGGATTTAATTATGCCAGCAGATTTAGTGTTTGGCGTAATAAGAATGAATCCGGAAACCCCTTGCCAGGTGATGTTTCTAGAATCCCTACGGGATAATTTCAAACAAGCCTATGAGAGGGTTAGAGACGAGTTGCAGAAAACTGCGCATTGGCAGAAAGTTGGCTATGACACAGGTCTAAAAGCTAGATTTTTTAATCTAGGGGATAGAGTACTGCGTCTACACCAACCTCTGGCCAACCTGAAATTAGTCAGCAATTGGGATGGACCTTTCACTATAACTCAGGTTATTAGTGATTGCACAGTGATTATTAAATCACAGCTTGGTAAATGTTACAAGTCAAATGTAGCGAGACTACGCCCATGGAGGGGGAGGGATACCTCCACTGAAATGTACGGCGATGGTCTATTGGAAGTAATGGAACAGAGTCGTGTTAAGCAACTCGAAGTGGTACCGACCCGAAAGCGAGGACCCGGGCGGCCACGGAAGATTGCAGACCCGAAGAGGGTGGTGCCCCCTGTTGTAACATCCGGAAAACAGGGGAAGATACAAAACGTCTCGGCAGGCGCAGGTAAAAATAAGAGGAAAGGTCCTTCTAAGGCTAAGAAGACCTTGGAAAAGGCTCTTATGGATACCAGGTCAATAAAAGAGGCCTCAAAACCTCTTAGACGCAGTCCAAGGTTGCTAAAGACTGCCATAACCTAGTGTGTTGTCCTGTACTGTGTACTGTTATATGTTGTAACCTAGTTCAATGTATATTTGAGCCGGTCATGAGTTTCTGGAAAAGGTCCTATGACAATGTACCCATGGTTTTGGACGGATAATCCGGTGGATATGCCTATGCTATCCATAAACTCCATAATACCTAGCGAGTTGTCATGGTTGAACCCTGAGTACGGACAGACGACCGATCGCGTATTGTATTGTTTTTATGTAAGGGCGCGTGACCTAATTAAGGGCACGCGGGAAAGTTGTTGACCCATTTTTGAATGGTCACGTGAGGCGCCGGTTTGATCATGCGCAGCGATTCAAGTTCGAGTATCCCGCCATATTGTCTTATTCCTGCGAAGGAAGAAGACATGGCCGAGGGTGGTCTTACTCTTGTTGGAGTTTGATAGCCCGTGACAGCCGTGTTTCGAGGTGTGCCCTCGTTAAAAGGCACCCGCCTCTCACTGGGTAAGTCCTTACTGCTTATCCGGTGGATTGGAATATTTAAATCCCCGAACAGCCACTTCTGTCGATGGCAGAAGAGGCCGTCCGCCTTGGCGGTGGTGCCGGTGCTAGCACCCCGCCGGAGTATGGAAGTGGTTCTCCCAAGAGTCCCACTTATACATACGACGATCAGCAATACGATGCTGATTGCGAACAGATGGATCAACAAATGAATGTTGATCAGTACTTCTCTGGAGTAGACGATAGCGACGTAGAATCGTTCTATGACGCGTCCAACAACTCCAGACAAGTTAGTCCTGAACGCCAAGGTGTTCAACAACTAATTGATGTAGGTGAGCCTTATGTAGCCCCTCCATCCGAAGGTTTGAGTGGAGAGCCGGCAGGAGTCCAGTCTCATGACAGGGCTCTGAGCCACCTCCCCCTCAATTGCCGCCTCATCTGGGTGGGAGTACCTCGTCCGGTACTTTGGGACCTGCTTCTCCGGTTGACAGGCCAATGTACCTAGAGCTGCCCCTACCAGACAGTCCCGAATGGCATGATGTAGCCGGTCCCTATGACGGACGGATGTTAGCTATTTCTGAGGAAATGCTGATACCCACCTGTTATGGGACGCCCAGAGAGGTTGACGAGCGTGTCGTCAACGCAATCTGGGAATGTGCTCATCCGCAATGGGCTAATACCTTTCCGGAAGCCTGGCTGATGGATTACCATCAGATGGCCAAAGGACTGGTAGTCCACTTATGGTTTCGTAAAGCCGTCTGGGACGCAGAAATGGCTTTCCGAAGGAATACCTCCTATAGGCCTTCCTACGTGTCTGACAAAACGGGTTACACCGGTGTCAAGGCAGATACATAGATAGAGACCAGATCCTAATGTTAGGTACAGCGGATGAGTATGAAGCAGCAGGTAACGCTGTTGTGGATTACTGTCCAGGGGTCCCCATTACGTCTCAAACCATTGAGGCGGAGGAGGCCCGTATTGGTGTGTCTCCACTAGACAGACTCGGGGTGATTCAGGTCCTCGTAGTACGTCTATTGGAGAGGCAGTATGCACTGGCGCATTCGGAGCTAGTACCCGGACCCGCACCCGTGCAGGTAACAGCCAAGATGGCCGATCGGATGGACCGTCTCATGTCTCCTGCTGTAACTGCTACCTTGGGAGACGCAGCAGTAGTACCTGAGAAGGTTCCATCTGGTGCAGATGATTCCCCTACAACTGCTCAGTCTACTGCTACGAAGACTGAGGTGGTAGGGAAAGCAGCTGGTGGAAAGGGTAAGGGAACCCCCACCAAAGGTAAGGGTAAAGGGAAACGGTCAGGAACCGAACCCTCTACCAGCACGAGTGTGGCCGACAGTACCCGAACCCGTCGGTGTCCCCACGCTCGGCCAATAAGAAGGGAGCTAAGGCTTCGGATGTCTCCGGCAACGAGACGGATGCATCCGGGCCCGGCACTTCTACTAACGGCAGATCCCGCAGGCGGAATAAGAAGAAGGTTAACCAACGCAAACCTGAACCTATCGAGGTAGACGTTCAAGCTGAAACTCCAGAAGCTGAACCGGCTGTCCCAACCGTAAAAGTTGAGCTCGGTGTGCCAATCGTCAAGCTACACGACGTAATGGCCAATTTGAGTGGAGACGCTCAAGATGCCGCAGCCCAGGTTCTCGCGGGTCAACAACCCGTTGTGCAACCTGTGGATGTACCATCCGACCTGGAGGGAGAGGAGCCGGTTGACCCAGTTGTGGATGCCACTCCGACTGACGAGCAAGAGGCTGCTATCTGGGCAAACGCCAATAGCAACTTTGCTGACTTCATTCCTCTACTCAGGGGACACCTGAAGGGGAGTAAATCCGTATGGAGACTGCCCCCTCGGATCACCTGTGAGAGGCGTGAAGACATGGAGGAGTGGCTTCGCAAGAAGCTCTCCAATAGAAAACCGGCTAACATGTACTGGATCTATTGGGAATTCATTAAGAATTCACCCAATGGTCTGTACAACTACGACCAGAAGGGCAAGCTAAAGTTTGCTCTGGATGAGTACTACGGGGAGGATCATAAGGATTGTCCCTTTCAACGTTGTACTCAAAGTGAAGGTGAGGTTGAATTCTTCCTTGAGAAAGACGAGTTCCTTCGTCATCTCGTGGAGGTTCACATGCACCAGAGGCCGGAATATGTCTGCGACAGGGAGGTTGGCAAGAAATGTGCTAAATGCACAGGATGTGTCACCCCCCGACGCAGAGACATGGTCCGGCACTATGTGACTTCGCATGGGGAGGGCCTGGAGGCAGCCATAGATAGAGTGATGAAAATTCACTCTGAACTCTATGGTAACCTTAAGGGCCTCAATGCCGAGAAGCTGGCTTTCCTCACACCGAGTACGAAGCAGTTTGCGCCTACGGTTCCCGGTACTAACCAGAAACTAAAGGCTCGGTTTGCCCAGACTCCCGGGTCCGGCAAACTAGAGTATGCTCAGGAGGAGTACGATCTGTTGAAAGAATAGAGGAGCAACAAGGCCCGCCGCCGGGGTGGGGCGTATGTAACTCCGTCAGGGACCCTCCGCGGCATATAGGAAGAGACATGCGTCCGAATCTCCAAGCCGAGCCAGATCACCACTGGAGGCGCTGGAGAGACAGACGAATGGGGGAAGGAAGAAGCCACATCTTCCGTCTCCTACTGGAACTCCTTCCCATTATGGATGAGCACCAACCCCACAAGGTGCACAGAACCCGACATTCTTTGGTGTCAGTGGACCGGGTGGTCAGTCCTCCCGGAAACACGCGCCTTTGAATGTCAAAGTACCCTGCTATGGGCCCACCCGGACCAGAGATGCAAATCTTTGATCAGTACGGGAGGGTCAAGCAGGAACTGCCGACAGTAGGAGGTCAAGCTCCACGACCAACAATGAGTGCTGTGGTGAGACAACGTCCACCCGCGTCATTGTTGACTGTCACAGACCTTAGAAGGGAATTGTCGCGGTTGCCCCTGGCTCAGGGACTACCAAATCAAGGCCCTCCTACGACCACCGCTAGTGTGGCAACTACTGCGATTGCTTCTTCGCATACGCGTGTAGCTGTCACTGCGAGTGGGTCTGGAGCACAGCCGAAGCCTCAGGATCAGGTACCCTCACCTGGTGCTGTGGTTCATCGGCCTAAGGTGATCCAGACAGTGGAGACCTTCTTCAAGAAGGAGGACAAATTGTCTTGCAATATTCAGAGCAAGCAATTTGAGACGTTACAGCACCATCTGGAAAACCTCCATCTGGATATGTACCGTCGGACCGTGTCGAGCACTCTCCAGTGCATAGACGCGATCCAGAAGTCAGAGATCAACCGGATCTCTACTCAGATAAAGGCGGATGTTGCCAAGGATAAGCAGGAGGCTGCTAATCTGCGGCAGGAAGCCTTATCCGAGAAGGAAACAGCTTCTCAGATGCTCGACCTAGAACGAGCAACGAACATGAAGAACCAGCAAAAGTTCTTCAAGGTTTTTGGAGTTATCATGGATAACTGGGACGGCACACCTGGGCATGCTTTGAACACCTGCTGTCCCCGCATTGGCACCTACGGATGGAGCTGGTGTGGACTCTCCTGTTCAGCCACAGGCTCAACAACCGGGTCCAAACCAGCCACCCAAGGAGAACATGGAACAGTGAAAACTGTTGTATGAAGATTGGACATAATTGTGTGTCCCGAGGTGCTATTACCTATGTATTGTTGGATAGGAAACCATTTTTTATCCAACCCGTATTGATTCGGGTACCAAACTGTACCCTAATCCGGAAACTGAAAACAGAAGGAGAAAAACAAGTCACTCTGGAGGAGGAGTACGAATGCTGCAAACATCATAATTGTACCGTGCTATAACATAATGACTGTGCCTATTATGAAATCATGGACATTTTTACACTAATATGGACTCCTAAACTACAAACCGGATTTACTACTACACCACTACTATTTGTGAGCTAGCACTACAGGCATCAGGGTTTAGCTACGCCCATAAAGTCCATCAACAGTCTACAACTGGATCTACTATTACCTCCAGTTAGCTAGCACTACAGGCATCAGGGTTTAGCTACGCCCATAAAGTCCATCAATAATCTACAAATGGATCTACTATTATTTCCAGTTAGCTAGCACTACAGGCATCAGGGTTTAGCTACACCCACCAACAAATTCTTCTATAGCACTTCAGGCATCAGGGTTCAGCTCGCCCATACCAAGACATCAGCAGCATCCGACTCCTGTTACATCCTCCAACCATAAACAAGTAACTTTGTTGATAATATTATATTGTATGTGGAATTGTATTTATAACTTTAAAATATCTTTTGTAAAGATATATTATTATATAAAGGTACTTACCTATAAATATACTGGATCTGCGTATCCTAAAGGTTATTTAAGGTAATCCTAGACCTATAATTGTCTATATAGGTCATTCCTGGTCTCAATATATTAAGAGACTATACTTCTTCTGTAATTTGTAAATATAAAACACTAAGGTATAAATTGAGCTGCGTCTCAAAAGTATAATCCTTTATATTTATAAAATAGAGAAGGTCCAAGGGATCTCTCAAAAATCAATATTATATTAATCAGGTTCAATACTTTATTGTGTTCATATAGTATCAGATTGATTGTTCATATCTGATCGTTAATATTCAATTCACTTTATAAGTGGACAGAGTTGTTAATTTAAAAAGTCGAAAATTTTCTTCCGGGTTTAATAACTGTAATACGATCATTAATTACAACCACCGGTCCTTTTCAGGACCCTACTGTTGTCAAACGTTAATATAAATCTGTGATATTTATATATTTATCATTTGTGGTTGTTATAGCTACTGGTGGAAATGAAATGAACGATACTCGATGCTATTATTGTATAATTTTTCAGAAATAGGATAGTCTCATACTATAGCCTATTTCACATCGAGCAAGTGTAATTAATACCCCTTTTTAGTATTGTAAACAATCACTTACTAGGTTATTAATACACTGCGGTTTAATTACCCCCAAGGTATTGTCTAAGGGGGGCAGTGTAGGGGTATGGTATTTACACTTTACGTTCATGTACCCGTGGGACTCAGACCTAGGTCTTCGGGTGTAGTGGGGGAGTCCGGATGGCAGGTGGCAGCACCTGCCTCTGGGTTCGTATCCATTACACCAGGGGGCCTACCACTCGTCCGCCACACATCACGTGGCCGGTCTGAGTTTCACGGGCTTTTCCCTATATAAGGCTGGTTCTACCCCCATGTTCTTCAGTAGTGGTTTTACCCACTGCTCAACCAAGTCGTTACCCGAAAGGGTAACCGAATGCCCTAGTAGCATGTAGTCCTTTGAGGCTGTGATCGTATGTAACATAAGCTATGAAATAAAAGCTCGGTTGCCTACCCGGAAACTTTTCTCTCTCTTCGTTATGATTTAATCTAACTTAACGAGACGAACCATTACAATATCTTTTTTGAAATTTATTTTATTTTTTCTTTTATTTCTGCTCATTCTGTTAACCTTTCTTTTTTTGTTTACTTGTGAAATAACTTTATTGTCTAAATCCGATTTTTTTTTGTTTACTTGTGAAATAACTTTATTGCCTAAATCCAATAAAGTTTCTTGAGCTTCTCTTTTTAAAGCTCGTTTAAAGTTTTCACCTTTCATTACATTTTTTGCTACTTTAATTCCACCTGTTAAGGCTCTTTTCCCTATTCCTTTTGCAGCTGATGTCACAACAGGTTTAATTAAAGGAATTACTGTTTTAAATAATCCTTTCAAGATACCTCCTAGACCGTAACCTTTTTGATTCCTGCTTCCTATGAAAGGAGTTAAAGAAAAATATCCTTTCCCATACTGTGCATTATAAGGATAAGATCGCTTAGTTAAAAAATGTTTATAGTAAATATCTTCTGGTGATTCTTTAGAATACATTTTAATGTTTTTTTATTTTATTTTTTTAATTTATCTCAAAACAATTTATCTCTACCAATCAGATGTCCATTCTTTAGAAGAAAACTTTGTTTTTTTTTTAAAATTTTTTCTTCCATATCGAGTAGAATAAGGTGATATTATTTCTGATAAAGACTTTTTTGTTTTTATTTTCCCAAAGACATCTTCTTGACTGCTAGGGTAAGCTATTTTTAAGTCTTTCATTTTCCTAGGTTGCTTGTCTTCGGAAAATGTATTTTTTTCTACATATGGGAGAGGAAGGATATTTTTTATTGGAGTTTTTGCTATCCCTCCGCTAGCCTCTCCTATTTTATCTTCTTCATTAGAAGATAGTCTGTATCGTTTTTTATTATCTTCACTCTCTTCTGTAGTTGTTTTTTTTTAAAGTGGCTTTTCTTTTTCTTGAAGAAGAATTTTTTTGAAAATGCTCTCTTCAGAAAACTCATCATCTGTAGCGTCTGTAGAATAATTGCTTTCATTTCTTTGTTTTTCTTCCATGTTTTGACTTTCTAAAGGATATTTTTTTAAAATATAGGGACGATTATTTTTTCTAGCTTTTTTCGGCTTGTTTAAAAACCACGATTTAGGAACGAGATTAGATATATTCACCCAAAGTTCTTCTGTTCCTATAGGTTCTGTTTTTATGCTTGCATTTGAAAAGAACTTCATAATGCTTATCACATTAGAATTTTTTATAATTTTACCTCTTATTATGATTTCTCCATATTCATTCCATAAATAGTTCAGTTCTATCATTTTTTTTGAGAATTTCTTTAATATAAGGAATTTGTGCTTGTCTTATGTTGGATAAGATCTCAATGATTGATATACCTGGTTTTATTTTTTCTTTTTTTCTGTAGGAGAAGAATACATAAAAGCTGAGTCTTTAGCTATATTTTCATTTGTGCTTAATATCTTATACGGTTTTACATTATACATTCTTTGAGCTAACAATTCTTGCTGCCTTTCTAGAACAGGATCTTCTTCTTTTATCATGTTTATTTCGTCAGAATTATTTTTTGCTGATAATAATTTTTTGTAAGTTGCTAAAGGTATAACTATACTTTTTTTGAAACTAGCCATGACATTATTTTTTTGCGCCTGCCAATCCTCCTATTAAGGATACTGCTAAAGGGAGGAGAAGGGAGAGAAATCCACCTTTTTGTTTTAAAACTGCTTTCCTTTTATTATTATTCACACGTCTATTAATAAGATATCTCAAAGTATTCTTGTATTTTTTTAACTTTGAATAAGAAGTAGAATTTAATTTAATGTTTCCTGTAAGAACATTAAATATGCATTGACATATAGCATCTAAATCTTCTTTTTCTGCGTATTCTATTAACAAATCTCTTTTTCTTTTTTTTGTGTTTCCTAACATAGTTAAGAAAGTTAATCCTTTAACTGATCTGATGTTTACTGCTTTTTTCTTAATTTTTATTTTTATTTTTTTACAGCTAATTTTCTTTTTTCTTTTAGCTACAGCTGATTTTCTTTTTTTTATCTTTTTTTTACCTTTTCTCTTAGAGACAGATATTTTTTTCTTTAAAGGTGACAATTTTAATGAATATGCAGTTACACAAAAGAAAAAAACGTTATTTTTTCTTATTTTTTATTCTATCTCACCAACTTTAATTTGACTGATAAATATATATATATATTGTGGCGTAGACCGAGGGGTCGGCGGTGGTGACGGAGCTGTCCTGTTGCGGAGGCAGAGGAACCGCCGGCTCTGGAGTCACGTCAAACGTTCTGTTATTACCATATATGTATTTAGGTGTAGACCGAGGGGTCGGGGGCGATGCCGAAACCGTCCTGGTGCGGGGCGGAGGAGCCACCGACCTCGGAGTCACACCAAAACGTTCTATTTACCTTGCGTTCGGAGGAGGGTTCCTCTGACGCTGGGTCTCTGTCGGAGACACCAGCGTTGGAGAAACGGGAGGCGTATAAATAGGAGGGGATCGACACCATCAGTTCAGTCTGGACTTACGGGTGCTGGTGTCTACATCTTCGGGCTTCCCCTCCTTAGGCTAGGATTTACACAAAGATACTTAGCTGGTGTGGCAGAGGATGCCAGGAAATAAAGTGTCATTAATTAAAGAAGCCGAGTTGTGTGATACTTCTGCATTGCAACAGTGGACTCCGATAAAAACGCTACAATATATATATGATTTATTTTTTTGAAATTCTATGTTTTACTAGGTATATATACCTCTTGTCCTACGTCAAATATGTTGCTTCTAAATCAGTATTCTTGTGGAATTTTTTTATGACTATCTATTAAAAGATAGGAATGTGGTTTCCTTGTTGCTTCATTAAAAATATTAACAAAAGTAACTAAATAAGTTGCATTTCTGTTTACTGTTTGTCTTTCTTTTCCTTCAGAATAATAATTTTGTGAAATATATATTACATTAATTGATTCATTATGACATGTTTGAGTAAAAAGTTTTGATATTTCAGCATTATTTTCACATTCTTTCATAAGATCATCTAATATAACAAGTCCATTGAGGTCAGGTTTAATATATTTATCAAAAGAAGAAGGAATACCATTTAAAAATATTATACTTTTTCCCTCCATATAGTCTTTTTTCGCAGGAGGGGTTTGACCATAACACCATATAATATAGTCTATTTCTTTTTCCATTATTCGCTCATTATTTTTTAATAAATCATACACAAAAGTAGTTTTTCCACTGTTACTTGGTCCTGCTATTATCATAGAAAAGGGAATTCTAATACATGCATTAAAGGTAGAGAATTCTAAGTCTTCCATTTTTTATTTTCCTTTTATTTTATTCAATTCGTCTTTGTTAAAACTACCACTTAGTATTTCATTGTTTTTGTCTATTAACACATAAGTAGCAGGCCATGTTCTAAGAACATAGGCTACTTGAAATATTTCTTCTCTCCAATGAGAAGTATACCCTCTTCTGAAAGCAGTTTTATATTTACTTATTCATACTTTATCTCCTACTTTAAAAGGTAGTTTAATTCTTTTGCTGTACAAATATTTTCCGTATTGCTTTAACCATATTTTTCTTTTCATTTGATTTGGTTACTTCAGAAGGACTTATTTCTAATGTTCTATGTTTACTATGATTATAACTTTTAACTAAATCCTGTAGAACATCTATATATCTCACTCTTTTTGACAGAAAGATATCTGTATATTTTATCTTGTATGGTACGATTAAATCTTTCTACTATAGTATCTTGAGAAGTACTAAAAAATTTTATTTTATTTTCTTTTAAAAATTTTTGAAAAACTCCTTTAAATTCACTTCCTTCATCTAATTGTATTAAATTAGGCTTAACATTACTTTTCAACAAAATTCCTTTGAAGCCCTCTAGAGTCACATGTGCAGTTTTGTTCAGTAAAGGTTCTATGAAAGCATAACATGAAAAACAATCAATACAATCTAATAAATATTTTATTCCATTGTTTTGATCTTTAAGGTTAAAAATACTTATTAAATCAATTTGCCATTGATCGTTTATACCTTTCACTATTGTTTTTCTTCGAAGAAATTTATAAGTTATTTTTCTATGTGAAGTATACGTTCTAGTATTACGAAGAAAATTTAAGACATCCTTTTTCGTAATATTTTCATTTATTTTTTTAGCTGCTTTATATAATTTCTTTACAGAAGAAAAAGATGAAGGATGAGAAGGAGTGAAATATATTTTTTTTAATATATTTTCTTTATCCATTTTTGATATAGTTTTGCCTGTGTAGGGGTATGGTATTTACACTCTTACGTTCATGTACCCGTGGGACTCAGACCTAGGTCTTCAGGTGTAGTGGGGGAATCCGGATGGCAGGTGGCAGCACCTGCCTCTGGGTTCGTATCCATTACACCAGGGGGCCTATCACTCGTCGGCCACACGTCACGTGGCCGGTCTGAGTTTCGCGGGCTTTTCCCCTATATAAGGCTGGTTCTACCCCCATGTTCTCCAGTAGTGGTTTTGCCCACTGCTCAACCAGGTCGTTACCCGAAAGGGTAACCGAATGCCCTAGTAGCATGTAGTCCTCTGAGGCCGTGATCGTATGCAACATAAGCTATGAAGCTATTTTTATTTTTTTTAATAAATGAGATCTTTTACAACAGCTTTGTGCAAGTTCCTCCATTGAGGTGTACGTTCTAAAAATGCATAAAATCTCAGAATGAGGTATATTATCACAGATTTTTATCCATTTTTACACGTGAAAAAAGTTATTATATGTATTGTAAGTTTTCGGATTTCCGTGAAAGAATAAAACAAAAAAAAATTTTGCCTTACAAGGTAAAAATTATTCTATAGCTTTGATATTAGTATATATAGGAATAAACCCATCAGGTATTCTCATTTTATTCATGTTTATTCCTATATTTCTTTGCAAAGATCTTTTTATGTTTCCAGTTTTCTTCAGCACAGTTTTACACTTAGTAGAAGAAACAGTTTTCTGCTTTTTTCCTTTCTTAACTTCTTTTTCTTCCTTTTCACTTTCTTCGTCTTCTGTTAAGCTTGTCCCTGCTTTTCTTTTATTTCTTTTTTTGCTTTGAATTTCAGTTTCATCTTCGACTAAAGGAGAGGCTGTTAGATTGTCTTTTCCTTCTGATTCTTCAGAGCCTGAGTCTTCTGAATCGCTATTTTTTTCATTGATTATTAGTTTTAATTTATTTTGAGCAGACTTAGCTTTATTCTTGATTTTTTCTTTTATATATTGTGTGTGGCATGAATTACATCTTAAATGATTTTCATCAGCAGAAAAATAATGGAGAGAATCAAAAGGTTTATGGCACCTTACACATTCTTGAACCATAGTCTTTTGACATTTTTCACAATATTTTTTATCTTGAACTATCTTCCCTTTTCTTCCACAATATTCACACTTTACAGGCATTTTAATGTATATTTTTATGTATTTTATACAAAAATACTTCGACACTTGATATGTTTTAACCTTCCTTGCTGCAGCTCTTATCTCACTGAGGTTTTCAGTCACTGTCATTGTCAGTAGAGGCTAAATTACCGTCACTGCTGCTGTCGCTATATGACTTGGATTTTTCTTTCTTTTTTTTAGTATTCTTAGTCTTTCCAGACTTTTCTTCTTCACTCATTTTTTTTTTATTTTATCTATTTTTTATCTATTTTATTCCTTAGTTCAAAAAGTAAACCAAATTCTTCTTTAAGAAGAGAAATACTTTTATCTTTTACCATATCGTGAAAATGTAAATATATTTTTCCTTTGAACTTATTTATGTCAATTCTTTTCCTTTTACCAAAAGCTAAAGTAGGATATTTAGGTGATTTACTCATTTTGACTGTTTTATGATTCTTTGTTGTTCTTTCTTTGTCTTTATCTCACAAACTTTTCTTCTTTTTGAATAAATATCTTTGAAAGGAATTTCTTTAATTTTCCTTTTCAAAGGAGGGATCTTATAATGACCATATGCATAGGATTTTATACCTCCTCTTTCCAAATATCTTTTATCTTCAAAAGGAGAAAGAGATATCTTTTTTTGAGATATAGTATATACTTTATGTTTTATGCTTCTTATATTATCGAATTCTGCTTCTTTTATTTTATTTTGGACTAAGGTAAGCTTAAAGTCATCATGTCCTATAGTTTCGATGCTACTTTTTTTGATACCCTTTATTTTTTTTCTCTTCTTCCCCTTTTTCAAATAAAATTGAATACATTTTTGGTCTAAGAGCAATAAATACTTTTATTTTTTTCCCTCCTGCTTCGTCTTTAAATTTACCTAAGACCTTTTTGTTTGTCTCATCATATAAAGAATGATTTTCAGGTGAATTAGAAAAATCAAAAAAATTATTTAGGTCTTTTATTTTTTCAAGATAATTTCTATCTTTTATATAGTAGACAAAAGAATCTGTGTCTGTATATAATAGCTGAATATGTACGTCTTTGAATTTAGGCAACATGATATTATAATGGAAATTAAACATCCATAGTTTAGATAACTCTAAAACAGAAAACCCAATATAGATCGGTTTGTCTAGTAAAAGTTTTTCTTTACTGCTTTGTATTCCTACAAAATTCTTTTGAAATATATGAAGAGATTTGAAAGTAGGTTTTTTTTTTATAAGATTTTCACTTTCTTTAATGTTTGAAGTCAATTTCATGTTAGTTCTTTTTTTAACATTTTCAATTGTTTTACCAAATGCTGCATTATTTAATAATTTGAAGAATTCTTTTTCAAAAGAAGAGGTAGCCAAAGTTTGTTCTTTATTGTTGAATAAAATGTAAGATTTCATCCAGTCTTTTTGATGAAAGCTTAAAACTCGATGAATTTTACTTATCTTTAAGCCTAATTTAATGTATAATTTTAAATTACGATAATGCACTATATAATTTTTTTGTTCTTTAAATTACATATTAGCTTTTTTCCTCCCTTTTTATAAGACATTTCAGTTTTTTTTAATATTTCTTTCGCATATGGGGATAATTCTTGTTCTTCTATTTCTATTTTTTATGGAGCTAGAGGAAAATTGTTATGCATGTCATGAAGACAGTCAGGGTAAGTTAAACTAACCTCCAGTATGTAACCAGTTTCATTTTTATCTGAAATCATTTCTATATTTAGTTTTTGAATTTCATTTTGAGTTACCATTTAAAGTTTGAATGAGGCAAAAAATCTGCTAAACATTTACCATAAAGATTATTACAGTCTATGTAAAAGATAATTTAATCAGAAGAATTTGCTTTTGCGTACCTATGAGAAACATTAGTTATGCCGCCTCTTAAACCGCCTTCTAAAAAGTTATACATTTCAATGTCAGAAAGCAACTCTAGTTCAACGTCTGCATGTTTCAACATAGCTTGATAACTCAAACTAGGTACCGTTAAAAAATGAGAAGGGTCTAAACCATAATAACTTAAGGCCTTTTCTCTGAAAGATTCAAAGACATCACATAAAAGCAAAATGTCTATTTTTAAGTAGGCTTTCAAATAATCTTTTATGTTTTTACATTTTAATGCTTCAAACATATGAATAGCATGACAGTAATTGTTCTTAGTGATATTTTTTTTTGATAAAGTTGAATAAAATTTGTCTATAGACGGTAATTTCTTTTCTTTCAGAACAGACAAAGAATCAATGTAATCATAGCACATAATACCTTTTCTGATCATATAAGGAATCATTTTTTTTGTTTGAAGTATGTTTTTTAATTTGAATAAAATCTTTTAAACCTTTTTCTTGCAAAAGTTCAGCTAATTTTGAAAGAGAAGTAGGTAAAAATTGGAAGGAATCTATTATTTTAAAGTTTTCAAAACTTAAAGTAAGAAATTTTTCAGATGATTTAGCAATCACAGATATAGTGCTTTGGTTTATATATTTATATAACTTTTGAATGAGAAAATGAGTGTCATAATTCATACTGTTATGTATAATGATTGGTATTTTTAAATTATCCATTCTAAGACTAGTGTAAGTAAGATTACATCTATTGCAAGCATAGTTTAAATCTCTTCCTTTTCCTTCTTGTCCTATATGAGCATGATCTAAAACTTTTCTTATACCTTTTTTGGTGAAAGATATGCCACATATATAACAATTTTTTTGCTTTACTATATGTAAAATATCTTTTGAAGATAAAGACAAAGGCTTTGTCTTATGATCTAAAATATATGAAATTTCTGCTCTTTTTTTATATAAATAAGAAACAAATTTTTCTATTACATTTTTTCCTACGTATATAACAGGATTTTGACTGTATTTTTCATATTTAGATATTAATATAGCTCCAAAAGCATTGAGTCTGTGTTCTTTTGAGCAAGACAATTTCTCTTTATATATTTTATTTATAGCATGATTATAACATTCAAAATCTGCATATATAACAAAAGGACTTTTAACTTTAAATTTATGATCAACATATTTTAAGAAAGTCCCTTTTGGAGGAGTAGAATAACTCTGACCACTGTATATATTAGTTTTACAATTGTTATCAACATGCCTTTCATATTTACTTTTTGAGCAAAATGATATTAAACATTTGTATCAAAAGTATCTAGTTTTTTTTTTCAAAAGAACGGTCTAATAAATTTATTTAGATTTCTGATAAGATAATAATGATCATTAAATAACAATAAATCAACATGTCTTCCTTCAGTTAGGGGAGAAGAAAGGACTGAAATATACATAGGGAAAGGTTGAAATTGTTTTATCTTAGATTCTAAAAGGCTAAACACATTTACAGTAAGATTGTTTTTCTTTTCAAACTTTGGAATTTCACTCAATTTTACAGGAAAAGAAAGAAAAGAAAGATTTAATTTTTCTAATATCGTACGAGTTAGCCAAGTTTGCATTGTTTGGAACTTTGTGTAATCCTGCTAAGACAGAGTATATGAAGCATTTATTCCCGCTTCCTTTTATGTTAAGAATTGATTTTTTTCTTTGAATAATGCTCTCCTCTCTTCCTTTTTTCTCCCCTCCAAAAGGATTATATTTAAAAACAGAGAGGCGTAACACTTTTATTTCTCTTAAAAACCATCCTGACCCCATATGCAAAAAAGCATTAAAAAAACCTGAAATAACAGAAAAGGAATTTCTTATTAATTCCTCTATGTTATGAGAATCAAGGTTAACTTGTACAGGACATTGGAACCATGGCTGAATTTCAAAATATTCATTATATTCTAGATTATATTTTCCTAACACTGTGCATAATGATAATTGAAAATTAACTACTCCTTCCTTTTTTTTTCTTCAGAATTAATTTTTATATTTTGTTGATCTGATTAAGTAAAAATAAATCAGGATCATATTTATAATAAGCAGAAGTTAAATCATATTCTATGATTAAATTTCTGAAAGCTCTATGTTTTTTTTTTCATTTCTTATGGGTCTGAAATGAAGAACTAAAAAAACTGTTCCATATTCAAATTGAACCAACTTTCCAACAATGTCACATATAGTTATTTCGATTTCTTGTATTTCACTTTTTTCACCTTTTTATAATATGGAGAGACAAAAACTTCTTTTATATCATCTCCGAATTTTTCACTGTAACGAATAGTCCTCAACAATCGAATTTGAATATTGCCTACAATTTCATTAGCAACTATATCAGTATAAATATAAATATTAGAAGAAACATGATGTAAATTAGGTACACCTCCTGCATGGAAATATTTGCAATGTTTATATCTTAAAGTAGTACTCATTAAAATCTGATAATCTAATAAACTGTTCAATGGAAGCCCTGTAAAAGTTATGACGTTACTGTTTTCGATCTCAGCTTCGTGTATGTGTATATTTACTATGGCTGATTTATAAGAAGAGCGCCATTGTGATGTGATATTTATTGGCCAATAAACACGTTTCAAACATCAAACATCGTTGTCTATTTCTTCAGATATATCCAATCTTAGTATGTTACTTAAATACTTAGACATGATAACTTTGTCTCCTCTCCCTACCTTTAAAATAGGTTTTAAATTTTGCATCTCAGTTTTCACATATGGTTCTCTACTTTTTCGATAAAATTCATCATCAGGGTATGCATCTATTTTTTTCAGTGCTATATTTATGCTTCTTATCAAAATGTCTAAAGAAGTATAATTTCCATATGGATTTTTTTGTATCACATACCTTTTTTTAATTTCTATTTGATCTAAAGAAGTTATTTTATTTACATCTTCCTTCAAACTAAAATCTTTTCTTTCTACTATTAAAGTCCTAATTTAATATTTTTCTGGAAAATCTGGGAAATTATACCAGGAAACTGGTATGTTTACCTCTACTAACCCAACTTCCAATTCTCCTTGTAAAATTAAAATAGAAGGTAATTTAACCCAAAATTTGCTGGTTTTATTTTCCCTAGAGGGATTAACAGTATTAGAAGGTAAATCACTGTAAAAAAGGAGAAGAAACATTCATTTCGAAAAAATATATTTAAGATCAAAATTTTGAATGCTTTCGTTTTTCATATTATACTTTTTTTCTTATCTCAGGGGAAAAACATCTTTCGAAAGTTAAATTCATATATTTATTCTCAAACTTTATCTGGACTTCTGATATATATCATAATATATCTTATAGTAATCATAATATATCTTATAGTAAAAACATCAAGCTACATAAAATATTTATTTTAAATCATTTATTTTATTAAGAAAACAAAGATATCTTTGGTTTTTTTTCTTGATTTAACAAGGAAGTGTCAGATGATTTTCTCATTAACCATAGCAAACATTCATGATGAATCCAAGGTTTTCCATGCAACCATTTAATCGAACAGTAAGGGCATTTCAAGATTTCATAAGAATGGAATAAATTCGATTTTTCTTTGAAATAATCAAAACATTTTCTATGCACCGGCTTGTTACAACAATACATGTAAGCCACATTTCTAGTTTTCGTAGAGATAATCATTTCAGTGTTGCATATTTTACATAGCATGTATTCAAGAGACATTTTATGTAATCTTTCCCTCACTTTATTTCTTAATTCTTTTGTGATGTCTGATAAAACATATTCTTCAGCTTTTAAAGTATCATCATATTTTCTTTTTTTTTTGGTTTCATTAAATTTTCTATGTCACTGATGTAATGCTTCCCAAGCATGTCAGCAGCAAAATGCATCATAGTAAAGTAAAAATATTGATAAGGCATTAAAATACAGGACATTTTAAGATCTCAAGGTAAAAGCATAACATTAGACAAAACTATATTCCCTATTTCATTTTGCAAATAAAACGATAGGAAATAATCCGCGAAAAAATACAAGCGCTTCTACTTTTATTGTCTTTAACCTAGGTAAAGATTCGCAGTAAGACAAAGCAGAAAATATTTGTTCGACTTCCTTCACAGACATAAAAGGTTGTACAGGAAAACTGACGTCGATTATATCATTTTCCTTGTCTTTAAAATGTACCATTCCTTCAAAGTAAGCGATTCTATTTTTTAATAAATCATAATTAATTTTCATGATCATTTTTCTAATATGATAATTCTACAATATCAAGACAACAAATAATATGTCTTATTGTTTTTCCTTGATAAAACTAACTCAAAATATATAATCAAACAAATCAAAATCCTTTCCTTCTATAAAGGAATAATAAAAGGATTTTATCCTATTCTTATAGTAATATGTAGTTATTCCTTGATAAGACTACGCAAAATATATGAACAAGCAGATCAAAATCCTTTCCTTTTACATAGGAATAATTAAATGGATTTTATGTTTCTCAGGACAGTTTGTGGAGTATTCCAGAACTCTATGAAGAAAAAAAAGATATTTGGTTTCGATAGTATTTTTTCATCATTAATTTATATGTTTTCTTTTGCCATCTGATAAAGGTTTACCTTTTACCCATTTAACTTTACAATTTGCGCATTTAATTCCCTCTTTTCTTGGCTTTGTGTACGATTTAAGTCTAAAATTAGTGTAGCATCTATAATAACATGGACTGCTACAACATTCTATACAATTAATTCTTTTTTCTTTATCTTTTCTGTAGGCGTTATGATATTCTCCACAACCTGCACAAAAGTAAGATACAAGATAACAATTTATATACATGTCATGATAAGCATCTTTCACCTTTCTTGCTAATTTTTTGGTTCTATAACATTTGTATGAGCAATACAAATCTATGCCATGTTTTTTACAGAATATGTCTTTAAGAAGATCAAACAAAGGATATTTTTCACAAATTAAATCAGTACAAAAGTATAACAAAGAAACAGTCGTTTTATGACAAAAATTCCTTGTGTACATACATACCTTTACAATCTTTGCTATTTCATTCAAGTGTTTTAAACTTCTTTCATGTAAATATTTAAACAAAAAGTCACTTTGAAAATAACAAGCAAAGAAAGCTATTGATTCTACATTTTTTACAGCATCAAAACTAAAATATGTATTTTTCTTAGATTGTTCAGATAAGTATTCAACAAAACAAAAACATTGTTCTATAGAAAGCAATCCAGACAAAGGGATCTGTATTTCTACTTTTTGTTTTTTGTTTTTTTCTTTTCCTGAAAATTAAAATATGATTTAAAATAAGAAGTTCTTAAACATAAAAGTTTTTTTATCAATAGAAATAGTACACTCCATATATATATATATATATATATATATATATATATATATATATATATATGTATATATATAAACCACTCAATAAAATTTTTAAGTTTTAACCTTAAAAATACGTTTTAAAAAAATCCCTGATATCTTACTGTAATTCAGATCTACCCTTGTTATTTAAATCAATCCTCCCTCATGAACAGCTAGGATGTGCTCAATGTAATCGTTTGGATGATGAAATATCTCGTCGCAATACCTGCATGAGTACATTCCCTTTTTCTTTGAAGATAACAAGAAAGAACCTGTAACATTCCGGAAGTTTTTACACTTAGGACACTCCCGATGTTTGCTCATATGATCTTTCTGTTGAGGTGTGACTTCTTGCCCCAGTCTCTGAAGGCAGAAGTCATCATAATAGTATTGTCCAGCCTTTTGAAGGTTAAACAAACTATTGATATCGAGTCTGGGGTGTATGTCTAGCGGAGGAACGGGAGGGTATGTAGGGTGAATGACTACTGAAGATATCTGGGGGCTAACAGATTGTGTTACCCTCCCAGCAGGAGCCCATGCTTGTGAAAAACCAGAAGTCAAACCTTGAGACTGGTTATAAGCAGGTGGAACTACCGCCTGAGGATCGACAATCGTTGCTGACTGGTAACCAGTTCTAGCAGAACAAGGATAGACAGCCGCTGCTGACTGATAGACAGTCCTAACAGCATGAGGATTGTTAGTTGCTGCTGACTGACGATCAGTCCTAACAGCGTAAGGATTATTAGTTGCTGCTGACTGATAGTTAGTCCTAGCAATACGAGGATCGGTAGTCGTCGCTGACTGATGGTTAGTGCTAGCAGCACTAGGATGGACAGTTGCTACTGACTGCTGGTCAGTCCTAAGAGCACGGGGATCGATAGTTGCTGCTGACTGATAGTTAGTCCTAGCAGCACGAGGATCGATAGTCGTCGCTGACTGATG
This sequence comes from Acholoe squamosa, assembly GCA_949317995.1. NCBI lineage: Eukaryota > Metazoa > Annelida > Polychaeta > Phyllodocida > Polynoidae > Acholoe > Acholoe squamosa. Next base: position 23,172,741 of record OX439044.1, read on the forward strand.
GTTAGTCCTAGCAACACGAGGATCGACAGTTGCTACTGACTGATGATCAGTCCTATCAGCACGAGGATCGACGGTCGTTGATGACTGATGGGGAATGCTAGAAAGATCTGCTGTACGGGTATGTGTACCTGATGTAGCAGTTTGTCTACCTTTACGATAGACTGAAGAAGCTAGATGTATAGCTCGACCTACAGCAATACCTACCTGATAACCTCGATCATATGCAGCATTCACATTTGTGAGATCTTTTGGCGATTGTCCTGCTGCTACTGGACGGTGAGAGAGAGCTTCAGCAACTGGTATAGATTGTTGGTCGTGTGCTGTTTGCAATGGATCTCCAGTAGCTGCTTCTAGTTGAACCTTAGGAGCTATAACCATCTGGTTTCCTGAAAGCTGCACTACTTGTGGCAGGTCAGTAGTAGCTGCTATCGGTGGTGACTTGTTGAGCTGTGATCTTGTGTAGGAATTCCTGTAGCTGCTATCAGTAGGTTACCGCCTTCATATCGAGTCACTGGTTTGACTTCACTTTGGGAACCGTCTCCTCCTGTTGTTTGAGACACTCTGTCTCCTCCTGTTTTTCGAGACCCTCCTGAAGCTGACTGAGACTCATGAGCTTGTTCTATCAGATGGAAACTCTCAGCAGGATCTCCATCAGCCGGTGGAATCGGACGGAAACTTGCTGTATGGTCTCCAACTCCTGAGGGGAAGGGGGAGACATCTGCTCCTCTTGGAAGAAACTGCGTGTTCAAAAATTTTTTGTAATTATCATGGAATTTAATTATTGGTCGTTCTACAACAGAAGCTGAAGCTTCAGTGTAGGATGAACTGGAATTGATTTTTTCGACTTCTTCATTTTTTTTCTCTTTCTTTACAGGAGGGGAAGAAACAAGAAGAGAAGAGAGGACAGGATTTTTACTTACGAATGGGGTAGAAGAAGGAGCTTCAGTCTTCATAGGGTTGGAAGCAGTAAGGTTAGAACCAGAAGAAGAGACAGGTTTTGAAGGAGTCTTGACCTTAACCTTTGTTTCAGCAGAGGTTGAGACAGCAGTGTTAGTTTCCAAAGTAGAGGTAGAAGTGTTAGGATCTTTTTCAGCAGAAGTTGAGACTGTATCTTTTTCAGCAGAAGTTGAGACTGCAGTGTTAGTATGGGAAAGAGATAAAGGCGTCAGTCAGGGGGTAGGTAAAGATTGAAAAGCAGATTGGTGATTGAATTCGCCTTCTGTGCTCAGACAGTCACAGAAGGAGACTGCAGAAGACGGAATGTCTTCTGCGTCTAAATGCCCTAAATCAGGCAAATTTGAAGGTGAAGAAATTTTTGATTTTTTAAATTTTTTTTGAGGCAAGTTTCTTTTCTTTGGCATCTGTAAAGAAAAAAATTATTTAAATTAATCTTGAAAAACTTTCATTTTTTTTTAGCTCTAGGTGCCTTTGGTCCCCTTTTGTCTTTAGTTCCTTTTAATACAGCGCTAGAACAGTGTTGAGGGCACCTTAAACATTTTTCTAAGTTTTCAGGCAAACAATTAGTTTGTATTACAAGTCCATGTTTTCTCATGCGTTCTGTTACAGTTAAAAAATCTTTTATATTCATTGCAGCTACTTCCATATCACCTTTAAATAAATATCCTAAAGAAGGAAAATCTTTCAAAGCAGTAACATTATTTTCTATGTTTATTTCTTTTTCAGGTATCATTTTTTTTCCATTTTTCTTAAAATGTTTTTCATCTTCATCTTCACTATCTGATAAATTAAGATCCTCTTTCAAATGAGAATATTCTCCTTCACTTGAGCTGTCTTTTTTACTTTTTTTCCCCTTTCATCTTCGCTGCTGTCTGATAAATTTTCTACATTAAAAAATAAATCATTTTCACTACTTTTTTTTCATTTCAAGTTATTTTCTTTTTTAATTTTATTTTGAATCTCTGGAGGAGAACATTCTTTAAATTCATTTAAATCTTTATTAAAATAAATGCATATAGGTTTGCTCTTGAAATTATTTACAGGATGAAATTCAGTGCTTTGATTTTGAGTAGTAAAAAAAATATTTATTTTAAATATTTCAGAAATACATTCAACCAAAATACTATGAGCAGACAATAAATCCTGTAAAATTTTATCCTTATTTTCATACATACAATATGCATAACATGCTCTGTAAGCTTCATCCTTTTTCATGTAAGATAAAAGTGAAGACCAAGCTTCATCTTTCAAAAGAGCCATTACGTTGTCTCTTGGAATTTTTTTTTTCTTTTTGTTTTTTCTTGATATATTCAGAGACATAAAAAAAGCAATGTGTTTCTTCCTCAGTAACCTTTTTCCAGTATTCATGGTTTTGAATTTATCTTGGCATAAAATACTTAATATCAATAATAGAAATTGAGAAATCAACTTATTTTGTTTCATTTCGGAATTTTTTTTTCTTCAGATATTTCAACCAAAGCGTCTTTTATCTCTGAGCATAAATCTAAAAATAAAGTAGTATCTTTCGTTATACAATTTCCCTTATAGTTATGACCTAAAGTTAAAGTAATATTTTTATTGCAAATTCTGAAAGAAGAAAAATAGGATAATTCCTTTGAAACTATATTTTTATAGTCGTATAAAAGCCAAGAACTTTCAAAACAATTTGATTCCCTAATCTTAAAAAAATATTTCTCGGATAACTTTAAATTTAATTTTAAAAAAAGTTCAGATTTTTTTCCCGTTCAAAAGAATTTTTACGCTCAGTTGAATATTCAACAGCTTAACACATATCTTAGAAAAGTTTATAAAAGAGTACTTAGAAAAAAAATTGATGCAATGCAAAGTAACAAATATCATGCAAAATTCGAGAAAAATTATTTCTTATAAAAATATAACAATATCCATTTTTGGTAAATTTCAAAGAAAACTCTTTGTTGGAAATAATTATAGATCCACGGTACTTACTTATAGTTTTACGACAAATTCGAAAGCTTTCTATGTCTAATTTTGCACAAGGATCAGTATTTACTATAAGGACTATATTAATCAAAATATATTGTATAGACATCAATCATTTTAGCATAAAATAAAAATTTGATCATAGCAACCTTGAACGGAGATCTTTTTGGAACCAGGAAATCAAATGGAACAGAACGCTCTGCAAAACTGGCTTATGGTCCTTTTTTGTAGAGTAGATCGCCTGCGATTTTCAGCATAAGGCAGAGGTTCAAATCTGAAAAATAAATTGTTTTGTTACTAATATATATCATAAAAAATGATATCTTATAAAGAAAGCGTGTTTTTAACTTTATAAACCTAAATCCGCTAGTAAGTTCAATTACTGTTATCTATTTTTCTGTATAAAAAATTCTCTCAAGCATTACAGTGATCAGTGTCCTCACAGTCCTATTCAGTGCCACTGCTATAGGGCTTAAAAATCAGACCTAGTGGGACTGTCATTTCCTGACTCTGTCACTAAGTCAAACAAGAACTTATAACAACCAGCATGATAGGTACTAGATATTACATTTTACAGTAAAAACATGAACGTATCTGATCAGTCTATAATACAATCTAAGTAAACCCTATGAACAAAATAAACAAAACAGCAAATAGCAAAAGACTATCCCTACTAATAAAAGACAAGATGTGCAAGCAAATGATAAGATAGTTTATTGAAACTTATAATGTACCTGAGCGTGCTCTATGAGGTCAAAGTTGGTTCCAAGACATTTCACTAGATGGCAACTGTGTACCGTTCTCTCAGTGAATCTCTCTCAGTCTGTAATGAGTGAACTGCTCTGTGTTTAACCTTCGTCGTCGCAAATATCTCTGTGCCCTAACAGGATGGTAGGATTTTATCTCAGTTTTCCTCTGAAAAACAAGAAAATAATGTAGATTATTAGTTTAAGGAGTTTCCTTTCGAAAACTGAAGTATAAGAATTAAGCTATACCTATTTCAATGTTTATTTCAATGTGTAACATAGACATGAAAAAAACATCGAAATAGTGTAGCGAAGAAGCCAGGATTCGAACCTATGTTCTCATCATAGCAAAGCCAAGCGCCTTAACCCCGCAGCCATCTCGACTGACCTTCCTGGCTAAGATTGTAAGATATATTTATCTTTTTAGGTTACTTCTGACTTGTACAGGAAAGCTCGCTTTATCTGTAAGTTAACCATCCTCTCCTAACGTCTGTTCTACTTTTTTTTTTTTTTTTTTTTGGGAACAATTTAACTTTATTTGGCATTTTTTCAGGTATGATGGAATTACATAAAGTTCTCTTCGACATTTTGTCGGGTTGGTCCGTATATTTACAATAATACATACAATAAATGATCAATTTGTAATGTATCACAATCTTAACAGTGTGTCGTTACGTATATATGTCGCTACATATGTGTATTTTATCACAGCATTAGAGGGTGTGTATTTTAATTTACTCAAGAAATCAAACACCTTGAAGAGAGTGGGGTTCATGGTTTTATATATTTGTACTGTGCCAAATAAGTTAGGAGGACACTTCAGTGGAACTGATGTTATGAGTCCCCCTTGTTAGTATTTTAGAGAAAATATAATCAAAATTGATTAGTAATTAAATCCAACAATAACATGTGATTTGGAGACAGAAGTAATCTTCAATTTGTAGCTTTTTGAAAGTTATAGACAAATTACTATTGGTTGTGTACACTTCATATAGTAAATGTATAAGTGGTATTTTATATGAATGAGAGGGTGGACTCAGTTGCTGAAGTCCCTAGTTCTTTGTTAGGGTTACTTCAACCTTCTTTTACAAATTGGTCAATGAAAGTATCACACAGATAAAACAATAATAGCAGTGTTAACCTGATACCCATCAGTTAGATGCAAAGTCAAAATCTGACCCTTAGTGATAGCGCTACAATAATATAATACCGTAAATAAAAAGGAATATAAGTATTCATTTCTATCAACAAAGCCTTATGTTTTAAGGGCAGCTTCACAAGTCTACCCTCAAGCATATAGGTTTCTTACATTCATTTCTGTCAACAAAACCTTATGTTTTAACAAAGTATTCATTTCTATCAACAAAACCTTATGTTTTAAGGGCAGCTTCACAAGTCTACCCTTAAGTATATAGCTTTCTTTCATTCACTGGTATAGTTTTGATCATGAATAGTTTACTCTTGTGTTTGAAATCTTTCAAGGTTTCAATTTGTTTTAAGGCTATATCTAATTCATTCCAAATTTGTGCTGTTAGAACTTCAGTCCATCTCTCGTAAGCAGCTGTGTTTATGATATCATATTTTAATACAGGAAATTGTTGTAGTCTAGTATTTCTCGTAGGTAGTTTACAAAATTCCTTTATCTTTGTCCTTTTAAAAGCTAAAATTCTCAGATGATGTAGTCTTCTATTTGCAATATAGGGAAGGCCAGCTTTTTGATGAATAAAATCAGTTGATGATAGTACAGGCAATTTTAAGCAATACTTTAAACATCTGTTTTGTATGGTTTGTATCGAGTTTAAGACAGTATCATTCGATTTATGGTATAATACGTCTGCGTAATCAATTATCGGTATAATATAGGATTTGTAAATTTGTAGCATGTATTTCGTAGGCACATAAGATTTTATTCTCTATAATAAGTAGGACTTAAAAGATATGGATTTTATCATTTCTAAAATATGCTGTTTAAAAGTGAGTTCATAGTCAAGAGTCACCCCTAAATATTTGAAAGAAGGAACAAAATGTAAGCGTTCACCATTTACCTTGATTTTAACATCCTGTAATTTCAGTTTTTTATATTTTTGATCACTTGTAAAAAGCATTAATTTAGTTTTTTTTTCGTTCATTGTTAATTTGTTAGCAGCTGACCATTGAGCATAAGATAACAAACCGTCTTGTAGGTATGGTGATACTTCTTGTATATTGTTCCCACTCACATACAAAACTGTATCGTCAGCATACAATAAAGTTTTCACATTATTATTTTCTACATATATGTCGTTAATATATATTAAAAAAAGAAGAGGGCCTAAAATACTTCCCTGTGGTACACCACACGTTATGGGTAAACTTGTTGATAAGTATCCATTAGCTAAGACTTTCTGAGTTCTATCACTCAGGTACTCATTTATTAATGATAGGTTTTTTCCTATAATACCATATTTTTCAAGTTTCTTTTTCAAAATAAAGTGATCCACACAATCAAACGCCTTTTTCGTATCTATAAAGGCAGCCAGGGTCACATGACCTTCATTTCTATTTCGTAATATATCATTTGTTAAAGTACTAAATGTATCCACTGTGGAAAATTTTTTCCTATATCCTCCTTGAATTTTTGTAAGTATTTTGTTTAATTCCAAATGATTTTCTAGTTGAGTGTGTAAGATTCTTTCTAGAACTTTGCCTGGTATAGGAAGTTGACTTATAGGTCTGTAGTTAGTTACATCAGATAAATCACCTGATTTAGGTAACGGAGTGACTTTGGCTGCTTTCCATGCTTTGGGTATATGACATTTGGTAATTATTAAATTTAACAATCAAGTAAACCGTTTTATCTGGGTTTTCACCGCTAATATAAAAACATTTGATGATATATTTTCTAAGACAGAAGATTTGTTCTTATTCATTGTATCCAAAGCATTGAGTACAATTTCATCTGTAATAATAAAATCACTCATCTTTTTATCACAGACCTGACCAGTAAAATTCCATGGGGTATTTATCTTGTTAGCTAGATTGGGACCTATGTTTGTAAAAACCTATTTTATAAAAATAGCTGTCTTATCCTCTTTAATACTGGTACCTTGATCATCAATAAGGTTAATGGAGGAACTTTTACTTTTACCCGGTATAAGGTTTTTCATGGCTGACCAGAATTTCTTTGCATCTTTGGCATTTTTATTAAGTTCTGAAACGACAAAGGCTTGTTTTGCCCTTTTTAAGTTTGTACTACAATTATTTTTCAAGATTTTGGCATTATGCCAATCCAAAATATTATTTGTTTTTTTGGCTTTTCTTAGTGCATTATTTTTCTCAATGATTTCTGAAATAAGTTCGGGTGTGAGCCATGGTTCTTCCTTATACTTAATATTAAAGTTCCTAATTGGGCATAAAACATTAAGAATACTGTTAATATTATTTTCAAAAATCTGCCAGCAGAGTTCAATATCATCGCAGGCATCGAAATTATCCCAAGACATTTCAGTAAAGTTCCGTGTGAAAGTATTTTCATTAAACAATCTGTATGTTCGTCCTTTAAAAGTTCTTTGTTCTCTTTGTATACTTGGCCTCTTAAGGTTGACATATATAGGTAGATGATCGCTTAGATTCAAAAAGGCTACTCCAGATTTTTCAACAATAGTAGAGTTTGTAAAAATAAGATCAATACATGACGCTTGACCCTTATTTTTCGTGGATTGATTAATCAGTTGTAATAGGCCAAAGTCTTGTAGAGTGGAAAGCAGATAGTCCTTTGTCAAAGAATTTTCAAGCATATTGATGTTGAAGTCACCAATTAAAAATACTTCACAGTTATCAAGATTTTCAATTTTTGTCAACGTGTCTTTTAAGATATTTACAAAATTGTACTTGTTCCCTTCAGGTGGCCTATAAATATTTGCTAACACCATTAATTTTGAGTGTTCTCTCGATATACTTAGCCATTGGATTTCAGCATCAATATTACTTACATTAAAATTTGAAAATTTTTGACTAGAACACGTTATACCATCTTTAATATATGCACATAAACCTCCTCCAACTTTATCACGTAACCTATCAAATCTATAAAAGTTGTAATTTTTAAAAGTATAATTGTCGCTTTTATCAGCCTCTGTTAACCAAGTTTCTGAGAAAAGTATGAAATCAATATTTCGATTTTGTAATTCTATGCGTAAGTCGACAAACTTATTTCTAATGCTCTGGGCATTGAGATGTAAAATACATTGACCTTTAGTATTTATAAGAGATGGTATACAATTATACAGTATATGTATTATTATAACAACACAACTCGAGTCCACCCTTACTCTCTTCAATACAACCATTTTCAAAAACCGTCTTATAACATCCTATTCTTCTCGCAGGTAGTGAACCTTCGTCATTATGACAGTTCATACCAGTTGTTGCTAGCAGTACAAGATAGCTTGTGGTGGTTTCAATGCTCTATATATATTGGGCTAGAGTCTTCAGGATTCAGACATGTTACAAGGACACAGATTGAGATTCTACAAATTTGTAGAGGTAATGGAATCATTAGGATCGGCTTTTGAATCCTCAATATCAAAAGAGTGGTTGTCATCAGATTCACCATTGTCAGTAGCTTCACGATCTGAATTTTTGTCAGGTTTTTTTGTATACGATTTACCAGTCTTTTCCCAGCTTTTACTTTGTAATCTAGATACGGGAATTTAATAGGGGAGAAAAAAAGTCTCAGACTAAGGATAATCTTTCTAGAGCGTTCATGCTTAGCTTAATGCTTACATTCAAGATGGAATTCTTGTGGGTATTAGCTGCTTTGTTGCCTGTCTGCTACATGCAAACTATGCAAGACAACTGTGAATGCATTTTCACAAGATTTTCTTTGTTTTGTGAGCCTGACGTGGAATGCATTCTTTCTATTCCACCTACGTATGAATCTTTAGTGACCTCTTAGATACAAATCAAAGAAAATCAAAAATCTTTAAGGACGTTAATTCCTTACGATGAAAATGTTTTTCCTTTTTTGGAGAAAATGACAACAAAGTATGGAATATACGAATGCGATGCTGGTTTCTGCAGGTAAAATATAATTCTTTCTTCTGTACATATAAGAATAATTTTGAATTATATCATGCTCCAAGCCATCTTATAACAAAAATGAAAGATCATACATAAAACACAGAAAGCCAACAGCTAGCCTTATAGAGGATAATGGGTAGGAGGTCCTCCATGTGACATGATGATTTTAAAAAATGGACATGTCCCCATATCAATTTTAAGAAATTCTTCATATCAACATGTCAATTTTAAGAAATTGTTCATGTTCCCTTGTCACTAAGCCTAAAATAGCTCATGTCATGATGTCAATTTTAGTGGTTCATACTCATTTTAGAAAATATAGGTAGAGCTTCAGGTAATGATCCATCCATGTTTATGGAAATACAACATAACGATCTCCTGGTGATAGCAGTCGGTACCAAACACTATTTCCCTCAACATACATGTATATAGAAAAGAAAAAAACCTTCTTTCTTTCTCAAGAAATAAAGTATGTATAATATAGGCTTTAAATAAAAAATTTCTTTTTTTTCTTGATAGAATAAAGGATGTCATATCTACCACGTCCTATCCTACCGCACTGCCGACTACTTCTTCAAAGGCAAGCTCAACTACAAGCCAGTTGGATTCTTCTTCTTCCTTGAAGCCTATCTCAACTAACTTGTCTCCAACCACTATCTCTTGGAAATCAATCTCAACTATCCTGCCTCTCAAAATTTCTTCTTGGAAATCAAGCTCTACTACCTTGTCTCTAACCAGTACCTCTTGGAAATCTAGCTTGAAAAGTCGATCTTTCACAATTACTTCCTTAAAACTTAGTTCAAGTGAGCTACCTCCTGCAACTACTTTCATGGAGTCTCATTTAAAAACTGCTCCTGTCTATCTTCCAACCATTTCAACATTCCCTACGAATAACGTCGCTCAGCCTTCTGTTATTCCTACTAAAGATCCTACCTCTACTGCAGCAAACCTGCTTGAATACATTATAAGTCGCTCTCAAGAGAAATCAACGTCTCAATATACCGTATCTCCTCTGCCTTTCCTTTCTAAGTCTACCACAGCAACTTTTCAAGCTAAATTTACCATTCCAACAAAGCATATGTCTACAGACAAAGTCAACTTCTCAGGAAAAAACAAGTAAGTTTTTTTTTTTATAAATATATGGCATTAACTTTTCTTGAACTGGTTTCAATGTTCAATTTTTCTGAGAAAGGACAGTATCATAATCCTTAAGCATAAAAGTAAAGTCTATGCTGAAGTTAAAATAAGCTAACACTAAATTCATTGTTGATACCGGTTTTAATTAAGTAAATGTTAGAAATCCAATGTTAAGTTTAAACTTATCTCAAATACATTTAAACAGCGTGCACATATGCGCGGGCACCGACACATTCCTGTGAAATTGTGTAATGTCGTTCTCGCCATGAATATGACCTTAGCTGTCGAAATGGCGTTAAACATCTATTACTCACTCACTCACTCACATTTAAACAGCCTTATATGAATAACATTGACTGACAGTTAAGAGTAAATTAAACTAAGTTTTCCTTCATTTCCTAAATTGAAATAGCATTAATTTGTTTATGGGATTTCAGGAAAACACCTACCTCTGAGAAAGGCCTCAGGCAGAAAATGTCCCAGTCTTATTTAAGCTTCTCTTCAATGTCAGATACAGGCTTGAGATCCGCAACATCAAACTTGGATTTGGACTTAGGATCCATTCCTTCTGACTTTGACTTGAAAACTCCTTTGCCTAACTTGAACTTGGAACCAAATTCTGCGTCACCTTACTCAGACACAAGTTCTGAGAGAGCTGAAACAATTACTGCGATCTCTCCAACTCCTCGAGTTGCTATATATATAAGTCCCTTGAGCAAAGGGGAGGAGTTTATCTCTACCTCTGAGAGCCCAACCCCCTCCTTGTCTCTTAACCCTTATGTGATAACATGGCAAATTATCACAGGAACTACCATAGTAGCTGTATTTACCCTCTTGATTATCTTAACATGTACAATCATATTTATAAAAAAAAGAAAACATGAAAGATCACCCATATATAGACCTAGCCAAGGACATCCCTGTGCAGAAAGGGATATGATAGAACTTCAACCTTTAAGATCGCTTCAAGTTTAAAAATCCTTTTTAAACTGGCGAATGTCCTTGCAGGTTTATGTGACATAAGAAAACTCTGCCATGCTATTTCAAGACGTAAAAAACTAAATATAGCAAGGGAAATCGACATAATATATTCTCTTCCTTATAAGGTATAAAAGTAAGACGTAGAAAACCATATATGGCATATATTAACATAATATATTCTCTTCCTTATAAGGCGTAAAAAGTAAGACATAAAAAAACCATATATGGCATATATAAGACGTAAAAAAACCATATATGGCATATATCAGCATAATATATTCTCTTCCTTATAAGGTATAAAAGTGTAATGTATGACCGTTGGTGGTTCGGAAAGGATCACGAATACAAGGGAATTTGGTTTCGAAAGGCAACAAGTTTTTATTCAGTATCCTAAGTTACAGGAAGCTAAGTAGATTCCGTATGGTAAATAGACTGTTCGGAAAGCTCGGATTTACGACTACCAGGTAAGGTCTCGGAGTCAGTAAAGTTCAGATGGTGTCCCTGGAGAATCCGGTAGGACTCTCCCCTTCCTAGGTTCCGACCCGACTATTATATAGCCACAGGGGTGGCGACCTCTCGTGTTTAACCCCCGCAGCCCGGAGGGCGGTGCTGCCACCGCTCGCCAGGCGTGCCAGGCTCTCAACCCGGAAGGTCGCTCCGTTCGGAACCTAGGCAACCCGTAAGCCATAAACACTACTACTAAACCGTGCCCCTACACTACCCCCACCAAGACTATAACAAGGTGATACACAAAGGGTAGAAACTAAGTTATAGTATTTACAAACACAATATAAAGGGCGCACGGCTGGCTTACAGGTTGTCTGACTCTACATTAAAGTATAAACATGGAAACATGATGAGTATTGATATGGTTATATAAACACATTTACACCATAGTATGTACGTTATCAGTGTAATAAATACATCTAATCAGATGTTTTGCTTCAGTGTTATTATTTACACAGTACATATAGAGTATAAGGTGTTACCCATTGTAGTTTATACAGTAAGAAACGGAAGACTTAATACAGCTGTTTCCGTATATATTATGTTAACCTGGAATGTCTATTAGAGTATCCGAACTAAATTAATGAGTCGATACCGTGTTTCTAGTGTTGAAACTTTACGGAATGGTATAAATAACATATAACCCTTAGGTCCGGAATGGAAGAAATATTAGATATGGACCTGATATATGTAATACCGATTCTAAATAGGATACGTGTGTTATACGAGAAACCTAGGAAACCTTGGTAAGTATGATATGTGAATAATAGTAATAGTATTTTAAATAGTTTATATATTTACAGCACCGGAAAACACATATACAACTTTGAACACATAGTGGTGATAACGATCTGGTCTTAACAATTGCCAGATATATGTAATTTAATTAAATAGTAACCTACCAGTGTAGTAGGAAACTGTACAGATATGTAGAATTAAGTAGTAACGTAGTGTTCATATCACCCTTGGAGTTTTCCGTCTGCCCGGCCGTCCCATCGTCTCGATATAGTTGTATAACGGTACTAGCCCAGGGCCTCTCGGGACCTTTCAGGGTCTGAGTACGGGATCTTCCATCTCCTAGGTTCTGGAACGTCCATTCCGGTTGTGTTGAACCATCTCATAGTGGAGTCCACGTATCGTAATCGTCTGCTGCCACTCCTTGTATCCATTCCGGGTGTCAGCACTCATCATACCATTCAGATTCATGTTAAAACATATTACGAACAAAAAATCATACCGATTAATCTCGAACTTATTAAACTTATTGACTTCCGGAATCTTTGGGTTTTTCCGGCTCTAACCCATACAGAGCAATCTGTTCGTCAATCATATCTTTGGCCTCGCGACGAGTGCCATCCCAATCAGAGAGTCTCTTTCCGAAAGCTTAAAGAATTTCTGATTCAGGAAGTCTACTTCGCTCCTGGCCTTAGCGACTTCAACGGTCCAGAATTCGGATGCTTTCTTCTGACGTGCCTCCTGGGCTTCCAACACTTTCATCCTCTCACTATGTTCCAGATCACGTTCTGACTCAATCCGACTTATCTCCAGGGATTGGACAGATTCAGTCAGATGCATTACCGAGCCTACGACATTCTGTAGGTATTCCACAGACATGGCATGATGGCGTTTCTGCCAGTCAATCATACAGCTCTTTTGAATCTGAAAGCTTTCCGGGGAGATATTCACAATGTCATAATTAACAGGGTCCTGAATATACGAACTCCGCGTGGGTAGGGGTTCGCGTTCGGAATAGTCTGAGGATCCAGAGTGTTTCCAACGTCTGGGGTTCTCAGACAGGCTTCCGGATGGCATTGAGGAGGTTGTCACATCTCCCTGGGGGGTGGAGATTGTAACTCCCCTGCCATTTCCTACTTGTGGTGGGGCTGGGCTGGCCCAATTTCCGACTGTGCGTCTTCCGGATGATGCAGACTTGGGTGTTCCCCTTCCGACACCAGTGGGCCGTTCCCTACCCCGTTGGTTGAGGGTCTGGCTTTCAGGTCCGGCTGGTCCCATTTCCGGAAAGTCCTTATCTCGGTCCTTATTCATATCAAACACCGGTGGGGCGGCACCTCTCAATGAAGACAGAGGAGACGACGCTTCCAGACTACGATCCCTACGGTCAGGTGCCGGGCGTTGGATCCCACGGAATGAGATCTTACCCGGCTGCGGCTTCATACGTTTTGCGGATGTGGCCTTATTGGAGTCCCGATAGGCGCTGTCGCCCCGGTACTCCCTCATTTCCCCAAACTGTTCGTTGGTAATTCTTAACCTTCCCGGAGTGTAGTTCAGTTGAAACGCCGCCTCCAGTTTGGAGTTGACGTGCGTTTCAACCTCACACAGTTTACTGACTTTTGAATTCAGACTCCGGAAGTTGGTTTTCTTCCAGGCGTCCCACTTATCGATCAGAAGTTTGTGCAGATCTAAGGCTGCTTTCAGAGCTGATTTCACACCGACCTGGTGTTCATCCTTCAGATGTCGGACCAGCTCGCCCTTTCGGAACGTGGTCAGTCCCGAACAGATGGCGCTGTTCCTTCCTTTGTTCATATAGCACATATACACCGGGTGATGGTGCATATGCTCCTCAACAATGTGACGGATGAATCTCATATGGGTGCTGAACTTTTCGGGTTCATCGCTACCCCTAGCACAGATAATAAACGGACAGGCTGTGTTATTGTCCTTATCCCAACTATCGATAGCCCACTTGATCTTACAGTAGGCATCGAAATCATACTACTCCTTATTTCGGTTGTCGATAGTCTGCTCGACCCAGTTTACATAGAAGTAGTTCGGATTCCGGTCCTGACGAGTGTACCTCATCCACTCTTCATCATCCTGCTCCCCATCCATGTTAATGAACGGAGGGCAGCTGTAGTACCGAGTATTTCTCTTACACTCCTCCAGACATTTGGGAATCATGTGCATGAACCCACTCCTGACGTTGTTCCAGATTTTCTTTTCATCCACAGAGGGAGCCTCCTCGTCATCATACAATTCGGGATGGTCTATATCAGTAGACCAATCCCAAGTCGCTGACTCTGCAATCTCCTGTGAGCCGGAAGCCACAGGTTTCGGGACCGCAGTGGTCTTCGGAATGGCCCCAGTTGGCTTCGGACTTGTGGCTGCCGGGACCTGAGTTGCCTCGGTTCCGGCTTCCTCTTCCTCCGCCTTCTTATCCATTTTCTCTTTCTTCTTAAGCTTTTCTCTCTCCTCCTTCTCCTTTTTCTTAATCATGGCTTTCGCCTTCTTACTTAGACTCTGCTTCCAACCTTCTTTTTCCTTAACAGTGCCCTTCGTACTCACTCGGGCCTGCATTCGGGTTTTGGCGTCTTCTACTGACGCACTCAGCCCGGTACTTATTTCAGCCAATTGTTCTCTTTGTTTCCTTAACACTTCCTCTTGTTGATCAAGCTTCTCCTCGGTTTCTGATTGCATTCTTACGGCCTCTTTCTCCATCCGGCTGTCCTCAGCTCGCAGCTCGGATTCGGAAAGAGTGTCAGATGAGACGGAGGATTTCCTGGGGGTAGACTTAGTAGCAGCCATTCCCGCAGCTTCACCTCCGTCATCAATGTCCATTTGGTCCGATCCTGAATCAATCTTAACAGGGCTCGGTGGGTTCCGTGATGACTGCGTCCCGTACCAGAACAGGGATGCGTGCTTCTCAACGGTGGCTTCCAGGTGTTCCCGGCTCCACTTGTCCTTAACATATGCCACCGTACGGTAGAACTCTTGGTTCACACTCATACCAGTGGCAAAGTCCATATAGTTAAGTAACCATATGTCCGGAATCGACAAATCTTCGGGGATTGCCTTCTTAATTAGATTCCTCCACATCTCAGGAATCTTTTCCGGTTTTGATGTTTTCGGATTCCAGATAAAGTCTTTCTCAAGGTAGATCGTATCGCCATTCGGCCACACGATGCTTCCCGAAGAATAGTCAATCTTACCATGATTTTCCGGGGGGTCCATCATGGCTTCGGTTGATTCTGAAAGTACGGATTTTGCTGGGGAGGGGGGTGGAGGCATCTCCGTAGTTCCCACTCCACTAGTGTTCAGATCCAGACGTACAAGCGTGTTTGCTGCTTCCAAATCTTCCAAAGCGGCCTCTTCTTCGGGATGAATAGGGCTCATTCCCGAACGGTCCTCCATATCGACCTCCATACTAGATTCGGACAACATCTTTTCCGCCATTTAGACGGGGTTCAGATGCACCAAGTTAGCCTAGTAGTACTTCAACGTACTCCTCGACTTTGTAATCTTAGTTAGTGTTCATATTTATCAGAGTTTAGCGCTAGTTTTAGGGGAAAACTACCGAGCAAAATCAAGCACGTCGAGTTTCCTCGGCGTGGTCGCTTGATTAAACAAGATGGCGTCAATTCGCGCGAGAAACCCCGAACCCGGGGTCAAGGGTCAAACCCTCGTTCCCGGTAATTGGGTCACGCGGCACCACATGCTTTCTGAAAACAAAACGGTCTGTCAGAGCTCGTAATGTCTTCCCGACTCGATATCATCTGGAGTACCCATGGAGAATACGTATAGCATTATGCTGATACGCCGGATCAATCCGTCCACTACCCACTGGAACCTCGAGGAGCCGACAACAGAGCAGGTTAGAGCGGTTTCATTATACACTGACGAGCATCCCGAAGGTGCTGTCAACATAGTTGACACCACGCTATGTCATAACACGTAACGACACAAACATTCAAAAGACATACACAAAACAGGACAATACATCGTTGTGTTTCAGGATTCAATACTTATTAGAATCTACCGTGGGGCTCATTTAGGTAATACCGCTTCTCTGAGCAATCCTAGCACTACGGCGAACGCCCTCCTTAATAGTTCTATTTTTAGCATTGGGGGACTCCGCTCCATTCCCGGTATCCAAGCTAGCCTTTGGGTTCCCGGTCCGCTTCGTCCTCCCTACTCCTGCCGAGACTTTTTTTATCCTTAACATCGCTCTCATTTGATTCTGTTTGATTCTTCCTACGTTTTCTCCGTTTTCGGGTGCCGAGCATCGGCATCCTTTTAGGTTTCTTCTTAATTCGCTTTTCTTCATTCACAGGCTTTTCCGGATCTTCATCCCGATCCCCTGTACCAGGACCTCCGCCCAGTTCAGGTAAGTCGACAACTTCGGGTAATTCCATGACATTCGGACCTAATCCATACATCTCTTCAGCTAACTCCCTACCTCGGTATGGCCTTAGTGCTTCGACATGACATCGTCGCACGTTCCCGTACAGGTCTTTTATAAAGCAGGTCGTTTCCGAAATTATCTGAGTTATGATGTGTGGGCCATCCCAGCTCGACACCACCTTCAATTTATCAAGGGGTTTATAGAATCTGAGGACCCTATCTCCCACCCTGAAGAATCTAGGTTTCAGTCCGGTGTCGTAGCCCACTTTCTGCCATTTTGCCGATTTCCCTAGCTGATTCCGAACTAGTTGATAGGCTTTCTTAAAGTTATCCCGTAAGGATTCCACAAACATAATCGAACACGGGGTTTCAGGACTTATTCCGATCACCCCAAATACTAAATCTGCTGGCATTATGATGTCTTCACCATAGACCAACATATTCGGGGTACAATTAGTAGAGGCATGCACTGTGCTGTTGTATGCATGCACTACGAAATCGCATTGGATGTCCCAATCGTCCTGATGCTTATTCACTAGTGGTTTCAGAACTTGTAGTAGGGTTCTGTTGAACCGTTCTACTAAGCCGTCCGATTGGGGACGGTACGGATTAGTGCGTGTCTTGCAGATAGCTAAGTACTTGCACATTTCCTGGAATAATTCTGATTCAAACTCCCTTCCTTGGTCACTGGGGAGCATCAGGGGTACCCCGTACTGCAACACCCAACCTCTCACGAATGCTTCTGCACAGGTGATGGCTTTGTGATCTTTCAGAGGGAAGACTTTCGTGTATTTCGTATAGTAATCGCAAACAACTATCATGCAAGTGTTATCCCTAGGGGTTGTATTAAACCCACTAATGATGTCAATCGCAATTCTAGCGAAGCGTACTCCGAACAACTCCTGAACCAATGGGTTCTTTCCTAATCCTTCTCCGGGCTTATTCTTACAACATTCGGGACAAGTGGCGATCCACCTTAGCAAATCTCCACTCATTCCCGGCCAGTAGTATCTCTGGGTGAGTCTTTCCAGAGATCTACTCTTTCCGAAATGACCACTTGTCACGTGGCCATGGCAGTAATACATAATATCCCGACGCATAGCGTTCGGAATAACAATCTGAAGAATCTTTTTAGTTGGACTAATTTTCCACCTACATAAGATTCCATTCCTGACCTCTAGCTCGGCCCATTGGGCTAGAAGTCTTCTCATCTCCCTGTTCTCCATGCTGATAGCAGGACGGACAGGTTTGATCCCTAACGGAACTGTTTCCAGGAGTTTCTTGGTAATGGGGTCCTTACCCTGGAACTCGCGAATGGCCTCTGGTGACCATTCTATTAAAGTTCCCGGATAGTCCCTGAGTGGCATATGCGCGGCAGCAATTACTGCGTTATGCTGCCCGCAATCACCACAACTCTCTCGACCACATTTCCGGATTGGCTTCCTAGATAGGGCGTCTGCATTGGTATGCTTCTTCCCAGACCTATGTTGGATCTGGCTGTGTTCCAACCCGAATTCCGAAAGGTGCGCCAACCATCTGCCTATCATCCCCTCGGCGTCCTTGAAATTAAGGAGCCATTGGAGAGAGGAATGGTCGGTTCTTAGTGTAAAATCGGATCCCCATAAAAAGTGTTTAAATTTCTTAGTGTACACCACCACAGCCAGAAGTTCCCTCTTAGTGGTGCAATAATTCCGTTGGGCTTTATTCAGAGTGTTGCTAGCAAATGCAATCGGGACTTCCACGCCGTCCTGGACCTGGGACAGTGCGGCCCCAATGCTATCATTGCTAGCATCCGTATCCAATATGAAGTGACCTGAAGGAGTCGGGTATTTCAATATTGGTGTGTCCGTAAATAGGGCTTTTAGTTTCCTAAAAGACTCCTCCTGCTCATTCCCCCATGGGAATGGTTCCTTAGCTTTCCCAGGTGTCCAATGGGCGATGCTTTGCATCGGAAAACTTACTCGAGAGTATCCCGGAATGAAGTCTCTGTAGTAACTACAGAACCCCAGGAAAGATCGTACCTGCTTAGCAGTTCTCGGTCTCTCCCAGTCCCGAACACTCTCTACTTTTTCCGGATCAGCTTTAATCCCATTGGTGGATATAATCCTACCCAGGTAAGTGATTGATTTCTGAAATAACCTACATTTCTTAGGTTTCAGACGTAATCCATTGGATACTATCCTCTTGATCACTTCCTCTAGATTATTCAAGCATTCACGGAATGTCTTTCCGAAGACAATTACATCGTCCAGGTATACTAGACATTCCTTCCATAACAGATCACTCAAGAGAGTCTCCATCATGGCTTCGAAGGTAGCAGGTGCATTACATAACCCGAAGGGCATAACCGTATATTCAAACAGGCCTAAGTGACTGGAGAATGCGGTTTTCTCCATGTCCTTGGGTTCCATTCCGATCTGCCAATACCCGGATTGAAGGTCCAGGGTGCAGAACCAATTGTTCCCTCCCAGGGCGTCTAATGTTTCGTCAACCCTGGGTAGACGAGTTTTTCTTAGTTAGCCCATTGAGTTTTCGATAATCCACACAAAAGCGAGTGCTTCCGTCTTTCTTAGTGGTCATGACTACTGGACTAGACCAGGGACTTGTACTAGGCACGATCACTCCCTTTTCCAGCTGATCTATAATCTCCTTCTCACAAATGATTTTCTTCTTAAGCGGCAGTCGGCGGTACGGAATCTTGAAGGGCTCAGCCTCTCCAGTATTGATATGGTGCAGTACCTTATCATTCCGGCCCAATGGACCACCGGCATAGCTGAAAGCATCCTCATATTTCCGCATTAGATTCCGGACTTCCATCTTCTGATAGCTATCTTCCAGAGAGGATTCCTCTATTAGGTTATCCAGTTCCATGTTCATCTTTTCTTTTCCTACCAGTTTACATTCGGGTTCCCGGATGTCATTCCGTATCCCATTTACCAATGTCATGGATCCAAGCCTGGACCCCTTCTGTAGATAAATGGTCTTATCTCCTCGGTTCATTACCGGTAGTACGCTCCAAAATGGATTTCCTACCAGCGTATCTACTGATTCCAACCCAATGCTGGCTAACTGAACCACATCTGGCTCAAATACGCCTTCCTGATCTTTCAGTTTTCTATCTGAAGTACAAAGGACATCACAGGAGACACCCGGGGCTATCTTTACTGTATCCACCACGCTAGCTACCGCGCTTATTTGTCTCAATTCACATTTCACGTGGATATCGTATGGCTTCCGAATTCTCAACTTCCCTGTACACGGGTTCAACTCAGCCTCAAATAGGCTCGCAAAGTCCAGCCCAAGTATCCCATCATCATGCATATTCGCTATAGTGGGAGAGAGGACAAATTCTTTTCCGCCAATAGAGGCTTTCATAAATGTTCTACCAAGAACCTGCATACGGGTCCCATCGGCCGTACAAGCGTTTACCCCCTTTATGAGGTTCTCACTCTTGTCCGGCAAGAGGCTGTAGAATTTATTGGAGATCATCGAGTGGCTAGCACCCGTATCGACCAAAAATTCTCCAGTCCTACCCTGGGTCATAACAGATAAATACCATCTCCTACCTCCCAATGGGGAAGGGTTTCCGGTAAACCTATCAAAATCGTCCGAAATGCCGAGATCCAATCCATGGTCTTTCAGGTGCTCCAGACATGGATGGTTCGGGGGAAGGTGTGCCGCACATACACATGTGAATGCCTCTATCCACCCTTCCTCTTCTCCAACGCGCATACTTTCCCTTACTACTGACTTGGTATCCTCGCTTATGTTGGAGTCCCTGGCCATAGGAGGGGCGAGGTGATCAATCTCGGATCCCTCCTCCCCAGGCGTAATCATTCCGGATTCATCAGACGGTTTATCGGGGACAGTACTCTGGCATACAACAAGTTTCCGGGTTGAGCAATCTGCCACTTCCTCAACCCTCCTTAATTTTCCGAGTTAGGTTCTACCTCTTCAACTGCCGACATATTCCGAGGGACCGGCTCAGCGGCCCGGCATTCATAGGCTACGTGACCCATTTTCTGGACTTATCATATCTCGGCCTACTATATCGGTGCCTCTCAAGGTCCTCCCGGAAAGTCTTCAGCATGCTCTCCATCATGCTTTTCATATCAAGGTTTCCGGATGGTCTAGTCTCATCCTTCTTAACTATAGTTTCCTTGGGTTCGGAAACACTCTTATTGCGACTTTCGGGAACTCCCCGCCTTGGCTGTGTAGTCAAGGTCCTTCTGGGAATAAACTTCTTAGCGTTCTTAGGGAACCTCAATGCTGAGATTGTTCCATCCTCTTCCTCATACTCTATTGTTTCATATTCTGTTTCAGGTTCCGAGACAGCGGCTGCTGCAGTAGGAACTACTGGTTTCAGATCAGGGGTCACCACACTGGCAGTTTCCCGAGGGACAAATCCGGAAAGAAAAGTTTTCTTCTTATCCAAGTTAGCTATGGCATCACATAACGTTTTCATAGTCGCACCCGGACCCCATGCTCGATAAGCACAGTCCTGGTGATCCTTATCTCGTAATCCTCGCACGAAGTGTGAGATCAACTCATCACTTGCATAATCGTCATCCATCATAAGGTTAGGTCTAGCCTTCCGTAGCAGTATCTGAAGTTCTAATCCATAGACCTGAACCGACTCCCCTGGCTTCTGAATTCTCTTCCTATATTGAGTCATCGGATCTTCCGACACTATATTCCCTAGATAAGAACTACAAATCTCAACTAACTGAGTGTATGTTCCCTTATTCCTATACTGTTCCCTCCAATGATCGACTGCAATCCTACCCGGTCCCTTTTTCAGGCATCTGACCAATATGGGTAGCGACTCGTCTTCATCGTATCCATCTACCTCACGGTCATCCGTGAAGTCCGAAAACCAATCCCTCCATGGTTCTGATCCATCGAAGGACTTAGTATCGATCTGACTCTTCTTAGCGGAGATCTCCCTACTTTTCAACCTAGTGCATTGCTCCAGGCTCCAATCTAACATTTTCTGATCCTTAGTCTTCTTACCACCCCCACCGGATCCATTGGGTCCCAGACCACCGGATCCCGGATGGCTGTTATTCGGACTATTCCAGAAGGTAAACCCATATCCGGTATTCATAACGGGTTGGGGTCCTATGTCCCCAGGAGCTTGGGCACTGGTGTAGCAAGCCCTACCACCACACAGGGCGTCGTTATTATTCTGATCCGTGCTACACACCTGATTGTCCACCCTATAGGTCTGATCGTTCGGAATAGACTGACTGTTCCCCTGTAGTTGGCTGGGTATATATTGACTGGTTCCCCAGCGCCCTCTGGAGGGGTGTGGTCGCAATGACCCGGGGGCGGGGCTTGCTCCCTGGTGTCAATGTACTGATACTCACCATCAATGGTGAAAGTGGCGTCTTTTTGACCCACGCTTAGTCGGACATTCTTATAATGGCCGGGAACATATCTGTCCCCCACGACATTCCGAGCGGCCTGGTCATTCACAAAGGGGTCATACCCCTTCTTCAGAATAGGTTTCGGGGTAGAGGTGACCGGTGGGGCCTCCTTTCCGTCATCCCTTGGGATGCAACTGATGTCGGGGTCCTCCGAGGGTCCCCTATTCTCGTTTACTTCCTCGAGATCCGGTTCCTCCTCTTCGGAATCCTCAGATCCCTCCTGCATCATCCGCAGCTTAGTTATTTCATATATGAGATCATCCCTCTCCTGATACAGTTCCCGATTGTTATCCTGAATGTCAGTGATCAACTGATCGTTTTCCTAAATATGTTTCTCCCGAAGGGCCACATGTTCCCTTTGATCTTTCTCTATGGTTTTCTGATTCTTCTCATAAATCTCATGTTGGGCCTCAATTTGGTTTTTCAAATCGGTAAGGTGCTTGCCAGCGACATCCAGCCCAGTTCGGTATTGTTCCAAAGTCTCGTCCTGCTCTGAAGTCTTAGCTTCCAGGGTGGAGGTTGCCAGACTCAGTTGCAGTTCGACTTCTTCGACTTTCTTTCCGTACCTTTCATATTCAGCTTTCTTACCCTGGATCATAGCCTCGATCTCCCGGAGTCGAGTACGGTGGACATCCACCTCTCGTTCGAAGGTTTCCGTGGTTTGTTCTAACAGTCCCTTACTCTTGCGTAAGTCCCCAATTTCTTCTAGGAGGTCTTCAATCTCCCTTTCTAATTCTTTCACCTTACTCTGTTTCCGCTCAGTCTCTTTCTTCTGATATTCCAGCAGCTTTTCACTCCTGGACTTTTCCTGATCGCTCATCCGCTTCCATTCCGCATGAGCTGTCCTTTCTGATTCATACCTATTCCTCTCATCCCGGTACCTATCCACAGGGGCCCCACTCACAGGAGCCGGCTGACTAGACCCACCGGGATTGAAAACGGAGTCAGAAAGGGATGCCGAGTTTAAGTGATTCAAAAAAGCTCCCTGGCCAGCCAAGGGCACCAAGGGAATCGGATCTCTCCCTCCTCCTCGCGGCTCAGTACCAGGGACTTGGGCCAAAATGATGGGACTACCAAGATCCCCATCTCTCAATAAACCCGACGATCTTATATTTGGCGCGGTTTGGTTAGCCGGCGCGATCGGATGGTCATCGGTTGTAGTGTCCAACCCTACCGTAGAAACCTCACTTCCGGAATCCAATGCCCCGGTCTCATTCCGGGATGGATCCCTATACTCCTGATAGGTTAGGCCCGGGGCACCATGGCTTCCCGGGAGCACACCTTCCGGACACTGAGTCTCGTCTTGTTCAGACAGGGCTGCGCACTTCCGAGAACCAAATCCTGGTCACGGCACCAGTGTAATGTATGACCGTTGGTGGTTCGGAAAGGATCACGAATACAAGGGAATTTGGTTTCGAAAGGCAACAAGTTTTTATTCAGTATCCTAAGTTACAGGAAGCTAAGTAGATTCCGTATGGTAAATAGACTGTTCGGAAAGCTCGGATTTACGACTACCAGGTAAGGTCTCGGAGTCAGTAAAGTTCAGAAGGTGTCCCTGGAGATTCCGGTAGGACTCTCCCCTTCCTAGGTTCCGACCCGACTATTATATAGCCACAGGGGTGGCGACCTCTCGTGTTTAACCCCCGCAGCCCGGAGGGCGGTGCTGCCACCGCTCGCCAGGCGTGCCAGGCTCTCAACCCGGAAGGTCGCTCCGTTCGGAACCTAGGCAACCCGTAAGCCATAAACACTACTACTAAACCGTGCCCCTACAAAAGTAAGACGTAGAAAACCATATATGGTATATATCAACATAATATATTCTCTTCCTTATAAGGCATAAAAAGTAAGATGTAGAAAACTATATATGGCATATATCAACATAATATATTCTCTTCCTTATAAGGCATAAAAGTAAGACGTAGAAAACCATATATAGCATAACATATGCAGAACGTCATGGAATTTTCCTGACTTTCCTTCTTTTTTAAACATATAAAGCAAAAGATGGAAGCACACCATTGATTCTACTTAACATAATATATGCATTACGTCATGGAATTTTCCTTAGATACATTTCTAAGACGTATGAAGCTAAATATGGAAGCACAACATTGATTCTACTTAACATAATTTATGCATTATGTCATGGAATTTTCCTAAGTACATTTCTAAGACAGATATTGTCGAATATGAAAGCACAACATTAATTCTACTTAACATAATATATGCATTACGTCATGGAATTTTCCTAAGATACATTTCTAAGACGTATGAAACTAAATATGGAAGCACACCATTGATTCTACTTAACATAATATATGTATTACATCATGGAATTTTCCTAAGCACATTTCTAAGACGTATATTGTCAAATATAAAAGCATAACATTGATTCTACTTGTTAGGATATAGAATTGGCAAGTTGTGTACATGAAGTCATTGATACTTTTAAGATTATCATCGGGATCACCACGGCTGCAATCTGTTATGGGTCTTAAGCTGCCGTCTGGTTTTAAAATAGCCCCCAGTGAATGTACACACTGGGGTCTACTAAGAACCCTTTTGACTTTACCATCAATTAACTCCTTCCTTACCAGATCGTCCATTTGGCATTTTACACCTTCTTTGATTATGGAATGGTAATTTTTTTGAAAATAAGAACCATTATAATCCACATCAACGATTTTGAATCCGTTACGAACACCGTCTAGGATATAAGCATAGTTACCATCAACTTCCTCAAACCCCATGCATTCATCAAAGAAGGCGTGTGGGTTGAGTTGGAGGCACATGCCATCTAAGACATGAACGGAATCACAATCCAAAGGACAAGGTCTAAACCATTCAACACCATCGACAATTCTGGAAGTGTAGATAGTAGGAGTTAATATAATGTCTTCCGTCTTTGGTAATGAGTCTGAGGAAGTGACATGATTTGAACCACAAGGAATTACGAATTTGTTGACATCCCATAATAAACTATATTCAAGTTCACTGGTATTGTCAGAATCGGAAGATTTTATAATTCCACAATCTATGCCAGACTCCTCGGAGTCACTGACCCCTGAATCAGAATCCACTAAGGCCTGATATCAATCATTCGATTTTTTCACAGTGCACTTTAGTTTTGTGTGATTACCCCCACAAGAGCGACATACATGTGGGTGAGGGCAATCTTTGGCGTTACAACCATTATCACCGTTAAATGCATAGCAACAGTGAATTTCATCTGACTTTTTCTTTTTGTTCTTTTTCCTCTTACTACTTGATCCCGCAACAGTACCAGCACCACTTTGAGATGATGGAGGCTGGATACCAAGAACATTACATAAGTGCTCGGCACTAAGATTCTCAAGACCAACACTGTTTGAGAAGATGTCGTGATCGAAATAGCAGAATGTGTGTTCACCAAACGATTCTCCCCTTTCACGCATCGCAAGATCATACTGAATGAGAGCATCCTCATTATAGAATGCTTTCTTGTCAGTTAGGAACTTAACATGTTTTCCATAGTTTTTACATGGGAAGTTTCTAGCCAACATGCTATTCAAGAGACCCATGCTAGCAGAAATAACATCATTCAAGGCGGGTTTTTTTACTTTATCATGCGGCATGTGCTGTTCAATGTCATAGGTCACAAACTTACTGCCACTGGCATTGTTTGGTGAAAATATCACCATGGGGGCGCCTTGAGCCTGCTGTTGTAGTTGTTGGTTAGGATACCATGCTGTTGGGTTATGTAGAATTTGAGGTTGCACAGACTGAACACCAGGAGCCTGGAACAGGGTTTGTTGATTAGGTAGAATTCCTGCAGCCTGGTACTGTTGTTGTGGGTTAGGAATAACGCCAAACTGACATGAAGCCTGCTGCTGATGGGATGTTGGGACTGGGATCCCATACATATGAGAAGTAGTTGGGTTACCATATACCATAGGTGTAGGTGGGAACTTTAGCCTGCCATCTGGTGCCCTAAATTGACCCACACCAGGCCAACTGACAGTCTGACTAACAGGTGTGACAGGTGGGGAATAAGGTGTGCCATCTCTGTAGAACAGCTGAGGAACAGTGTTAGGAGCTACACCACCACTTCTCCATTGTTTCCACAGTAGGAACTCCTGATAATCATTGTCTAATTCACCATGGGAATGACTTTGACCCACTGGATAGTCAGGTTGATTGTCTCTGGGGACCGGGTGATTGTACCAGGAAGGTGGCTTGTTATCGTGGGTGAGCGACTTGTTTACTTGGGTATTTCCCTCTACTGGAGGCAATTTTTTACACAAGTTGGGTAATTCAAACATACCTGAGGTGGTTTCAAGGCCGGATTGGCCTGCGGAGGGTCCAATAACTCTAGAATTAGGCCCTAAAACAATGTTTGCGGCCGAAAACCAGCTTTCCGGAAGTACAGGGCGGCCATTTTGGACTCCGCAGTTAAAGTTAGAGCTGGCTTGTGATTGGCCCGTTTGGAAGCCTGGTGTGTTCGAGCCCCCACCTTTGTTCCTTACTGTATCCAACTCTGAAGGATTCCAACACGTAGCACTAGCAGCAAGAGAAGAAGTTTGGGCCTCGAACGTACCCATGGCGTTCGAGCCACCACTTTCGTTCCTTACCGCATCCAACTCTGAAGGATTCCAACATGGAGCGCTAGCAGTAAGAGAAGAAGTTTCGGCCTCGAACGCACCCATGGCACCTCGCCAAGCACGTACGCCTTCGTTCAATTGGCGAAGAGATCTGTTATTTTCAGCCCAAGGCTGCTAAGCTCACCATGTTGACCGTCCTTCCCCTGGGGCGGCCGGTCGCTCTGCCTGGCCTCCGTGGCCTCCTGCTCGTCACGCTCGGCTGAATCCGCTGAACCAGGTAATTCTTCCGAATCCTCCGGAGAATAACGTTTCCCCGGATTGGTCACCCCACAATTCGGGCACTTGGCCGCGTTACCATGGTAGGAAGTATCACAGGCCACGCATTTAGTCATGATGACTGGAAAAAAAATCTCCAATGTGAGACCGGTGGTCCTTCCTGGGGCTAGGCAATATGGCCGACTACAAAGGCCACCAGTGAAGGAACCTGTTACATAACACCTGAATGGAAGTGGTGACATCTGGTAATACATTGGGAACTGCTACTGCCCATTTATCACCACTTATATGCGCGCATATAAGTAGCTTAAAAAACCTTTAGTTCGATCTTACATTACGTCAAAAAAACTATCCTCTATAATGTCTTACTGGACTTAGTGGTAGGAAAGAAAAAGGAAAAAAATGTATGTGTCTATGTTAGTTATCGTATTTCTCCATGTCAAGGTTCAGTTGAAAACTAGCAAATTAATGGAAAATTAACTCCATCTATCCATGAGACAAGCCTGCACACAGGGAAAAATTAGAGTGGATTTCTAATACATGTTTACAGTATTACCTGTTCCACATATACATGGAACAGGTCAATTCACGAGACAAACCCTGTTCACATGGAAATATGATATATCTTATCTATTACTTGATCCAAAAAAGGGGAAAAACTTTTAATCCTTTAAGTGTAGCAAATACAACTTCTACCTTATTTTTAGTCGTTGTCAGTCTTAAAAGTCATGTCATCAAATCAGATAAGGGAAGCTACATACCTTAATATAGGTGTTTATTACTTAGAAAGGAAATTTTGTTGAACTATTGCATAAGAGCTAGAGTTGTAATAATAAGCTTCCATAAGTATATAAGTCTGGTATAGTAACTTTATCAAACATCATATACTCAACAACACTCATATTCTTCAATGATTCTCTATACTCAGCGCTATAGCGCTTATACTAAACTGATGCCTATTCATCGCTTTCAATGTAAAAGTCTATTTAATCGTCTAGCTCTTGAGCGATTCGCAAAAGTATCTCTCTATGTAAGCTAACTATGGTTTTTAAAAATAAAAGTAGCAAAAACTTGTTCCTGTTGTTTGGTTCTTAGCTTGATATTTATGAGCAACAGCATAGCAAACCAACAAGTTACCATATTAAGCAAACAATAAAAAAACAAAAAACATAGTAACTATAATACACGCCCATGATCTCTACTGTGTCTCAGCAAATTCCATTACTGCTATCCATTTCTACTAGTACTTTAACCCTTTAAAACCCACTGCTGTCAGGCAACATGTAAAATATCTCTATATTTCTGTCTCAAGACAGCATGTGTGAATAGGCCTATCCATCTCTAGTCCCTCACTAAACATCAGGTAGCTACTTAAGCTTAAAGATAAAGTCGCACTCTCTGCCTCTATATTCCTATGATATATACACTAAGATTAAATGTCCACAATTGAGAATATAGAACTGCCATTGATATTGCTAATGACTTTTTCAATATGCTAAACATATCCCTTCATCATATATAATGGTATAACAATAAAAAGATATACCATTTATTGAGAAATAATTTCCGAATCGAGGTACTCCTAGGCATCTCCCTACATTTTCAGCATGTAAACATCTGGAGAGGTCGCTTATACCCCCCCCCCCAGGGTGACGGGCTGCACCCTGCTGCCTCCAGTCAGGAGTGTAGGTTGTACTCCTTCTACTCTGAGGAGTGTGTATGCCGTGGTCCATACCCATTCCCTTTGCTTATTTTTCTCATTTTACTGCGATAATTCCAAGATATTTATTTAACAATACCTTCAATACAAGTATCTAATTGTACAACAAGCACTAAACTTAAAGGACTGCATTGTATTGTCAGTATTTCTGAGATCGAATTATGTTGGACTGGATGTAAACATGAGGCTCTATATTCATTTTCAATGCTGTCAAAATTAGTATCTAACTGCTGTATACTGTATATACTGTACACTTCTGTGGGTTATTCATACATGTATTCAACAGAATAGCACCCTGCCTAATCCTATTTTACTGATGCATCATCTATGTATAAGGGAAGAACTATGGGAACCCATAGACAGCTCTATTGTTCAAGGATAGCACTACCACATTGCTAACATTCGTTTGTCATAAAATTATCGTATAATTTTATCAATAACTGCCACCGTTTCCATGCTATTCAAACTATGCAATAGCATGGAAATTTCCATACCATTTAAACTGCGCAATAGCATGGAATTTTCCATGCATGAAGGAGTGGCTAAAATAAACTCCTCCCATTCCATGTTATCTAAACTGCGCAATAGCATGGAAATTTCCATGCTATTTAAACTATGTAATAGCATCGAAATTTCCATGCAAGGGGGGAGTGGCTAAAATAAACCCCTCCCATTCCATGTTATCTAAACTGCGCAATGGCATGGAAATTTCCATACCATTTAAACTGTGCAATAGCATGGAAATTTCCATGCAAGGGGAGTGGCTAAAATAAACTCCTCCCAACCCCTCTCCCCTTTATATACTGTAAGAAAAATACTATAGAAACCAAACCATGGAGAAGGTCTATTCCATGCAAGATATCTTATTTTTATTTGCTCACATTTTGAGCATTAAATCACCATCTAGTTTTAAGGTAAGTGTTCCACCAGGATTTAAAAGAAGGAAACAAGATTCATATAACTGTGATTGCTTAGATGGGAAACGTAGTAAATGTGGAAAACTATCTTCAAAACGCTACTGGACAGGGCAAAGCTATATTAGAATGTGCTCGTACCACAGTTCTGTGTGCTATTATTCACATGAAATGTATAAAGCAGCTAGCTACAAAAGTTATATTTTCAAACAACAACCCTCAAAAATATTTATTGTACATAGCTATAGAAAGTGCTTTACATATTTTCCAAGCCATTTTTTTTGTTCAATTGCAAAATAGATAAAGGGCACAGCTTTTATTTAGCTCGATTGTTAAGTGATATAATAAGTAAAAATGAAATGCTGGCATGCTTTAAATCAAAAGATGTCATAAAATTAACTACAAAAAAATCATTTCCCAAAAATTTTATTTTTTTCGTAACTCAAATGTTTGTGAAGGGGACATATTTTTCTCACAAAAAAAATGTGTAGGAAGTTCATACTACATAAGAGATTTAGACTTTACTATGCTCGTTAGAAAAAATATAGAAAAAAAGGATTAACCCAAGCAATCAAGAATTTTTCCTTCTTTCAAATCATGAGAAACAGAAAATGAAAGCCTTCTCCAACTTCATTTGAAATAGTGTAGAGGTACGTTAATACAAACCATAGTGTTGGGTACCGTCTGGCGTGGCGGGTGAGTCGAGTCGTCGGATGTTCCTCAGGTTCCGGATAGGTGGCAGCACCGATCCGGGTCTGTGGGGACATCTGAGGATGAACACCTAGGTCCTTATATAAAGGCCAGGGCTCAGCCGCTACGTCAGAGGCCCTTCTGGCCTCTGATCATGTAAGACCTTTAATATCTATTAGCTGCCCTTATACCATCTACCGGGTAGCCGTGAGTGTTCCTATAAAAAACTATCCATTGGCATACACTTGAATTACCGCCTTGCTCCTTCTTTCCCGATTAGTAAGGCCCGAACCACCAAGTCCGTAAGACTAAAACCATTACACTGGCGCCGTGACCAGTTAATTCTGGTGTATAGCCCGGACGTTATAACGTCCGAACGGCTAGTCCATGGGTTAGACAGCCTTACGGAAGCTAACCCTGAAGGGCAATCAACTGCCCAGGAGAATGGCAATGGATCATTGGTGATCCATACCCATTCGAACTCACAAGATGTAGACGCTGCATCTTGGAGAGATCCCGAACCTCACTATAAAATGGATAGTGAAGAGAACATACTGGACTCTGTACGGAGGGAACAATCCATACAGAGAAAGAGTAATTTGATGAGTCAACAATCACTTGTTGACGAATTAAGTAATTCGATGTTCGAAATTGGTGGAAGCACTAATCCAGAACACCCGACACCCATGCCAAAAAGGGTTACGTTTGGAAAATTACCATACAGTATACCCAAACCCGGACTACCGATTCTAGATTACAGTGCCATAGACGGCGACGTAACATATGCGGTACCGGAAGGTGAAGAATTCAAACAACAGGATGTTCTGTTGTTAAACGACACCTATGTTACTTTGAACAAGAATTTGAATACCTTGGTCAAAGCGAAAGATGAAGTAATCAATGAAAAACTCCATCTAGAAGAAGACTTAATCGGTATGCGAAATGAATTCGAAACCAGGAAGAGTGAATACATGAAAGAATTAGAAAATGAAGAGAGAAAACTTCAAGAAATGAGGAAGTCATTCAATAAAGAATATGACAATAGACACACTCGTATCCAGACATACATAGATACAAATGATCAATTATGTCTTGATAAGGCTAAGTACGAATCGGAAATAAGCCAATATCAAAACGAATTAGAGAAATTGAAACTTCAGTGCAGTAAACAAGCTGAAGACAATGAAACTATCCGGATGGGCATTATAGCGTATAATAAACAACTGGAAGAGGACAAACAGAAACTCACGAATGAGCTTCAGGAACTGCAGAATACTGCACTGACCCTAGATAAATATGTGGAAGCTGCACAATTGACTATAGGTACTATAGATCCAAATGTGGTATCTACAATGGTGGCAAATACATCTCAGGATGTAACGCCCGACAGATATAACCCATTTGTTACTGATGGGGCGGATAAAAATGTAGTATCCGGAATTTATAAAAAACCGGATCATACCGCACCCAGCGGAATGAGTATCCAGAATAGTAATTGCCCACAGGGGACGACTAATAAAGGATCCACTAATAGTACACCTACACCTCAGGCTTGCATGCTTGATACGGTAGTAGGTCCGGCTCCACCAATACCGGATCTGAGTCATAAAACTAGACGGGTCCAGGTTAATACAGCTAGTGGAAGTAACACAACACCAGTGGCTCAACCACCGGGACCGGGACCAGTGAGAAATTTACTTACACCACCCTCGTATTTTTCTCAACCCGGACATAGCACACCAGCAGGTGCAAGATTGCCTAACCCACCCTTGGGTCAGAGCAATGTACCAAATGGTGGACAATTCCCTAGACCTAATCCTCTACAACCCAAAGTGGTAGGGGGTATGTATCTACCAAGAGCAACTCCCTATGGATATAGTAATGACTATAATCCGGCAGGAGGAAGTAACTACCATTATGGTAATAGATATAACCAGGGATGGAATCAAAATAATTCCTATCCTGGGTCTGCATCTTCCGGAACAACTGGAAATGCTGGTTATGGAGGTGGATATCCTAACTGTCCGTCCGGGAATTACCCCAATAATGGTCCACCCGGAGGTAATCCCCCAGGCAGTCCTGGTGGATCCGGATCCGGAGGATCCGGATCGGGAGGAGATGGCAGGAAGCCAAACAAGAGAACTTCCATGCCTGCAGGGATGCAAAACATCTTTGATAGAAGCCAATGTATCCAAAATCTGGGCATTGACTGCTACCGGAAGGGAGCAGACGGCATGGAAGTCATGAACTGGAGCATGTGAGAAGCAGATAGACTGCGAGGATGTAATAATCCGGCTCGTAGACAGGCAAGGATACCCCCTCCATATGATTCGAATGATCCATGGAAGGATAGGTATCAGGCTTTTGTCGATATGGTCAACTGTAGTGGTTGGACAAAAGAAGAAGCTCTGCCTTACTTGATCTGTTGGTTGAATAAAGGTGGAAAAGTAGCCCTCAACCAATGGAGAGCAGCATATGGAATATACGGCACCTATGATCAATTGGTCGAGTGTGCCGTGTACCTATTTGGTTCGATCGTTAGAGAAGATCCATGGGTAAGCTTTAAGAAGAGGACACAGAAACCTAAAGAATCTCATAAAGTCTTTGGTTTGGAGCTACAGGACTTGCTATCCAAGGCACGTCCGAATTGGGCTCATGATGATGACTGCTATCTGCAAGAATTGTTTACACAATTCTACAGTGGATTGCGGGATCCGGATCACAAACAAGTAGTTTGGGATTCTCGGAAGGATGATACATCTTTCAGTGGTCTCTTTATATCAATCAACAGACACGATATGAAGAAAAGGTTGGTGGGTCTAGGACCTAACCCGGTACGAGCAGCTCCATTACAATACGGAGGCTCCCCTGCTCAAGTATATGAAACTTCCCAACTAGCCCCAGTTGATTTGCAGGAGGCGGACCAGGAAGAAGAATATGTCTCCGATGAAAATGGAGAATATATTGGATCAGTCCAGGTAGCTGGAAAGTATTACCGTCAGAAACGGTATAGGAAAGTACATCCGAAAGGAAGAGGAGGGTCAGTTGCTAATAAAATAGCTTCCGGAACCAACCTAGGAGGTAATACAGCTACAGTTGCTCCTACCGTAGCAGCCACGGCTGCTCCAACGAATTTGGTAGAGACGTTGATAGCTGGATTGACGGAGGCTCTGAAAAGACCTCGGGTTGATAAATCCCAGAGGAGATGTTTCAGATGCCAGAAATTAGGACACTATGCATCCGAATGTATGGCTGAGAAACCTGTCCCTCGTAGACAGGAAGGTGTCTCTGGTATAATAGCAGAGGAAAACTAAGGAGGGGCCCCCTTTTGGGCAGAGAAGGGGATCCCGGTGACAAATCTTGCCATGATATCACCATCCGTAACGATAGTTTGCATGAAGTAGCAAACCCGCCTAACACTGGGGTGGTTGTAGACACACAGAAGGTTAGGGAAGCTGATATGACAGGTGCCCAGGGAGCACAGGGGAAACCCGATATCAGTAACGAGGTAGGCGGCTATTTTTTAGCCAGGGTTGGTAGTGCCCACCTACCCCCAGGTCATCCTTGTCTGGAATACCTGAAAGGATGTGGATTGACCCCAGGTGTGAACAATGACGTCCCAATCGTCACGGACACGCCCTCTGTGCTAAACGGAAGGCGGTGGTATGTTTGCCTCACTGTTAACGGAAGATCTGCCAAATTTCTTATGGATACAGGTGCTAGCCACTCCTGTATCTCCAAAAGGTTCTACAATCTTATTCCGAATGAACACTCTCAAATCGGGAGGAAATGCTCAAACGGCCGATGGCAGTACCATGCAAACGTATCGAGGAACTTGTGTGAAGTTGCAATTGGATGGAATACATGACTATGTCATGAGCGCCACCGTTGCGGATATAGCAGATGAAGGGATACTAGGGTTGGATTTCGCATCCCTGTATGGGGTGGTTTTAGAACCACAATCAGGAGTGTTGAGTGTAAAATACCCGTATCCTGTAAAGGTTAGGTGCGTGCTAAGACAAGTAAGCAGTATGGCTAGTGTTGCACACACTGTGCGAATTCCCCCAGGTGTAGCCTGTGATGTGCTTGTTAGAAGTGATCCTGCAATGCGTAATAAGCCTGCAGTGATAGAACCGGATGTAGTTACTTTGTCAAGTATCAGATTAACTTCTGTAGACACCATAGTAGCAAATGCATCCTGGTCGGTAGTACCTGTTTCCAATACTGGAAACACTACTATCTACCTAAAAAAGGGACAAGTTTTTGGAAACGTGACCCTTTCGGAAACTGTAACGGATAGTAAGTTAAACTTACAGAAGGTAACAGAAGATGACGGAATTTCGGATGACTTGTTAAAGTTGTATGAAGAAACTTCATTAGAAAATCCAGAATATCGGAAAGATTTTTACGAATTGCTCTGTCAGTATAGTAATGCCTTTGCCAAACCTGGTGAAAAACTAGGTACGACAAATAAGGTAGTACACAAAATAGATACTGGAGATGCAGAACCCTTTAAGATACCGTATAGGCGGTTACCTTTAGCGAAGAAAAGAGTAGCTGAAGAGGAAATAAACAAGATGTTGGATCAGGATGTAATAGTCCCATCCAATAGTCCATGGAGTAGTCCTGTATGTATGGTAACCAAAAAAGATGGTACTATATGCTTTTGCATAGACTACAGGAAGTTAAATGGAATAACGAAAAAGAATTCGTATCCATTACCAAGAATAGACGAAACCATTGACTCCTTAGGAGGTAACAGTTGGTTTTGTACCCTAGACTTGCAATCAGGATATTGGCAAGTGGGAATGAACCCATCAGATATGGAAAAGACAGCATTTTCGAGTCATATTGGACTATTCCAATATAACGTAATGCCGTTTGGCTTGTGCAATGCACCAGCTACATTTGAAGCAATGATGGAAACTATATTAAGTGATTTATTGTGGAAAAGATGTCTTGTATATCTTGACGATGTAATAGTCTTCGGAAAAACATTCAAAGAGTGTTCTAACAATCTTAAGTTGGTATTAGAATGTATTTTTTCTAATGCTCTCAAACTGAAACCTAAAAAATGCCACATGTTTAGAAAGTCCATACATTATTTGGGCCGCATCATCAGTGATGAAGGAATAAAAGCTGATCCCGATAAAATCGAGTCAGTATCGAAATGGAATAGACCTAAAACACCCAAAGAGGTGAGGTCATTTTTAGGATTCTGTTCCTATTACAGGGAATTTATTCCGAATTATTATAGAGTCAGTTACCCATTACAAGTAATAGCTAACTGGACTCCAGTAAGTACCAAGGAAAAATTTCCTTGGACGCATGAACAGGAATCTGCTTTTCAAAAGCTGAAAGATCTGTTCACGAGTACTCCCGTATTGCAATATCCGAATGAGACGGATCATTTCATACTGGATACGGATGCTAGTAACGACAGCATTGGTGCAGCTCTCTCGCAAGTCCAAAATGGGAGAGAGGTACCTATTGCCTTTGCCAGCAACACACTGAGTAGAACTCAGCGCAATTACTGCACGACCAAAAGAGAACTGTTGGCAGTAGTTATATATACAAAGAAGTTCAAACATTTTCTATGGGGGACGAACTTTACTTTACATACGGATCATTCCTCTTTAAGGTGGTTATTGAACTTCCGAGATGCTAAAAGCATGTTAGGTCGATGGCTAGCCCACTTATCTGAATATGGGCTTGAACATCACCAGATTCAGCATAGACCCGGAGTTAAGCATTTAAATGCTGATGCTTTGTCTCGAATACCAATTCGGAAATGTGATAATCCGGATTGTACTGATTGTGGAGCTCACAGAGCAGTGCTAGCAGGGATTCGGAGGCCCATCGAACCCCTAGTTGCCAGTGTACTGGAATGGTCTATGGATCACATACGACGCTTCCAGGAAGCTGACTCGATAACTGCACAGCTACTGCAATTGGTACCAAAGGGTATACGTCCAGCTAGACCAGAGGTCTCTCTGGAAAATCGAGAAATGAGAAGGTTTCTTGCTCAATGGACTGAGCTTGAAGTCCGGAAAGGCGTGTTATACCGTTGGAAGCCATGTAATAATGGTGAGAAAATCATGCAAGTGGTTATACCACATGCAATGAGACATGACATTATGTATTTCTGTCATGGGCATCGGACCAGTGGTCATTTTAGGAGAAAACGCTCATTAGCATGACTCTCCAAGAAATACTATTGGCCCGGCATGTCACGAGACTTGCAAAGATGGGTAACCACCTGTCCGGACTGTTGTAAAAACAAACCCGGACCCGGGATGGGCAAACTTTCCCTATCTCAGGAGCTCTTCGGAGTTAGATTCGCGAGAATCGGGGTAGATATCATTAGTGGACTTAATACAACTGCTAATGATAATACCTGTATGATGGTAGTGTGTGATTACTACATGAAATACACCAAAGTATTCCCACTACCGGACCACAAAGCAGTCACTTGTGCCGATACCTTTGTAAAAGGTTGGGTACTGACTTTCGGTGTACCATAGTAGCTTAAAGGGTGTTAGGGGTTTTGGGGTCTATGGGATTTCCTATGCTAAAGCACTAATGAGGGACCTAGAGCGCGAAAAACTGTCCTCATATGACCCTGTATGTACAGTTACCTGTTATCCCACTAGAGGGCGGTACTGTGCACCCTTCTGACCTTACATGACCCTACTGCCATGTATATAGTTACCCTTTATCACACCAGAGGGAGTACTGCTCTACCCTTCTGTCCTAATATGACCCTAAGGTTTATACATGGTTATCTGTTTTCACACCAGCGGGCGACACTAGTCTGGCTTTTCTGTGATAGAGAGTAGTGTGCAGTTACTCTTTTCTTCACCAGCAGGCGCTACTCATACTGTGTTTGAGATTCACCTCACCCAAACCTCAACACTGACAGCAGAATCTGATCTTACCGTCTTGTTATTTCGTTATAACATCGAGCATAATCATGTATGGAGCTACAACTATTGATGAAGTAGAATATTACAATTTTGAAGAGAGAGAAGAAACTACTCGTGAGGAGTTCATAAGATTCTGCAGAATTATGTTCTGCGGGGTGGGGAGGATCCCTATTCACTATTATGCTGGACAGATGGAGCTTATATTATTGCATAAGCATGTAAATGAGTGGTATTTAAGGAGGATGTTCAGATATTATTACGATATCGCCAGACTTCAATACACATCATCCACCGATATATCTCCTATTAAATTAGTAAGAATTGCTTCTGGCTACCGAGAACTTACAAACTTACTAGCGACGACTAACATGGGTGGACAGGCACGTGCTGTCGCTTGTTCAGAAGAGGCTATACGTATAATAGAGAAGTACAAATTTCCAGAAGGATTTTCTCTTGAAAATAACTGTATAGACTTTATCACAGACATTTATGTTGAGAGGATAAAGGAGAAAGTAGGGTTTGGAGTTTTTTTCATCCCCTTTAATTCTGAAGGTTCGGGAGGACTCTACGAGGTAGAGAAAATGCTTGAAACTCTTGGAGAACTTGTCCCTAAGCATGTATATGTGCGTATCAAGCAGAGAGTCCTAGGTACTGTAACACCCTTTAAAGGTCGTGAAATTTTCACCAGTCCCCGCTGTAAACTTTATAAAGTACTTCACTGTTTCGCACGAGGTGAATATTTATGGTGAATTAAACATGACAATGTTTAAACAGAAAAACAGGAACACTTTATTAAGAACACGGAACCATTTAAACAGACTTGGAAGCAATAATCTGACTACACGTTCATGAACTTTTATACAGACGCTGACTATGCTACTTATGTTCTTACAACTTATATTCTTGGATACATATATATATATATATATATATATATATATATAAATTATCTAAAAGTTATGATGAACTATACCATGTATGATTCATGAAAGTTGAGTATAAGCATAGAGTTATATAATGTTTTCAGCTGATGTATGTCAGTCACTGCAATCAAATATAACCATTTATACATGCGGGGACAGCTCGTCTTATCTAATGAGAGCCGTGATACATACTGTAATGTTCTCTAATACAAACTACAGTGAGGATCTCTTACCTTTTATACATGCATATGATATTCAGATTATACATATATATATATATATATATATATATATATATATATATATATATATATATATATATTATATTTAGTTGTCATCCTGCATGTTAGAGTGTTTTTATAATATAATGCCAATTTGAATCCGGATGCATAGTATATACTAATGAAGAATAGAGGACACCTTCTTCAATGTTGCTTGTAATATGTCCTAACATACTTTCACTTCCAATCAGATTATTTCTTTTTTTTCTTTTTTGAACATGGTGGGGTGAAATCAATTTTCTTATTTCTTAGCTGCATGTATTGAACCTTATGTGGCGTCTCAGAAATCATTGAATCATTATCGCTCAGCAAATCAGGCATCGAGCTGCTTCTTTCAAACATGCTGATAACACAGTCATTAGCAAAAGGGGTTGAAACGGGGGTTTCATGAGGGACCTTTTTAACAGCAGGCGTGGAGGTCATGCTCAGGGAAACTTCTATTGTGTCTTTAGGGCAATTTTCCTCGGTAATAATCTCGCGTGGGGGTGATTCTTTATTCTCAGCATTTAAGCCCTCAGTGCCTCCAATTTCCTTTTCTTGTTCTGGTGTATGCCCTCCTAACGGATTAGACTGCCACGGGTCGTTTGGGTCGTTAGATGTACCTGCGTGCCGAGCATCAGGCTGTGCCAGGAGGTCATGAAGGGGTCGAGCGTTGCCGTTCCCACAGAACTGACCATTTTCCCCAGAACCCTGCTCGGTGAACCTTAAATAAGAAAGTGTATATGACATTAATGTCTTTATGTATATCTCTTTATTCAGAGAGTATATCCTATGTATTTCATTGAAATATAGTTTCAACTTTCATTACTTATATTAGATGAACATATAGATAAGTATTGACATATAGTTAAGTATTGCTGTGTAATAATATTAGCTGTGTTTCAGGTGATAAATACCTTGTAGTGTGATGTGTAGCAGCCTCAATGGAGCGAATTGGTGATCGATATGATGTATTAGCAGGAGACCTGTTATGAAAAATAGAGTCAATAGTCAATAAAAAAGTCTTTTATGAAGAAAAGTTCTTATTTACTGATTATTTTATTTTCCTGAAAATAATTCGCCAAAGCTATTTCCATTATTAATATTATTATCATCATTATCATCATTATTATTATTATATGAATCAATTAATTATATGTATGATATAAGTGATACTCGACATGAATATTTTTTATCAGGTATTAGATTATAACTAAAGAGATATACTCACAACCAGTTAGGTATCATATTAGGCACCAGCTCCATCACAGTAGCGTTCATGCTTAAGTCAATGATGTTATTCCATATGCTACCGGATTTTTTCACTTTGTACACTATTATAGTCACCACTGTTATTAATACAATGACAATACCGAGCACCGAGAGAATGGGTACATGAATCTCTATGGAGCCCTCAAGGGGTACATGAGTTTTGTTCCTTGAAATATGCACACCCTCCTCTACTTCACTGCTGTTTGAAATCTTCATATTAAGAGACCCTATTATGTTCTTTTTATCTGGATTTTTTGGTAGATTTGTTACCATTTCAAAAATGTTGATTTCAGATGCACCGTTGTTTGTAACGTCATATATGGGCTCAACGGTTGATTTCACGTCTGGCTCCCCAGTAGTGACGTGTTGAGAGTGTTTAACCTTAGACGGTGCGTCTAGAGAAGTGTCGGTTTGAACAGCCTCAGTTACCCTTACAGGTTTGGATGTGGTGATGTAATTCAGAGTGTCTGAGATATCAGTGTCTAGCCTTATAGGATTGTCTGAGGTTACGTCATTCCTATAGATGACAGGGTCTGTAGGGGGTATGGTATCCGAAACACTGTCGTCACCTTTCACACCCTCAGGCTCCATAGTCTTATCTTTAACACCTTCTATACCCTGCTCTATTCTGTCTGGGTTAATCCTTATCTCGCCACTCGTTGAAAGGTCGGGGGAAATGCTAGTTTCTATAGCCGGGTCTGTTGGGCTGGTGAGCGTCTTCGTAGATAGAGAGCTTGGATTTGACTTACTCCAAGCACACGAATTTTGTAAAACCCAGGCAGGTAATACATTGTCACATGATATTGGGTTGTGTCGAACATCTAATATCTCATACTCCTTGTTAATGTTTATGTGACGAATGCTATTGTACTGTAAATACACTTTTGTGTATCCGCTGTACCCCGGTCCAAAATCAGGGACAGAGGTCAGCCCTTTCCCACTGCAGAGAATAGATCCAGTGCTGGAGATGCACAAACACAATTGCGATGGCCCGCAGTAATACATCCCGCAAACTGCTGTCATAAGATGACAGATGATTCCTAAACATATCATGACTTTAGTGTATGACATCCTGAAGTTTAAGTGGCGTTGAGTGAAGCTGAATTAAAGTCTGAAATACCGCCTGTTCGCAGCATGCACTTTGTCACCTATCCGGCCGTGTACACGTGTGTCTGGGTGAAGGGTGGTGTGAGAATCCGTCTGATTATCCTAGACTTGTCCCCAACTCTTAATTTCTATTTTTCACCAATATTTATTGAATGCACTCTCATCTTTTTCATTTCTCTGTTCATTGTCTCTCTCCGTTTACCCTACTGATCACACGGTTGGGGGCTGAGTGTACCCGTACAGCTTTGAAGTATGTTTCAGTGAGTCACAACACACGGCTCAACCCCACGCGGGGCTACCCTATATGAGTGTACTTCCACCCCTACCATGTCCATAGAGATTTGGTTTTCTACCCCATCCCTATGAGATAGCCTTGAAAAATGTGGGTTATTTTACTTCTTTAGATCAGGGTAAAACAGCTGTAATACCCTATAACAAGGGTACATACCCTTTTACTTCAACTTTTGGAGGGTGAGAGCAAATCTACCTATATGACCTGGTCACCATGGATCATTCCCTGGAGGTGAAGCTGTGTAGGTCTTCATTAAGAGACAGTATATAGTTACATTAGACCGGTAAATAAGACTCTGTGTACATCATTAGGGTTTTTATTACCGGGCACGCAGAGGTCATACCCCTCGTCATGGGTCTATTTCCAAGACCATATGGCGGGAAAGGGTGTGTATAGGGACGCGCTAGGCGACGCCGCTGTAGTTTAAAGAGGACGCATTAGGAGGCGCTGCCGACGTTTCAGATATTTTCAGTGGTCAAGCATTCATATGCAGAGTGTATTTCTCGTGAGGGGCGGGGTTAAAAGAAAATCAAGTTTTTCATTGGTCTGGCGCCCTCCTGCTCACCTGACATCACTTTTTATGGTATAAAACAGGGTGCATATCATTTTAAGGTTATTATTTCAGAGTGTCCGCTAGAAAAAACCTCACCTGCGTCCACAATCTGTGTTTGTAAATCTGTCTGAATTACCTGTTACATCAGTTTGATTTATCTCATTCAGAAGGTTTGAGTCTTTTCTGAGACCGACAAAATCATCATGTCTAAGGTACGTGTTTTGTTAGCTGTTTCATGGAGATAACCTGTTACATTGGTGCTGTATCAATGCGTGTAGCATTTATTATCAGCTTGTTAAAGCTAAACTTATCTGTAGGTATGATTACATTGGTATTTCGAAGAGCTTAAATGTTTACAAACATTTAAGTATCCTCATAAGAATGAATAAGACTTGATGATATAAATACAGGGTAAATTTAATAACCAGGAATTTATGGTTCATTGTTTGCTTATAAGGTTTCTTTTTCTTTTTCTTTTCACCCTCAGCCAGCTTTGAAAAGGAAGCAGACACGCAGGTCAGCCCTTACAGCGTCTCTGGCAGAGAACACCCCACCACCAGCACATGCTGGGATTCCTGTGCAGCCTCAGCAAGGAGATGACGAGGTCTGGACTCATGATGTCCCCAGTGATGACGACGTGTTCACACCTCCCAAGAGGAAGTCTGTAAGGGCTCTGGTGTACGAGGACGAGGACGAGGAGGACGAGGAGGACGAGGTGAATGGTGAGACGGAGGACGACGCTGATTCAGTGGAGACTCACCCTCCACAGCCCCGAGGAGGCCAGCCCCGAGGAGGGAGAGCTAGAGCATCCAAGGTCTCTACAGTTAAGACCCGTGCAGGACCACGCCCCTCTACCCCACGCCCTACACCCCAGCCGGCAGCGTCGGTAGCAACGGCGGTTGAGGCGGCTGCAGAGCCTGAGCCCGCCAGGCAGCGTCCCTCACAACAGTCCCTCTCTCCACCCCCACCCGCAGGTGCTGGAGCAGCTGGCCTGGGGACAGGGGGAGCCTCATCGCGCGCTGCTCAGTATATGAGTCAGCTACCTGTTGTTCTGAGGACAGATAAAACTCCTGTTAAGACACCATCACCTTCCTCCAGACCCCGGGCTAGCCACTTCAGTGGGTCTCCTCAGCAGACAGAGTCTATGGTGAGAGGTCCTAAGAAGAGCTCAGAAGTATTATGCTGGCTGGAACCTGAGTTCATAC
Source organism: Acholoe squamosa (assembly GCA_949317995.1). Taxonomy (NCBI): domain Eukaryota; kingdom Metazoa; phylum Annelida; class Polychaeta; order Phyllodocida; family Polynoidae; genus Acholoe; species Acholoe squamosa. Next base: position 23,215,378 of record OX439044.1, read on the forward strand.
GTCGTGGAGTCCCTAAACCCTACAGGTATGTGAAGTAATATATTTTCATGTACTATGCAATCTTTTGTACCCTGAAACTTTAATACCTCTAGTTCTGAGAGAGATAATGTATCTTCTGCATATCATAAAACCAGAATAATAGAAAATAAAAAATAAAAATTATTTTGCTTACTGTTTAACTGTAAATGCGTGCTTTATTCAGGGATTTGGAACTATATTTGATGCTGAATAATAGGAGGCAGCATGCTAGCTTTAAATAGTTATGATCTATTTCTATCCTTTTAACTGTTAATCATGGTTTCATGATAGGTGTACAGCATTGTAATTTGAAACAAAGGGTAGCTGAATTATGTTAGCTTTAAATAACCACAACCCCATTTATGTATGTAATAATATTTCAGGAAATGCATTCTTGTGGATTCCGACTTTATCGGGGAGCCACTAGTATCCATTTATACGGTTCTGAGGATTGAGACGGCCGGAGATCCTGAAGATCCTGATGCTGTCCTGTGGCAACCTATAAAGAAGGGAGGCTCGGTACTTACTGTCTACCAGTGGAGGGCTCTCTGTGACAACCTTGAGGCTGTAGACGCAAAAATCCGCGAGCTAGAGAGCGCTGAAGGTTGAGGCTCCACAGCATTTACCCAGCCCGTGGTGAGATTATTATTGATTGCAGTTCATGGTGTAATATTTCATGTCACTTATTATTGTATTTCAAAATAGGTCTGTATCACTGCTTTGAACAAGCAAAAGGTGTTTCTGCTTGTGTGTACGTGTGAGTGTTATGGACAATTATAGAAGCACTACAACCTTTAATGATCTCTCTTTAGACATAGTGTGGAGAGTCATTGTATTATTAGAACCTGATAGAAAAAGTTTGCACAGTTTTAGTGTAGCGTGTAGAACAGCGTGGTCTATTCTTGCCAGAAATTCCACTTGGAAATATTTTATAAAAAAAAGATTTGAAACCCTTCAGCCTTGGGGTGAAGTAGAGGAATACATTGATAGGCTTAACTATGTCAAGGGAGTTTATCACCGGCTTCATGACGTATGTGACTGTTTAGATGCTATCCACTACCGTATAGGAGCTAACTTATATAGACGTTTAGGGTCTGTACTTCCTGAAAATGAGTGCTATGGGCGATCAGGCGACTTACTCCGCATAGTCAGAAGATTTATTGTAAATCTTATCATTTTCAAAGTGTATTCTACCAAAAGAGATCTTCACTACCTCTTACAGTCTAGGAGAGGTATTAAAATAGGGAGCAGCTTGGATTGGGGACGTCTAAAGATTTATGATGCTGAAGAGCAGATCTCTATGTACATAATCTTTTCTGGCAACACAGAGCACTTTGAGAATTTAACCCTTCCGGTTCTGTTCAAACCTGAACTGATAGGACGTGATATTGATATTAAGTTCAAGCAGGTTTTCTTTGACGTTCTCATTTTGGAACTGAGAAAGCACTATGAACCCTCTATCACTACCAGACACACATTCACCGGCGATATTTATTCGTTGAGATCTGATATTTTCTGGCTGGCTAATTCCACCACATGTCTAAGGGATTTATACTTAAATGATCCTGTGTTAAGGCATATATCTCGTCAGATAAGCTCTCTTAAAAACCCGGGGTTTAAAAGATTAAGTGATCTGCATTGAACCCTGTTTCGTCATGTTTGCCTGCCCTGTTTGTGGTAAACGTTACAAAAGGCTGCCTTTCCTGAATAAGCATGTTAAAACTCATGATGCTGATGGCCAGGAGGGTCAAGGAAATGACGCAGGTGAATATAAACGATTTGCATGTCGTTTGTGTCCCAAGCGATTTGCACGGGGGGGTGGTCTTAATTTACACATGGAGAGACGTCACGGCCCCCAAAAAGACCCTTCTCATTTAGAAGGGGGTGCTGGTGAACAGGACGATGAAAATGCAGAGATAAAGGATCAGGGTTTTGGATCTGGAGATCTATACTCTCTTACGCGTATACAGGAGCAGTTTTCTAAGAAATTTCAGGTCAGGCACACTGTCTATACTTTTAGGTTGAAAATGAGTGTGAAATTTAAGTCTATGCAAGATGTTCTGTCCAGGCTTTATGATATTTTTGAAAAGTTAGTTCAGGAGTTAACTGAAAAATTTGGTTCTGATGACTTAGTTAGGATAACTATAGACAGTCGTGATATAGATTATCCAATACTTATTCATTTTAATGCTGTCTCTAATCTGAAGCCTAGAGATATTTTGACTGAGATAGATAGAGTCCTACAGAGTTTCAGTGTATTCAATTTGAACAAAGGATGCACTATCACTGTCACACATGTCAGAATACCTACAGGGTCGGGTCGTGATATAGTACATTTTTTTAAGAAGAAGAGGTGTGTCATATATATTAGGAACAGAGACAACACTTGTGCTCTTAGAGCTCTGGTAGTTGGTAAAGTTCTAGCTGACAGTAGTGGAAATCGTCTAAACAGTGCGGTCAGAAAGGTGTGTTCCAATCGTAAATTACAGACAAGACTGGTAAAAAAATTATATCAGCGATCTAAAATTCCATATGATTCACCCATAAGTCTTTCTATGTTTCCAAAATTAACTTGCATAATGAAGGGGTATAGAGTCATTGTTGTATCAAAAGATCATCTTAACTCTATTATCTATGACAACCATGTTAAGTCTCCAAAAGTTATAAGTCTGTATCATTCAGACTCCCACTACGACGTTCTAACTAGCCTTCCAGCTTTTTTTGGTCGATCTCATTTTTGAACTAGCTGTTATGCCCGCACAAAAAATTATTACCAGCATGCCTGTAAAAGCATATGTAAAATGTGTAGACATGAGCATAGACCCTATGAGGGTGATGGGGGAAGTGACAACGACGAGGAATTTGAATGGGTGTACTGTGTGAAATGCAATAGAAGTTTCAAAGGTGTAGAATGTTTCAATAACCATGTGAAAAAGTACCCTGGACGTAGAGGTTCTAAAAAAAAGAAAATGAGAAAATCTGTATGTCAGACCTATTATAAATGTAAAACATGTAACATTTTTCTAAGAAGAAAAAACAAAAAAATGCTTGACCAGGGCGTGTCTAAACGTCATGTTTGTTTCATGAAAAAATGCAGAATATGTCATGCAGAGTATGATGTCCAGCAGGATCACGTGTGCTACATCCAAAAAGTAGACTCTACTCCTAAACAAGGGTCTATAGACGATGAGGTGTCTAGATATATTTTTTTTGATGTAGAGTGTACCCAAGATACAGGACGTCATGTACCTAATCTATGTATAGCTGAGCGCACTTGTAAAATATGTATACAGTCGGGTGAAGCTGAGCAGAAGTTTGATCAGTCTTCTTCTTGTTCTAACTGTGGTGTTCATCAGCATGTCTTTTATGGCGAGGGGTGTGTTGATAAATTCTGTAAGTGGCTTATTAGAAAGTCCCATTCAAATTCGCGAGTCATATGCCATAATTTTCGTGGTTATGATTCATATTTTATTCTGACATATATTTACACAAATTCGTTGAAACCACATGTGATATATAATGGAGGTAAAGTCATGAGTCTCAGAGTCCCCCCATATAACATTGTGTTTATAGATTCCCTTAATTTCCTCCCTATGGCTCTTTCAAAAATACCGGGTACTTTTAATCTGACTGAGTTACGCAAAGGTTTTTTTCCACACAAGCTGAACACTAAGGCTAATGAGAACCTTGTTCAGTGTGTTTTACCTCCAGTAAGCTTTTATTTACCTGAGAATATGAACCCCAAAATGTATGAGGAATTTTTGAAATGGCATACGGGTAACCTCAAAAGTAAATTCAATCTGAAGGAGGAGCTTATTTCTTATTGTAAGAGTGATGTGCACATTCTACGTTGTGGATGTCTAAAATTTAGAGAGATTTTTCTGGACATCTCAGGAAAATATGCTATAGACCCATTTAAGAAATGTCTGACTATAGCTTCAGCATGTAATCTTGTCTTTAGGACCATGTTTATAAAAGAAAACACCATACCAGTAGTGGCGCACCATAAACCTTATGACAATCATTCTGTAGCTAGCATGCAGTGGTTAACATACATAGAGAAATCTCAAGGTATTGCTTTAAGACATGCGAGATCAAAGAAAGGTGAATTTCAAGTCAGAGGGATTAAGGTGGACGGATATCATTCCGAAACTCGTACTATTTACCAGTTCCACGGCTGTTTCATACATGGTCATCAGAAATGTTACCCAGGAGAGCTTTTCAACAGTTTTTTAGGTAAAAGTATGGGGGTTCTGTACAAGAATACAATGGAGCATGATAAAATTTTACAAGACCTTGGTTTTTCCCTTAATGTCACGTGGAGTTGTGAATTTGAGGAATTACAGAAATCATCAGATTACATATCAGTAATGAGAGGCATCACTTTTATTGAGCCTTTACAACCTAGAGATGCTTTTTACGGCGGGAGAGTAGATGCAACTAAAACATATTATAAATGCACCGAAGATGAGAAAATAGAATATTTAGATTTCACAAGTTTATATCCTTATGTTAATAAGTACTGTCACTATCCCCGTGGTGAACATCGAGTAATATCTTCAGATATGTGGGGTGATTCTGTTGATATAAATGGTATAGAGGGTCTGATAAAATGTTCTGTTTCCCCGCCACGTAAGCTCTATCACCCTATATTGCCTATGAGGTATAAGGGTAAGTTATATTTCACGCTGTGTAGGGCCTGTGTAGTAATAGCAGATTGTATCTATAACAGCACTAGTGACAAAGAGGATTATTTTACTGCTTTTTACGGATTCTTTAAAGGAGCTGAATACTCATGCACTCACAGTGAAGAGAGACGTATGCTAACAGGTACATGGGTCTCATTTGAGCTACAGGAAGCAGTGAAGGCTGGGTACAGAATAATTAAGGTGTATGAAGCTTGGCACTATGATGACGTTGCTGTATATGATGAATCAACCAAGACTGGTGGCTTGTTCACAGACTACATCAATACTTTTCTCAAAATAAAACAAGAGAAAAGTGGGTGGCCTGCCTGGGTAAAGTCACCTGAAGATCGTCAGAAATACATTGATGAATATTATGAAAAAGAGGGTATAGTTTTAGATCCTAAAGGCGTGACCGTCAACCCTGGGTTGAGGGTTGTGGCTAAGTTAAAACTGAACAGTTTTTGGGGAAAATTTGGTCAGAAAGAGAACCAGACCAAGTCTGTATACATTTCAGACCCTGCAGAATATTTTAAGCTTTTAAATGATAAAAGAAAAGAAATATGTAATGTCCAGCTTGTAAACGATGACATGATTTTCATAGAATATCGTTCTAAGAAAGAGTTTGTTCAATCCAATAGCAGGGTAAATGTTGTAATAGCTGCATACACAACAGCTCATGCTAGATTGAAATTATATTCTGTTTTAGCTCCTTTAGGTAAACGGGTGCTCTATTGTGATACTGACAGCGTCATATTTAAATCTAAAGCTGTGCCTTCACCTGATTCTCCAGAATATACTCCACCTACTGGGGATTTTTTAGGACAGCTGACAAATGAGCTCCCTGAAGGTCATGTGATACAGGAATTTGTGTCTACAGGACCTAAAAGTTATGCTTATAAAACATGTGACAGTCATGGGGTTAAAATGAATACTGTGTGTAAAATCAAAGGCATAAATCTGACCCAGAGTGTGAGTGAGAACATAAATTTTTCTACTATGCGTGAAATGCTTCTGACAGAGTTAAGAGCTAGAGCCGGTCAGGAAATATATAAACCCCTGAAAATACCTGTGCGCAATGAGAGTTTTATAACAAGGGAAAAAAAAACAGCAACTATTCGTACTGTAGAGCAGTTGAAATGCTTCCAATGTGTGTTTTCTAAGAGGTATGTTCTATATGACGGTGAAACAGTACCATTCGGGTACTAATAAAAGAGAAATAGACTCACGGTATTGCATGTACTGTATCGTTAATATGTGCACTTTCAATAAAAACATGGACTGCATTTTCCTGAGTTGTCTTTTATATGTAGAACATGTTTGAACATGGAACCTGTATCAGAAGCAGGATCTAGCACTAAGAACCAATATATGATGAGTGAATCAATGTCTATGGGTCTAGAATATATATTATAACATGCGAGTTTAAAGTTGTTTTTTATGCACCCCAGCTGGAGAAGTCATTATTCAAGGGTGCTGCTTTTCACTGCTCTTATCGATCAATATCCTCATTTTCGTCCCCAGACGAGATGACTATACCGTCCTCGTCCCCTCCATTTCCATCATGAGGTAGCATTTCTCTGTAGTGATCCACGGGTGTGTGCTCGGCATCTATGATCATTGCCAGCAAGCGCGCAAACTGTGATTGGTCAAGGTCAAAGAAAAGGTCCTCATCATCCCTGGAAGTTATAGTGAACCAGTTATGAGCAGTTTTTTCCACAGTGAAACCCAGGGTTTCACATTTAGTAGAGACGGGGCAGTTCATGTACAGCAAGTCTGATATATCATCCTCATTTTCTATGAGGTCATTCCAGTACTCCTCATCTATCTCAATATCTGTTGACTCTTCTTCACCATCCAGAGGGTTTTGTTTCACACAGAAACTTTTGACAGAGTAATTCAACGTAATATCACCGAAATACAGCCAGAGAGAGACTAAAGGTGACGGGTGGTATACAGCACACAGACACGTGGGCTGATCTGGATCATCAGTATCCGATCTTCGCACCTCATAATAAGAATGAAAGTTTTCTCCAGGCATGACTGTGGTCAGTTTTTCAATTTATACTTTTAGAAGAGAAACGTCTATGATGTAGTAGAGAAATGTGTATCTGTAACCTACTCCTGAGGAAACATGAAGACACGTTCCAGCTGAACAGACCCGTTATAAGATGACCACTGTCCACTGATAAGGCTGATTTATAGGTCAGACTTTGGGGTTTTCAGGTAGGGAGTCAGCCCACCAGAAAAGGTGGGTTGGGGGTTTCTAGAATAGGAGGGGATGAGTAAGGGGGGAAGGTCATTAGGTACCTAGGACCCTCTAAGCGTCTTACCAGCCGGGAAGGTGGAGGATGACCCGCTCAGTGCTCCCCTCTGACGGTGGTTCCTTGAAACAAACTGAACGCTACGGCTCACACCCCCATCTAACGAGATTTTAGAGAACCACCGCGAAGCATACCGGCACGCGTTGAGGATTTAATATTTCACTGTCAACACGGAATTCGCTGAAAACGCTACAAAATGGCTTTTATTTTTGTGAAAGACTACATCAGACGTTTACTGAGGAGGTATGGGATCATATTTATCTGTTCACAGACATCTTTAGAGTATTTAACGTCCGTTTATGGGTGTGAAATAAGCCCCATACATCGTAAGTGGAGTGACGTAGTGCGACAGAAAGTTAAGCTTACGTGATACCCCTGTTATCATTTCTGCCCTGACGTGAGGTCATAAATTGATTATCTCTTTCGTCTCTCATATTATACAGAGTGGTACCAGCTCAGGACAGCTGGATGGGCTTGGAGAACCAGCCCGTCTTAACTGGCGGGCAGTGCCAAGACGGTGTGGGTGCAGTGCCTGCTCACGATGCCCTGACTACAGTGTCGCCCCAAGACGGTCAAGCGGTAGTGACTGCCCAGCCCTGCCCCACTGTCGTTTCATCTCTAGACTCTGGAACACAGCCCAGTACATCGATCGTGACCTGGACTGTCCCTGTTCAGCAAATGAAGATAGAGATTGAGAAAATAAGAAAGGAGAGAGAGGGACTGTGTAAATATCTTGTTCTTGCTGAAAACGATAAGAGTTTTCAGATTTGTTATCCTCTTCAGGATACCCTAGAACGAAGCACTCAGACTGGAGAAGAACAGGAGTGTATTATCTCAACCAGCACTGACAGTATTGCATCTAGTGCAGGACTCTCTTATCCCGCTGAAGACGGGGGTATTATAAGTGTACCGGTACTACAACCCGTTAGTCCTGAAGTCCGGGAGGGGGAGGATTCTTCCTTTGATGCTGGTAACAACGACAGTGTAAAGCCTGCTACTGCTGACAACAGAGACTCCGAGGAATCTTCCAGTGATGCAGGTCACATGGTCTGTCCAGAGCCTGCTGGTGATGAAAACAAGAACTGTACGGAGTCTTCCATTGATACCAGTCCGATTGCCTGTGTTGTGCCTGCAGGTACTGAAAACAGAGACTGTGTGGAGTCTCACTCTAGTCCTAGTAAAGCAGACTGTGTGCAGCCTTCCACTACAGATAGTCATGTAGCCTGTCTGCAGACTCCAGCAGATGCTGATCATCCAGACTGTGACCTGTTTTACCATGATACTGAGTTTGATCTGCAATCTGTAGAAGGTCAATCAGGTGCCAGTTCTCTGAAGAGTATGGAGAGCGTGGCAGTCTCAAAAAGTCAGAGTGAAGTACCCTCACCTTCTGGTGAAGCTTCAGGGATTTCCTCTCAGGACACATCTTACAACAACAGTTTCACACCAGTCAGACCTATTAGTTATGGTAAAGCAGCTGTTTTCCAGCGTTTTAACCTTGACCTCAGTCCCTCTTCACACTTTTTTAAAGACACAGTCCCCAGCGTCACAGCGTCAGAGGCTTCTTACAGTGCCAACCCCAGGAGAACAAGGAGGAAGCGAGAGTCAGACATGAATACATCAGACATCATGAGTGAGCTTAACTCGCCTGTAGCACTATGCACTCGTTCAGGCATACGCCGCAGGCTTAGTTACACAAAATAGACTTCATCCTCAACAACATAGGATTTATGCTTAACTCCGGTCATGCTTGTTCTATATACCGGTACATGTTTCCTAATTTAAAAACATATCTGTGAGTTTATGTTTATGTTTTTAACCTATATTCTTAGCTATGATAAGCATGCATAACAGCTGTCATATATAGAGAGCTGTGAGAACAAAAGAATAACAAAGTAAAGAGAGACATATATTTTAATCATATTTTATTAGCCGTGGATAAGTAAATACAAGGAAAGATCAGTGTAATTATGATAAATAGAATCTGAGAATTTAGGATAAGACTTCTGACTCTGTTAGACACTCAGGTATGAATAAACACCTGAATACTTTAGAATAAATATAACTGCTTAAGATATGTATAAGGATAATCCACACTTTAAAGAACATGATATTTTATGGAGAAACTAGTACTAAGAGCATCTTTAATAAAAAAATCATACATAGAGGATGGTATGTAAACTGATTTATTTATTTGCCTATATGTTCACAGCAGCAGTGAGGGTATAATCTTTCTGCATCCCATTCGCTTTATTTTATTACAGTGACAGCCCTATTAGAATCTATTTTAAACATAGAAGGGAAAGTAGAGAAAACTATCAGTGACACGCTCTCAGGTAAAGCTGAGCTAAAATTCATTTGTAAACGCAGATTCCCCTTTTTCATTGTAGGCCATACAGTTCCATCTGACTCCTCCCTTATATCAGGTTCTAAGTCAAAAGCAAATAATGTGTATCCCTTGGCAAACTCACTACGTGTAATGTATAACCCTTCATCACGACCATCAGTGAAACGTTCCCGACCATAGAGAGCCATATAAGCCTCTATAAAAGATGACTTATGATGATTTGTATCAAACGTCATCTGGAGAGCTTTCTGAGGTACACTTTCACCGTCCACTGTCAGATTAAGGTACTTTATGTTGTAATGCTGGAAATTAAAAGGGTTTTTAGAATAGGACCCCACCGTTGCCTGCTCTGAGACTAGGCCACAGATTAATCTGGAGGGGACATTCCCCAGGTACATATTATCAGCGTTAAAGCAGTAGTGACCTTTAGAGAGGGAGTATTTTTTAACATCTGTTTTGAGATAGGGGTACAAAGCTGCCCAATTTTTTTTATCCATCACCTTCTGCTGTATAACTAAAAGTTTAGGTGTAGGTGTTACCATACAGACTGACAGAGATGCATCAGTTATCTCAGTCTTGTAATCAGGAGTAGTAGCTGCTGACATTAAATGGAAAACAGGGGGAGTAGGCCAGAACCTTAATTTCAACTCCACACCATTCAATATGTACCTGTTTGTCCAGCACACATCTGAAAGAATTGGTCCCATCATTTCGAATGTTTGACTTTTTTCTGAGTACAGAGCACGCACTGTGAGCCCTGAGTTACCCACACCGCCTCGGGTGGCATCCATTGTACCTGTGTCCTTATGCCACAACTGTGCTTGGAGATGAGTGTTTTTTGATTGTGTGTCATACTTAAACAAAGTGTTGAAGTATGCCTTGTAAGGATAGTTGGAATTAGAAGTAGTGAGTAATTGTTTCTGAAGATATATATCTACTTGAGAAAACATGGAATGAAGAAAATTATTAACAGGACCAAAATCACCTATGGTTGTCCCTGCTGCAGCTGCAGGTAGATCGGTGTTATCTGATTTCCTGACACGTACTTTGACTGTTAGATATGTGCGTCGTAGATCTATATATCTATTACCTGAATTTGGTATTTCAAACTCCAATCCAACATCCTGATTAAGCTGATTAAGAGGCTTGTAATCAACATATTGTAGCGGGAGGGGCGCTTGCGTCGCCCGCTGCACTTCAACGCATGAAGCGCACGACGCGCCCGCAAGGGGGGGACGAACCGTCCGGTCCGGTCGTCCGACGGATAAGGGGGGTATATATGTGAGCTCAAGGCGAGCGATTGTCAGAATTGAAGTACACTTGGTAAATAAAGGATCTCGTTGGTAAACCGCAAGGCTGGAAGTTACTGTGTCTTTATTGATCATAAAACTCGTTACATTGGTGACAGCGGTGGGATCTGGAACGGATTCAGGCAGATTCGAGGTACGGATCAATATGGACCATCCTTTATTATCGGGAGACGACTTCGGAGAGGAGTCAAGAACAGGGGAGGAGCATCCTGGTGATGGACAACGGACGGTCTCTTTTGGAGGAGGGACTTCTTCGTCGTCAAGGGGAACAATGGTTGACTGTAGTGAGGAGGGAATATTCTTACGGAGACAGGGGCAACCAAGGACGGATTGGCAAAACGACCAACGGGGCTGGTCGGCAGGCGCTCGGACGGAGTGGACACGGCGAACTCCGGGAGATTGGGGCAGGGATCAGCCCCAGCATTCCCCGCCATTAGCATGGGCGGCGGCCGCAGGGAGTGTCGTGGATAGGGCGGATAAAGGGGACCAGGCTATGGGATTGTCCAGCCAGCCCAGGAAGAAGGAGGAGCCTACAGGCGACGAAGATGGGCCCACCTTGGTCCCACCTAAGGAGGAGGATGACAGGAGGCCTATTGTAATGCCTGCCCAGTTTGATGGGACGACTGACCTGGAAGAGTTCATGTCGCACTTCAAACTATGCATCAGGGCTAATGCATGGGACGATGCTACAGCAGGAATGTTCCTGGGGCTCAGTTTAAGGGGCAATGCGAGGAGGCTGTTGGCTGGGCTGGAACCTTTTAAAGAAGGGGGTTATGTGCAGCTGGTGGCCGCGCTGGAACGCCGGTTCCAGCCGAAAAACCAGGCCGATTCTCACAAGGCGGTGTTTAAAAACAGGGACCGTGAGTCGGACGAGGATCTGTTATCCTATTCCGAGAAGCTGGAGCAGCTGGTAAAGCTGGCTTACCCTGAGGCCGATAAGACCACGCTGGATAGCTTGGCAAAAGACCGATTCCTGGATGGCTTGAACGACAATCAACTGAAATATTTTATTCTCTATGCACAAGCCAAATCGCTGGAGGACGCCGTGACTGTGGGCGTCAGGGCGGAGGCACACATAAAGAAGGATCGTGAGAGTAGTCGGATGCACAAGGTGCACCTGGCGGACGGTACCATGGCGGCGGAACTAGAGAGCCTTCGTAAGGAATTTAAGAATGAGCTAGCGCCCCTTCGGGCGGATTTCATGCGGGAGCTCACACTGTTGAGAAAGGACATGGCTGGGGCAGCCGCGATTGGAGGTCCGCCTAAGAGGCCGACAGGAGACAAGAAAGGATGTTTTCTGTGCGGGCGGGAGGGACATTTCAAAAGGGAATGCCCGTTTAAGGATGAGGCGCACACGGGGTCGGACGACAAGGCGACCACCAAACAGGCCGGCAGCAAACCGGTGTCGGAAAACGAGAACCGGTCCCAGCAGTAGGCCGGCCTGGGACCGTAGCTTTACCTGACAACAGGCCTGATGTGGATGTAACGTCAGTCCACGGGAACGATATTACCGGGACGGGATTAATCGTCCAGGGCATGATTTGTGGGCAGAGGATTAAGCTGTTGGTGGACACAGGGGCGTCTATAAGCATCCTGTCTGTCCGCTGGTGGGACAGGGGCGGGATTTCTAGGGCGATGAGCCCGCACGAGAAGGCGGTCGTATGTGCAGACGGGCGCCCGATGGCGATAAAAGGACGGATAACGGCGACCCTGGAGATAGCGGGCGAATACATGAGGGGCGAATTCCTGGTGGCAGACGTCTCCCCCGAGGGAATATTGGGGGCTGACCTGCTCAGGAACAACAACATCATGGTGGACCTGAGACAGGGCCGATTGCTATGGGCGGAGGAGAACGTTGGGGGACCGCCCGCCCCTAAGAGGGGGAGAGAGGACAGTTGCCGGGCGGTGTTGGCGGACGACTGTTTCGTCCCGGGGGGCGGCCAGGCAATGGCCACCGCCCGCGTAGAGGGACAATTTCCGGAGGGATGGAACCTGTACGGCATAGTAGAGGGACACCCGGGAAATGAAGAAAGGTTGGGCGTCAGAGTGGGGCGAGGGGTGATCTCCCCGAACGGACGCCGCGAGACTCCGGTGGTTATCTGTAACGTATGGCCTGATGAAGTGTGGATCAGGAGGGATACCACCTTGGGAATAGTTCACGCCGTTGGGGAGGATAACGGCTTCTGCGGCATGATAGGGCCAACATGTGACGGGCAGGAGGGCGACGGCCCTGAGGGGGAACGGTGGGAAGAGGCAAGACATACTCTATTAGAAGGGATAGAGGCTGCCTATCGGGATAGGGTGGCTGCCTTGGTGGACGGGAAGAGACAGGCCTTCGCCGTCCGGGACGGCGAGGTCGGCCGGACTGACGTCGCCCAACATAAAATTGAGACGGGGGACGCCGTCCCTATAAAGCAGCGGCCACGCCGCCTGGCGCCACATAGGCGGGCGGAGGTGGACGACAAAGTGCAGCGGATGTTGGACCAGGGGGTTATTGTGGAGTCCAAGAGCCCCTGGGCATCGCCCGTGGTCATAGCCAAGAAGAAAGACGGGACGGGGCGCTTCTGCGTGGACTACAGGCGGTTGAACGCCCTTACACGGAAGGATGCGTACCCCCTGCCACGGATAGACGACTCGCTGGACACCCTCCATGGTGCCTCCTGGTTTTCTACGCTCGACCTGGCTAGTGGGTATTGGCAGGTAGCGGTCAGGGAGGGCGACCAGGAGAAGACAGCATTTGTCACGCACGGTGGCCTCTACCAATATAACGTAATGCCTTTTGGGCTGTGCAACGCCCCTTCCACGTTTGAAAGGTTGATGGAGGTGGTGCTCAAGGGGTTACATTGGCGGGCGTGCCTGGTGTACTTGGACGACATTATCGTCTTCGCCCCGGACTTTGAGACTCACATGGCGCGACTAGAGGAGGTGTTAGGAAGACTCTTGCAGGCGGGGTTGAAAATACAACCCAAGAAATGTCAGCTCGCACGGAGGGAGGTCTCCTTCCTGGGTCACGTAGTGCGGGCGGAGGGGGTGTCCACCGATCCGGAAAAGATAAGGGCGGTGGCGGAGTGGCCCCGCCCTACTACGGTGGGTGAGGTACGGAGTTTTTTAGGCTTGGCCGGGTATTACCGTTCCTTCATACAGGATTTCGCATCAAGGGCGAAACCACTTTCATCCCTAGGGGAGAAGGATCGACGATTCACCTGGACAGAGTACTGCGAGTCGGCGTTCACAGACCTGAAGAAAGCACTGATCTCGGCACCGGTCCTGGGGTACCCACAGGCGGACGGCCGATTGATACTGGACTCGGACGCGAGTCTCTTTGGGGTGGGCGCCGTCCTGTCGCAAGAGCAAGGAGGGCTGGAAAGGGTCTTGGCGTACGGCAGTCGGACGCTTAGCCGGCCGGAAAGAAATTACTGTGTGACCAGACGGGAGCTTCTAGCCGTCATCTTCGGGCTCAAAAAGTACCGCCATTACTTAGTCGGTCGCCCGGTACTGATAAGGACTGACCACGCGGCCCTAAAGTGGGTTACTGAGTTTAAAGAGCCGGAGGGCCAGATCGCCCGCTGGCTACAGATACTGGGGACATATGACTTCACCATTCAGCATAGACCTGGGAAGGACCATGGGAACGCGGACGGGCTCTCCAGGTCGCCCTGCCGCCAGTGCGGTCGCCCGGATACGACCAGCTGGGGGTGTGCGGTCGTCACCCGGTCTGGGGGAGGGGAAGAGGTGGACCCCAACCCGGAAGCGGGGAATCTCCTAGGTTCCCCATTGGAATGGGTCAGATGGCAGCGGGCGGACCCCACACTGCACGTCGTCCGACAGTGGGTGAACGAAGGGCGGCCAGGGGGAGAGGAGGCGGCCGAAGGTTGGGAGTATGACCTAAGGGCATACGCCACCCAGATTGGGCGCCTAACGGTGGACGACGATGGTGTTCTAGGCCGGCGTTGGATATCTCCCATGGCGGATACCCGAGTACAAATACTGGTCCCCGCCAGTAAGAGAGACGCGGTGTTGGAAACCTTGCACGGGGCAGGCATGGCAGGACACCTTGGGCGCCGTCGCACCATGAGAAGATGCCAGGATTATTTTTACTGGCCGGAGTACAGAAGAGACGTGACCAGATGGTGTACGAACTGTATGCCGTGTGGGCGAAGGAAGGCGCCCCGCCCACCCCACCGCCACCCCCTAGGCCATGTGCCGATAGGCATGCCCATGGAACGTGTGGCGGTGGACGTAATGGGGCCGCTTCCTAGGACGGAAAGGGGGAACGTCTTCATCATCGTCCTAGTGGAGTACTTCACCAAATGGGCCGAGGCATACCCTATCCCAGACCAGAAGGCGGAGACGGTGGCCGAGTGTATAGTGACGGAGTTCGTGTGCAGGTTCGGACCCCCGGCCAACCTACATTCGGATCAAGGACGCAATTTCCAATCAGTGCTGTTTAAGGAAGTCGTCCGTCTGGTGGGGGCCGCCCAGACCCGTACGGCCCCATATAACCCCAAGAGCGACGGCATGGTCGAGAGGGCGAATCGGACGATTGAGAGTTTGTTGGCGACAACGGTAAGGGACGACCAGAGGGACTGGGACAGGCACCTCCCCTACGTCATGGCCGCGTATCGGGCGACAGAGCACGACACGACGGGGGCCTCTCCCAATGCCATGATGTTGGGGCGGGAGACTGGTTCCCCTCTGGCTCTCTTGTACCCGTCTCAGGACATACATTACGCGGGAGGAAGGGACGGGTTTGTGGCCGAACTCCAGTGGAGGATGGCTAGGACGCACAGCCTGGCGCGGGAGCGCTTGGGGAGGGCTGTGACACGGCAGCGAAGGAACTATGATAGGAGGACCGAGGCTGTGAGTTATGCGGTGGGCGACAAAGTTCTTTACTTCGTACCGGAGAGGAAGGTGGGGATATCACCCAAACTCCAGTGTTTGTGGACGGGGCCCTGGACAGTAAAGAACCATGTGGGTGGCCCCATTTACGAAATAAGTATGGGGAGGAAAAAAAGGGTCGTACATTGCGACGCTTTGAAGCCAGCCCCACAGTTATCTCTTCCCGTGCCCAGAGAGGGCGGGGGGGTCGGCAGCGTCCCGGCAAACGAGGAACCAATGGGGCGCGTGGCGTCGCTCTGTCTGGGACCTGGGATTGCGTCGCCTGGCAACCAAATCTGGGCGGACGAAGACGACTATAAAGCAGGGGGCCAGGTGGCGGGGCGGAACACAGCAGCCATGAGCTCGCCGGAATCTGAGCCAAGATCCTCCCGTTCCTGGGATAGGAAGGGCCGACCCCTCTTGCTCCCTGAAAACAGCACCTGGAGCAGCGAGGAAGAGGGGGAAGCCGACACCGACCACTGCAGGGTGACAGCCTCCCCCAAGAAGGGACGGACGGAGTCCTATATGGAGAAGGAGGAAGCCAAAGAGGAAGAAAGGGCGAGGGAGGCCGCCCTGGCGTCTTTGGACAGAGGTCGGACAAGGGGCAGAGAGCAACGGCCCGCACATATCCATACAAGAGAGGAATGGGTCAGGGAAAGGAACAGGAGGAGCAGGGAGAGGTGGCGCCTACGTAGGGAGGCGGACGAGTCCCAGAAGGAGGAAGCTGCGGTAGCAGAGGCCGTCAGACAGATCTCCCTCCACTGTGGGGAGGACGAGGACCGTGACAGGGATCTGAGGCAGAAAATCAGGGCGGCAGCGGCCAGAAGGAACGCGTCGTCCCCGGTACGACGATCGTCCTCCAGGAGTCGAGAGCGGCGACGGTCGGACGACCGTAGGCGGTCCGGCTCCACCGGAGGGTCAGTCAGCCACCGATCGTCGGACGAGGGCGGGGGACGATGGAGGAGGAACGGACTACATAGCTGGTCGCACGACAGGTTGGCGGGCGACAATGGTGGACGACATACTGACCGCCGGGAGGAAGGGACCACGAAAGCCCTGGAATCTGATCACAACGGCTGCAAGACAGGGCACCGGACCGAGCATGAAGGTAAAGGGGGCAGGACGTCCGCAGGGGAGGAACGATCCTGGAGGGATGCGGTCATGAGGGCCCTGTCCACGGAACCTGGCAGGGCGGCGGAACAAACCCATTCACCCCCGGTCCCCGCCCCGCCTCTTCGACCGAAAGGAGGCCATGAGGCCGTTCTACGGGCCTTAGCTTGCGGGGAACCTAGGCCTCGCAGCCGGTCCTACGGCGACGACGACCCAGGATGTGGACAGGCACTCCGACCCCGGGAACAGCCTACCCTGGGGGGAAGAATCGTCATTTTGACGTCATCAACTAAGGAGGACGAGGGGGGTAGACCCAGAGGGGTCGGGTCGAGAAGGGGAGCGAACCAACGGGTGGACGTAGAGGTGGACGACAGGGTGGAGGTTGCCTTCCGGCGTATGGAGGAAAAGGAAAGGGCCAGGGCCAGGGCGGCCGGGCGGGGAGAAGATCTATTTCAATTCGTGAACGTAGAACCACCAAATCGTGGGAAAATCCCAACGTCAGCGGGGACGGACGAGACCCCGACGGAGCCGGCCGGCGAGAGTCCCACGGTCGACGTGGGAGCGAGGTGCCTGGAATCAGTGCGCCCTGAGAACGACGAGGGGTGCCAGAGCCAGCCAATCGGGTGCGAGGACGCTGTTGCCAGGCCAGCCGCGGGTGGAGGAAATCTAGGCGCACGGGGGGGGGCGGGGCCAGAATCTGTCACACCACCTGCCTCCACCAATAGCGGACGACGGGAGCCGTCGTCGCAACCAATCGGCATACAGCAGCTGCTGGACATGAGTTCGATAGACAGGCGGTGGGACCCAGACAGGCACACTGGGCGCCAACATAAAAAGGGGGAGGACGCGGGGGCAGAGGGCAGAACAGACAACCCGGCGTACCAAGCGGACATCATGGCGGATCAAAAGGACGACGGCCAATCGATTGGGGGAATAGTTTGCGCCCAATGTGTCATTGCGGGGGCGAAGGACTGTACCTTTCCGGACTTGGAGAGCTTCAGAGAACACGCACGCGATCACGACACAATAGAAGGTTGGGATTGTCCCGTACCAGGATGTCCGATTCAGAAGGAGAAGAAACGCAAGGGGGACCTGATCAAACACATCCGAGCCAAACACAAAAAGCACCCGTGGGCAAAAGGAGGAACAAAGGTGATGCCGCCTCCTACGGACATAAGGAGACGGAGACAGGAGGACGAGTCGCCCGATGGCCGCCTGTCAGAAGTGTCTGACGATGAAGGGCGGAGCCCCAGCTCTACGCGGAGCCCCGGCTCGGCTCACTCGAGCAGGGGTAGCAGAACACAGCAGAAGCGGAGACTGTCCCCACAGGAAGTCGTGGGAAAGCTAGGCAAGAAGCACAAGCCTAGGAAGTCGGACTCGCCACGTAAGAAGACCACCCTGGTGGTAGACGAGTCGTCCACGGAGGAGGGCGAAGACGACACGGAAAAACCTGACCGAGAGGGGGAACCAGACGTGGATAGACAGGGGGACGACCAGTCGTCGTCCGGGGCTGGCCCGGGCTCCAAAGAGACCGCGACTGAGTCGGCCGATCAAGGCTCCGCCGACCATCAGGCCACAACAGGGCAGGAAGGGGCACGGGGCACGCCGGAGGCCAAAACAAGGGGGGAACCAGCGTCGCGGACGCCTACAACAACTAAACCGTCTGTTGCTCCGGGTGAAGGCTCACCTCTGTTGGCCACTGTTACGACTCCCGGAAAGGACGCCGGACCGGGGCGGTTGTGGGGCGAGCGGCTACAGGACGCCATCAGAAGGGGGGAGTCGGACAGGGCACGGGAAATCCTGTCAGAAGTACCAGGGACGATCAGCTTCGTCCAGAGCACGGAACAATGGAGTGCTAGTAAGCCTGGACGGAAAGAAGCCGTCCTGCAGACGGGCGAGGCGGAAATCGTGCTAAGTCAGGATGTGGAGTATACGGCTGGGGGAGACCGCCAAGGTTATGATACCGTGGTGCCTAGCCCTGCAGAGGTCAGAATCTATGGACAGGGGGGAGGAGCCTCCCAAAGGACAACGACGAGTCAGGTCTGGGGCGGTGCCCAGTTTAATCCTAGTGCACCCCCGGCAAGCTCGGCACAGGTACGGGGCGCCCTGTTCACCGCACCAGCTAGCGGGCGGACGGAGCAGACGACGGACAGGACGGCAGAGGGGGACCACCGCCCTACTAGTGGGGGTGGAGATGCGGGTCCTAGGTGCGGACGACCCGAGAGACTGATTGACTGCGGGGGGGGTGTCACCCTGCCCTGGTCCCAGGAAAGTCAAGGCCCCAAGGAGATATTACACGCCTACCTGGCGTCTATAGGGGAGGCCGTCCCCGCGGACGCTCTGTACGACACCGCCGGGGGGAGACAGGCCACCATAGTGGACGTATTGGAGCCTGGCGTGTACCAAGTGTTCCAGTCAAGGTCTACTCTGCTACGACGTCAACCCCCGGAACCGGTAAGTGTGAATAACACCTTCGATGTTTTTATAGGTGGGGTTGCTGCAGGGACTGTATTGTCCCAAGTGGGCGTCGTACAGCCGTACGCCTTTCAGGACAGTGGTGAGGTCAGGATGGAGACGGGAGGGGTAGAGCCTACCCTACAGGATCTAGTTAATGCCATGGACCTTTAACAAGAAAAGGGATGGAGGACGACGGGGACAGCCTGGGGGAAGTAAGGGGTCCAAGGAAAATTTGGAATTTTGTATGACTCATGTTCTTCTCTTTGGACAGGAACAAGGAACTTCGTCGGGCAGACGAGGGCGGCCGAGGTAGCTGGTGGGCGATGGGGAGCCAACGTCGGCCGGCTACGGCGTGCGGGGAGTCGGGAGGACCTCGGGGCAGGCATAACCCGGGGATCGGACTACATTCTGAGGGCGGATGCACCGGGACGTTGGAGGGCGGCGGGACGGGCAGTCCACTTCCCATGGAGTACGGTGCACGACCCAGAGACTTGTACATAAGTTACTTGTTGGCCTAGGGGCTGGAGGACACGGATTATGCAAAGAGACGGTGCTAGGTTAAGGGCACTAGGACATTAAAGACGTTGTGTTGGGCGACTTAGCCTATGACGAGTGGAGCAGGGCAACCTGTACGTCCGGGATTACGGGACGACTCCAGAAGGGGGTACGACACCCTCTCCCCACGTTGGGGGTTAGTTAAGCTGTATCGGACGTTTTACGAGGCGATTACCAAGAAGGAAGGCGCGGTTGAATCAAGCCAAGTTAGTTCTCGTGGGTCGACCGGGGGCAGCGGCCAGTCCCCTCCGGCGACGACAAAAAGTGAAATTAAGTAAAGTAGGCATGTTAAGTTAGGGGACATATGTTTGTCAGGGGGGTTAGATTAGTGACCGGAGAGTGTAGCGGGAGGGGCGCTTGCGTCGCCCGCTGCACTTCAACGCATGAAGCGCACGACGCGCCCGCAAGGGGGGGACGAACCGTCCGGTCCGGTCGTCCGACGGATAAGGGGGGTATATATGTGAGCTCAAGGCGAGCGATTGTCAGAATTGAAGTACACTTGGTAAATAAAGGATCTCGTTGGTAAACCGCAAGGCTGGAAGTTACTGTGTCTTTATTGATCATAAAACTCGTTACAATATCTAACCTGTTGTACACCAACATCGACTGTAGGCATAGTAAATAAATCCATGCTTTCACCTATTCCTACACTACTGTGCTCATCTACCTTTGCAACTTCATAGGCCATGATTATTTAGTTGTTATTTCACAGAGCCCTAGAAAAAGACACACAATATTTTTTTAAAAAACCCTGGATGAATAACTAAATTGAATGAGTGTTTCTTTTTGTCAGAGCATCAACCATAAGTTCCTCCAGGGTCTGGGGGTCTGAATCACCTCCGCTGCTGCTGCTGCTGGCTGCTCTAGAGGTGTAGTTGACTGAATCTAGCAGGCTGTCAGCTAGAGCTGAGTAGCGTATAACTGGTTTAAAAGAAGTAGATGCCGGACAGGCTTTAGGACTTCTGAATTCAAAACCTTGAAGAAGGTCTATAGATTTGTCTGTAGGAGCTGGTTGTGGGGTGTGCAGATCATCAGAAGGTGTAGATGGTGAAGCAGTAGACGGATCAGCTCCACGTCCAGGGGGGATTTCTGTATTGTTTTTCTGATCAGGGGAAACGTCTATTCCTTCCTCTCCAAGAGGTGTAAAGTAACCTGTAGAATCTGCTTCCTGGAGATTTTCTTTGAAGTTAGAATCTGCTGGCCACTCTGGAACCCGTCCTAGGCATTCGTCAGGTGCTGTAGAGTGCTGATCCCTGTCATCTGACTCACCTGTAGGTGATGGAATACCCTTGTTGACGCTGGTTCTGCTAGAGAAGTCAGAGGAGTGTCCTTTATGCGACTTGTCATGCACCTTGTTTACATGTGGGGGGCAGTCTGTAGGGATGGAACGACCCGGGAGTCCACCTGAGATAGGAGACAGAGGAATCACTTTTTCAGCATAGATTTCCCTGTTCACCTCTAAATATGTCACTTCATCCACCGTATCCTCGTCTTCTGCAGAGAAGAACTCAAAATGGATTTTTGTCCTCTCACTATGGGGGGTGGGGAAAAAAGACTCATCGCGCTGACCCCCACCAAAACCAGTCTGTGTCCCCATGTTAGTCTTCTTAGAGGAAGAGTTATGTGCTCCAGGGTACTCCAAACCTGTAGATCCCAGAGACTCCATGTTTCCAGCAGCCTCATTAGGTGTACTCTCAACTCTGCTGCTGAAATTTCTAGGAGGTGGGGGTGGCGGGTATGTATCAGGGCATGATTTAGGTCTCATGTAGCCCTGGGAGTCATGCCAGATGGGATCACTGTTGCAACGTGTTAGGTTTCTCTCTCTGTTGCGACCTCTTAACATTCTCCTTAGACGCTCAGTAATGGACACCATAGTTCTGACTATGTGATAATATGAGAGAGACAGAGAGAGAGAGAGAGTCTAGCTAAATATGTCTGAATGTTTCTTTTTCTTATACGTCCGGGCTTTTTTCTTCTTAGAAGTGATCCCTGTGTTAGAGACTCCCTGTCTTTTAGTGCCTCCAGTCTTTTCAGCTCTAATTCTGTGCACTGGTGGGTACTCCGTCTTTAGGGTACTCACCTCTCCGGTCTCACGTGGTGCTGACTCACTATTCTTTTCATCTAACTCATGGGTGACTGCTTCGACCCTCTTTACCTCTGATTTAGCTTGTTTAGCGGGGGTTTAGAGACCTGTGGGGGTTCTACATGGTGTGATTTTGGGGGTCTTAAAACTATAATTCTACCCACTCTTTTTTTTGATCCATATCTCAATCGACCCTTTAAGTCTCTGCTTGAAGGGGAGGATCTAGTAATTATGTTCTCTAAATGACGTGTTAACATCTTGTTTCACTATCTGGAATGAAATGGAGAACACAGGTGACAATCCCTGCTGATGTCACTTTCTGGTTCTTGTTTTCATCCTTTAAGAAAACAGTAATATGGTCGAATTCAGCATATCTGACAGGATTATAGATGATATGCTCATACTCATAATTTTTTATCATAGTATATGGTCGGGGGGTGGTCGAGTCTGTGTTAACTGTAGGTGTCAAGGGTATAGTATTCATACACTTCACACAGATGTTCTGTATACCCTTATAACCCCCTGGCTCAGGTGTTGTAACTGGAGGAGCAGGGGTAGGGTTCAGAACAGTTGATAATGGGTTAAAAATCCTTAAAACAGGTAGTCCTGCTCCCCCTACACTCTGTAAGGTTACAATATCTGTGCATATGTAATATGACTTGTGTGCTTTAGTGTACACTTCCATGCAGCATTCAACTATGCCACAGGACCATTTTCCCCTCTCCAATGTGATACGCTCTGGAAGTTTGACAGTGAAAGACGCTCCATTGTTATCCGGGTGTAATAGAATGTCATCTTTTCGATTCAGAAACATGTAGAAACCTCTCATTTTATGTCCTTAGTATCCTTAGCTGAAACCCAATCGTTAAACTTAGCTGGATAGTTCTTGAAACTTACAAAATATTGCTTCACACCATTGACTGTTCTTTCTTTTAATATTTCATCTATTTCATAATGCTTATTTACATCTGGTGTAGCACCTTGAAGCTCAGACCCGTAGAAAGTCCCTTTCACCTCCTCACCCTTGAGATCTTTTAACAGGTATACCGGTAGTCCATCTCTGATTGTAGCTTTCACAATTTCAAATACCTCCTCTGTCCATTTCGGTTCATAATCTTTAGTGAAGGGTCCTTTTTTTACAGCAAGACGTACTTGATCACCGACTATAAACCTTCTGCTTTGAGTTCTTATTTTCTCTTTTTTATGGCTAGTTCTGATGTTTTTTTTAGTTACCCTGCTATACTGGTATTTGAATATTTCATCACTGTTTTCTTCTGTGACATTAATGGGTTCTGTACCTATACTTGAGTGAACCGTTCTATTGTAAGAATTTGTTATTTTTGGTAAAACATCTATCCATTTGTATGTTTTTTTACTAAATAAATATTTAGTTATACGTGTAGGGGCCGGCATCATTGTATATATATTAGTGCCGTTCATCCGAGAGACGTGTTCGTGTGGTGCTTGTTCCTTCTATGCTAGCTAGGTGTCGCTTTGCGATACCTCGTTGGTACAAGAGGGGGCAGCACCATGCCTCGCGTCCAGCTCCTACTAAGGAGCCGGACGAGCGGCAGAAGGGGACTGGACATGGTCCAGTCCAGACGCTAATACTTTGTCATCAGAGAGATTGAATAAAGTCCTACCCGAGAGGTAGGGGTTTCTGGGGCTTTGCCCAACCCGAACTACTCGTGTTGTGTTGGTACATCTAGTGGTAAGCGAGCCAAAGAGCCACCCAACATATAAGTCAATACGAACCATTACACTGGTGCCGTGACCAGTCGGTTCGGGGGTGGTGCGCGGCCACATTGGCCGAAAGCCTCGGGCAACCCGAAGCGGATCCCCCCAGCCCTGGGCTAGAGGGATTCGAAGAGGATGATTACACATCCCAGCATCTGTTGTTAGACTGGAAACCCGGTCAACAACAAATGTTTAACCAGGAGGGTGTACGAAATATTTTTTCTACACCCGACCTTAGGGACAATGCCACCAGAGATGGCATCGTAAAATTGTATCCGGCTACACCCCAGACAGGAGTACCGGATACCGGATTGTTCAGGGGAGTGTTAAGACCCCCAACTTTAGACTTGAGCGATTGGTCCCAAGTTATAACTAGTAGACGCCAGCTAGGTCCTATGGTACCAACAGGCTCGGCTAGCGGCTTGGGTACACCAATTGCACAAAGCCCTATGCAGCGTACTGCAACCCCCCAGGGTTCAGCACCCGGTGGTGGAACCGAAGTAGCCCCACTAATGACATCGTCGGATCATGACAGCGACGATGGTAAAACCAAAAGGGACGCAATAGTCCCAGACGCGAAATCAAGAGATAAGCCTAGTGGTATCGGACCGAAAAGCTCGGAAAGGCATCACCTAGGCCGATCTCTAGACGAAGGCTTGTCTGACTCCATGTTTTACCCTGGAGGCAATCGCAAGTCTATCTACGGACGTCGGATGGGTCCCGGGTATAAAAATACTCAGGCCTATTTGAAAGCCAAGGAACAGGTAGAGTTACAGGCAAAGAGGCAACATGAACAATTCATGTTAGCCCAATCCAAAATAGAGGAGGAAGCTAAGTCCCGGATCGGAAAATTACGATCCGTGGAGCAGGAGGCGATTCTAAAAGAATCCGACCTCAAATATCGTCTATCCTCCGTATCCCATCGGTTGGAGCGGAAGGAAAGAGACGCACAGGAAAAAGAAAAGAGGCTGGCTGAGTTGGAAATCGAGGAAGCCAATAAACTTAGAGCAATCGACAAGGCTAGAGCCGAGGAGGTTGCTAAGGCTCGGGATGTAAATAAATTACAAACTGAGTTGCACGCAATGGAGGAGAAGCTTAAGAAACTTCAACTCCGGAAAGCTGAGACAGAAGCCAAGATGGTCTCGGAACAAGCCGAGATTAGGAAGGAGACTACTGAATATAACAGGTCTCAGAAAGAGAAGGGTGAAAAGTACCGCCTACTTAAGGATACTTTTAAGCGAGAGGCAATGATCGCCCAAGAAGAAAGAAACCGAGCTGTGACTGAAAATGAAAAGATTCGATCCGAAATCTTGGCAGAAAACGCACAGCTTAGGGAGGAACAGCGAAACCTGACTACAGACGTAGCTACCCTCACAATAAATAAGTCCACTATGGAGAGTTATTTACAGGAGCAAGAGGAAACACATGCCCCTCCGGCGAGTAGGGTGATAAACCCGAACTCGACGTTCGTGAAACAGGGCGACCCGGTCTCCTGTTCTACACCGAAGAATCCGCAGTATAATCCTTTTGTAAATGATAATGCTTCGCGGAACGTAGATCAAGGGGGTGTTTACATCAGAACCCAGGATAAGCATGGCCGAACTAGTAGAGTCCGGATAAGTGAGGTGCCCATAGTCCACAACCTGGACCCGGACTATACCCCTAGAGAGGCTTCCGACAGTAGTGCGGAGACCAGTGGGTTCCACATTCATGTGGATCCTAGTAACGACCCGGGGCTGGGTGCTGGTAATGACAACACCCAACCGAATCCATCAAACGATGGCGGCCAGTCAACGGGAAACCAGCAATCCGATGGCGGGTACCAAGGCGCGCAAGGGGGGGGCGCTGCTTCGGGTGCCACAAGCCATAGTGGTACCTCGGGTACCGGCCCCAACCAAGGTAGTGCGAGTTATACGAACCACGGTGGTACACAGTGGACGTATACTCAACCTCCACCACCGCCTCCACCTGGCAATTCTAGCTTCGGTGGTATAGGGGGCAATCGGACCTTGAATGAAACCAAGGCGATTGAATGGAGCAAACAGCAATGCACTAGATTGATGTATGCTCCCAATTCTGCCCGAAGGGTAGCCGTTATTCCTAAAGAATATGACGGTACTCGACCATGGAAAGAGTGGTTTGAAGATTTCATCGATGTGATGAACTGTAATGGATGGACCCCATACGAGGCCAAGCCACATCTGGTGAGATGTCTGAAAGGCGGGCCGGGTCGCATGGCTGTAGAGCAATGGCGAACCTGGTACGGCCTCGTTGGGAGTTTTGAGCAGTTAGTAGAAACTGCTAGTGGACTGTTATGTAATATGGTCAAGGAAGACCCGATGGTCCGTTTTAAGAAACGCACACAGAAGCCGAATGAAGCTTTCAGAGCATACGGTATGGAACTCCATGCCCTGCTAAGTAAGGCCAGACCCGGTACTGAAAACCAGGACTGGTATATGGACGATTTGATCACTCAATTCGTCAAGGGTCTAAGAGACCGAGATGAACAAATAGCAGCGAGGGACGCCTGGAAGGAGGGCATAACACTACACGGCATTTTTAATGGTATAGATATGGCCGTGAAGAAGCGAGCTATGTTAGCTGGGGACATACCTAATGCCAGCGGCTTGGTACCCCTAGCATCGGTGACCCAGCATTCGGAGGTCAATACTCCATCAGACGACTTCGAATTGATTGATATCGAACAGGAAGACGGCACCTTCTGTTCGATGCAATTAAGGAAGAATACTTCAGGTAGGAAGTATATTCCCAGGAAATCTTTCAATAAACAAAGGGACTCTAGACCTCCATCCGAGGTCAAGAGTGACCCGAAGGCTGTCGATAAGGCGGTCAAGTCCATTGTAAGCACTGACAAAGTGAAGATTCAGTCCCCGGACATGACCAAACTTCTGGAAGACATGTGTAAGAAAATTACAGATGCCATCCAAGCCAATCGGCAAAGACCCCGGGTGGATCGCCGAACGGTTAAGTGTTTCAGGTGCCAGCGCATGGGACACTACTCATCTGAATGTACCGCTACTAAGCCGGTAATGGCTGCCTTCTATGAAGCCGAAGACGACGGCGTAGAAAGGGAGAATGCTAGGGATTCCACAGATGTGGAAAACTAGTGGGGGTTGTGTCAACGGCATCTGACATGGCCCCGAGTGGGAACGAATGCCAAAATGCTACCGGGGGTATCCCGGTGGAAGATTTCGAGTCAATTACACCTGGAGGCCGGGTGGCTGAGGGTGCGCACCCCTGCACCTCGGCCGGGGCCAGGGACCCTAGTGTTGATATGTGCAGGAGTGATCATATGGAGGCGAGTGGCCGCACTAGGGGAGAGGAAGGATGGATCAAAGAGTTGATTCGAGTGTGTGGGACACACCTTCCCCCAAGTCATCCGTGTCTGGAATTCCTGAGAGGACTCGGATTGAATCTTGGTGATTCGGGAGACTTTCACCAGTTTACCAGTAACCCCTCGCCTTTAGGGGGGAGACGGTGGTATGTACCCATATCTGTGGAAGGCCGGGTAGGGGAATTCTTGGTGGATACTGGAGCTAGTCATTCATGTGTGTCCAAAAGATTCTTCGATTCGGTGGCCGGCAGCCATGAGAACCTCAAAACGGGGGTAAATGCTTGCACGGCCGACGGAAGCAGTATGCGTACGTTTGGTAGGACGTTTATGCCTATCCATATAGGAGGCAAAGAGTTTGTTCTTTCGCCAACTATAGCAGAGGTTAGTGATGACGGAATCCTCGGATTGGATTTTGCAAGCTTATACGGGGCCGTCTTGGACCCGAGGGACGGTATGATGAGTATACGGAACCCGTATGGCTTGCATGTCCAATGCGTATTGAGACAGGTGTCTTCGGTCGCAGCAGTGGTACATACGGTGAAGATCCCACCGGGTACCACTTGCGATGTCCTTTGTGGCGGATCCATGGCTCAGAGGAATGAAGCTGGAGTCTACGAACCCGACACGGTGTATTTGTCAAGCATCGGGTTAGACTCAGTGGATACATTAGTGGCTAATGCAGCTTGGTCCGTATTACCCATAACTAACCGAAGTGGTTCAGTGGTTTATTTGAGGCGAGGCGACAGTGTTGGAAGGATGAGTTCGGTAGAACATGTCGCCGAGGCTAAATTTAACAAACCACTAAACCCAGTTAGTCAGCATCCTATGGATGAAGAATTCCAAAAGCTGATTGATCAGTCAGATTTAAAGAATACGGACGATAAGGATTGCCTAGCGAGACTTCTACAAAAGTACGAAGGTGCTTTTGGTAGGGAAGGAGGCCCGGTGGGTAGATCCGATAAGGTGTTGCACACCATAGATGTGGGCAGCGAGAAACCTTTTAAAATCCCGTATCGTAGACTTCCCCTTAAAAAGAAGTTAATCTGTGAAGAGCAAATACAGAAACAGTTGGACCTAGGGGTAATCGTGCCTAGCTCGAGTCCCTGGTCCAGCCCTGTTTGTATGACTACTAAGAAAGACGGTACAATCCGCTTTTGTGTCGACTACCGGAAATTGAACGGTATAACAAAGAAGAACTCGTATCCTTTACCAAGGATAGACGAGACTTTAGATAGCTTGGGCGGAAACCAATGGTTCTGTACCTTGGATTTACAGTCCGGATATTGGCAAATACCAATGCACCCCAAAGACAAGGAGAAGACAGCATTCTCCAGTCATATGGGGCTGTTTGAGTATAATGTCCTACCCTTCGGATTGTGTAACGCCCCCGCTACATTCGAGGCCATGATGGAATCCTTACTGAGTGACCTTTTGTGGAAGAAATGCCTGGTTTACTTGGATGATGTGGTCGTGTTCGGCAAGTCATTCAAGGAATGCCTGGCAAATCTGCAACTAGTCCTCGACCGGATACTATCAAACGGTCTTAAACTTAAACCCAAGAAATGTAATTTGTTTAAGAAAACCATTACATACTTGGGAAGGATCATTACTCCTAACGGGGTAAGAGCGGATCCGGAAAAATTAGAAGCTGTAGAAAATTGGGAAAGACCCACTAGTGCTAAGGAGGTGAGATCATTTTTAGGATTTTGTTCCTATTATCGTGATTTCATACCGAATTACTCTCGTGTCAGCTTCCCCATGCAGTGCTTAGCTCACTGGACCCCGGGTAGGGCACGGGACCCATTCCCATGGACCAGCGAGCAAGAAGAGTCTTTTAATAAAATAAAAGATTTATTTAGGAATACACCCGTGTTGAAATATCCCACTCCCGAGGGACATTTCATCTTAGACACCGATGCGAGCAATGATGCGATTGGGGCAGCTCTCTCTCAGGTCCAAGAGGGAGTCGAAGTGCCAATAGCATTTGCTAGCAACACGTTAAGCAAGACACAGCGAAATTATTGTACCACCAAGCGAGAACTCCTCGCTGTGGTGGTGTATACGAAGAAGTTTAAGCATTTCCTTTGGGGAAGTGACTTTACTTTAAGAACGGACCATTCGTCTCTTAGGTGGCTCCTTAACTTCAAGGACGCCGAGGGGATGATTGGACGTTGGTTAGCTCACCTATCCGAATTCGGATTAGAGCATAAACAAATAGAGCACCGACCCGGTGCTAAACACATCAATGCGGATGCCTTGTCAAGACGGCCTATCCGAAGGTGCCAAAATGCCACATGTGAAGACTGCGGGGCCCACAATGCTGTGGTAGCCGGGTTGGTATTTAATTATACCACCCCCCGTATCCCCTGGGAGGAGGCTGTATGCAGCTATCTCGATTGGTCCCCGGAGACCATCAAGAAGTTTCAACAGTCAGACCCCACCACTGCGCGCATAATGGAATACCTACGGTCAGGCATTAAACCGGCAAGGCCTCTAGTTTCCCTGGAGGATAGGGAAGCGAGGCGGTTGCTGGCTCAATGGGCCGAGCTAGAGATCCGAGACGGCATACTATGTAGGTGGAAGACAACTCCCACCAACGGTAGGCTGTTGCAAATAGTGATACCCGCCCCGATGAGGAGGGATATCATGTATTATTGCCATGGCCACCAAACGAGTGGCCATTTCGGTAAGAGAAGGTCGATAGAGCGTCTACAAAGGCGTTACTACTGGCCCGGTATGAGAGGCGACCTGCTCCGGTGGATCGCCACTTGCCCGGATTGTTGTAAAAACAAACCGGGACCCGGCCTGGGTAAGCAACCCTTATCACAGGAATTGTTTGGTGTCAGATTTGCTCGAATAGCGATAGACATCATCAGTGGGATTAAGACGACGCCGCGAGACAATACTTGTATGATGGTCGTAACTGACTATTATACTAAGTACACTCGGGTGTTCCCCCTTCCCAACCACAAAGCCGCCACATGCGCGGAGGCATTTGTGAAAGGCTGGGTGCTGCATTTGGGTGTTCCCCTTATGATGCACAGTGACCAGGGAAGGGAGTTCGAGTCAGAACTTTGGCAGGAAATGTGCCATTACCTAGCCATTTGTAAGACCCGAACAAACCCGTACCGACCACAGTCGGATGGGCAGGTAGAACGCTTCAATAGAACCCTCATACAAGTACTAAAGCCCCTGGTTAATACCCACCAGGATGACTGGGATGAACAGTGCGAGTTTGTAGTACATGCCTACAACAACACTGTCCATTCATCAACTAACTGCACCCCAAACATGCTAGTGTTCGGCGAGGACATCATAATGCCCGCCGACTTAGTGTATGGAGTGGTTGGAATAGACCCGGAGGCGCCCTGCACGGTGCTGTTTGTAGAGTCATTAAGGGACCGGTTCAAACAGGCATACGAGGCCGTTCGGAAAGAACTGCTGAAGAGTGCGAAGTGGCAGAAGGTGGGCTATGACACCAATGCTAAACGAATTCGTTTTAATGTTGGGGACAAAGTACTAAGGTACTACGAGCCGCTGGATAAGCTGAAGCTCGTAACGCCTTGGGAAGGTCCATTTAAAATCGTTCGCGTCATCTCCGAGTCCACGGTGATGATAGAGGACTGCCTGACGGGTAGGAAATGGAAGACAAATGTCGGAAAACTTCGGCCCTGGAAGGGGCGCGAAGAGGCGGAGAGGGAGTTCGGTTACAAACCACCTGAATCTGTCCCTAGCGGACCGAGCGTGGTAGTACCGACGAAACGCCCTAGAGGCCGGCCGAGAAAGACGCCGGGAGACGAGGTTATAGTAAAAAAGAAGACGAAGGCCAGGAAACGACCTAATCGTAAGAAATGGAAGAAAGTCTCGCTGAGTGAAGGCATTACGTATGGGAAGGGTCCCGCTCTGACTAAGCGAGATCCAGAAAAGGCCGTACGTAAAGCCGGGAAAAATAAAATGCTAACCGAAGGCGTTAGACGCAGCCCCCGGTTGAGGTCTGCTGTAACCTAACTCAGTACACAACGAGCTGCTGCGTGTTGTCCGCCATAGGCAGGCAACATACGTTCCACGGCCTGAGATGTCGAACGCGCCCTCCCCGGGTGGCTGTATCCCGTGAGTGGCGGTCGGATTAACCGGTACATTCGCTTTGAAGCGTTGTATACACCGCTAAGCTCCAGACGATAGCACTCGGGTAGTAGGCCGCGTCTCACATGTCGAGTCGAATGTTGGTTCGGATCTAGTTCCCTAGGTGGCGCTGCTGGTGTGGCGGGAAAGCGCGGAACTAGGTCACCGGATAGCCATGGCGGGATCTCGCGAGACGAGAGGTCTGACGTCATACTGGTCATAACTAGAGCGGACTCGTGGTGGTTAGACGCCACCCGTTTTTGCTCTAGTTATTTGTCGGCGGTTATACAGCCTGTAGCTGTCGTGTTAGCCTAGCTAACCCCCCAAAAGCCTTTCTGTTGGACGAATCCTTCGGGAGGAGTCCAACAAAACTTGCCAATTAATTTTGGAAGTCGAACCCGGTGCCATGGCACAGGGAACGATTGACGCTGCGCGTCAAACAGCCAACATTCCGTTGGAACAAGACGAGGACCCGAAGGTCCCGTCTCGGGTCGAGGAATCTATGGATTCTTCGACAGAGGAGGCCGCCCGGACGCTCACGGCTATGGCCGAGGCAACCGACCGGGAGAGGATGCCACCTCCACCCCCGCCACGCCCGGAGCGCCCGTCAACAACAGACGCTTCGGGTAGCAAAGTGGATGTCCTGGACATTCCAATGTATCCTCCGGGATTCAGGACGCAGATCAGACGTCTAGCACACGTCGATCGCCAGGAAGGTATCGTGTATACCTCCTGGGGTACGTACATCCCTATGCACGCCTCCATGTTCGGATGCGGGCCCATGGCGGTGGAGCAGGGCGTGCCCGAGCCCATACCAGATGAACTCAAAACTATGGTAATGGACTCGTGTAGTGACGAGCTGGCTGACAACATGCCAGTTTCTTGGCTCCGCAACTACCTAAAGTTGGCGGAGAATATGGCGACTAACGAGAATTTAGCTCGAGCCGTCTTGATCTCTGCGGGCATCATCCAGAAGGCCACGGAGTTAAGGGAGTCCGAATCCGACATGGATACAGACTCCACGGTAACCTTGTCGTCGGTGGAAACCGACCGGGTCAAGCGATTGACCCGTAAACCTGCACCCAAGGGTCCTCTCACTGAGAGCGACCTGGAGGCTGAAGATGTCCGCATCGCCGTCGAGAGGTCCACGACCGAGACCGACCCAGCTGCCGACATCCCAGAGGCACCTGGCGAGATCTCTGAAGAGGACATCTCACGCCAGCAGGCTGCTGTAGAGGCAAAGCGAATCGAGCTTGCCAAGCAGCAGAAGGAGCTCACCGCAGCTCGCCGGGCCCATCGCAAGCAGCAGGCCCAACGAAAAACAGAGATCTCTTCCGACTCTGACTCCCCAGTCAGCGGAAGGAGGAGCCCTCGGACAGGGGACAGGAGCCGACGCGAGTCGGATTCCAGTCCCGAAGTTCCGGCCCAACCGACTAAGGTTGTGCGCCGGAAGAAGAAGAATGGAGCGAAAGCGTCTCCGGTAGAGCCCACGCCCCCCACCAAGCCGAGGGGTAAGGGCAAACCGAAGACGCCCGCTCCCACCACTACAACCACCACGGTAGCCACCTCGGTTACTGCATCTTCTGCAGCCAGCACGTCGGGTGCAAAGACGAAGTCCCCTACCAAGGCTCCGACTGGTACTACCACCTCCAGCCGAGCCGGCCGTAGGGGAGCTGACATATACACGGACAGCGAGGAAAGCGAAAGCGATCCAGAGCTGCCCGAGTCTGCCAAATCTGATTTGGAGTCCGTAACAACGTGGGAAGAAATGACCACGGATGTTCCCAAGGACGACAATCAGAAGTGGATGTGGAAGAATGCAGCCGAGGGGTTCAAGGAACGGACTCCCCGCTGCTTCGCGGACTGTGCTTACGACACAGTCCATTATATGTGTCCGAGCGCCGTCAATAAGGACGGTGACAGCGATGACGAGGAGTGGATGAAGTCCGGCCCCTCAGATACGCCAGTAGGCAAGTTCTACCTGATTTGGATTGACCAGCTCAAGTCCAAATTAGGCTCGACCTACAGCTACGAGGCCCGGACGAAAGTCCAGTGGGCAATGACCCAATGGGGACCAACCGGCAACCGCCGAAGGTGCCCGTTTGAGTCTTGCCAGCTGTCTCTCACGGGTGAGAAGATGTTCGAGACGAAGCCCCGCTTCGCTCGACACATCGTTGAATTTCATATGCATCACAAGCCTGTGATGATGTGTGTGCTCGGGGACCGCCCGAGTAAACATTGTGATGGCTCGTTCAGCACTCACCGGCGCCGAGACATGGCTCTGCATTTGCAGAAGGCCCATGGCATCGGCCTGGAGAAGACCAGGAAACGAGCCATCAAGTGCTTCAGCGAGCTCCTTGCAAATTGGTCCGCGCTGAGCATCAAGGAAGTGAAAGAGCAGGCATTCGAGACCGGATTCTGCTCGTGGAAGAGCGGCAACTTGCTGACTTACTTCCAGACGAACTCCTCGTCCACAAAATTCGGGATGCCCAGCGAGGTGCACCTGAAGGTGAAAAAGTGGCGAGGAGACGACAAGCGAGAGAAGGCCAAAGCCCGCTCTAAAGGTCCAAACGGAGGCACAGTCACGACTACTGCTTCCAAGAGGACCCGAGCAGACCGGTCCGTGAGCCCTTCGGGTGGCAAGGACCAGCCCAGACCAGCCAATCCAGCTGATCGTCGCGAGTCGGGACAACAGGTCTCGGCTCTGGAGATGCCTGGCAACCAGGCCCGCAGGTCGGGTAGCCAGGCGACCGCATCGGCGACTCCAGCCACCTCCACACCTGCACCCGCGGAACAACGCCCGGGCGAAGCCTCTGGCGGCCAGGATGATGGGGGCGAACTGCTCGCTCCCCCATCCGGGTATTCTACTTGGTGGGCTGGAGAGGGATCCTCCGGCAAACGCCCCACGTACAGTGAGTACGCGGCGAAGTTCCCTTCAATGGGACCGGCTGGACCCGAGTCGCAGGTCCTTACCCCCTTGGGCCGGGCCAAAGCTCGTGGTAGGGGCCGCGGTGGGCTGGAGTCCACCCGAGGCTCTCCGGGTGGTGGCCGAGGCCGAGGAGGCATCACGGTAGAGGGCCCGTCTGCTCCTCCAACAGGCACCCCGCCTGTCTCAGTGGAGGCCCCAGCGCCACCACCAGTGATAGTTCCACCAACAGGTCCTCGGGTACCCCTAATGGAACTAATCTCCGGTACCCTGTCAGGTCTTCAGGATCCGAACACGTTCGTCGACCACCGCGATGTCCGAACGGTTCAGATCCAGAATGAGCTGATGGAAGAATGGCAGGCATTGCACCGCCAGAAGTCTGTTGACTACTGGCGTGTGATGACTGAAGCCACCGTCAATCTGGTCTACGAGATCCAGAGGCGGGAGGAAGATAAAATCAGGGAGCTGGAAAGGAAGAAGGTCGAGGAGGCCCTCGAGTCCTGCCGGCGAAAACAGAAGGAAGCCGAAAAGCTTAAAGAGTTTCACGAAGCTGAAAACTCGAGATATATCCATCGATTTAAGGAGGCGGACCTCAAGTTTTTCTTGGCGTTCGGGAAACATCTGGAGGAGTGGGACGGCTTACCGTCGTCTCTCATCTTCGTTCCAGAGATACCCCCGGATGCCCCGCCAGCCCCGGCTACTCCACCGGTCCTGGCCACTCCACCGGTCCCGGCTGCTCCGCCGATTCCGGCAGCTCTCTTGCTCCCACCCCCCACTTGGAACCGGGCTGTCCCAACTGCCACGGTTGCTGCACCAGCATCCGAGGCAATGGACAGCCCGTCCGCAGTGATGAGGGCCTTGAGCTTGGGGAGCGAGACTCCCAGCGAGGCTTCAGCGGCGCTCTCTACGAGCAGCTGTAGCAGCTCGGCTCCATCTGCCTCAGTTGAGCCGGCTGAGAAGATGGACACAGATCCTGAAGATCTTTGAGTGTCCATCTGTTGGTGTCTCCTGGTACCCGAGGGTAAATGCATTTAATATGCCAGAGGCACTGTTCCTTACGCTGGACTCCTGATACCTGGATCGTAACCTGCAGCGAGGATGGACGCTAACCCGAACACCCAATGGACTACAACATCTAACCGGGTCTCCATCTTCCCATCTTCATCAGGGCACATCATAACAGCAACGTGGTTTGCCACCACACATATGTCGCCGGATGGAGCTGCAGAAACCAGTCGTTCCAGGTTCGCCGGAAGTCCGGTATATTGTAAGGGTGATCCTGCTACCCTGGTAGGACACCTATATTTCATATTTTGTATAAATTTTTTTTATATATCGTATATTATATTCTTGTAAGTAAAAGTCAAAATTTTTTCGGGTTATTTACCCCACCTCGGGTCGGTAAAAACATTGTAAAAATTTTTCAATATCACCTTACTACACATCGAATATTCTTCGTCGCGTCTCATGTTTAATAATAACACACGTGTAATATTATCACCATAGGTCGATGGTCCATAAGGGGCCACTTCCTATTTTTGTTATTATTTATAAACACTTCGGGTTATATACGATGATGCCTTATTGTGTACATATAACTTATAATGCCCCTTAAATGTTCTATATTTAATACGAACTGTGTATATATAGACTTACCTATTTATTTATAACACCACTATATAAAGTCAACAATAGTTACTTGTTAATTACACACAACCCTAGGTAAAGTCTAGTGGGGGTGGTGTAGGGGCCGGCATCATTGTATATATATTAGTGCCGTTCATCCGAGAGACGTGTTCGTGTGGTGCTTGTTCCTTCTATGCTAGCTAGGTGTCGCTTTGCGATACCTCGTTGGTACAAGAGGGGGCAGCACCATGCCTCGCGTCCAGCTCCTACTAAGGAGCCGGACGAGCGGCAGAAGGGGACTGGACATGGTCCAGTCCAGACGCTAATACTTTGTCATCAGAGAGATTGAATAAAGTCCTACCCGAGAGGTAGGGGTTTCTGGGGCTTTGCCCAACCCGAACTACTCGTGTTGTGTTGGTACATCTAGTGGTAAGCGAGCCAAAGAGCCACCCAACATATAAGTCAATACGAACCATTACATACGGTTCTTTATAGTTCTTATGCAACGCTCAGCATATGAAGCCTTACCATCATTGTAAGCTACATAATGTTTAATATTGTGTTTTTTAAATAAGTCTTGAATCTTATTTGCTGTGAATTCTTTACCAGCATCTGTACGCAAAATATTTGGTACTGCTTTTTGGAATACCTGAGAGAAACCTGCACTCACATCCTCAGCACTCTTGCTTTTTAGACTCTCTGTATATGTCTGACGAGAGAAAATATCTATACAGAGTAATACAAATTTATGACCTTCGTTGAACCGTGAGAGAGTATGCATGTCCATCAAATCAGCGTCCCACATGTAATTTATTTTGGGGGATATTATTTGGGAAAATGTACTAATCTTAGAAGGGGTAGAGAATCTCAAGTGTGTTTCTTGCTGATTAAGCCATGTTTTAAACTGTGTTTTTAGCTGTTTTTTTGTTTTGCCGTCGTGTTGAAAAACTGTCTTGTTTACACCACTGAAACTCCCTGGTTTAGAGGGGTTGTAATAATTTCCTTTAGCTGATTCAATCTCCCAATCTTTCTTTTTCCGACCCCGCCCTTTTTTCTTAGCACGCCCCATTTTATTTTTTATTCTATATCTATAGAGTTATCCAGGTTCTTTTAACTTTTTTAACCTCAGGTTCTAAGAGAGCTGTGCTTATATCGTCATTTGCTCTTGCTGCTACTGGCAGTGGATCCGATACTATAACGTCAGAGATCTCATTTTTACTCTCACAGCTTTTCAAATATGAAATGAAATCATTTACACTGAAATCATCGTCTGTGACTGAGTTCAATAATTCTGTGTTTGTAGGCTCCAGAGTAGGTGATTCGGGAGTTGCTCCCGACTCTTTCTGAGTGCTTAAATGATGATGATCTGAATGAGAGAGTTCTTCAGACTTCTTATATTCTGAGTAAGGTACAAGAACAAATTTCTCGGTGTGCTTCATTCTTTCAATAAAGCTTTCCCTGCTAGAAAAGCTACAACTTTCCCCACCTTGAGAAGTAGTCCTCTTTTGGTCCTCCAGGGGGAACCTTTTCGACACCCCAATCTGCGAAGATCTTTCTTGTACACTGACACAGTTTTCAACTCACTGGGAGTGAATTTTATGTTCCCTGCAAGTGTGTTTAATATAATCTCACAAATAGCCAGTACCTGATCTTCTGTAGCTATCTTTAAAAGAGCCTGTCTCTGTTTCTTGGAAGGAGGATTAGCAATAAATTCCAAAAACTGCCTATTCTTATCAATTCTACTAGAGCTCATAATAAGAGTTATCTGAATGACTCTACTGAGTCCGGAAAGAAAAGATAAGGGGAAAGAAAAACCTTACCTTACCCTAAAGGTGTGTAAACTATTGTGGGGCTATCTGGTGTGACGCATGTTCGTAACCTCATTCCGTCTCTACATTCCTGAGTAAGGTCTAAAAATAAATAGCCATATTTGACCCCTCCAGTTGCATCGTGATAAGCCTCTAACAAAGCATGGGGAGCCTGAGGGAAGACCTGACGTGCTAGATATGATATTTGACTGCTGTCCCTGGGATTTTTAAATAAAACTAAATACTGTGTGTTAAGGCTCATAGTTCTATTATATCCTCCTTTATGAAATATGTTCTGTGTCAGGTATATAACGCTAATGCCAAGATGATGTGATTCCACAAGAAAAATCTCTAGCATTTCTTCTGATTTTTGAACACGAGTAATCATATCATCCAGAACAATCAATTTATGACTCCCAACACCTAACCCTTGTATGTCTTCTTTACTTGGCATACCTTTATGAAAAATAACATGAGGTAATCGGTCTTTAATTTCAAGATACATGGGTTGCTCCACAGTATAACAGTATAGAATAGAATGAGGAATATCAGCATCAGCATACATATCTTTCAGGCTAAACAGTAATTTTTTGATGAAAGTGGTTTTACCCGACCGTGAAGGTCCTGAAACACACATTGTACAGGATCTTTTAAGAAGGAATTCATCTGCTGTTACTGTCTCACGTTCCATCAGGGATGACATATCACAGGAATTATTTCTTTTTGATCAGGATAACTTTTGAAAGATACAATACTCACAACTAGGCAAAAGAAGTCTCAGTCATGCGGTAAATATCATTATATATAATGTTCTGTGACTTGGGGTTCCTCTTCTTGCAATGTCTATACCCTAGAAAGAACGCAGCCAGAAAGATTCCTAAAAATACAAGCACAGTCACACATGTTACAGCTATGTCCCTAGGTGAGAGGTGAGTACTGTCTACTGTCGTGACGTCTGTAGTGTACGCCCCCCAGGTGCTGCTGTCATACCCACTGCTCACTAACCCTTCAGGGGATGTGAACCTTTCAGAGGGTGTGATATCCTTATCGATCAAAGGAGATGTTTGATGTGTAGCATAGTCAGAGATGGTGGTTTCTTCACAAGGCATGTTTAACGTTATGTTGACTGGTGAGCATTTACGGATGAGAAGTGCTCTCTCCTCTAGGCATACCAACTCCTGATTTCCAGTGACGTAAAGGCGTTTCAGAGAAATCCAGACTTCGACACTAAAAGAGGCCAGAGATCTAATCGATGTATTCTGTATGATTAATATCCTACACACTCTTGACTCAGTCTCAAACATAGGTAGGAATTCTATATTGGGTCCATCACAGAGTACAACCTGACTGTTACCGGTGCAGAGACAGACCGCTGGAATTCCACAATTCCTAACGCTCACCTGAGAATTAACTATCACCATACACACCACAGAAAAGCTGAAGTGTAGTATCCTCATCATTACGTTGAGTGTGTCAATGTATCTGAGCAGCCTCCCAACTTATTCAGAACTAAGCTATCACCCTAGGAATGTCTATATGTATAGGAGTGTTTCATGGTTATCAGCTATGGTACTGCTTTATTAACACCTAGATAAAACAAGAGAAGATATGATAAATGTAGAGTGATTTTTCCAGTAATGAGAAGTGCTTTATTACTCTACTAGATATTCCTGGGGTTATTAATATGATAACATAAACTGCTGACCGCTGAATGAACCCTGACTGGTTACAATGTATAAGTACACCTTTTGATCATAATAGGATAATAGTCACTATGTATACTTGCTAAATCATGTGTGTGTGCACAATTGTGCTATGAAGCATATATCAAACATAGAGAGTATTATGAAATGATTAAAATATTCATATATGTATGCATGGGGTGGGTGGGTGGATAGGTGGTGTGTAGGTGGTGAGGAGAGAAGCATGGCGAGGTCATCTAAGGACAGTTTTTCACGCTTTAGGTCCCGCATTAGCGCTTTAGCACTGAAAACTCCATAGACCAAAAGGTTGCAAGTACCTTAAAGCTACTTACCATTAATGCTACACAGTGACCAAGGCAGAGAATTCGAATCAAATCTCTGGCAAGGTATGTGCGAATACTTGGCTATCTGCAAAACTAGAACCAATCCGTATAGGCCACAAAGTGACGGATTGGTCGAAAGGTTCAATAGAACCCTTATTCGGGTCCTGAAGTCACTTGTTAATGAACATATGGACGATTGGGATGAGAAATGTCATTTTGTGACACATGCTTATAACAGTACGGCACATTCAAGTACTAACTGTACTCCGAATCTTCTAGTTTTCGGAGAGGATCTAATAATGCCTGCAGACTTAGTATTTGGAGTCGTAGGAATGGACCTGGAACTACCTTGTCATGTAGTTTTCGTCGAATGTTTAAGAGACAGACTCAAAAAAGCATACGAGTCTGTCCGAATTGATTTGGAGAAAAGTGCCAAATGGCAGAAAGTTGGATATGATACCGATCTAAAGCATCGGAAATTCCAATCCGGAGATAGAGTTCTAAGACTACATGAACCACTTAGACACATAAAATTAGCGTCTAATTGGGACGGTCCTTTTACTATAACCCAAGTTATTAGTGATTGTACCGTAATTATCAAATCAGACCTTGGTCGACTCTATAAGTCAAATGTGGCTAGACTAAGGAAATGGTCTGGGAGGGAGACCTCCACAGAAATGTATGGTGAAGGATCCGGAAAGATTCTGAATCAAAATCGTATAATAGACCAGGTAAGGAACCCAATAATGAAGAGGGGCCGAGGTAGGCCTAAAAAGAGTTCCGAATCAGTGCCACCCACGCCAACACCGATTAAGCGTGGGGGAGTTAAAAAATTCTCGGCAGGTGAAGACAAGAAGAAGAGGAAAGGTGTTTTGAAGGCCAAGAAACACCTAGAGAAGGCTCTTCAGACTGTCAGGTCCGAAAAGGAACTATCCAAGAAGGGGATATACGTTCGCCGCAGCCCTCGAATTGCCCAGAGGACTGCAGTGACCTAACCTGTATACACAACGAGTGTAATGTTTACATTTAGAGGAACGGATGGCAACTGACTCGAAAGGCTTATTTGTCGCCGCCGTATGATGTACCAGTGGGTAGTGGACAGATAATCCGGTGGATTTGCTTAAGCTTTCCATAAACTCCACTTAAATCCCCAGACGAGTCATCGGCGTGAGCGATAATTACCTAAAAACAATCAGTTTGTTTATGTTCCGCTTGTAGCACGTGCGTTTCCGCATGACGTCACCGTGTCCAGTCTCGGCTGACCTCTCGTGACCCCGCTAACTAGCGAGGAAATGACATCATGAAAGCTGGCTTGTCGCCATATTGTTTTTTGGCAGAATTCGGAACGGGCGAGTGATCGCCCTCTTTTGAATTTCTGCCGTCTAACGATCCAGGTGCGCCTCCAGAGTCGGTCTCTTAGCAGGCAGGCTCCGTCCAGTGTCGGCCCTGGCGCGGTGAAAGCCGGGAAAAAGGAGTATTTAACTCCCGAGGCGGTTCCTTCAGTCATGGCTGAGGAATCCGTAGCTGCAGCCAAGCTATCCGGTGACCCGGATAAGCTGACTCCGTCCGCAGAAGCTTTTCCGGAAGCTTTGTCACCTGTTACACAGGCAGAAAGCGAGCTGATGGAAGTGGAGGAATCCGCTGATTGCTCGTTCGAGGAGAAACTGGCTTCATTCTCACTGAATGAGCCAGAGAAACTGTTTTCACCACTTCCCACCGATGGACCTGGAGACGCTTCGAAGCCCGAAGCAGCAGCAACCGGATCCGAGACTGCACAAGTTGACGGATCAATGGAAGCCAGCCGTGGACGATCCGTTCCCAGCGGCTTACGATGGCCGGTATCTGTATGTCCATCCGGACTTACAGGCACAAGTAGTGAAACCGGACGGCTCACCAGTCAAACTGGACCCAAAGGTGAGGATGGCTATCGAGGGTGTTATGGCTCCCGAACAGCTGGACAGGACGCCACCAGAATGGCTCAGAGACTGGCCTTGGTTTCAACGGGGACTCATGGTTGACATCGCCTTTCGACAGGTGGTGTATGAGGCAAACAGCCTTCCTGCTTGGAGCTTATCCAAAGCCGGACAGGTCTCAAGACCAATGTCGACTGGGTAGGCTGCATTTCGGAACCCGAAGGCCAGACTTACCCACGCCCTAGCGCTGTTCGGCCTGAGTACCGAACAATGAAGGAGTACCGGGAGGCCGCTGCTAACTTCGAGCAGTGGGACGATGGCTTTTACATAGCCGAAGCCGAGCTAACAGATGTCCAGAACACCTCTCTAACAGGACTGGACAGGAGTGCAGCCCTTCGTACAGTTCTTGTCCGTCGTCTGACTGCAGAGCAGGAAGCCCTGGAGCAAGCTCGTAGGGAAGCGGAGGCACCCGCACCTCCAATCCCCGACCTGAAGCTAGGTGCCAGGAGTTCAGCCAGTGCTAAAACAACCACTGGCAGTGCTACCGGAAAAAAACCCAGTCCGGTAGAGGCATCAACGTCCAGCGAGTCCGGGACCAAGGATCCGGAAGACTGGA
The DNA here is from genome assembly GCA_949317995.1 of Acholoe squamosa. NCBI lineage: Eukaryota > Metazoa > Annelida > Polychaeta > Phyllodocida > Polynoidae > Acholoe > Acholoe squamosa. The sequence continues at coordinate 23,257,271 of OX439044.1, forward strand.
CTGTCAGTAAGAACAGGAGGTCTGCTTCTTGGAGGCTCAAGAATCTTCCAGATTCTGTTAGAGCCGACCTGCAAGCTAGCACCTCAGCCATGGGTAGCACTGCCATGGAGGTTGTTTCCTCAGACGAGGAATCGGTACACGAGTCCTCAGTAGAGTACGATGAGAAGGTGACTCCATCTACTCAGACTGAGGCCGAACGTTGGGATAACGCCAAATCCGGATTCAAAACCCGGATCCCAATGTGCTTCTCTGACTGTGCATACGGAGTGAAGAAAGACGGTTCGACTCTGTATGCCTGTCCGGATACAGTCAATAAGAACGGTGAATCCGACGATAAGGATTGGATGCGTCTTTCGGACGAGGATCCCAATCCGAGCAAAGCCTATCGCAAGATGTGGCTTATGCTTAACCACACCGACGGGTACTACACCTATACCCAGAGGCGCAAGCTACGTTGGGCGCTTGAGAAGTGGTACGGAGACGACCAAAAGTCCTGTCCCTTCTCCATTTGCCAGGATGCTAGCGATTTCTCGGTCCGGACCTGGAGCACTTCAGCCCGGTTCCAGAGGCATCTGGTAGAGGCCCACTTCCACCATCACCCGGTTTACATTTGCGATCCGAGTTATGGTAAGAAGGGGAAGAAGTGCACTACGAAGGTACAGTACAACCGTCGTAGTGATCTGGCAAGGCACCAGAAGAAGGCTCATGCCGAAGGACTTGATACAGCCCGTAAGCGCATTATGGACATGCATCAGGAACTCATGAAGAAGTTCGACAGTCTGAGGGAGGATGCTTGGTTGAAGATCCGACCAGGGGACCAAGTCCTCTGTGAAGTTCCGAAGACCAAGGATTCGAAACTCCGTGCCAAGATTGTCTTGACTCCCGGCAATGGTAAATTAGACATGCATGAGTCTCTTTGGCAGAAATGCGAGGAGTCCGGAAAGGAAGGAAAGAGAGCGAGGGAGAAAGTTAGAAGAGACCAGAACCGAGGTGGCAACGGCAATGGTCAGTCAACTACTGTCCCCAAACCCAGGGCGGAGGATCGTTCCAGATCCCCCCTGGCACGTCACCCACATGAGCAGGCCCAGGGTACTCCTGTCTTCAAGAGACCCGGACCTGCAGGATACGCAGGTGCTGTATCTAAGCCGGGGAAAGTTAACACCCGTAACTTTCCGTCCATGACCCAGGGACCTGGACCCGAGAGCCAGACCTTGGTTGTGGGTAAAGGAGGTCGTTTAGTCCCTAAAAAGACCTCAGCACCTGCTGCTGCCGGATCTGCAACTACTGTAGCCGCCCAGCCTGTGACCTTCACCCCTGAACAGGTACAAATGTACATGGAGATGGGGATGAGACAGAACCCGCCGCCCACCTACTGTCTCCCCACGGCAGCGGCATCCGGAAGCCCCACATCCGGAAGTACCCCGCAGGCAGTGTCAACACCTCCCAAGGTTGTTGCACCACCTCCGAAACCAAAGGACGCGATTACCATTAAGACCGGTAACGCCGAAATTTGGTTGAGAATTCTCGCCAGGGGGAAGCGGATGTCCAGAAGGCCATCTACACCCACTTGGAGAGATGTGTTTGTGATAGAGCAACAGAGTTCCATCAGGGTCTCCTAAAGGACACCCTGTTGTGTATGAAACAGGTGGGCGACGCTGAAAAGGAACGCCTCGAGACTCTCATCCGAGACGAAGTCAAAGCTCGGGAGGATGATGCCTTAGCTGCCAAGGAACAGGCAGCTATGGATGTACACGTTCTTGAGAAACGAGTCAAGGAGGAGATAACTCGGAATACAAACCTGAACACTAAGTTCATGAGAGTATTCGGAGTCGACATAGACGAATGGGATGGCACTCCCGAGTCGGCTCTAGATCTTCTTAGGAAGAAACACGCGAAGAAATCAACCTAAGTGTGTTCCGGGTTACTTGGCAATATTTTTTCTCCCCTAAAACCTTGATAACCAGACTTAGCTATTGCAGAAATTATATATCTGCGAATGTCCTTAACCCATTGAGGGCTAGCATTGACTATAGTCGACACCATGGTAGGCCTAGCGTCGACTATAGTCGACACCATGGCAGGCCTAGCATTGACTATAGTCGATGCCCATTATATAGGATTAGTATAGGAATTGAAAATAGGCTCGTCCTCTACGAACTTTACTTTTTTCAGAGGCCGTCCCCATGGCCAGGGCAACAGTTTTTGCTCTGCCCTTAAAGGGTTAAAGAAAATGAACACTTATGATTATTCTATGTGTTCCGGGTTCCTTTATAACCAGATAATTGTCTAATACAGGACATATACCTATTATTATATCCTGAAAGTTCTATTCGGATTAGGACCCATATTTATAAAAATCCGATAGTAGATTTGTTGCTGCAAGTCACATCCGGATGCTACTACCTTGAAACCTGACTTCTTGTTACCCGTTCCTGACCACTATATTGGATGGACTTGTACGATATTCTACTAATGTTCCGAATGGACTTTTCTACACTATTTATTACTCCCGGATCAACCAGTTTTGGACTTACACTATGTCAACTACATAAAAGGATTACGATTATAACCTGTTGACTACCGGACTATTACTTCACACCATTCGGATCTACTTATGAACAATAGCACTTCTAGAGGATTGTGGGTAGCTGCCCCTAATTCAACTTCCGTGTTTATATATATATTACCTTGGATTATAATAGACTTTAGCACGTCCATCCCGTGGTTAGCTGACCACCTCACCTACTTACCTGGCATCCGGCAGACTGCGGCGCAAGACATCACCAGCATTCTTCATATATATTCATGTATATAATATAACTATTCTTGCTAATATTATTTCTATATGTATAGTTACACTATGATGATACACTATTGTATACTGTCATACGGGTTAATATTAATACGGATCTCTTGTCACTATTCATATTACTTAACATGATCCGATACCTTCATAGTGTATATCCACCAGATTATCATAACTGTCCTGCGCGACATATTTTTGTATAAATATAATTATCTGGTGCTATAGTGGTTATTTGGTATGTGATGATGTCATATACGTTATTCTATTGTTTTTTTCTTTTCAAGTGTATATATCATAACGGTTACATGTCATAAGGTTTCTAAAACTTAGAACCTCTAACGGATTTGATGGTCATATTATACAGAAGTATCATTAGATAGTATAGTTACGTTAAAAGTCTTTCTCAAGACTACATAATCATTTTTGATATTAATAATTACGAACTCATTAGGATGTTATTGTGTGGTTTATTCATTATTTAACAGTTTCGTTACATATAACTGTTATCTTCCCACATACTCGCATTATAGCGATTATCCTGGTTGTTATACCGTAAATATGGGATATTATTATGTGGTACAATATGTTATTTAACAGTTCCGTTACACATAACTGTTATCTTTTCCACATATTCGCATTATACTTTAACATCCGGTTTGTTATTCCGTAATTATAAATACTATCGCATACATGAAATTAACTTTCGAATGATACTGTACATGATGTTAATGTTATATCTATGGTTGTACCTCTATTATTAGGGTAAAGACATATCGTAATGTTATCCCTATATAATACAATAGTTATAACTCCTTCCTAATTGTCTGGGGGAGTAGTGTAGAGGTACGTTAATACAAACCATAGTGTTGGGTACCGTCTGGCGTGGCGGGTGAGTCGAGTCGTCGGATGTTCCTCAGGTTCCGGATAGGTGGCAGCACCGATCCGGGTCTGTGGGGAAATCTGAGGACGAACACCTAGGTCCTTATATAAAGGCCAGGGCTCAGCCGCTACGTCAGAGGCCCTTCTGGCCTCTGATCATGTAAGACCTTTAATATCTATTAGCTGCCCTTATACCATCTACTGGGTAGCCGTGAGTGTTCCTATAATAAACTATCCGTTGGCATACACTTGAATCACCGCCTTGCTCCTTCTTTCCCGATTAGTAAGGCCCGAACCACCAAGTCCGTAAGACTAAAAGCAATGTACTTGCCTGTTTCTACATATAAAGCATGTAGGTATATATAAATAGGGAAGCTGTATTTTTATGCTTGATCCAGATTTGGTTAAAAATCTGCTTCTCAAATAACTAGGCTTAATGTTATCACTTGATCCAGATCGGGTGAAAACAAAAGCTAACACAAGGCTTTCAATATCTTCATTTTATTCAACGTAGGTTAGATAAAATGAAATAAACAATATAAGCCATTCATATTTCTATATATCTACTTAGCTCATAAAGAAATAGGAAACATTGTTTTTGTTTCAAAAATTTTCATTTTAGACCTTTATTTTTCAAAATTAAATCAGTCATGTAGGTCTACCTCCACGTGGTGACTGATGGATGTATATTTACGCATATTGAATATGTGTAAATATATAACGAAAGATCTACTTTTGGTTAAAAATTGAACAGCATGCTATAGCTAATCTATTATAAAGAGCAGCTCAAATTCTCTATAAGCTGCTCACTGTGTCTATACATAAACAATAAAAATCATACTATAGCTATCCTTTTACAGTGAGCAGCTGAAACTCTGTATAAGCTGCTGACTGCAACTACATAGCGAGCAACTCATTTTGATACATGTATGGCTAAAACCTATATATAAAAAGTCGAAAGAGTAACTCATGCTGCTCCTCTCCTTCTCACACAAACATACTAACACACATACGCTGCAGGCTTGGAGCCAAGTGACATAGTAACACATTCAACATGGGAAACTACCGTAATCTCCCGCGTAGAAGGCCCGTCTTCTACGCCAAACAAAATGCTGCTGGGTCTTATACGCGGGAGGGTAATTGCCTTGAGTTGGGGGTGCGCCTTATACGCGGGTTTTTCCAACATCTCAATTGGGAATTTTTATTGCCGGTCAGTGTACGCCCACCATGCGCCGATGACAGCTTGAACTCATAGACCCAGCACCGCGGCAGACAGGGAGGTGTCGATGGGCGCGTCGGGGATAAGGCCCACCATGCGCCGATGGCAGCTTGAACTCATAGCGCGGCAGCCCGGTCGGTGTACGCCGACCGTGTGCCGATGACAGCTTGAACTCATAGTGCCAGCAGCGCAGCAGCCCGGTCGGTGTACAATAGAGGGTTGGGGAGGGGGGGTTGGGAAGGGAGGGTGGGGAGGGGGGTTGGGAGGGGGGGTGGGGAGGGGGCACCTTCTACACGAAACAGCCCCCCTGTGAGTTGGGGGGGCGCCTTCTACGCGGGTTTTTCCAGAAATCGATCCAGAAGAGGTAGGTGCGCCTTCTACGAGAAAAGGCCTTCTCTGAGTTGGGGGGGCGCCTTCTACGCGGGAGATTACGGTACATGAGAAACATAAATGGGACCATTATGTCTAATATCAATGTATAGGTCAGGCTCTGTATATAAGCCTGCTCCATGCATAGGTCTAGAGGAAGGAGTTCTTGATAATATATAAACCAATCGATCTTATGTATAAATTTCCCACTGTAACTACTGTTTAGTTGTATTTATAAGTTTTGACAAGAATAAATATTTTAGATAGGAAATGGATTTAGTTCCATGTGACCTACAACATGATAAGGATAGTTCTTGTTCTTCTCGGTAGAGGGAGACAAAAAAATGCGTCTTGCGTTCAAAACACAATAAAATCTAGCATTTCAATTGTAAACTAATGCTGTAAATTCCTTTAATAACTCAACAAATATTCTTTATTGATATCAAAACATAGAAAAGAAATTTAAGTGACTGTTTTTGAGTGTTATGCTATATAGAAAAATAGAGGAAATGGATTTAATTCCACATGACCTACAAGATGCCAAGGATAGTTCATATTGTTCTCGGTAGAGGGAGACAAAAAAAATGCTTCCTGCGTTCAAAACACGATGAAAATCTATCGTCTCTATTGTAAATTCAGGGGTGTGAAATCCCGAAAACAGTTTCCTCTGAAGCGCATTATACCACCTCACAAGGATTTCTAGTTTACATTATTACATAAGATAAGTGATTTCACTATTTATTTGGCTACATTATATTACTCTCTACTGTACAATGAGGCCACAATTTACCATTGGAATAGTTATCTACCTCCATTTGGGCTGACATTAGATCTAACATTTGAAAATTTCTAAGAACCCCCCCCCCCCCCCCCAATAAATGGTAATTCATTTTCTCAGTGGATTTGCACAGATCCCAGGAATGGTCCATGTGAGCATCAAAAACGCGGAATTCCGCGTTTCCGCGGAAATTTCACACCCCTGAAATTAACGCTGTAAATTCCTCTAATAACTCAGCAGATATTCTTTGTTGATATCAATGAAATATATCAAAAAATAGAAAAGAAAGAACTCTATCCATGAATCACTCAAACTGTTGAAAAATCTATATCCTCTAAAACTAGATGTCTATTTGTTCATAGGCTTAAAAGTGAAACACCACATCTATGGTTTCACTGCTGAGGTGGAGTCTATAAGGAACGCATTGTCTAGGGTTAATTGGAGAGGTCCGGCCCTCATGTCACAAACCTCCACGCTTCTGCTGCTGGCTTCACTGCATAGAGAATCACGACTATGCTTGCATGGTTGCAGCATGACACGACAGTCCTTCTGAGCCGTCCAAATCCACTGTCTGTCAAAATCCACTGTCTGCTCCCACTGTTGGTTGAAGCATACATGCTCCCACAGTTGGTTGAAGCGCCATACATAATGGCCCTCCTGTCTCTGTGATGCCGTTCCTTAGAGAGTCTATCTAAAATCGAATGTGCACCTGGTGTAACCCAGATGCATGGTTAAACCCAGAAGACTCAATCCTCCCTTAATCCTCTCTCAATCCTCCCTCATCCTCCTGCACATTCATCTCAGTTGATTCCTCTATACGAAAAGCATGGAGAAAACCTTGTGACATGAGCACCACTTGACCTCTTTTGTATTTAAAACCTAAAGTGATATGATTTAAGTTCTATTTCCAAGGCGATCTTCTATAAATCACACCTTTTGAATTCTATCTAAATGTAACTATAAACGACTTCTTTTATAAATAAGTCTATTTCACATAGTTTTGTTTCTCCTCACCAGAGGGTGGTACTATTTTTTACATCAGGAGCCTCTAGATACATAGTACATTACAGTTGAAGTGTTTTCTTTTAGGTTTTATGCTGTTAATGACACATTTCTGACCCTTATATAGGACACTTTGAAAGACTGGAATATTTCTCCAATAAGCTTGGAATATTTTCTTTCTACTATAAGATGTATAGGCGTACCGCATCAAGCAAGTTGAGAAAACTATAGAGTTCAAGAGTGTGAAATACTATTTTGGGCCCATCTGTATCAAGGCTTATACAAACAGTAATTATAGTTAAACTAAATATATCATAGTTGTAGACCTTTGGTCTGGTTTAGTGTATATAAAAGCTACATAAAGCATAAAGATATCAACATTGAGTTTGTTCTTATTCTTGATTTTCTAAAAAAAAAAAAGGATCTTATCTAGATTCTTAATATATCTTATGAACGAGCATATCTTATCTGGATTCTAAATATATCTTATGAACGAGCAGATCTTATCTGGATTCTTAATATATATTATGAACGAGCATATCTTATCTGGATTCCAAATAATCTATAAACAACTGCTTTTTATAAATAATCTAAAAAATAAGAGGTCTTCTCTGGATAATCCAAATATGATGGTCTTTTCTGGATAATATTCAGGTTAATATTCTGGATAATATACCAGCCCTTAACTATGCTTGGGAGGGTAGTTAGTTGACTCAGGGATCAACATTGACCTACATGGGGAGGACCAAAGGGGGGTGGCCTTACAAACCAGCATTGATCCCTCGGCCGTACTCCGAACGCCTAGACTCTGATGCTGGCGGGCCGGATGCAGCTTGGGGGGTCACCATAGCAACCAAAGTAGGTCACGCATAGTGTGGTGCACTTCCAATTCTCTTCTGGTTCGCAAAAGGGGTCATGCTTGCAGAAATTACCTGGCCAGATCTGGCTAGGTACCAGTCCTTCACTATGCTTGGGAGGGTAGTAAGTTAGCGTAAGTTGACTCAGGGATCAACATTGACCTACATGGGGAGGACCAATAGGGGGTGGCCTTACAAACCAGCATTGATCCCTGTAGGAATCATTTCTACATATCAATAGTGTAAGACATTATGCATGCACTAAGAGTGCTCAAAAGTGCTCCAGGTTTAAAGGGGGGCTAGCATGGAAAATATCATTACTGGTACCAACTCAAAGACACACCATAACTTCATGGGACCCAATGAAAAAATCTGATTGGTTCTCGGATGGTCACGTGACTTGTTAAGACGGGTACGCCGTAGGTATGTTAGCCCTCCTTTAATAGTAGAACCAGCGCCTTTGGCGCTGGGATAGTGTAAACAGCAGAAGTAATGTTAGAATTCAGACCACAAAAAAGATTTCACCCCTTCCTAACCCCCATGTTTTCATTTTTTTTGGTCCAAGAGTTTTTGTCTCACTTTTACACCTCCTGCGGACCCTACGTCTCATGCGTACACCCTCCCGCCACCCTGCGTCTCACTTTTACACCTCCCGGGGACCCTGTGTCTCACTCATACACCCTCCCCCCACCTTGCATCTCACTTTTACATTTCCCGCTGACCCTGCGTCTCACTCGTACATCCCCACCCCACCCTGCATCTCACGCGTACACCTCCAGCGGACCCTGCGTCTCATGCGTACACCCTCCCCCCACCCTGCGTCTCACTTTTACACCTCCCACGGACCCTGCGTCTCATGCGGCCGCGCTTTTAAGGTAAATGACGGGGGACCAGTCCCAAAAGCAGGTCATGAACGGTGCATTCGGTACCACTGAAAAAGGGACATAGAGTTAAGGACTAACCATTTTTGCATCTACAATCCCCACAAAATAAACCTTTAAATATGCTCCCTAAAATTGTAACATTAAGTCACCTTTTCTCTGAATCTTCAAAGAATCTGGCATGTGGGCAGACGTAGTAAGAGATAAAAGTTAGCAACCTAACACACCCCTAAGCCCCCTAATGACCTACTTTCGAGGGTGGTCCCCCGTCATTTACCATTTACGTCTCATGCGTACACCCTCCCCCCACCCTGCGTCTCACTCTTACACCCTCCCCACCCTGCTTCTTGTATGGTCTGAGACTGAACAAACACAGTGTCCCAGCTTGAACATCCCAGGTTGAACAATTTACCTGTCTTCACTCTGTAGGTGCAGTTTCTTACAGCTATCAGACTTTCACGATGACCACTTGCACGATGTTGCAGTTTGGGCTGGATGTGTTTCGCTGGTGCCACCCCTGCATTTCTCATTAGCCCACATAGCCAACTACGGGAACATCCTACATTGTTGCCGACCAATTGCTGGCCTGCCGTATTGGTTAAGTTGTGGAAATACTACTGGGGAAATGGGGTGACTTCCAGAGACATATCATTAGATGACACTGGCCAGCCTGACCTATTTGGGTGATGTGACCCCTGTGCTGGCTACTCTGAAACTGGGACACACAGCCCGGTGCAGCCGCATATATAGGGGGCACGCAAGTGCTTGCTTAGCCGCCTTCACCAGATGCCTCTGGTTCCCAGCTCGCTCTAATCCTGGGGCGGCTCAGTGGGGGCCATCCATAAATGACATCATGCCAAATTTGACCATTTCTAGCCCTCACCGCATGTTTTTTTAGCAATGCTAAAGAGAAAAAGGGATACCTTTATATCTATGGCTAAAGGCAAGTTCATTCCGTCATGCCGGGCCTGACGACCCCCCTGCCACCCACTCAGTGTATGTGGGTGGTCGGAAAAGCAAAAGGAATAAAATGCCGGTACATGTATGATGTAACCCCAGTACTAGTTTTAGCCTTTCAAATCTTGGACCCTTTTGAGCGAAAAAGCCTGCATGTTACGCTACACTGAAGAATAACAGGTGAGTACAGAAAATTTTTAGAACCCTCTGAAAAATATTTTGTGGTGCGTGTGCAAAATTTCACCCCCCCCCCACATTGTTATAAAATGACCACTCCCTAACTTCAAGTACCTGTACCGGTGGGAGAGACTTGACCAAGGAAAACACTGGGTCAAATGATTTTTTTTTTTTGGAAGGAAAAATCAATAAAGTACACGGTAATAAATAATTGCTTTGTACCCTACTTCTTTATTTACAGAAAGCTAACATTATACACATATACATGTCGTTATATAACATGGTACGGTTTACTTGTCCAGTTCATTCCACAAGATTATCTTTCCTGTCATTCACATTGCATGGTTTAGGGCATGAGGACTTAATTTTTTTTTTTAAAAAAGCACACCATCACACGTTCACACAAAATTCATTTTTCTCGAGGTGGCCTCACAAATTGATACATATTGTGCACAAAACCAACTACACTTTCACAAAAGGAAGAGATTAATGCACTTGCAACTTGTTTTTATACTTCCAGTCACTTCCTCACTTTAATCACTAAATGGTACTTCATTTTATAAATGCTTTTAGTATTTGGATTTGGATTTTCCACCTTTAAGTCTAGGCATCTTAATAGGTCTTAAATAGGGATTGTCTATTTGGCTGTCATCTGTAGCCTCTGCCCCATCTAGGTTTTGTTTGGTCGGTGTTTGTGGCTCCCCTGGAGGAGCAGCGCCGTCCTGGGCCTCTGTATTTGCTGCTACCTGTTTGCTCGTATCAGGGGTTTTACTCGTGTCTTCCTTCTCAGCCTGGTTTTCTGGCTGCTTTTGTTGCTGCTGGAGCTGTTCTGTTTGTGCCTCGTCTGAGTCGAGGTCAAAGTCTTTAGGTATGAGGGCCTCCAAGTATGGGATCTCTTTTGGCTGGCAGGCTATCACTGTGAGGCATCAAGTAAAGGAGAGGTTGGTAATCAACTTACCCCATAACACACCCGTATATCAAATTTAATAGCCTCATGGAAATGGCAATTGGTTGTATTAAGTAACCTTCACCACATATATAATTGTAACATAGCGAATAAATAAAGCTGATTTGTAATGTAATCATTATTCTGCATGTTTTTTATCAACTGGGGCATTATGTGGAATCTCTATTCTACAATAAAATAATGATTTCTTTTTAGCAATGCAGGGATGCCACTCACTGATCCCCAAAAAATCGGAAATCCTCATAATTTTCACAATTCACAATAGGAAATACCTATAGAAATGGGAATCAAAAATTCGGAATTCCTAAAAAGTTAGGAAAAGTGGCATCTCTGACAATGGCAGGAAAAGAGAAAATGGAATAGTTTTTCTCCTGATACATTTGAATTTGATATATGATAACAAAAAAATAATGATATTGCTATCAATCTCCAAAAAAACAGGGCATGTGATTTTTAAATCTGAGAAGGGTTGACCTAAGAAATATACAAATGTTTGGTGAAACAACAGTGAAACCAATGCAGAAATAGAACTTACATGGAAAGGCATAAGGGTCATCAGGGAAAAGGTTTTCTGTCTCACCAGTTTTGGCAATAAAGCGTGTGAGTGCTCTTTCAACATCCCTCTTTTGCGAAGCAGCTTTCTCCCTTAAAAGTTGGTATTCTGAGATAGGTTTTTTGTACGTCTGGAAAAAACAGCAGCATAACCAGGATTGCATTCCTCATCTAACTGCCATTTATGACTTTTCATTACATGGATTATGAGTGTAGTTGTGATGTGATTTCTTTTGGTTCACAAGTCATAAGTGATTCAAAAGTCATAAGTTATTGAGTCATAAGTCACAAGTTCCTGATTAAGACTCAAATTATAGGTAATCAAAGTTCGACCACCGATTTGGATGTAGTTCACTCATTTCTACTTGTATAAACGTTCTCCTAGAATTTGTTTGACAGGCTGACACAACAAGAGAGCGTTTATTTTAAAACAGTTGAGTCGAGAGTATGTCTTGGAGAGACAGAAAGGAAACAAGGCAAGGGTACAGAGCCTAGGCAAGATGACTTGCCCATGACTTTCCCACTATGTCATTAAGGACACATTTAGCTGCTTGATTGTCTTCCTCCCCCTCCCAACACAACTTTTATTGAGGCATGCAGTAGTCCGTCTGTCCGTCCGACCGACCGACCGACCAACCGACCGCCCTCCCTCCCGCCCTCCCTCCCTCCATCCATCCATCCATCGATCCATCCATCGTCATTGTTGATCCTACAATTAACATCACAGACAGTGTAGCCAAGGTGATGTGACCTTCTTACAATTACTTGTTACATTTCCTTCCTTTCCCATGGGAAACGATTAGAAACCAATTCTCTTAAAGGGCCCAGCTATCTCACTACTGATACTTACCATAGAGAAGCCTACTAGGCTCCTCTATGTACTCACCTAGATTCACCTCCAATGCAAGACTAATGTTTTGTCTATGAGAGAATCTTGGAATTAAACCTATCAATAAACCAAATTGGAAGGCCTTCAAAATCAACTATATCAAAAGATATTTGCCCAGATAACCATGGCATGCACTGCCCCTATACCTACTCTATGCCCTCCTCTTCTAAAAATCTTCTGAAATCTGTCTATAAGTGGGGTTAAAGACAGTTTGATTACCCTTTTATTTAGGGTAAAAAGAGCCCTAAATCCCATGCATTTCTCCATAGGAAAAAAAACCAACAGTAATTACCATGTCACAGCCATCAAAGTACACCTTAAATGTAAATTCTATTACATGGATAGCTTTGTCTTGCTTTTTGTCTCACTATATGACTAATTTTTGGGGGTTCAGTTGTAACAGAAATAGGGCTAAATGACAGGTTTTGATGGTCTATGCAAATTCTTGGAATCTAAATATAAGAAAAGCATACCCCATGAAAGGTTTTTTTTCATCATTTATCAAAAGATTTTCATGTAAATAGAAATATGACTCATGGGGTCTTTGAAGGGTGTGATAGGGCATATGCTGTGTAATGGAATAGTCTTTGGGTGGTGCATGTAATCTGCTAGAGGCCAAAATAACAATTGAAACTTGGTAATCATAAGAAACTCGGCTAAGGGCTAGTAGACAAGAGGTCAGAAAGGTGGTGTCAAAAGCAATTGCCTCGTTTAATAAGGACTAATTCAACATGTATTCTTATTGAGAAAAAAGGATGGCACCAGAAGTGGAAGAAAGCTATTGCACACCATTCTAAACAAGCTAGAATTGAAGAAAATGATGGAAGGGAAATATGGAATAGGATGGAAACCTTTAACTATGATAGAAAGCTCCTCAAAAACCTCCAATAGCTGTGGGTCAAAAGTCACAACTTTTAACTCTCCCAGTAGGATAAGTCATATTCTGAGGCATGAATTTTAAGGTCTGATAATAATTGAATTATTGCAGATTGAATGTTATTTCCACATGTTCCTATCATCAGGGAATAATTGTGAATGTTAATTAATTTGATTTGAATGAGTTTTCCCAATGTTATTCAGTGTTGAAAAAGTTATTTCACCCTCAGGGTGTGCTCACACCTTTTGGCGGTTTTTCGGGTCATAAGGGCTTGTGACTTGTGACTCACAACTCAAAACTTACGATGAACAGGTTTTGCAAAGTCACAAGAGTTGAGGAACGGGATTTGAGTCATAAGGAAATCATATCTTATCAGGAACGCTCTCCAGGTATATGAAATAATGTGTTTTCATTTGGGGAATACCTAAATATAGATGTATTGGTATTTTGGATTCATGTTACTCAATATAAACATACTCCATAGGCTATTGATGATACATGTAAGAGAATAAAGGAATTGCTATAACGTCTTATTTGCTTTTTTCTCATAACGCAACTCTTAATACTCCTTCTACTGCATTGTTTCATGCTGCCTATACAATCAAGGTTTTCTTTGTATATTGTCTTCTTTAAGCTAAGCAAATTGCGCATATTTTCTTTATATCTAATCCCTAGGTCATGATGTGACACTGACCGCTGTCCTGATATAGGTATGTGGATCTGGGAAGGATGGCAGGTACTCAGGAATATAGGATGGATGTGCCTTTTTTTGTCCTGCCTGTAGTGTCCTGGGGTTTGACGTTGGTGCACCTGGCCCCGCTAGGAACAAGAGAGCAGACAATTTATGATCCCTTCAAACTGATTTTGGCCAGACAGAATTAAATAAATGATAAAACTAGAAAAACCTGTAAGTGTGTTTTTTCTTTCTTTTACACATAATATGAGCTGTCAAAAAGTTGTTACTTACAATGTGGTTTATATGTCATGGGTACAATATATATTACATATACCGTAAAACATCACCTATAAGCCGATTTTATTATCATCAGTAATGTCTTTTTCAAGGCCCATTTTTTCCATTTTTTCTTATATGATTCAGCCAAACAATAAGGGAGGTGGGCTAATTAGTTTATGTTGATTTATTATGGTGGATACAGTATGTGCGTGTACAGTGAAACGTGGACTTTAAAGTATCATGGAATTAAAAGTACCATTTCAGCATGACCAGGTGCATTATTGTGGTGCATTCGATATGAAGACTATACTTCGATATTTACTTACGTGGCATGAAAACCATTTTACTAGGGCGCTTTGCATATGCAGGTAATGCCTGAACATCAGAACCTGTCATGGGAATTGTGACAATGTAAATAAAGCTAGCGACAAACGAAACATTGATTAGAAATAAGGTTATATTTAATAGCAAATTGGAATAGATTTCTGAAGCAAGTGAATGAACACAAATTAATATGGTGGTATGAGACCATACTTATCTACATTTTCCCTTAATACCTTGGCTTGATATATCCAGAGGCAGACACTAACGCTGGCCTGGGGAGCATTGTCCGTGACTTTTTTTTCTCAAATTCATATAGGATTGTGGGCCCAGGTGACCAAAGGCTCAAAATGTTAGTGTTTACCCACACAACATCCGACATACTAAGTTGGAAAGGGTCTCTGCCTAAAGATACTGAATGCTAGATTTCTGACCTCAGTATTCTGTGGCTGCATAGGAAAATGGTGCCATCTGGTAGTATATAAGGCACGCTGGGTATGTCCTACACATTATGGGACTGGTACAAATAAAAGGTTACCTGGCTATTATTGTTGTGGAAACAACTCAGATATTAAGAAAAATATTATGTGGAATCATTGTGTAATTTACTAATGATAGGCAACAGACTATAGGCAGTAATAATTTCAAATGCAGAAATAACTGTACTCGGATAGTCATTGCTATATCCAAAATAAAGCTATCCAATATTTCATTGCATATTTTAGTTTGAGGAAACAAGCTGAAATACTTGAGGTAGAGTAGAACTTTTGATACTTTTTTTTCTAATTCATCTTTTCTTTGAGTAAAATCTTTCATTCGGACAAAATATACATTAAAAATTGTCAAAAATGTTAAAGATTGCTTATGAAAATATAAGGGTCAGCCCTGCTTTGGTAGGTAGGATCAGGTAACAGGTTTCGAGAATCAATCAATTCTCTTTTTACTTTTACTTACCCATTTCGATTAATGACATTACAACATCACTCAACATTGGTTCTGTTCTGCTTGAAAGTTCTGCAAATGCTCGACAGCTCCGCCCAAGTTCACATACATCTTTAAAAGATGAAAGAACGAAGAAAACATATAGTCAGTCACCCAAGCAAGGACTAGGCTATTTTCTTTTATAGATATATGGGGGTAGATGCATTAACAACTAATGAGAAAATTCCCTTCATTCACTGCAGAATTTTTAAGCTGCATTACATAATATCTGCTCCCCATCATGCTGGCTGTTATCAGTGATTATCTCAAAAGGTACCAGATCAAGCAATGGTGTCCTGAAAAGGGTCCCACTACCTCGCTACACGAAGCACTGAGCCATGTCTATGCCGTTTTCAACATTTTTGTCCCTGAAATATTATAAAATAATGTGAATTGGAGGAAACTGGACACTTCTGGGCATCTGTGATTATTTTGTTACTAAACCTTGCCTACGCCATATCAGAAGCCTTTGATGATAAGGTGAATTTTCAGAACTATGAAGTCCAGGCCCAAGTTGCTGTTACCCAGAAGGGGTCCTTGTCTGCCATTGACCAGGGCCAATCCACTCTCCTATCCTTCTTGTGACTGCCCCATGGGTGCCGTTCAAATAGGGGGTACCAGATCTTGAGCCACCCAGTGTCCTCATGGGGACTGGTAAGCCCCCCCCCCCCCGGTGGCCGCTTATGCTCATGGGTCTGTGAGGCTGGTGGGGTCGGTGGGGAACCCCAACTCCGCTTTATCCACGTCACCCAGTCTCACCCTCAGGAAGACCTTGTTATCTCTTTCTACTTAAACAAGGGTGTCCTACACCCTTGCCATCATTTCTTTGATTCTTCTGGTGTCGACTCAACCATACTGGCCCTAGAGATCATTTTTCTTTTAAGGTGGCTGGTGGGGATTGTTAGTTCAGCGTTTGGACACAAGGGGTCCCTGTCTTACATTGGCATTACAGTATGGATCAATGAAATCTGCTAAATACAGGGAGACTTGGCATGGATTTGAACCCTGGGCCTTCTGGGACCAAGGCAGAGCACTTACACATGAGCCACAGGGGCTGCTGTGTATGACCACCTAAATGAAACTATACTAGCTAAATCCTTACATTTTTTATCTCAATCATCCAAAACATCAGAAATATGCCTGGGACCATGTATCAATATTCTATCTAATGCAAAGATATACTTGAAAACTAAGTGCTGAGTAATTTATAAAAATGTCTAATCACTTTTGGATATGATTTTGGGGATTTATGTGACAAATCACTATATGATCCTATATAGGGTTGAATCTTCTGTATCTAAAAAATATGCATGGGACCCCCATGTTATTTTTGCACATATCAAAAATACATATAATTTTGGGGCTCTGGTGAGAATATGGCGAAAATCTAATTACCTTTACTCTATCCCCGCCAGCTACCTTAAAGTTGGCATATCTGCTAAAAGACAGATTTGAAAATTTGTGGAAACATGTCTAAATAGTTTGTAAATGCTCATCTCTTTTGCTATGTAATTATTGTTCCAATTACTACTGGCCCCTAGTGCCTCAAAATGAAGCGTCTAATCACAATACATGTACAAAACACTCACTGCATGGCCCTTGACATTCCTGCTCAGCAGAGTGCCACCTGTTGGCTAGTCTGACAGGCTTTGTGTAGTGTTTAGTACACCTTGAGGAATAGGACTGGCTATTTATCCACAGCACATAGGCTCCCTCTATAGGAAATTACGCACACCTGATTTATTACTAGGATAGGAATAAATACAGGACATAGGTTTTCTTTGTTTTGGAGCAGAAATATTTTACATAATCATTAGATATTTTAACACATTGTTTAGAATGTTGTGTAGATGGTGATGGATGAGAAAGCCTAAATTTGATAGTGTGATAGCGGACGCGGACATGCCCACTTTAGTGAGTGGTCATTATTTATCAACAGGAGGGGGGGGGGGCGGGTGGTGGGTTTTTTACCCCCCCCTTGACGACAGTCAAATTTTTTTTGCCACCCCCCCCAAACCGGAGGCGCGGAGAATTTTCGCGCCCCTCTTTGAGCTATAGTAGCGCGCAGGCTTTTTTGCTAAAAAGAGGGTAAATTGTTTTAGACCCCCCCTCAAGAGGGGTCAAAATTTTGTAAGCCCCCTCTCAGGAGGGGTCTGAAATTTGTAGGCCCCCCTCAAACCCACCAACCCCCCCCGTTGATAAATAATGACCACTCCCTTAACTGTCTGTTCATAAAAGCAACATTCACTTCGCTTTCTCTCTCTCGTGGGGCTGGTTTGTTTAGATTACCACTGTAGTGTTTTAGTCTTGACTAGTAGAGAAGGACGACAAAGACAGCCACATCCAAGCCAGGCTTGAAAAGCCACACCCTGATATGCCATCATATGGGCCATATTCTATAGTTTTTTCAGCGAATGTGTATTCACCACCTCTGCGGCCCTGGTGGAGATCTGCAGTCTAGGCGTGTCTAGTACTGACAGTACTGTAGTGATCTACAAGACTGTACAAAATTCTGATTTTCTTCAAAACCTGGTGTTCGATCAAAAAAGCCTTTTTACCACTAATAGTAGAGATAGAGGGGAGCATGCAGAACTAATAATTATGGATGTCTAATTAATATGAATGTTGAAAATATTATGTGGAAGTGTAAGATGGTCTGTGCGAGATTTGACAGTAATTGGCTAGCTTTACTGTTGTGATCTACTACCCTTTACTAGGCACTGAAATACCTCCACTGTGTGAGTCTGCTGCAGTAGAGGTGTGAAACTGTGATAAAGCTGAAACTGGGTAGTGTTAAACTCTCCTTTCTTTGCAAGCTTATTCTGAAGCTACCGTATCCTCCCGCGTAGAAGACACGCTGCGCGTATAGGACGCACCCCAAACTCAGCACATGCATTTTCGCGTATAAGACGCACCTCTTAGGGGTGATTTTTGTCAATCCAGTACATTTCTATAGTAAAATTACCCCTCGTATAAGATGCACCCCCAATTTCAGTACATCCTATAAGACGCACCAGCATTTTGTTTGGCGTAGAGGATGCGTCTTATACGCGGGAGTTTACGGTATTTACTGGAGGATCTTTACCTACAAGGGCTCATTTTATCAGGCTTGGCTAGACCTTCAAAATCAATTTTTTTTTGTACAAGAATTAATGCAGGGAATTTTGCCTTGAGCCCATTGAAGTTCAACCAAAAGTTTAGAACCATTTTATGATGAGAAGATCACTGAGCACCTAAAAATAAATGGCTCCCACCTGTTCTATGGTTAAAAATGATCTAGAAAATGAATAGCTTTTCTTTTTCTAAGGGGCTGCAGTATGTTTGACAGACCCTGCAAACTTTTTGGGTGAGATTATTTCTGGACACTTGTCCCAACCTCCCCCATGTTGGGCACTTACTTTTCAATTAAGACCTTATTGTATGCATTTTATATGGTGAGGAAGTGATAGCTGTGATAAAAATAAGTGGTTTTGCTTTTTAAATGAAGTTTTTAAGACAATTTAAATGGAAGTTATGATCATTCAAAAATCCTGAGTCAAAGACGATATTCTGCAGTGGTTCTGTCAGAGCGCACAGTTCAAGGGAAAAGGTGACCTCAAAAATTTGCTTTTACATTGTTTGATTATGATAAAATGTATTATTATTTACATCCTTGGGGTATATCTTACTAATCTGAAAAGAAAATTGCCCAAAATAATCATTTTAGTGATCTAGTCTACCTAGGATTCTTTTTGCTTGATCACAAAATTGGATCCAAATTAAACTCTTAACTATGGCAGAATTCTGGGTCTGATTTGGTACATTTGGCCGGTCATAATTCCACTTTAAATTGACATCGAGACTTCATTTAAAAAGCAAATCCACTTCTTTTCTCAAGATCTATCCATTGCTCATTAGTTAAGTTTAATGGGATAAAGTCTTGAAAAAGTAGGTAAGTGCCTACCTTTGCAGAATCCTGATTTTCTCCCAATCCTATTGCTTCATCAAAAAATCCCTTTAGCCAGTAACAGTAGAGATATAGGGCAGTATGCGAAACTAAGAATTATTAATATCCGAATTACATAAATATTAAAAATCTAATGTGGAAGTGGAAGTATGTCTGACTTGAGTGAGGCAAGCCTCACACTCACTGCTCTACCCCTGCCGCTCCCACATGGCAATTTCTACAACTTCCACATAAGATATTCAATATTTATTTAAATCGGACATTCATGATTATTAGTTCTGCATGCTCTCCTCTATCTCTACTATTAGTGTTGTAAAGGATTTTTTAATCAAGCTACTGGAATAGGAGAAAATCAAGAGTACGTACAGGGTCGTAGTTTGCCACAGTACATTACCTAGGCTATGGCAGCGTCATACATGCCAACATTTCCGGGCCCCAGACCGGGAGACCTATTTGAGTATTGACCATAGAGTGATTTTGAAGGGCATTCCCACAGAAAATTTTGAAAAACTATCTCAAAAAGAGCATTTTTTGTGCATCTTCTAAGACTAAGTTGACAAAAGCCTCAAAATATCTAATCCCGGGAGATTTTATATAGCTGGAAGTGCAGAAATGTTTCAAAAACCGGGAGATTGGTGAAAAACCGGGAGAAATGGAGGGATAAATCCAGGCCGGGAGAAAGCATGAAAAATTGTCAAAATCCGGGAGTCTCCTGGCCAATCCGGGAGGATTGGCATTTATTTCATGTTGATATGCCCAAGATACTGACAGCCCATAGCTCTAGCACTCGATCGGCCGTATCGCACACCCCCCGTGCGATAACCTGCGAAAATATCACATGCCGAGGTCACGTGACCATTTAGTGACGTCATAGCTCCAAGATGGCAATGTAAACAGTGCGCAGGGGGAGTCATTCTGGTAAATTTGATTCTATTTATCTGATTTAGATGAAAATAACATAAAATAAATGCAAAGGCACACTCGTTGGAGGAATGTCGGGGGGTTATCGCACTTGCCGATCAGGTGCCGCATCGCACTCCGCCCTGCTGGTGTCGTGCGATACGGCACCTGATCGGCGCGTGCGATAACCTGCGGGCGTCGTGCGATACGGCACCTGATCGGCGCGCGATAACCCCTCGACATTCCTCCAACTCGTGAACCTTTGCTTATGTATGCAGCGTGAGTAGGGTGACCAGTGCCATGGCAGTGGCAGATCTCCAGAGACTCCACTACCATTATGTACTGCAAACTGACGTCACGTGAAAAAACTCTATAAGCCTCCCCTTAAATTGGGTTCTAGTATAAGCTGCGGCTTATTCGAGAGAATTTACGGTAGTACCGGGTATGAAGGGTAGTAGGGGCAGTACAATGTAGTAAGCTACTGCCGTACTTACAACTTTGAAGCATCTCGGTCAGCGTTTCCAGTACTGCATCCTCAGCGTGGCTGAAACCTGCTTCGCTGACGAGAGCCGCCACGGCTACCTTCATCGCTTTTCGACGGACATGGTCAGGGTGGTTCGATTCACACGCAGAAGACATTTCAGCAAAAATATGGTTGCACTACTTATCCAAAATGGCTAACCCGGAAGTCGTCGGCTTTGACCTTGGATGTTCCCGTAGTTGGCAACTCACACTCTATCTGTAGTGCAACCAGCGAAAGTGACCTGGGGCATTTTCGCGTGCCCCGATCCGGTTAACCCGGTCGACCATCTGTACCCATCGGACATACACCACAGCTACACCCCGGATGTACCAGATCAAGTCACCCGGTTAACCGGGTTGGGTCCCGCGAAAATGCCCCCAGTGAATTAGAAAAAAGTAGAAGTTGTGTGAAAGCACAGAGTTACAACAGTAGAAGTTGCAATGCTTTTGGCACGTGGTGGCGCCACTTCTTTTCGTGCGAGCAGCGCCGCAGGCGCTGGTGAAGATAAAAAGAGGGAAACCTATGTGCATTTGGAGGTATGGACTGGATC
Organism: Acholoe squamosa; assembly: GCA_949317995.1. Classification (NCBI taxonomy): domain Eukaryota; kingdom Metazoa; phylum Annelida; class Polychaeta; order Phyllodocida; family Polynoidae; genus Acholoe; species Acholoe squamosa. The sequence goes on from OX439044.1 coordinate 23,278,657, forward strand.
GTATAACGGGGCATCAACTCCGCCGTCAACTCCCAGTCGGTGCGTTCGGGCAGCGGTTTTGCAAGGATATCTATTGCATTATGGGTAGGGGTGACCTCGAACGCTAACTACACAATCTTAGCTTGTTCCCTCCACCCCCTTCCACCCCCGCCAGGTCTGGGTAGGTACCAGTCCCTAACTATGCTTGGGAGGGTAGTAAGTTGACTCAGGGATCAACATTGACCTACATGGGGAGGACCAATAGGGGGTGACCTTACAAACCAGCATTGATCCCTCGGCCGTACTCCGAACGCACCGACTGAGCTCCCAAGCATAGTTAAGGATTGGTACCTAGCCAGACCTGGCTGGGGTGGAAGGGGGTGGAGGGAACAAGCTAAGGTGGTGTAGTTAGCGTTCGAGGTCACCCCCACCCACAATGCACTGCATATGGTTAGAAAACCGCTGCCCGAACGCACCGAATGTCTAGGTAGCTATACATTGGTGTGTTCAATAGGCACATATGGTGCGCGCTCCTTGCAGCGCGGAATTCCATCATCACTAGGTGAGGGAGCATATATTATCTACTGTAGGGATGGTGTACTTTGGGAATGGTGCAGGAGTGGCAGTTCTTTAACATGGGGGGAGAGGGCTGGGGGGGGAGGGGGTTTAGACTTTCTAGGAAAAAAAAATTCAAACCTGGAGTGATCATTTTTTAACAACAGGTGGGGGGGGGGGCTGGTGGGTTTGAGGGGGGGGGTAAGAATTTTTTCAACTCCTTGACCAGGGGGCAGAATTTTTTCCACCCCTCTAATGAGGGGGTCAAAATAATTTTAATTGTCTTCAGAGGGGGGGTCAATTTTTTTCCCCGCGTCTGTGCATAAACCCACCAGCCCCCCCCCCTCTGTTTTTATAAAAAAATGATCACTCCCTTAGGGGGAACAAAGAATTTCACCCCTTTTTTAAGTGAAAAAGCCCAGGCCCTACTATTAAAGGGAGTGGTCATTATTTATCAACGGGGGGAGGGTGGTGGTGGGTTTGAGGGGGGAGTTCGTAAAATATTCAGACCACTCCGAGGAGGGGGGTAAAAAATTTTGACCCTTCTTGAGGGGGGGGTGTAAAAATTTGACCCTTTTTTTAGCAAAAAGCCTGAACTCTTCTATAGATCAAAGAGGGGCGCAGGGGTGCGCAAATTGTTTTTACTGCTGTTGAGAGGTGGTGCGTAAAAAATGTTCTGGCATCCGCACAAAAACCCACCACCCCCGCTGTTGATGAATAAAGACCACTCCCTAAAGAATAAAATGGGGGGGGGGAGTGGAAAAGACTCCTAACCCCTCTATGTTGCCAAGTGGGGATAGGGTGTTTACCCCTTTCACTTCAGTCTGGCTGGGGGGAGGGGTGGATGAGGGAGCATCTGTTAGGCTATTCATTTGATACAAATGACATCATGCAGGGGTAGCGGGAGGGGGGTTAGGCACGGCATGATGGGATTAATTTTCCATATACCTTCAGCATTGCAATATTGGCAAAAAACATGATGGGGGGATCAAAAATGGTCGAAAAAAGCATAACATCATTTGTACACACCTCAATTGCAGAGGTGGTGGATAGGAATAGGGGGCCTATATTTCAGCGGGGTAGGCAATTTCTTTTTTATTGGGAGGGAAATGGGGATTTCATGTGAGTTGATGTCCTTTATACAAAGCTGTCAGCTCCAGGTTCGATAGAGGGGGTAAAGACCCTGGAGTTGATGTCCTGCATACAGAGCTATCAGCTCCAGGTTCTAGAGGGCTTAGTACTGAGGCCTAGTGCATCCGCTATTGCTATATCTGGGAGCTGGCAAGATAAGGACTGATAAGAACCAGCATGGTGGGTACTGGGTGTTAAATAATGTACCCAAATAATTCTGCAGTGGCTGGAGGGAGGCATCTCATTAGTTGATATTGTATCCCGGGTCAGCCCTATAGAGGTGGTATAGACCATGGGAGTTGATGTCCTGTATACAGAGATGTCACCTCCAGGTTCTGTAATAGTGCTATAGACCATGGGAGGTGATGTCCTGCATACAGAGCTGTCAGCTCCAGGTTCTATATATGGGGTATAGACCATGGGAGTTGAAGCCTGTATACAGAGATGTCACTTCCAGGTTCTGTAATAGTGCTATATACCATGGGAGGTGATGTCCTGCATACAGAGCTGTCAGCTTCAGGTTCTATATAGGGGGTATAGACCCTGGAGTTGATGTCCTGCATACAGAGATGTCACCTCCAGGTTCTGTTATAGTGCTATATACCATGGGAGGTGATGTTCTGCATACAGAGCTATCAGCTCCAGGTTCTATAGAGGTGGTAAAGACCATGGGGTGTGATGTCCTGTATAGAGAGCTATCAGCTCCAGGTTCTGTAGAGGGGGTATAGAGTAGACTATGGGAGGTGATGTCCTGTACACAGAGATGTCACCTCCAGGTTCTGTAATAGTGCTATAGACCATGGGAGGTGATGTCCTGTATAGAGTAGTGTCAGCTCCAGGCACAGTCAGGGGTGTCGGAAGCAATGTGACTTCAGGGGAGCCGACACGGGTCAGGTGGGGAGCAAATGACCAAGTTCACCATAACAGTGTATATTGGTTTCATAATTTGGGGGGTGCAAAATATAGTCTGGCCCCCTTAGTCTGAGATTGGGGGCATGGCCACCCTAAGCCCCCTATTCCGTCACCCCTGGCAGTGATGGTGGATAAACCATGGTCCTAATCTGATGGTGAAGGCCTCTATAGCAGGCCATCAGCTCCAAGTCAAGGCGATATACCATATTTCCCCATGTATAAGCCAAGGCTTATACAAGCATTAAGTGGTAAATTGGTCAGGCTTATACATGGAGCAGGCTATTACATGAAAGAGGAGCCTCCCACTTTGCAGTATTCCTAGCATAAATCTACCAATTATGTTTCAATATCCCATCTTTTACCTACAGCTTACAGTCTGATTTAATAGATGGGACATGAGTACAAATTGTACCGTGAAGAAATTGTCTAACTACCTTACATATAAGTGGAGTTATGGCCTAAAACGTAACATTTATTGGCTATTACAAGGGGCCTGGCCATGTCATGGAGAAATATGGTGTTTACTATGGGAGTTGATGACCTGTATGGTGGGGTGTCAGCTTCGGGTCCTACTCAGGTGTAGAGTACTGGTGGTGAAGGCCTCTATAGTAGGGCATCGTCCCCATGTACTTTTATTGCTATGTAGCACTGGAACTTGTAAGTGATGACCACTATAGTAAGGCACCAACTCCAGGTGTTACTATGGTAGGTGATGTTACTGGAGTTCATGGTCTGTATGCTAGGCTGTCAGCTATAGGTAATAACAGGGTGTTAGATAGCACTGAAGCTAATGACCTGTTTAATAGGTCATCAGCTCCAGATACTACCTATATCATTTGATGGTACAGGAGCTGACACCCCACCATACAGGTCATCAACTCCCATAGTGAATACCATATTTCTCCATGTATTGATGGGGCCCCGTGTAAAAACTACTTTGAAAATAAATCAGACTGTAATCTGTAGGTAAAAGATGGGATATTGAAACATAATTGGTAGATTTATGTGAGGAATAATGCAAAGTGGGAGGCTGCTTTTTTCATGAAATAGCCTGCTGCGTGTTTACGCCCGACCAATTTACAACTTAATGCTTGTCCGCGGGGAAATATGGTATATCGCATTGACTTGGAGCTGATGGCCTGCTATAGAGTCCTTCACCATCAGATTAGGACCAGGAGCTGAAAACCAACATCAGCTCCCATGGTTTATCCACCATCACCGTCAGGGGTGATGGAGCTGACACCAATATATACAGGATATCAACCCCCATGGTCTTTACCACCTCTATAGAACCTGGAGCTGAAAGCTCTGTATGCAGGATATCAACTCCAGGGTCTATACCCCCTATATAGAACCTGGAGCTGATAGCTCTCTATACAGGACATCACCTCCCATGGTCTTTATCACCACTATAGAACCTGGAGCTGATAGCTCTCTATACAGGACATCACCTCCCATGGTCTTTATCACCACTATCGAACCTGGAGCTGATAGCTCTGTATACAGGACATCACCTCCCATGGTCTTTATCACCACTATAGAACTTGGAGCTGACAGCTCTGTATACAGGACATCACCTCCCATGGTCTATAGCAGCTCTATAGAACCTGGAGGTGACATCTCTGTATACAGGACATCACCTCCCATGGTCTATACCCCCTCTACAGAACCTGGAGCTGATAGCTCTGTATGCAGGACATCACCTCCCATGGTCTATAGCACTATTACAGAACCTGGAGGTGACATCTCTGTATACAGGACATCAACTCCCATGGTCTATACCACCTCTATAGGGCTGACCCGGGATACAATATCAACTAATGAGATGCCTCCCTCCAGCCACTGCAGAATTATTTGGGTACATTATGTAACACCCAGTACCCACCATGCTGGTTCTTATCAGTCCTTATCTTGCCAGCTCCCAGATATAGCAATGGCGGATGCACTAGGCCTCAGTACTAAGCTCGTACTAAGCCCTCTAGAACCTGGAGCTGATAGCTCCGTATGCAGGACATCAACTCCAGGGTCTTTACCCCCTCTATAGAACCTGGAGCTGACAGCTTTGTATGAAGGACATCAACTCACATGAAATCCCCATTTCCCTCCCAATAAAAAAAAAATTTGCCTACCCCTGAAATATAGGCCCCCTATTCCTATCCACCACCTCTGCAATTGAGGTGTGTACAAATGATGTTATGCTTTTTACGACCATTTTTGATACCCCCCCATCATGTTTTTTGCCAATATTGCAATGCTGAAGGTATATGGAAAATTAATCCCATCATGCCGGGCCTAACCCCCCTCCCGCTACCCCTGCATGATGTCATTTGTACCAAATGAATAGCCTAACAGATGCTCCCTCATCCACCCCTCCCCCCAGCCAGACTGAAGTGAAAGGGGTAAACACCCTATCCCCACATGGCAACATAGAGGGGTTTGGAGTCTTTTCCACTCCCCCCCTTTTATTCTTTAGGGAGTGGTCTTTATTCATCAACAGCGGGGGTGGTGGGTTTTTGTGCGGATGCCAGAACATTTTTACGCACCCCCTCTCAACAGCAGTAAAAACAATTTGCGCACCCCCGCGCCCCTCTTTGATCTATAGTAGAGTTCAGGCTTTTTGCTAAAAAGAGGGTAAAATTTTTACAACCCCCCCGCCTCAAGAGGGTCAAAATTTTTTACCCCCCTCCTCGGAGTGGTCTGAATATTTTACGAACTCCCCCCTCAAACCCACCACCACCCTCCCCCCGTTGATAAATAATGACCACTTCCTTTAATAGTAGGGCCTGGGCTTTTTCGCTTAAAAAAGGGGTGAAATTCTTTGTTCCCCCTAAGGGAGTGATCATTTTTTTTTATAAAAACAGGGGTGGGGCTGGTGGGTTTATGCGCAGACGCGGGGAAAAAAATTGACCCCCCCCCTCTGAAGACAGGTGAAATTATTTTGACCCCCTCATTAGAGGGGTGGAAAAAATTCTGCCCCCCTGGGCAAGGGGTTGAAAAAATTCGTACCCCCCCTCAAACCCACCAGCCCCCCACCTGTTGTTAAAAAATTATCACTCCGGGTCTGAAATTTTTTTATCCTAGAAAGTCTAAACCCCCTCCCCCCCAGACCTCTCCCCCCATGTTAAAGAACTGCCACTCCTGCACCATTCCCAAAGTCCACCATCCCCACTCATTCAGAACTGATTTTGTGAACCTCTGAAAAATGAATGCTCCCTTGTCTTGAACAGTGCAAAACATGCATCCCACCTCACATGTTGTAACGGGTATCCCAATAGCACTTGTATTTTACTAAATAATACTTTTTTAGGTGGGCTAGGGAGGAGTAGAAAGTGTAGAATATGACTTTAAGTCAAATTCACATATAATTGAACCAATTTAATACATATACAACACTATTTTATACATATATACACGAACATCAACTGGGAGTTGATGGCGGAGTTGACGACCCGTTATACGAGTCAGTTCCCCCTCGCATTTGTGGCTTTATTTCCCACCTGACGCCATTTTTGTTATGCTGGTACCGGGGTACATGATGGTACAATATACTCCATGCCGGGAAACAGCAAACCAATAAAAATAGTGAAAGAGGTAGCTACCGCGAAACCATTACAACAGGTACTTTTTTTTTTACCCCCCTTAGGTCTCGGACCACCAAAACATTTCTCACTATAATCTATTATAGCTCAACGACCGATCAAACCCGCCTACAATGATTCAAATCGCCCAAAATGACCACAAATCTTTAGATACATCTTTTATCCTTAATCTGAGATGAAAAAAATATAGGTTTGACCAATCCAGTTTTTTTCTATTGGCCTGCATGGTACCCACCTGCATTTTGACCTATTCTGCACCTAATAATTCAACAGTGCTCACTATTTTTTTAATGCCACCCACCAGTGCCTAACCAAAGGGCCAGTGTGTCACAATTTATATTCTATGAATCAGTACAGTTTAGTGATTTATTTCGGTGCGTTCGGAGTACGGCCGAGGGATCAATGCTGGTTTGTAAGGCCACCCCCTATTGGTCCTCCCCATGTGGGTCACTCGGTGCGTTCGGAGTACGGCCGAGGGATCAATGCTAGTTTGTAAGGCCACCTCCTATTGGTCCTCCCCATGTGGGTCAATGTTGATCCCTGAGTCAACTTACTACCCTCCCAAGCATAGTAAGGGACTGGTACCTAGCCAGACCTGGCTGGGGGGGAAGAGGGTGGAGGGTACCAGCTCAGGTGGTGTAGTTAGCGTTCAAGGTCACCCCTACCCATAATGCAATAGATATCCTTTGAAAACCGCTGCCCGAACGCACCGACTGTTGATCTTTCGGTGCGTTCGGGCAGTGGTTTTCTAACCATATGCAGTGCATTGTGGGTAGGGGTGACCTCGAACGCTAACTACACAACCTTAGCTTGTTCCCTCCACCCCCTTCCACCCCAGCCATGTCAGTAGTATATATATAGGTCTTCTTTGGATATTTCTAAAAATAATTCAAAGAAGACCTATATTTTTTGAATATCCAGAAAATACCTATTATTTTGGATAATAGGATTATTTTGGAAATAGTAATCATATCACTTTAGGTTTTAAATACAAAAAGATAGGTCAAGTGGTTCTCATGTCACAAGGTTCTCAGCTGCGCTTTCGGTACAGAGGAATGAACTGAGATGAACGTACAAGGATTTGAAGGAGGATTTGAAGGAGGATTGAAGGAGGATTTGAAGGAGGATTTGAAGGAGGATTGAAGGAGGAGGATTGAAGGAGGATTGAAGGAGGATTGAAGGAGGAGGATTGAGAGACACATTCAATTTCAGTTCAGTTCTAAGGAACGGCGTTACTGAAACAGGAGGAGCATTATGTATGGTGCTTCAACCAACTGATGGGAGCATACACGCTTCAACCAACAGTGGGAGCATCACCCGTTCACGCTTCAACCAACAATGGGAGCATCAGCCGCTCTAAGTTGACAAGGTCGCACGAATAGTCGTGATTTTCTTCACAGAGAAGCTAGTACCTGGAGGTACAGGCGTGGAGGTTCGTGACATGAGGGCCGGACCTCTCCAATTAACCCTAGATATTGCGTTCCTTATATACTCCACCTCAGCAGTGAAATCATAAATGTGGTGTTACACCTTTAAGTCTATGAACAAATAGACATTCAGTTTAAGAGGATATAGATTTTTTTCAACAGTTTGAGTGATTTAGGGACAGAGTTTTTTCTCCTCTATTTTTTGATATATTTCATTGATATCAGCAAAGAATATTTGCTGAGTTATTAGAGGAATTTACAGCGTTAGTTTACAATTGAAGCGATAGATTTTCATTTTCATTGGATTTAAAGCAATTCTTGTATTACGATGATAAATAAAATATGTGATGTACAGATCATTTGACACTTTGATTGAAGTATTATGCTGACTATAAGTAAAAATAAAAATGAAATGAAACAAGTTGTTTGGATATAATACATTTTATTATAATAATGTAATAGAACAGAGTTAAGTATTATTATAAAATCATATCATTAGGACATATGTGTTTCTTTACGCCATTGTTCATATATTTTGCTGTGTCTTAATTGGAAACATATTTTCGAATAAGGAGTATCTTTGAGTTTGTTAGATTCTTTTAATGTAATATTATATATTTTTTCCAACACAAGTTGTGCAATCGGATCTCCACAATTTATTTTATATTCTTTTTCACCAAAATTTAAAAAAAGGATATGAATTTGTCCTCTGTAATCATTGTCTATGATTCCTGCCTTAACATCCGTATACTTAAACCTATGCCCACTTAATGGTGCTGTAAGGGTTTGTGGCCTTACGGACCTGGGGGGTTCGGGTCTTACGATTCGAAAAGAAAGAGTAAGACAGTATTCCAAGTGTATGCCAACGGTTAGTTTTATTTCTTATTGTACACTCACGGCTGCCGGATGATGTCAGAGAGGCAGCTAATATTAAGGAATAATGGTTCACATGGTGTGGAGGCCAGAAGGGCCTCTGACGTAGCGGCTGAGCCCTGGGCTTTATATACGGACCCAGGTGTTCGTCGTCAGATGTCCCCACAGACCCGGATCAGTGCTGCCACCTATCCGGAACCTGAGGAACGTCCGACGACTCGACTCACCCGCCACGTCAGACGGTACCCAACTCCTATGGTTTAATAACGTGTACCTCTACACCACTCCCCCAGACATTTAGGAGGGTGTTATAGTTATAATAATATTACTAGGATAACATTTCTATATGTCTAAACCTTTAGTAATAGAGGTACAACCATAGGTATAACATTAACACCAAATTGAGTATGAAACGAATGTCATATATATATATTCGATAGTGAATGTAGTTACAAATAACAATTAGGATGTCGAAGTATTATACGAATTACTTGAATAAGTGACAGTTGTGTGAAACGGAACTGTTAGGTAAATTACTATACCATATAATATCATATTATATCTACGGTATAATTAATAAGACAAGTAATATGAATCGTATACATGTGATAATGACAGTTATATGTAACGGAACTGTCGATAATAAATAAATCACATAATAACATCCGTATGTGTGTTTGTAGTTATTAACACCACATTTAAATATATAGTCTTGAAGAAGACTGTTATAGTAACTTCACTATATAATGACATGTCGTATATTATTAACATACGAATCCGTTAAGGATTCCGTGAGTAGTACGAATAGGACCATTTATACCATACACTTGAAAAGAAAAGAAAAAAATCATGGTGTAGTAATGAATATAATAATAATATATTATCACCGTGTACCTAATAACCTTTATAGCACCAGATCAATATACTTATTATACAATTTGTCTCGCAGGACAATAATGTGTGTTTTCTGGTGAAGTTTAATGGATCTTATAATATGAATATCAATAATAATCAGAGATCCGTATCAAGAAATGTCTATGTACCCGTATCATAATATGTATCTAGTGGATATGCACATACATATAATATTATAGAAAAATAGAAATATGACATTATATACAATATACAGAAATTATAGATGCTGCTGGAGTCTTCTGCTGTAATCCTCCGGGTACTAGCAGGTAGGTGTGGTCAGCTAACCACGGGATGGACGTGCTAAAGTTTATGGTTTCCATATATAAAGTGAACACGGTAGATGAATTTGGGGCAGCTACCCACAATCCTCTAGTAGTGCTAAAGTTTATAAGTAAATCCGAATGGCGTAGAATGTAGAATAATAGTCCGGATGTGTCAACTATGTAGAAAACGTAATCCTTTTTTAAGTTTAGTTGACATAAGTAGAGAATAGTCCAGTATAGGTTGATCCGGAAGTAATAGTAGTAGTTGGTATAAGTCCATTCGGGAGTATAGATGAGTTGTAGAGGTAAATCGTAAAATCCATCCTAGTAAGTGGTTAGCATGGGTAACAGCAGGAGTCTGGAACTGGTATCCGGATACATCTCACAGCAGCAAGTCTACTATCGGATTGTTCATGGAAGAAGTTATAAATCCGAATAGACTATTAAGGGTGCAATAAGGGTTATACAGCCTGAATTATACAATAGACTGGTCATAAGAGGAACCCGGAACACATGCCATAGGTGTTCATACACTAGTGAAGAAAACATTCGCAGACCTGCAGGGTTCCGCAAAGACTATATCTGGTTATGGAGAAAAGAAAAAAATTATGGGAGAAATAACCCGTAGCATGCTTAAGCGGATTTCTTAGCATGCTTCTTCTTAAGAAGAGCTAGAGCCGACTCTGGAGTGCCGTCCCACTCGTCCAAGTCGACTCCGAACACCCTCATGAACTTAGTGTTCAGGTTGGTGTTCCGAGTTATCTCCTCTTTTACACGTTTCTCCAGCACGTGTACATCCATGGCTGCTTTTTCTTGGGCAGCTGCGGCAGCCTCCTCCTGGGCCTTCACATCGTCCCGGATGAGGGTCTCGAGGTGCTGCTTTTCAGCATCCGCGACCTCCTTCATACACAACAGTGTGTCGTTTAGGAGACCCTGATGGAACTCGGTCGCTTTTTCGCGAACACACTTCTCCCAGTGGGTGTAGATGGCCTTCTGGACATCTGCCTCTCCCTGGCGAGATTTCTCAAACCAAACTTCCGCATTACCGGTTTTAATTGTAATAGCGTCTTTTGGTTTCGCAGGTGCAGCGACAGCCTTGGGAGGAGTCGAGGCGGCCTGTGGACCACTTCCGGGTTTAGGGCTTCCGGACACACCTGCCGTTGGTACACAGTAGGCAGGTGGTGCGTTTTGTTTCAATCCCATTTGCAGGTACATGTTCAACTGCTCCTGGGTAAAGGTAACTGGGCGGGGCGGCTGGAGCGGATGCAGATCCAGCGGCAGCAGATGCGGTGGTCTTCTTTGGCATAAGGCGACCATCCTTTCCTACCACCAAGGTCTGGCTCTCAGGTCCAGGTCCCTGGTTTAAGGACGGAAAGTTTCGAGAACTAACTTTCCCAGGCTTAGATACGGCTCCAGCGTATCCGGCAGGTTCGGGCTTCTTGAACACCGGAGTGCCCTGAGCCTGCTCTGCGGGGTGCCTAGCCAGAGGGGACCTGGAACGGTCCTCTGCTCTGACTTTCGGTTTAGTGGTGCCCTGACCATTACCGTTGCCGCCACGGTTCTGATCTCTCCTGCTCCTTTCACGAGCTCTCTTTGCATCCTTTCCGGATTCCTCGCATTTCTGCCAGAGAGACTCGTGCATGTCCAGTTTACCCTTTCCAGGAGTCAGGACTATCTTTGCTCGGAGTTTCGAATCCTTGGTCTTCGGAACTTCGCAGAGGACTTGGTCCCCCGGTCGGATCTTAGACCAAGCATCCTCGCTCAGACTGTCGAACTCTTTCATGAGTTCCTGATGAAGCTCCATGATGCGCTTCCGTGCCCCGTCCAAACCTTCTGCGTGGCATTTCTTCTGGTATCTAGCCAGATCACTACGTCGGTTGTATTGCACCTTCGTAGTACACTTCTTGCCCTTCTTACCATAACTCGGATCACAAATGTAAACCGGGTGATGGTGGAAGTGGGCCTCTACCAGATGCCGTTGAAACCGGGCTGGAGTACTCCAGGTCCGGATCGTGACATCACTCGCATCCTGGCAGATAGAGAAGGGACAGGACTTTTGGTCGTCACCATACCACTTCTCTAAAGCCCAACGCAGCTTCCTCCTCTGGGTATAAGTGTAATACCCTTCGGTGTGGTTTAGCATAAGCCACATCTTTCGATAGGCTTTGCTCGGATTGGGGTCCTCGTCCGAAAGACGCATCCAATCTTCATCGTCTGACTCATCATTTTTGTTGACTGAGTCCGGGCAGGCATAGAGGGTGGAGCCGTCCTTCTTTACTCCATACGCACAGTCGGAGAAGCACGTCGGAATCCGGGATTTGAATCCGGACTTGGCGTTAGCCCAGCGTTCGGCCTCGGTTTGAGTTGATGGAGTGGCCTTCTCATCATACTCAACCGAGGACTCGTGCACAGACTCCTCGTCAGACGATTCAACCTCCATGGCAGAACTACCAGTGGCTGAAGTGCTGGGTTTCGGCTCGGCTCTAGCAGAATCCGGGAGATTCTTAAGCTTCCGAGCAGCGGACCTTCGGTTCTTGCTGACCTTCCAGTCTTCCTCCGGTTCCTGGGTTCCGGATGCGCTGGAGGTCGAGGCTTCTACCTGTGTGGTAGTACTGCCGGTGGCTGGTGTAGCACTGGCTGAACTCCTGGTGGCAAGTTTCAGGTCGGGGATAGGAGGTGCGGGTACTTCCGCGGCCCTCTTAGCCTCTTCCTGAGCCTCCCGTTCGGCAGTCATTCGGCGGACGAGAACCGTCCGAAGGGCTGCGCTTCGGTCCAAACCGATTAGTGAAGTGTTCTGGACGTCCACTAATTCTTGCTCGGTAATATAAATACCTTCATCCCACTGCTCGAAGTTAGCAGCGGCCTCCCGATACTCCTTAGTGGTCCGGTACTGGGGCCGGGTAGCACAAGGGCGTGGGTAAGTCTGCCCCTCGGAATCTGAGACGCAGCCTACCCAGTTAATATTCGTAGCCTTGACGTTCCACAGGGACTTGTCAGGCTTCGGGTACGTTCCGAGCTCGAAGGCTCGGTTGGCTTCATACACTGTCTCGCGGAAGTCAGCGTCTACCATAAGTCCCCGTTGGAACCACGGCCAGTCTCGAAGCCACTCGGGAGGCGTCCTGGTCAGCTGATCGGGAACCATAACGCCCTCAACAGCTATCCTAACCTTCGGGTCCAACCTGACTGGTGTCCCGTCCGCGTAGGTCACTTGTGCCTGCAGTTCCGGGTGGACATACAGGTAGCGACCATCGTACTCTACTGGGAACGGGTCAGCCACTGCTGGCTTCCACTGGTCCTCCGCGCCGTCGACTTGTGTGGTCTCGGACTCTGTCGCTGCGGGTTCGGCACTCGCAGTCCCTCCGGATCCCTCTGGTGGGAGTGGAGATAACATCTTCTCTGGCTCATTTAGTGAAAATGAAGCCAGTTTCTCCTCGAACGAGCGATCCGTGGATTCCTCCACGTCCATCATCTCGCTCTCTTCCTGTGTAACAGGCGACAAAGCTTCCGGAAAAGCTTCTGCGGACGGAGTCAGCTTATCCGGGTCACCGGATAGCTTGGCTGCAGCTACGGATTCCTCAGCCATGACTGGGGAATCGCCCACGGGAGTAAACTACTCCTTTTTCCGGCTTTGACGGCGCGTGGGCCGACACAAGCGGAGTCTGTCTACCAGGAGACAGACTCTGGAGGAGCAGCGAGGAGTTTGCTAGCCGGTAAAATCCAAGAAGGGAGCGAGCTCGACCGTCTTGGACGTTACCGAAAAACAATATGGCGACAGGCCAGCATTCGTGACGTCATTTCCCCGTTGCGCGCGGGGTCACGAGAGGTCAGCCGAGACTGGACACTGTGACGTCATGCGGAAACGCACGTGCTACAGGCTGTACATCAACAAACTGATTGTTTTTAGGTAATTATCGCTCACACCGATGACTCGTCTGGTGATTTAAGTGGAGATTATGGAAAGCTTAAGCAAATCCACCGGATTATCCGTCCACTACCCATTGGTACATCATGCGGCGGTGACAAATAAGCCTTTCGGGTCAGTTGTCATCCGTTCCTCTAAATGTAAACATTACACTCGTTGTGTATACAGGTTAGGTCACTGCAGTCCTCTGGGCAATTCGGGGGCTGCGGCGAACGTATCTCCCCTTCTCGGATAGTTCTTTATCGGACCTGACAGTCTGAAGAGCTTTCTCTAGATGCTTCTTAGCCTTAGAAACACCTTTCCTCTTCTTTTTGTCTTCACCTGCCGAGACTTTTTTAACTCCCCCACGCTTAATCGGTGTTGGCGTGGGTGTCACTGATTCGGAACACTTTTTAGGTCTACCACGACCACGCTTCACTGTAGTGTTCTTTACCTGGTCTATTATGCGATTCTGGTTCAGGATCTTTCCGGAACCTTCACCATACATTTCTGTGGAGGTCTCCCTCCCAGACCATTTCCTTAATCTAGCCACATTAGACTTATAAAGTCGACCAAGGTCAGATTTGATAATTACGGTACAATCACTGATAACTTGTGTTATAGTAAAGGGACCATCCCAATTAGACGCTAATTTTATGTGTCTAAGTGGTTCATGTAATCTGAGAACTCTGTCTCCGGATTGGAATTTCCGATGCTTTAGATCGGTATCATATCCAACTTTCTGCCATTTGGCACTTTTCTCCAAATCAATTTGGACAGACTCATATGCTTTTTTAAATCTGTCTCTTAAGCATTCCACAAAAACTACATGGCAAGGTAGTTCCGGGTCCATCCCTACAACTCCAAATACTAAGTCAGCAGGCATTATCAGATCCTCTCCGAATACTAAAAGGTTCGGAGTACAATTTGTACTTGAATGTACCGTACTGTTATAAGCATGTGTCACAAAGTGGCATTGCTCATCCCAGTCGTCCATGTGTTCATTGACGAGTGACTTTAGGACTTGGATAAGGGTTCTATTGAACCTTTCTACCAATCCGTCGCTTTGTGGCCTATACAGGTTGGTTCTAGTCTTGCAAATAGCTAAGTATTCGCACATACCCTGCCAGAGATTTGATTCGAATTCTCTGCCTTGGTCACTGTGTAACATCAATGGTACACCGAAACTTAGTACCCAACCTTTTACAAAGGCTTCGGCACAAGTAATTGCTTTGTGGTCCGGTAGTGGAAATACTTTAGTATATTTCGTATAATAATCACAAACTACCATCATACAGGTATTATCATTAGCGGTTGTATTAAATCCACTAATAATATCTACCCCGATTCTTGCGAATCTAACTCCGAAAATTTCTTGGGATAGGGGAAGTTTGCCCATCCCGGGTCCGGGTTTGTTTTTACAACAATCCGGACAGGTGATTACCCATCTTTGCAAGTCCCGTGTCATGCCAGGCCAATAGTATTTCTTGGAAAGTCGTGCTAACGATCGTTTCCTTCCGAAATGACCACTGGTCCGATGTCCATGACAGAAGTACATAATGTCATGCCTCATAGCATGTGGTATCACCACTTGCATGATTCTCTCACCATTATTGCATGGCTTCCAACGGTATAACATGCCTTTCCGGACTTCAAGCTCGGTCCATTGAGCAAGAAACCTTCTCATTTCTCGATTTTCCAGAGAGACCTCTGGTCTAACTGGACGTATACCCTTTGGTACCAATTGCAGTAGCTGCGCAGTTATCGAGTCAGCTTCCTGGAAATGTCGTATGTGATCCATAGACCAATCCAGTATACTGGCAACTAGGGGTACGAATGGTCTTCGAATCCCTGCTAACACTGCCCTATGAGCTCCACAGTCAGTGCAATCCGGATTATCACATTTCCGAATTGGTATTCGAGACAAAGCATCAGCATTTAAATGCTTAACTCCGGGTCTATGCTGAATCTGTTGATGTTCAAGCCCATATTCGGATAAATGGGCTAGCCATCGGCCTAACATTCCTTCAGCATCTCGGAAGTTCAGTAGCCACCTTAAAGAGGAGTGATCCGTACGTAAAGTAAAGTTCGTTCCCCATAGAAAATGTTTGAACTTCTTGGTATATACGACTACTGCTAACAACTCTCTTTTGGTTGTGCAGTAATTGCGCTGAGTCTTGCTCAGTGTGTTGCTGGCAAAGGCAATCGGTACTTCTCTCCCATTTTGGACTTGTGAGAGAGCTGCACCAATGCTATCATTACTAGCATCAGTATCCAGTATGAAATGGTCCGTTTCATTCGGATATTGCAATACAGGAGTACTCGTGAACAGATCTTTTAGCTTTTGAAAAGCGGTTTCCTGTTCATGCGTCCAAGGAAATTTTTCCTTGGTACTTCCTGGAGTCCAGTTAGCTATTGCTTGTAATGGATAACTGACTCTAGAATAATTCGGAATAAATTCCCTGTAATAGGAACAGAATCCTAAAAAGGACCTCACTTCTTTGGGTGTTTTAGGTCTATTCCAATTCGTAACTGATTTGATTTTTTCCGGATCAGCCTTTATCCCTTCATCACTAATGATGCGGCCCAAATAATTTATGGACTTTCTAAACATGTGGCATTTCTTAGGTTTCAATTTGAGACCATTAGAAATAATACGTTCTAGTACCATTTTTAGGTTATTAGAACACTCTTCGAATGTTTTTCAGAAGACTATGACATCGTCAAGATATACAAGACATCTTTTCCACAATAAATCACTTAGAATTGTTTCCATCATTGCTTCAAATGTTGCCGGTGCATTGCACAAACCAAACGGCATTACGTTATATTGGAATAGTCCAATATGACTGGAAAATGCAGTTTTCTCCATATCTGAAGGGTTCATTCCCACTTGCCAATAACCTGATTGCAAGTCTAGGGTACAAAACCAACTGTTCCCTCCTAAGGAGTCAATGGTTTCGTCTATTCTCGGTAATGGATACGAATTCTTTTTAGTTATTCCATTCAACTTCCTGTAGTCTATGCAAAAGCGGATAGTACCGTCTTTCTTTGTTACCATACACACAGGACTATTCCATGGACTATTGGAAGGGACTATTACATCCTGTTCCAACATCTTGTTTATCTCATCTTCAGCTACTCTCTTTTTCGCTAAAGGTAACCGTCTATACGGTATCTTAAAGGGTGCAGCATCTCCAGTATCTATTTTATGTAATACCTTATTTGTCGTACCTAGTTTTTTACCAGGTTTGGCAAAGGCAGTATTATACTGACAGAGCATCTCATAGAACTCTTTCCGGTGTTCCGGATCTTCTAATGAAGTTTCTTCATACAACTTAAGTAAGTCTTCCAAAATTTCACCATCTCCTGTTACCTTTTGTAAGCTTAGCTTACTATCCGTTACAGTTTCCGAAAGGGTCACGTTTCCAAAAACTTGTCCCTTTTTCAAGTAGATAGTACTGTTTCCAGTATTGGAGACAGGTACTACCGACCAGGATGCATTCGCTACTATCGTGTCTACAGAATTTAATCCGATACTTGACAAAGTAACTACATCCGGTTCTATCACTGCAGGTTTATTACGCATTGCAGGATCACTTCTTACAAGCACATCACAGGCTACTCCCGGGGGGATTCGCACAGTGTGTGCCACACTAGCCATACTGCTCACTTGTCTCAGTACACATCTAACCTTTACGGGATACGGGTATCTCACACTCAACACTCCTGTTTGAGGTTCCAACACAGCACCATACAGGGATGCGAAATCCAACCCAAGTATCCCCTCATCTGCTATATCCGCAACGGTGGCGCTCATGACATAGTCATGTATACCATCCAACTGTAGTTTCACACAAGTTCTACCATACGTTTGCAAGGTACTGCCGTCGGCCGTCTGAGCACTTCCTCCCGATTTGAGAGTATCATGTTCATCCGGTATAAGATCGTAGAACCCCCTGGAGATACAAGAGTGGCTAGCTCCCGTATCCACAAGGAATTCGGCAGATCTTCCGTTAACAGTGAGGCAAACATACCACCGCCTTCCGTTTAGAACAGAGGGCATGTCCGTGACGATCGGAACGTCATTTTTCACACCAGGAGTCGATCCACATCCTTTCAGGAATTCCAGACAAGGATGACCCGGGGGCAGGTGGGCACCACAGACCTTGGCTAATTCATAGCCGCCTGCCTCGTTACTGATATTGGGTTTCCCCTGTGCTCCCATGGCACCTGTTATATCAGCTTCCCTAACCTTCCGGGTGTCTACAACCACCTCGGTGTTAGGCGATCTTGTTACTACATGCGAACTATCATCACGGATGGTGATATCATGGCAAGATTTGTCACTGGGATCCCCTTCTTTGCCCCTCGGGAGATCCCTTTCTAGTTTTCCTCTGTACTTATCCCAGAGACACCCTCCTGTTTACGCGGGACAGGCTTCTCAGCCATACATTCGGGAGCAAAATGCCCTAGTTTCTGGCATCTGAAACATCTCCTTTGAGATTTGTCAACTCTTGGTCTCTTTAGAGCTTCTGTTAATCCGGCTATTAACGTTTCCATCATATTAGTCGGAGCAACAGTGGCTGCTACGGTTGGTTTCGCCGTAGAGGCTACACTGCCCGGTTGAGTTGATCCGGAGGCTGTTTTACCAGCGACAGATCCTCCTCTCCCTCTCGAATGAACCTTCCTATACCGCTTTTGTCGGTAATACTTTCCAGCTATCTGGACTGAACCAATATATTCTCCGTTTTCATCGGAGATATAGTCATACTTCTCATCAGCTTCATTCGATTCAACTGGAGCTAATTGGGAAGTATCATATACCGGAGCAGGTGTACCTCCGTATTGGAATGAGCTGCTCTTACTGGACTAGGTCCAAGACCTACCAATCGTTTCTTCATGTCATGTCCATCAATTGCTATGAACAGGTCACTGAAGGAAGTGTCATCTTTCCAAGAATCCCAGACCACTTGTTTGTGATCCGGATCCCGCAATCCACTGTAGAATCGTATAAACAATTCTTGTAGATAGCAATCATCGTCATGAGCCCAATTTGGACGTGCTTTTGAAAGCAAATCCTGCAGCTCCAAACCAAAGACTTTGTGTGATTCCTTAGGTTTTTGTGTTCTCTTCTTGAAACTTACCCACGGATCTTCTCTAACGATTGATCCAAATAGGTATGCGGCACATTCTACAAATTGGTCATAGGTACCGTATAATCCGTAAGCTGCTCTCCATTGGTTGAGAGCTACTTTTCCGCCTTTATTTAACCAACAGATCAAATATGGCAGAGCTTCTTCTTTTGTCCAGCCACTACAATTGACTTCGTCGACAAAAGCTTGATACCTGTCCTTCCATGGATCATTAGAATCATATGGAGGGGGTATCCGTGCCTGCCTACGTGCCGGATTATTACATCCGCGTAGTCTATCTGCTTCTCGCATGCTCCAGTTCATGACTTCCATGCCGTCTGCTCCCTTTCGGGAGCAGTCAATGCCAAGGTTTTGGATACATTGGCTCCTATCAAAGATGGTTTGCATCCCTGCAGGCTAGTTTTATTTCTTATTGTACACTCATGGCTGCCGGATGATGTCAGAGAGGCAGCTAATATTAAGGAATAATGGTTCACATGGTGTGGAGGCCAGAAGGGCCTCTGACGTAGCGGCTGAGCCCTGGGCTTTATATACGGACCCAGGTGTTCGTCGTCAGATGTCCCCACAGACCCGGATCAGCGCTGCCACCTATCCGGAACCTGAGGAACGTCCGACGACTCGACTCACCCGCCACGTCAGACGGTACCCAACTCCTATGGTTTAATAACGTGTACCTCTACAGTGCTATACGTGCATAATACCCAGTAGGGACAGCAACTTTGATGCCTGTTTCAATTAAACATTTTTCTTTGGCTGGAATTATATAACTGAAAGCACTATATAAATTAAATCCTACAGCATTAGTTTTTTCTTTACTTAGAGGAAATGTATTGGAATCATATCTAGTATATCCTAAAACAGGTTTGTTTCCCATTTTTTTATTGACTGTACTTTAAGACTATTAAGAAGTGTGCATTCACAGAGACATTTATATCATTCACAGAGACATTAAGAAGTGTGTTTTACCTTTAGGATTCTGTTTTTCTTATTCTTCCTCTAAAATGTACAGTATATCAAGATAGTCAAAAAGTTCTTTGTCTTGAATGTCTTCCATCGCAGTATTCAGTTTATCTAACTGATTTGGTTTTAACATGAAGTGGCTTTCAATGTTCTTTGATGCGAACAGTAACGTATCCCAGTTTAATTTGGTGATAGTGAAACCTTCTATTTCAATTTTAGAGTTCATGTTAACGTTCGACCTAAACAGATGTTTTATTTGATCCATTTTAGATGAGAGTTCTGTCCATTCTTCTTCGAAAATTTCGATCTTTTGTTCTTCTTTTACATCCAAGTATACGAGTGTGTTGTCTTCGTGCGGCACGTCATCGTACATAATAACTAAATCGAGATTGTAGGAAATGTTATAACATCCTCGCAAACAAGTTTTCACTTCTCCTTGATCCGTGTAACTATGTGCTCGCACTGGGAAATTGGTTTCATACCGATGATGACTTTCTTCTGAACTTGTTTCATCTTCTGAGGTTGATGATTCAATGTTATTCATTATAGTTTCGTTGTCAGCCATTTTTTTTGACGCAATGAATTATGTTGCTACGTTATGTTGTCATAGCTACACTTAGTAACGAGTGTTTACTTGATTTGTAGCGCATACCTTAGCAACCGTGTTACACAGAGAGAGGATACCAAAGACGATCTAAATCATAAATTTCTGCTGGTATTGATTCATTTATATGTCTCCAGCCGGGAAAATAAAGAATTAAGTCATCATTTATGAACAGAGTGGCAGAGAATGAGTTACATATGTGTTCTAGTATACTTTGAAATTGACTTCTGAAAGTGATTGTTTGATCTAAAAATAGTATATTCGCAGATTTCAATGACTGGATAAAATTTTTATATTCCTTAGACTTAAGTACTGTAGTAGTTTCATTGATACGACTATTTCCATGGAATATTATTGAAATTTTGCTGTATCTTGAATTATCTCGGGTTTGCCATTTAACTCCAAAGTGATCTGTGTAATACATGACATTGATTAATTTTTTTAAGTTTTTTATTACTTCGTTTAAAAGTGAAGAAGTTTCACTTCATCGTTTTTCCATTTATTCAAAAAAAGTTCTGCTGTTTCATTTTTTAAAATAAAAGTAATTATTTTAGTGTTTTCATATGGAAAAATATTATTTCGAGGTGAATGATCATTGTAATCAGAATCTTGTAAAATATAAAGCAATCATTCATCTACTTTTGCTTTGTTGTCCATTATGTTTTTTTGGTTGTATGATTTTTTTTAGTTTATCACAGAGATTGTGTGATTTTTTAGTTTATCCCAAGGATATTTTGTTTGTTATATTGTATGCATAAAAAACATAACTCGATTTTATTTAATTTTTTTATTAGGGATAATTTCACATCGAGAGATGGAGGGCATTTCATTGATTTTATTATTGGTTTATATGATGTTGATTTTTTATTTTTATTGCGATTTTTCATCATAGGCTTGTTCTTCAACTGCATCGACTCGTTTTTTCTTTTGCTGATTCTTAATTTGATTTTTCTTCATAGGCTTGTTCTTCAACTGCGTCGAAGAATTGTTCTTCATCTGCAGCCTCTTCATTGACAGGGTTTTCTCTTGATGGTTCTTCATCTATTTTTTCAACTGTTTTTTTTTCAGTTTCATTAGTTGTTTTTTCTTTCCCTGATCCGAATCCTCTTTTGTTTCTTTCAGTTACATTAAGAACAGACACTTCTTCAAGGTGAGGGATGCAAATTCTTTCTATGATGATTTGAGCTATTTGATCTCCATGTTTTATTTCAAAGTTTTTATTACCAAAATTGAACAGTAGGACGGCAACAGTGCCTCTATAGTCTCCATCTGTTACTCCTGCACCAACATCAATAAAATGATGAACTGCAAGACCTGATTTAGGTGCTATGCGACCATAGCATCCTGGATGCAAGCGTTAAATCAGTTTTCACCAACATTCTTTCTTTAGCAGGAATAATATAATCATAAGCACTGTATAAATCAAATCCTGCAGATTCTTTAGTTAATCTTGTTGGTTCAATCGCTCTTTTTGTATTTTTTATATAATATATTACAGGTTTACTTATAGGATTTATATCGGGTGTGGTAACAGGAGTTTTGCATGGTGTTATTAATGCTGTATTTCTGTTATCCGTAAGTGTTACAAAATAAGACTCGTGTGAATATGCCATTTTTGTTGATATATTGATATATAAAGATATCAGTAATAATATGAAGTTATAACTAATATCAGTAATAATATGAAGTTATAACTATACTAAGTACTTATGACTTGCTTAATGACTTGTTATGATATAGTTATCTAAGCTTATTTCAGCGATATTTAAAGCGATAATACAATATAATGTTATAACTATAGTATGTATAATATTAAGTACTTATGATTATTGCTATACCACTTGTTATATGATATATAGTTATTTAGTTCTCAGCTTATCACAACTATATTAACAGCAGTTATAAACAGATAACAATATTATGTTATAATAATAGTAAGTTGTTACAATTATCATATCACTAGTTATGATATACAGTTATCTAAGGTTATCATAAAGATATTTTAAGCAATCTTATGATTAGATGACAATGTGATAAAAAATTATAACTATATCAAGTTATTACAATCTCAGCTTATCACAACTATATTAAAAGCAGTTATAAACAGATAACAATATTATATTATGATAATAGTAAGTTGTTACAACTGTTATATCACTAGTTATGATATACAGTTATCTAAGGTTATCATAAAGATATTTTAAGCAATCTTATGATTAGATGACAATGTGATAAAAAATTATAACTATGTCAGTTGTTACTATTATTGCTGTATTATTTGTTATAATATATAGTTATTTAAGCTTATCACAAGATATTTAAAGCAATCTTATAATCAGATATTAAACATGATAATATATTATAACTATTAAATTGTTATGACTAACTGTATTGTAGTTATTAAAGCTTATCACAAAGATATTTTAATATTTTAATTAAAGCCTGCTTGTTCAGTTCCTGTTCTTTTATCGAATTCATCGAAGATAATTTTCAAACCATCTTTTCTGTTCATGTCAGACAGAGCTTTTATGAGATGGTGAGTTGCACTGTATTTAGATGTTTGCCACATTTTTAGCACTTGGAAGGCATATTGAGTTAAGTCACGTTCAGGTTCATAAGAAATATTTTTTATATCTTTATATGATATGTTTAAATAAATCGCGATATATTTCGATTTTATTTAATTTTTTTATTAGGGATAATTTCACATCGAGAGATGGAGGGCATTTCATTGATTTTATTATTGGTTTATATGATGTTGATTTTTTATTTTTATTGCGATTTTTCATCATAGGCTTGTTCTTCAACTGCATCGACTCATTTTTTCTTTTGCTGATTCTTAATTTGATTTTTCTTCATAGGCTTGTTCTTCAACTGCGTCGAAGAATTGTTCTTCATCTGCAGCCTCTTCATTGACAGGGTTTTCTCTTGATGGTTCTTCATCTATTTTTTCAACTGTTTTTTTTTCAGTTTCATTAGTTGTTTTTTCTTTCCCTGATCCGAATCCTCTTTTGTTTCTTTCAGTTACATTAAGAACAGACACTTCTTCAAGGTGAGGGATGCAAATTCTTTCTATGATGATTTGAGCTATTTGATCTCCATGTTTTATTTCAAAGTTTTTATTACCAAAATTGAACAGTAGGACGGCAACAGTGCCTCTATAGTCTCCATCTGTTACTCCTGCACCAACATCAATAAAATGATGAACTGCAAGACCTGATTTAGGTGCTATGCGACCATAGCATCCTGGATGCAAGCGTTAAATCAGTTTTCACCAACATTCTTTCTTTAGCAGGAATAATATAATCATAAGCACTGTATAAATCAAATCCTGCAGATTCTTTAGTTAATCTTGTTGGTTCAATCGCTCTTTTTGTATTTTTTATATAATATATTACAGGTTTACTTATAGGATTTATATCGGGTGTGGTAACAGGAGTTTTGCATGGTGTTATTAATGCTGTATTTCTGTTATCCGTAAGTGTTACAAAATAAGACTCGTGTGAATATGCCATTTTTGTTGATATATTGATATATAAAGATATCAGTAATAATATGAAGTTATAACTAATATCAGTAATAATATGAAGTTATAACTATACTAAGTACTTATGACTTGCTTAATGACTTGTTATGATATAGTTATCTAAGCTTATTTCAGCGATATTTAAAGCGATAATACAATATAATGTTATAACTATAGTATGTATAATATTAAGTACTTATGATTATTGCTATACCACTTGTTATATGATATATAGTTATTTAGTTCTCAGCTTATCACAACTATATTAACAGCAGTTATAAACAGATAACAATATTATGTTATAATAATAGTAAGTTGTTACAATTATCATATCACTAGTTATGATATACAGTTATCTAAGGTTATCATAAAGATATTTTAAGCAATCTTATGATTAGATGACAATGTGATAAAAAATTATAACTATATCAAGTTATTACAATCTCAGCTTATCACAACTATATTAAAAGCAGTTATAAACAGATAACAATATTATATTATGATAATAGTAAGTTGTTACAACTGTTATATCACTAGTTATGATATACAGTTATCTAAGGTTATCATAAAGATATTTTAAGCAATCTTATGATTAGATGACAATGTGATAAAAAATTATAACTATGTCAGTTGTTACTATTATTGCTGTATTATTTGTTATAATATATAGTTATTTAAGCTTATCACAAGATATTTAAAGCAATCTTATAATCAGATATTAAACATGATAATATATTATAACTATTAAATTGTTATGACTAACTGTATTGTAGTTATTAAAGCTTATCACAAAGATATTTTAATATTTTAATTAAAGCCTGCTTGTTCAGTTCCTGTTCTTTTATCGAATTCATCGAAGATAATTTTCAAACCATCTTTTCTGTTCATGTCAGACAGAGCTTTTATGAGATGGTGAGTTGCACTGTATTTAGATGTTTGCCACATTTTTAGCACTTGGAAGGCATATTGAGTTAAGTCACGTTCAGGTTCATAAGAAATATTTTTTATATCTTTATATGATATGTTTAAATAAATCGCGATATATTTCCAGTCTGATGGTATTTTTTCGCTCAATTTGCTCAAGAAAAGATATATAGCAGTGGAATCAGTATGGTAATTTTCCAATAATTTTTCGCCAAAATATTTTTGAGTGAATTCTATTAAGTCTCTTCTGCTAGTTTCTAGAAAACTTGTTTCTAGTTCCTCCCATCTCTTGTAAGGAGGAACATTTCTCCACCATTTTTTTAACATTTCTAATGCCATTTCGCTTGGTTTTTTAGACTTAAAAATATTTTCTAAACGGTGATCAGGTATGCCTAGATAAATACCTAGTTTCATCCAGTCTGTACCTAACAGTACAGATATTTGTTGTAAGACTTGATCAGAATAACCTAAGTCTTGATTGAAATAATAGGATGGCAAAGGCATTTTGAAGTTATATGTAATCAGATGTAAAGTTAAGATTGGTTATGTTAGCTGTATCACAAAGTAGTATCGGAAACAAGTATACTATGATACAAAAATAGAAATAATATAATATGTATAAGGTTATATATGATATATAAAAAAGGACATAATATTACAATATGCATAAGTTCATATATGATACAGTAAGTAAAAAACAAATATATAGCCAGTAAAGATATTGTAAAACTTGTATATTTAATGTTTGTGATTTGTGTTTTTGTTTTTTCTTTTACAGAATTTGTAATAATATATTTTTTTATTTTAAGCATTTTTTATTGCTGACTTAGAATACTTTTCCACGAAGCAAGATAAAAATTTACTTTTTCTCTGTCTTCAATAGTGTATCTACTAAAGAAATTTGGATTAATGTTTAACATTTCATGAAAGGTAATTTCTCCGTTTAAAATATCATTCACAGTTATATTTTTAATTTTCAAATCTTTTTCTATATGACAGGCTATCATATCAAATACACTTTCAATTAAAGCATATTTTTCCATGTTTTTACCTGAATAGTATTCAGGATGATGATCATTATTTTTATAATGATGATCTAATGCATTTTCCCAAATTTTTTTGTCTCTTTCATCTTTAAGACCTTCAGTAGAAAAGAATTTTAAGGTATAACCTACAGCTTCTTTCACTGATAATTTTGATAAATCATGCATATTTAATCGTTTTATAAGACATATTTTTTCTGCATAATTAAATACTGTTTCTCCTATAACGAAAAAGGCTGCAGATATTATTTGCCTATGCTTGAATACCTGTTTATAGTGTTCAAGGAGTATGTTTAAGAAAGCAGAATTGCATATAATTTTTTCTTTTTTAGCATTAACATATTTAATTGCTATTTCGTCACTGATGTTCTTATTTTTTAAAAGATTTCTTATGCTGTATGTTTGAAAACTCATTTTAAATTATATAGCAGTGATTAAGTATACCTAATCACATTCATGTTTTTCTTCATAAAACACTTCATCAGGTATACTTCTATATATGTTTAATAAACTCTCACGAGGGAGATCTACTATATCTATATCTTCAGCAGCTTCTTCATCCTTATCATTACTGTCTGATACTATAGTGTTTATGTAAATCGGACCTTTTCTTTTCCTGTATTCCCTCTCCATTTTAGCTATGCCATAGGCTTTTCTATGTGCTAACATACTCATGACTTCTTTTTCTGTCTCTTTTATTTTATAAGAGAGAGAAGAATTTTTTTCTTCTTCTTCTTTTATTTTGTTTTGATATTCAGTTTTCTCTTTTTCTAACGAGCAAATGTATGAGTGTTGATGGTGACAAATTTTTTCTAGGATTTCATTGCGTTCTTTTTCATAGTTTAATTGAATCTTTAAATAATCCATATTTAAAATATAAGTTATTGTTTATAGGATCAGCGTGATATTTTTTAATCAGTTGTAAGTTGGAGATGTAGTATTTATCTCAGTGATTTTTCTTTGTTTAGGTATATGTATTACAACATATCTATTTTTAAGAGAGGAATTTATAGTTATTACATCAGTAAACTGATCTACTCTTGAGCTTTGGTTTGTTTGAGAATTATTTGAAACAGACTGTCCTAAGTAAGGATAGGACCAGCTTTTTCTCTCATTTATGTTTGTTATGTAACAAGTTAAAAAACTTTGTGTTTTTTCTCCATTGCGAAAGATGTTGCCAGTTTCTGTACAACATAGGAATATTTCATCTCCTTTTTGTAAAGGAGAAGAATATTTTTTTTTGTGTTTCATTATATATGATACCTGTTATAGCTAAGACAAACATAACTAAAATACTACTCGCTTGTATAGCTGGTAGTTTCTTTTTAGTTGTATTATTGATTTTACTTAAAAGGTTTGATTCCGTCATTTTAATGTTTTGGATTTTAAAGTGTAATTGTTATTTAAGAAATTGTTTTTAGGTAAGCAGCTTTGACAAATTTGATATGGGAAATGAGCTTCTTTTATCACAGGTATTTTTTTCTTTTTGAAATGATTTATTACTTTATTATCGTTCCAGTCTGTATCAGTCGTGAAACTAGATATTATATCTTGCATGGACATGTTGTTAGCTCTTTTCTCAAGATAATATAAACAATATTGTCCACAAGTTATAGAAAATAAACCTTGTATAGCATGAGTTGAATATTTATATTTTTCAGGTAATGCTTTAAGAAAACTTTCACGAAGAGGTAGAAATCCATATGAATCAAAATATTCAGCTAATTTATTAGGTTTTTCATAATATAAAGCTACCCAATGCTCACCAGGAGAATCACTGTTGTCAGTGTTAACTATGTAACTAGTAGGGTAATATGTCACTTCAGGTATGGTATCTGCTGAAAACACTCCATATTCTCCTTTTTTTTCTTCTTTTATGAGATTTAGATAAAAATTTATTTCTTTTCCATTCATTTTGTTAGGTTAGTCAATTCAGACTTAAATTTTAGCATATTACTTGAGTCTAATCTCATGATCTCATCATATTCTAAATATACTATGGCCGCTACTCCATGATCTAATTCTTCTTCTAATTTTATTACAAAACCTAAAGTACCAGTTTCAGTTAATTCAAAAGTTTCTGATGTTGCTCCGTCTTTAGAAATATCAAAGCAAAATAATGTTGTTCCCTCTTTAAATTCGTCTATGGTTACATTCTGTGCTTCATTTCTGAATATATCTCCTGTAGATTTAAGGAGAGCAAGATAAGCCATGTTATACATATTATTTGTAAAATCTAATTCATAATGATAAAAAGGAGTTCCTCCATCGTTTACTTTAAGTTCTATTTCTTTGACTTTAAAGTTTTCAAATTTAAATGGATTACGATTATGAGTGCCTGTGAAGCCATCTAAATGCACGAGACCAATTATGACTCTTTTAGGTAAAGGTGTGTTATTCACAACATGTGAAGCTTGAAGAATAGCTTTTTGAGGACCGAAAGTGACATATTTCATGTCTATTTTATGGATAGGAATATCCCATACAGGTAAATTAGTAGCTCTTGCTTCTTCTAATTCTTGATGAAAATCATCTGTTAATCTAACTCTTTTGACGTATAAGTTTATTTCTTGTACATCTATAATATATTTTTGAGCTTCTACTTTTGACATTAAACAAAAAGTTTCATCTGCTCTATCTAATTCAATAGAAAGAGGCAAGTCCCCAGGTAATAATTTAGACTGTGAAAAAAGACTGTCATGTATTCTTACATGCACTTCAAACAATGTTCCGTTTTTTGTTTTTTCATATCTTTTTTTAGCTCCTGCATTGTGAGCTGTACCTGTTAAAGTGTTAACTTCATTGAAATCTTTATTGTCTTTTATGTAAAAACCTAATGGTCCTAAACATTTAGCTGTAAGAGGATCATAACTTAAAGTAAATTCTATTATAGATTTGTAACCATATAAATCATTGCTGTCTGATATTCTTATTCCTCCTACGAAAACTTTTACATTCTTAAACATAGTAGCACCAAAATAATTAACAGGAAAAACTTTAGCATTATCATTTATAGTTCCATCGTTAGCTGGAGCGTCAGGTGCTGTTTTATCTGCTTTCAATATTTTTGCTTTTATGTAAAGGTAACTGTT
The DNA here is from genome assembly GCA_949317995.1 of Acholoe squamosa. NCBI lineage: Eukaryota > Metazoa > Annelida > Polychaeta > Phyllodocida > Polynoidae > Acholoe > Acholoe squamosa. Next base: position 23,307,517 of record OX439044.1, read on the forward strand.
ATGTAAAGAAACATAATCTTTTTTGTTAGATTTTAATGTAAATTGAACAGTGTTGCTGTTTGGTGAAGCTGTAGGATCTATTTTTTCATAGTATGTTTTTATTCTTGTAGTATCAGTAGGAGGTATATATTTATAATCCAATTCCGAGCTTATACAATGATGTAAATTTTCACTTAAAAAAGACATATTTTTTGTTCAGGTGTATCTTCTTATTTTTACTTAAATAATATAAAAAAGATCAAGTTATCGGTTTATCTCAAGCTATTTATTCTATCCGAAAATATCACCATGACTTCCTTTTTTAAGTTTTCTTTTTCTGTTTCTCTTTTTTATAATTTTTGGCTGAGGAGATAATTTCCTTTCATTTGAAAAGTTTGAAATAACTTGAGAACCTAAATCAGACAAACTTTCTTCAGCTTCTCTTTTTATAGCCTTTTTTATATTTTCACCTTTTAAAACATTTTTTGCAATTTTTATTCCTCCTTTAAGAGCTCGTTTTCCTATTGCTTTACCTGCACTTTTCACCGCAGGTGTAATGAGAGGTACGACTGTCTTAAATAAACCTTTAAGTATGCCACCTATACCATATCCTCTTTGATTTCTGCTTCCTATGAAAGGAGTTAGTGTATTATATCCACTTCCATATTGATTGTAAAATAATGGATTTTTATTTTCTCGTAAAAATTGCCTGTAAAGAAGTTTTTTATGAGCACAATTCGAATACATTTTTATTTATTTTGCTAGGATTTTTTCTTCTTTATCTCAAATGCTTTTTCTTTATTTATTACTATTTTTTCCATTTTGTGTCCCAATCTTTCCCATAATATTTAGGGTTGGTTTTTCTTGATCTCCCATATCGTGTTTTACGTGGTGATGCTTTAGACGAACTTTTTTTCTTTTTTGTTCCTCCAAAAATATCTTCAGAAGGAGGGGTAGAGGACATAGGTTCTATTTCACTTTCTTCATCGAATTTTTGTTCAAAAGAAGTTGGTTTTATTTTCTTAATTTTTATTTCTTCTCTTATTCCTCCACTTGCTTCATCTTTTTTATTTTCTTCAGATTCTGTGAAGGTTTTTTCTTCTCCCGAAGGTATAAATAATTTTTGTTTACCATATTCTGGAGGATAATTTAAATTATCATCGTCTACGCTGTCAGAATCTTTAAATAATGATTTTTCAATTGGATCATCGTAATCATTTTCTGAATATTCATCATCTGTTGCTTCTATGGATTCTATCTTTCCTTTTTCAATTTTTTTATGTATCTGTCGTTGTCGTTTTTTTATAATGTCTATATTTTGATCTTCTACAGGATATTTTTTTATTTTATAAGCGTCAGCATCCTGCTTGCTTTTTCCTGGTTTATTGAGAAACCAAGATTTAGGTATATGTGGAGATAAATTATACCAAAGTTCATTAATGCCAAGACGTTCTTTTTTTATGCTAGTATTAGAAAAAAATTTCATTATGTCTATCACATTAGAATTTTTTAGCAGTTTTCCGTTCATTATTATTTCACCTTGATCATTCCAAAAAAATTGTAAAGCTAACATTTTTTTTAAAATTTCTTTTATGTAAGGTATTTGTGCTTGTCTTATATGTGATAATATTTCTTCTATAGATATACCTGTATGAAAAGATTTTTCAGATTGATTTTCTTGAAAATAAGAAAAAAAAGTAGGATTTTGTTTAGATATATCTTGATTAGTACTTAAAACTTTATATGGTTGAATGTTATACATTTTTTCTGCTAATATTTCTTTTTGTCTTTCAAGAACAGGATTTTTTTCATTTTTAGTTTCTTTCGTCTTAATTTCTTCTATAGCTCTAAGTTTTTTATATGTAACTAAAGGAATGACAATACTTTTTTTGAAAGAAGCAGTCATATTATTGTCTACTTCCTGCTAAACCTCCTAGTAAAGTTACGGCTAAAGGAATAAGCATAGACAAAAAACCACCTTTTTGTTTCAAAACTGCTTTCCTTTTTTTGTTATTCACACGTCTATTTACTAAAAATCTTAAAAATTTTTTATGCTTTTTAAGTTTAGCATAAGAAAAAGGACTTAATTCAATGTTTCCTTTTAGTACGTTATAAATGCACTGACATATAGCATCTATGTCTTCTTTTCCTGCATATTCTATCAGAAGATTTCTTTTTTTTTTATTTTTAGTGTTACTTAAGACCGTAAGGAAAGCTAATTGCCTAGACAAATTAGGTCTTTTGTTTCTTTTAGTCTTTTTCTTTAAAATTCTTTTTTTCCCCTTCCTTTTTAATATAGGTCCTTTTTTTAACAATGAAGATTTCCTTTTCTTAGGCATTTTCTAAAACGTAATAAACAAAACTATTTCTTGTCTTTTATATCATTCTTTATTTCATTTATCACACGTAAATTTTTTTAAGTTTTATTTGGAATATAAACATCTTGACCTACATCAAAAATATTTCCTCTTAATCTGTATTCTTGTGGAGTTTTTTGATGTCCGTCTATTAAGAGATAAGAATGTGGTTTTCTAGTTGCTTCATTAAAAATATTGATAAAGGTTTTATGATTTTTTGGTAATAATTTTCTTCCTAATATTTGAGGCACTGTTTGATCTAAAGGAGAATTAAATATAACAAGGTAAGTAGCATTTCTGTTCACAGTTTGTCTTTCTTTCCCTTCAGAAAAAAAATTTTGAGATATATATATCACATTTAAACCTTCATGATGACAAGTTTGAGTAAATAATTTTCCTATTTCTGCATTATTACTGCTTTCTTTCATTAAGTCATCTAATATAATAAGTCCATTTAAGTTCGGTTTTATGTATTTATCAAAAGAAGAAGGAATACCATTAATGAAAATAACGTCTTTATCTTGCATTATAGAAGGTTTTTTAGGAGGTGTTTGACCATAACACCAAATAAAATAATCTATGATTTTGTCTAATATGCGATCACTGTTTTTTATTAAATTATGAACAAAAGTAGTTTTACCACTGTTACTAGGACCTGCTACAATCATAGAAAAAGGTATTCTAATACATGCATTGAAAATAGGAAATTCTATGTGCTCCATTTTTTTTTTTTTTTTTTTTTTTAAATTCCTTCAATTTTAACTAGTTCTTCTTTATAAAAATTACCACTTAATTTTTCATTGTTTTTATCAATTAATACATATGTTGCAGGCCAAGTTCTAAGAACATAAGCTACTTGAAAAATTTCTTTTTTCCAATGAGAAGAATATCCTCTTCTAAAAGTAGTTTTATATTTAGTAATTCTAACTTTATCTCCAACTTTAAAGGGTAAATGATGTTTTTTAGAGAATAAATATTTCCCGTATTGTTTTATCCATATTTTTTTTTCGTTTGCTTCAGTTACTTCTGAAGGACTTATACCTAAGGTTCTATGCTTACTGTGATTATAACTATATACTAAATTTTGAAGTACATCTATATATCTCAAAGTCTTTTTGAAAGTAAGATATTTATATATTTTATCTTGTATAGTACGATTGAATCTTTCTACTATCGCACTTTTAGTGTCTTGTGATGTACTGAAAAATTTAATGTTATTTTCTTTTAAATATTTTCTGAATACACCTTTAAATTCACTTCCGTCATCAAATTGTATAATTCTAGGCTTAACTTTTCTTTTTATTAATATATTTTTAAAGCCATCTAAAGTGACGGAAGCTGTTTTGTTTTTTAAAGGAAAAATATAAGCATAACAAGAAAAACAATCTATACAAGCAAGTAAATATTTGATATCATCATTTTCATCTTTTAAATTAAATATACTAATTAAATCTATTTGCCATTGATCATTTATACCTTTTACTATAGTTTTTCTTCGTAAAAATCTATGTTTTATTTTTTTGTGAGAAGTATAGGTTCTAGTGTTATGAAGAAAAGCTGATACATCCGTATGAGTTATATTTTTATTTTTTTTCTTTGCACTTTCATATAATTTATTTGCAGAACTGAAAGAGGCAGGATCAGACGGATCGAAAAATATTTCTTTTAAAATATTTTCTTTGTTTTTAGTTTGTTGGTTCATATTTTTTGACACATATATTTCCTGTATTACATTACAGAGACGGAAATCCGATATGCATGGTTTCGTTCTAATATATCAAATAATTTTTATACATGAATAGAACGATACATATAATCACGTGATTTTAAACCATCTCAATGTAATAGAAAGTGTGTCGATATCATATTATGCTGTCAGATTTCACGGTTATCCATGAAATTTTTTAAATTTTATTCATCAAATAAAAAATGTTTACTGATTTACAGGCATGTAAATAGGGATGAAGCCACTTGGTTTCATAATTCCATCTATGTTAAACATCAGACTTTTGTTTCCCGTTTTTGTTTTTCTTGAACTAGTATTGATTTTAGTTTTATTTCGCGAGGTATTAGATTGCTGCTTGTTCACATTTCTCTTTCTTTTAACTTGCACCTTTTCCTTTCTTTCTGCTTTTTCATTTTCATCTTGACTTAAGTCATCATCACTTGTATTATTTTCCACTGTGCTAGAAGTCTTATTTATTTTTTTCTTCTTTTTCTTGACTTGTACTTTTACTTTTTTTTCTTCATATTCATTTTCATTATGACTTACATTATCATCACTCTCTTCTTTTCTTCTCTTCAGGTTTTCGTTTTCTTTCTTGATAGGACGGACGATGTTTAATTCAACATTCTTGGTGGAGTCATTTTTTTCTTCTTCTGAAGACATGCTGTTCGAGTCTTCATTTTCACTCAAGTCTTCCATGACTTTTATATTGAAATTTTGTGCAGATTTAGCTTTGCTCTTTAACTTTTCTTTCATGTATTTATTGTAGCAGGCATTACATCTCAAGTGATTTTCATCAGACGTAAAATAATGATAAGATTGAAAAGGTCTATGGCACCTTATACATTCTTGTACCATTGACTCTGCACATTTTAAACAATATTTTTTATTTTTTACTAAATCAGCATTTTTACCACAAAATTCACATTTAGAAACCATTTTTTATCATAAAAAAATTGAAATGATTATTTTTAAAGCTAATCAGGTAAGTCAATCATTTATCTCAATAATATTTTCATGATATTATTCACTACCGTCATTTTCACTTAATTCCATTTCACTTTCACTGTTGCTATCACTACTTAAGTTTTGTTCTTTTTCTTTCTTTTTTTTCATTTTTTCTTGTTTGTTTTCTTTCTTTAATTTCTTAAGTTTTTCAATTTTTTTATATATTTTATTTTTCATTCGAAGCAGAAGGTCAAACTCTTCTTTTTGAAGAGATATGCTTTTATCTTCAGTCAAGTCATGAAAATGTAAATATATATTTCCTTTAAATCTATTTATATCTATTCTTTTGCTGCGGCCGAAAGCCAAAGTAGGGTATTTTCCTGATTTGTTCATTTTCTGTTTTTCTTTTGTTATGCCTTCAGCTTTCTTTATAATGTTACTAAGGTGAAAGTTTTTTCAAGTTATCTCATGATGTTTTTTCCTTTTTTTCTTTTTCATTTCTGGAAAAGGTATTTCGTTTCTTTTTCTTTTTTTCTTTGTTTTAGGTATACTATAGTGTCCATAAGCAAGAGATTTTATCCCACCATCACATAAATATCTTTTATCTTCAAAAGGAGAAAGAGAAATTTTATGTAAGGAAATGGTGTACACTTTATGTTTTAGACTTACTATATTACTGAATCGATCTTCTCTTATTTTATTTTCGAATAAGACTTTTTTAAAGTTACCATGTTTTATTTCTCGTATACAACTTTTTTTTAATGCCTTTCACTTTTTTCTCTTCTTCCCCAGTTTCATAAAGAATAGAATACATTTTAGGTCTTAATGCTATAAATTCTTTTATTTTTTTCCCTCCTGTTTCATCTTTGAATTTTCCTAAAACTTTCATATTTTTAGAGGAAAATAAAGGATGGCTTTCTTTAAGATTAGAAAAATCAAAATAATTTTCTATATTTCTTATTTTTTCTAAGAAATTTTCATCTTTGATGTAATAAATGAATGAGTCTGTATCTGTGTACAATAATTGAATTATACTTTCTGAAAAAGCAGGTAACATGATATTGTAATGAAAATTAAACATCCATAATTTTGATAGTTCTAATACTGTAAATCCTATGTATATAGGTTTATTTAAAAGAATTCATTCTTTGTTATATTGTATACCTACGAAGTCTTTTTGGAAGATATGAAGTGATTTAAAATTTGGTTTTCTTATAAGTTTTTCACTTACTGAGGGATTAGAAGTTAATTTCATAGTTGATCTTTTCTTAACATTTTCCAATGTTTTCCCAAAAGTGCTATTAATTAAAAGCTTAAAAAATTCTTTGTCAAAAGAAGAAGTAGCTAAGGTTCTTTTTCTTGTATTAAAATTGATGTATGGTTTCATCCAATCTTTTTGTTTAAATGAAAGAACTCTATGTATTTTTTTAATTTTCATTCCTAGGTTTAGATATAGCTTTAAGTTACGGTAATGTATAACATAATTCTCCTTTTGATTTAAGTTACATATCAATTTCTTTCCTCCTTTTTTATATGAAATTCCTATGTCTTTGAGTACTTGTTCAGCATAAGGAGATAAATCTTCCTTTTTTATTTCTAATTTTTCTGGTGCTGAAGGAAAAGAATTATGCCTATTATGAAGGTTTGCAGGATAAGATAGAGTTACCTCCATAATATAACCTGTCTCGTTATTGTCTGGAATGCTACATATTTCTAATTTATTTATTTCTTCTTTTTCTAACCATTTGAAATCAGAAATAGGTAAAAAATCTGCTAAACACTTTCCATACAAATTGTTGCAATCAATATAAAAAATATGTTCATCAGGTTCTTCTGCCACGGCATACCTGTGAGAAACGTTAGTTATCCCTCCTCTTACACCTGTTTCTATGAAATTGTACATTTCTATGTCCGAAAATAAATCTAATTTAACCCCAGTATATTTCAGCATGGCTTGATAACTTAAGCTTGGTGAAGTAAGAAAATGTGACGGATCTAATCCATAGTAATCTAAAGCCTTTTCTCTGAAAGATTCGAACACGTCACATAAAAGCAACACGTCTATTTTTAAATATTCTCTCAAATAATCTTTTAGGTTCTTGCATTTGAAAGCTTTGAACATAAAAAGAGCATGCTGGTAATCTTCGCTAGAAATGTGTTCTTTTGTTAAAGAAGAATAAAAATATTTTCTTGCAGGTAATTTTTTTTCTTTCAAAACACTCCATGAATTTATGTAATCATAACACATAACTCCTTTACGGATAACATAAGGTAATAATTTTTTATCTTTTAAATGCTTCTTTGTTTCATAGAAGTTATCAGTTCCTTTTTTATTCATAAGATTTGCTAATTTAGCTAAAGAAGTAGGAAGAAATTGAAAAGAATCTATGAAACGAAAATTCTCAAAACTTAAAGTCAAAAATTTTTCGGACGATTTTGCTATGACAGATATATTTTTCTCGTCCACATATTTATACAATTTTTGAATAAGAAAATGAGTGTCATAGTTCATGCTATTGTGAATAACAATAGGTATTTTTAATTTATCCATCCTTAAAGACGTATAAGTAAGATTACATCTGTTACAAGCATAGTTTATATCTCTCCCTTTACCTTCTCGCCCTATATGAGAATGATCTAAAACTTTACGTATACCTTTACGAGTCAACGAAACCCCACAAATGTAACATTTTCTCTGCTTAGCTACATGAGAAATATCCTGAGGAGTTAATTTTATAGGTTCTCTTTTATGGTGTAAAATATAAGATATTTCAGCTCTTTTTTGATATAAATAAGAGACAAAATTTGATATGACATTTTTTCCTACATATATGAAAGGATCTTGATTGTATTCTTTATATTTTGACACCATTATAGCACCGAAAGCATTTAATTTATGTTCGCGTTCACATAAAGATTTACCTTTATAAATTGGTTCTTTCATTTTATAATTATAACATTCAAAATCTGCATAAATGATAAAAGGACTTTTCACTTTATTTTTGAAATCTGTAAAATTAAGATGTGAACCTGTAGGTGGCATATAGTATCCTTGTCCTACGTAAGGATTTTTATTACAATTCTGAGTTATGTGGGACTTATATTTTTTTTCTGAGCAAAAAGATATCAAGCATTTGTAACAAAAATATCTAGTTTTTTTCAAAAAAAAAGGGCTTATAAACTTATGTAAATTCCTAATCAAATAGTAGTGATCATCATATAATAATAAATCAACATGTCTTCCTTCAGAAACAGAAGTCGAATTAGTAGAAATATACATAGGGAAAGGTTGAATTATCTTTTGCTCTGTTTCTAACATACCAAATACATTTATTGTTAAATTGTTCTTTTTTTCAAAATGTGATATTTCATTTAATTTCACAGGAAAAGTAATAAAAGAAAGATTCAATTCATTTAAAAAAATATCATAAGATTTTGCTAAATTTGAATTATTTGTTACTTTATGTAGACCAGCTAAAACAGAATAAAGAAAGCATTTATTACCAGTTCCTTTTATATTTAAAATCGATTTTTTTTTGTCTATTAAGTCTTTAGTCTTTTGTGTTTCTTTTCCTCCTAAAGGGTTATATTTAAAAATTGAAATTCTAAGAACTTTGATTTTTTTAAGAAACCATCCTGATCCCATGTGAAGGAAAGAATAACAAAATCCTAATATAACAGAAAAACTAGACCTAATTGTTTCTTCTAAATTTAAAGAATCAAAACGGAATTGAACCGGACTCAAAAACCATGGTTCTATTTGAAAATATTCACTAGTTTCTAAGTTATATTTTCCTAAAATAACGCAAAATCCTATCTGAAATTTAACTCCGCCTTCTTCTTTCTTTACTTTTAATATATTTTTTTTCACTTTTTTAAAATTTTTGAACAGAAATAAATCAGGATCATATTTTAAAGAATTAGAATAGATGATATCATATTCTGTGATAAGATTTTTTAATGCTCTACGACGATAAATCATTAGACTATCGGTCTGAAATGTAAAACCAAAAACACTGTTCCGTATTCAAATTTAACAAGATCTCCTAAGTCATCACAGACAGTTATTTGAATTTCTTGTATTTCATTTCTTTTAAGTTTTTTATAATATGGAGTAACAAAAACTTCTGTTATGTCATCACCGAAGCTTCCTGTGCATCTTATTGTTCTTAAAAGTGGAACTTGTTTGTTTCCTACTACTTCATTACAAACTATATTGCTATATATATAAATATTAGATGCTATGTAATGCAAATTAGGAACCCCACCCGCTATGAAATTTTCATATTCATTTGGTCCTAAATTTGATGCTATTTTTTTATATTCTTCAAAATTTTCTAAAGGAGGTCCCATGAAAGTCACAGTGTTTCCTTCTTTTTTCTCAGCTTTTTCATGTAAATCTAATCTTAACAAAGAAGAAAAAGTTACTACGTCTCCTTTTCCTACTTTAAGAATAGGTTTTAAATTTTGTGGTTCTATTTTCATAAAAGGTTTTCGCTCTTTTTTAAAGAAAACATCATCAGGATAAATATCAATTTTTTCTAAAACAGAATTTATAGTTCCAACAAGGTTATTAATAGAATTATAATTTCCATAAGGAATTCTTTCTATTATGAACCTTTTCTCCAGGGTAACATCACTTGCAGAATTTGCTATGGACACATTTTTTTTAAATTTAAAAAAATTTCTTTCCACTATAATAGTTCTGTTTCGTTCTGGTCTTTCAGGAAAATTATACCAAGAAATAGGTATATTAACTTCCACCACTCCAACCTCCCATTCCCCTTTCAATGTAATAGTTGAAGGTAAATTCACATAATAAGAACTTGTTTTGTTTTCCCTAGAAGGGTGAATAGTATTAGAAGGTAAATTGACGTAAAAAGGAGAGGAAATTGACATTCTTTAATTTTTACTTATATGATATAAACTTTTTTGATTATCTCAAAGAAATTAAATTATATATAACATCATAACATAACACTGTCATTTTTTTAACATTTTTATTTTCGTAAAGCCATTTTAGGTAACTTATCTTTCTTCAAGGAAGAGCATGATTCTGATTTTTTTTGATAACCATAATAATATATCTTTTTCATACCTATATATTGGCTTCTTTTCAAACCATTTAACATCACAATATTTACACTTTTTTATTTTATGATTCGTTTTCATATAAAAAAATTCTAAACATTTTACATGAACAGGTTGCATGCAACAATGAATGTAAGTAACATTTGTGCTGTTAGAAGAAATTATTAGCTCTGAAGAACAAAGTTTACAAAACATATAAAGAATAGACATTTTATGTTCTTTTTTTCTTATTTGATCTCTTATTTTTTTCTTCAAAGGACTTAAAACATAATCATTAGGATTAACATTCAAGTAATGTTTTTTTGTGAGCAGGTTTCATCAATTCTATTACATCTTCAAAATATGAAGTTTCTAAAATAAAACATGAAAAATCCTTTATTCTATAATAAAAATCTGTATATTTAAAAAAAATACAACACATTTTAATAATTCTAGGCAATAACATGACATCAGATAAAACAATCTTCATTATTTCTTCTAAAAGATATGAAGACTGAAAGAAATCAGAGAAAAAGCATAAAGCTTCTACTCTTATTTCTTTTAAAGATGAAAATGGCTGAATCAAAGAAAGCGCTGTAAATATATGTTTAGCTTCTGTTACACTCATATAATTCTGAACAGGGAAACTGACATCTATTAAATCATTTATTTTACCACCAGTGAAAGTCATCATAGCTTCTAAGTAATAAACACGACTTAAAAGCAAAGCAACATTAACTTTAATTGTCATCTTTCATATCAGCAATTTTTTTTTCTGATATAACTTCAGCCCTTATTCAACAAATATGGTAAAGGTATAATAATATAAATACATATTATCTTCAAAAGACTTTATATATCAAAACTTGTTTGATAAATATGGTACAAAATGTTCTGTTTCAAGGTTCTTAACCTGAAATGTTACAGTGCCTGACTAAACACTGAACTTACAGGTTATATACTCTTATATGATAAAGGATACATGATAGAAGTGATCACACAGTAGTTTTTTACATATTTTTTAAACTTCAATAATAATGTAATGCATTTTTTATAGTTTTTTTTCTTAAGCTTCTGAATTTTTTTCTTAGCCATGTACAAAATTCAGGACTACATAAAGGCTTTGCTTTTTTCCATTTCATGCAACAATCATAACATGCTATACCTTTTCGATAATGAGTACTATATGAAGCAAACTTAAAACTACTGTAACATTTATAATCAACTGGACAAGCACAACACAGCATATATGTTACTCTCAATGTTCTAATTTTTTTATTTTTATCAAAAGTATGATATTTCCCACACCCTCCGCAGCGATACTTGACAATTTCTGCATTAAGGTCTAAATCTTGTAACATATCAGTTATTTTATTTTGTAGTTCGTTATCCGAATAACAAAGATAATCACAATAAGCAGATATGCTGTGTTTTGTACAAAGCAAATCGTCTAATATGTCAGAACGACTAACTTTTAGAAGATCTGAAGCAAACCAAAATAATTTTCTACTGCTTACATGAAACATAGTTCCACAATAAACATAAACTTTCAATGCTTTCCCTATTTCTTTGATTTTTTTCGTAGTCCTTTGATATATATAATTAAACAAAAAATCTGACTGAAAAAAAGAAGCAAAAAATGCTATAGACTATGTTTTTGATTTCATTAAAACGTTCACAACAAGCTTTTTTTGATGAAATATTTAAGAAGGAAATGTATAAAAAACATTTCGATACAGACAACAATGAATGTGCAGGTATTTCAATGTTCAATTTTTCCATCAAAGGTTCACGATAAAAATTGAAATAGTTTTTGAAGTATAAACTTCTCAATGAAAGTAAAAAAAGTTCAAGTAGAGTTGCTTTTCCATCTTGAACCTACAAAAACAAGACGGATTATTTTAAAATATAAAATAAACATTGAAATTCTTGTATGACATTTTTATACTACATTTTTATACTACATGTTTATGATATAGGCTGCACACATCTTCAAATACAATATCATATAAACATAAAAGTAACTTTTCTTGAAGCTTATGCTTTATTTCTTTTGAATAATTTAATCCAAATGTGTTGACGAAATATGCTGAATCAGAAGGAGAGGGGAGCCAAAAAGTTTCAAACAATAACGGCATGACATCATGCTCTTTTTTTGTGCAGTGAAGTACACTCCCCCTCCAAAGAACAGCTCGTCAGTGCATGTTTCACAAGTGATTTTTTTACATATTTTTGTTCTTGTTTTCGTAGGAACTTTTGTCATCAGCTTCATGAGAAGTGATCCTGTCTCTGTGTCTTTCTTTTGAGGGAAGACGACAGAAACAGGCAAGCGAGACAGAATTAAACGTTGAAGGTAGTCTCTCGTTTTAGCCTGTTGCATAGAATCAGAAAAAGGCTCAGTGACAGGACATGGAATGTGATTGACAACTTCGTCTGAACTTTTATCAGGAAGAGTGATGTTGTTGTCGTCTTTTACGACAACTTCACTAGGAACTAAGTTACCATCTTGGATAACAGCAACTTCTTTGCCAGCAACGTTAACTTCGTTACTGTCAATGATTTCATCCTTGTCCCCTTCGAGAATAACTTCAACTTCACGGTGACTGTAGTGGTCATTGTTGTCTTCAACACCACCAATTTCCTCATAGTCAACGTGAAGTTCATTGTTATCTTCTAAGGAGACAACTTCATTCACAACTTGATAGTCATCTTTTGACACCTCAAGTCCAGAAATCTGAATAGCTTCTTCTAGTAAATCTAAAGAAGCTGGATCATAGTCGCTTTTGCAAAGCTCTGAAAGTTTTTTTTTCTTTACTAGTGGAGGCATAACCTCCAGATCTTCTTCTTTTGAAATCATTCTTTTAGTAGGATTAGCTCGACCCGGTCTTACAAGAAGAGGCATTTTCTCTTCAGGCTTCTGAAGAGAAGATGTTTCTTGTACATCATGAACATTTTTAGCAAATTTTGTTCCTTGAAAAAATTTGTTGTTAAACTTGGACAAAATAGGTTCTGGCTCTTGGTTTTTAATTAAAGGACTTCTGACGAGGATATCACGTTCCATCTGTAGGTAATAAATAAAATAAAATTCATAACTAAAATTTTAAGTCAAAAAAGTTAAGTAAAAAAAATAAAATGTCATACTCAATCATTATGCTAAGCAACTTTTATATAATATTTATTTCATTATTTTTAATTTTTTTGGTTTACAATTTTTAGGACCTCTTCTGTCTTTAGTACACCTGAGAATAGCTGCAGAACAATGTTGCGGACATTTGGCACATTTCTCAATATTTTCAGGTAACATATTAGTTTGTAAGACAATTAAATGCTTATATATTCTATCACATACTTTAATAGAAGATTCTAAGTTAGCCCTACACTGTTCTAGCTGTTCTTTAAATAAGTTAGCAAAAGGTGAAAACTCTCGTAAAGAATTTACTTTATCGTCTACATCTATATCTATTTTTTTCTCATGCTTCATTTCTTCATTTTTTTTTAATTTTTTATTCGTCGAACCCTGCTCTTCACTATCTGAATCGCTCTCAGACAATTCTAAATCTTCTTTTAAAAAATTAAATTCAGGATCAGAAGAACTATCTTGAGAAACGCTTCGTTTAGGTATAACAGATTTAGATTTTCTCTTTTTTCTTTCTATGTCTAAAGATTTTGAATCATTATCCTCATTTTCACTAGAATCTGACAAATTCTCTTCACTGAAAACATTATCAGAAGCTGGTAATATTTTTTTATTCTTTTTTCTTTTCTTAGTCTCTACATATTCTTTCACTTCCTCGTTCTCAGAATCAAAAAAAATAGAGACAGGTTTGCTTCTTATATTTTCAGAAGGAAAAAAATCTACACTTTGATTTTTTGTGTGAAAAGTTATATTAAGATTCAAAACTTCTGAAATACATTCTAACAATACACTATGAGAAGAAATAAGGTCTGAAAGAATTTTTTCTTTCTCTTGATTTATACAATATTCGTACTCTTTTTTGTAGGCTTCTTCTTTTTTTAACAGAGACAAAAGAAAAAACCAAGTCTCATCTTTCATTAGATCAAATATTTTCTCTTTTGATATAAAAGACTCTTGCTTCTTCCTTTTGATATATTTTAAAATGTAATACAAACAATGTTTCTCTTTAAGCTCATTCCAGTAAACTCTATTAAATTCATTATTTTGACTTAAAATAAAAAATATTGTTAAAAGAATTTCTGAAATCAATTTAATTTCTTTCATTTTTTATTATCTGACTTTTCCTTTATAATTTCGTCTAACACAAGTTTTATCTCAGAACATAAAAATAAAAAAATATTACAATCTTTAGTAATACAATTCCCTTTGAAATTATAACCTAAAGTAAAAGTAATATCTTTATTTGAAATTCTTATGACAGAAACATTATTCACATTATAATCTTTTTTTAATCCTTCATAATTTACCGAAACAGATTCATATGTGTTAGACTCCTTTAATTTATATGAATATTTGTCTTTAAAATGAAATCGTATTTTTAAAAGAAATTCTATGACTTTAATATCGTTATTTTTTATGTCAATTTCTACACTTATTTGGATATTTAATAATGATACTTTAATTTTATTGTAATTTATTAAAGAAAAATGATTCCAAAAGTTTGAACAAAAAAAGGAAATAAACTTTTTAATGTTACTTACAATAAAGTTGAAATCATTTCTTAAAAATATATAACAACACCCATTTTTGGTAAATTTTAAAGAAAAATCTTTTTTTAAAATAACAATAGAACCTCTATATTTAGAAATTTTCCCCTGCAGCTGATATAAATTCTCTATGTCTAACTTAGCACAAGGGCACATTCTAGCTATTAAAACAATATTATTAGTGTAATACTGAATTGACATAAGAATTAAAATAAAAAAATATGCAAACCAATCAGTTAACACCAAAAGAATGATATA
This sequence comes from Acholoe squamosa, assembly GCA_949317995.1. NCBI lineage: Eukaryota > Metazoa > Annelida > Polychaeta > Phyllodocida > Polynoidae > Acholoe > Acholoe squamosa. The sequence goes on from OX439044.1 coordinate 23,322,538, forward strand.
TTATACCATAATAGAAGCAAGCCAGCTATATAATTTATTGAATAACTAAATAAAACAAGACAACTGAAGCACGTTAACTAAATGACTGAAACAAGCCAACTAAATAAAGCAAGTAAGCAAATAAATAAAATAAAATAATAACCTTATCCAAATTTAATCAGCAATCTTGATGTTGCTAGCAGATCTTCGACCTAAATGAACTGTGAATAACCTTGTTGATGCAGTAAACTGTAAATGACCTCGATGTTAGAGCAGACCTTGATGTTACACAGACTAAACGACTTTGATGCTGCTGAGTTCTTAATCAAAAATAAGAAGACAGCACAAGACGTCTATCTGAAAAGAAAAAAAAACACTTTATTTCTTTAAATTAACAGCGTTATATCACTTCATATATAATCAGTTTCGTGTCATCATCTAATTATCATTATTTTTTCAATATGACTTATATATAATTAATCAGTTTCATGTCATCATATATAAATTAATCAGTTTCATATCTTCATCTTATTATCATTATAAAATCATAATTATCATTATTATAGATCATTATAATAAATCATTATAATAGTAATTATAATGTTTTTTTTTTTCAATATGATCATTTAATTATAAACTCATTTAGATTAAATTTTAATGTAAAATCTAAATAACAATTCACCTTATCTATAACTAAAATCCAAAGTAGATGAAATTTACCTTTGCTTTTTACAGTAAAACTTTCTGACTCAAGTTCAGCAAGGTCACTCTCGGATTGAGTTTGGATTAAGTATTAACCTGAAAAATAACATTTCATAAAATCTTTAATATATAGCTCGAGTTCAGCGAGGTCATTCTTAAATTATCGAGTCAAGTATTAACCTGAAAAAAATATTTTATGAGCTGAAAAAAAATAAAATTTTATGAGAAGTTTAAATCTGAATCTTCTTAAACTTAAAACATTATTATCAGAACTTGGTTTTATATTCAAATAAAAAAAGTATTTTTCTTTTCTTATATTTAGTAACAAAAATTAGGTTAATAAATTTACCTCTGTGTATGTGGAAAATATCATGGAACAGATAATTAATTATCAATCTCGTACGGGTCAATAATCTCTGACACGCCTGTATATTTTGCCTTGCTAGTTGTCCTCCTCTATGTTCCTCGTAGTTAGACACAGAGTTTCCTCCACTCATGATACACTAAAACAAAAAAACATAGGAATTCTTAAAAGTAAACTAAGCTCATTAAAGTTTATTAATTGAACATGGTCTATTTTTTAAATACAGCAGATAAAAGCATTCAGTTTTTCACTACAGTTTTCGCACAAACACACCAAATTACTATATTTAGTTTGTGACTGTAGTTTTTACTCGAACACATAAAATAATTTATTTTTACTCTAACGCATAAAAAACTTGAAACTGTAGTTTCTTGAACGCATAAAATTTGAAGTCTGACGTTTTAGTTTCCACTCGAAAGCATTAAGTTAAAAAAGGTCTAACTATTTAAATCACCTACCTTACAGTTTTCCTTTTCCTAGGTTCATTATAAGCTGTAGCGTTTTACATGCTACTCTCCTGTTTTGCTTTTCTTTTATCTGAAAAGAAAATTGATTCAATGTTAAATATCCACTCGAACACAACTAATTTCAATATTCAGTTTGTTTCTACAGTTTTCACTTGAACGCATCAGTTCAGTTTATTACTCGAACGCATCAAACAATTTCCACTCGAACACATCAGACAATTTCCACTCGAACGCTTTAAATTAAACGATCTAACACACCTTCAACAAAAGTAATAAGTTATTATCTCAATCTCTATTCGAACGCTACAACCTTCCAGCTCATAACCTTATTTTTCACTTGAACGCGAAACATAAAATTACTGAGTATGTTATCATAGTTTTTTTCCTCGAACACAATAAGTCATTACGCATGCGTCACTCTGTTATAACAAAATGGCTGACTATACCTTCCGCTTTAAGTAAAACCATCTTTAGCAGCAGTGTTTTCTCCAAGAAATCATACTTTTAAGCCCTATCTAGACCTTTCTGATTTATTTTATCTTATTCTATGAAAAACATAAAGAATACCATACTTTTGTATATCAAAAATATATCATAGTTGTAGAGAAATGCATTTTCCTAACGCATATTCCGCAATCGAAAACAAAATACTTCTTACAAAAATTTACCTAGCCTTATGTTTGTTGGTTAATCCATTAGATGTCTCTTTCTGTTCCTACCGTGTATAATGAAATACTTTTGGTTCCTCTCTACTCCTACCGTGTCTCATCAAATATTTATGGTTCCACTATGTGTTTCTTTCTGCCTGACGAGGGTTCAAGGGCAGTACCGCTTTATGTGTTGAATTGCACATAAATTTGAAAGACATTCAAAAGAGATCATCTAAACTTAAGGAAGATTTATTTTCAAATGAAAACTCTAGTGAAAGCCGAGAAGAGAATCTCAGGGAAATGAAATACTTATAAGGTGGTATAACGTCCGTCCCCCTCCTAATCTCGGACCACTATATAGTGGTCCGCAGTAAAAAACAATCAGAATATAAATATGACACACAGGCCCTTTGGTTAAGCGCTGATAGGCTAGTGAAAGCCGAGAAGAAGTTTTGAAGTTTGAAGTTTCAACACTGTTTATTGGCTTCTCGTAACACTTAGACAAGTCGCCATATGGGATAATTAGTACATTAATTATACACAGGTTCATTTGAGTCATAATTGAAGTTCAGGTAGTTTCCATGAAACTATCATATGAAATTTCACTAGTCACATATAAAGTTCATATAAATCAGACATTGCCCAAGGTATTTAGTACATCTCCTTTTAAACATGCTCTGAAGTTGTTTAGAGTGTCCTTCTGTTGTACATCACTCGTCAGTGTTTCCCAGAGACGATTACCTCTATATAATGGACTACCTCTGTATGATTCATAGACCGGCCTGTTCACCTTTATCTTCTTTTTGTCATGTCCTCTTAATAACCTAGGAGGTACCAGTATATGATCTATATCTTGTGCATATTTATACATCAGGCATGTCAAGGACTTTCTTCTCCTTATCTCTAGAGTGTCCACCTTACACTGCTGTAGCAAATCAGCTACATGCATATCCTGGGCATTTCTTACTTTTAAACAAGCCCTAAGGCAGTGATTTTGGATTACATCAATATGATCTACAATGGTCTTAGGTCCACTATCTAGAATATAACTGCAATATTCCAAAGTTGGTACAATCATTTGTTTGTAGATACGGAGGGAATTCTCTCTGTCAGTATACTTTACTATATTTCTCAATTGTTTCAGCTTGGTTGTACCCATCTTGTCTACTTTTTTGCAATGTGATTTAAAAGTTAAACCACTATCTATTAAGACACCGAGGTATGAGAAACTCTGTACAACAGCTAATTTAGTACCTTGCATGAAAATATCCAAAGGGTTAATACGCTGTCTTGGTGAATGACACCATAATAATTTGGTCTTGTTAACATTAACTGTAAGTATATTTGTCTTACACCATTCACTTATTCTGTCAACATCGGACTGTAACAAACTTGTCATTATTTCAACATCAGTCCCATTTACTACCAATGCTACATCATCGGCATACAGAAAATATTGACAGTGTTCAATAACTGACACAATAGAATTTAGATACAAGTTAAACATCAATGGTCCCAGAACTGTGCCCTGGGCTACTCCGCAATCCATAACCTTTGTGTCAGAAAGATTGTTATTAACCCTTGTTGATTGGAGTCTATTACATAGAAAGCTTTCAAACCATTTCAGACACATATCATCACAATTTATATATTTCAATTTCTTTAACATTATATTTAAATTTACAGTATTAAATGCCTTTTTTAAGTCCAAAAACAGGATAACAGAGTGTTCATTCCGATTCCTAGCTTCAAACAAATATTGAATTAATCCAAAAGTTGCATCAACAGTAGATTTACCAGGGATGAAACCATATTGGTGTTTACTTATTATATTATTTTCTATGATGAAATTCATTACCTGTCTGTGTATACACTTCTCAATAAGTTTTGAGAAAACATTAGTCATAGTGATTGGTCTCCAATTAGATACATCACTTAGTAACCCATCCTTGGGTAATGGTACCACATAACCTATTTTCAACAAATCTGGGAATTTAGCCTCAGTAATTGATCTATTTATAAAAGTTTCAAGTAACTCAGGTTTCATTGAAAGACATTCCTTTACCATATTACAAGGTGTATTTGTAATACAAGAATTCTTACTCCAATCTATGGATTTTAATATGTCAGTACATATATCAATAGTACAATTTCTAAGTGTCATGATGTTCTCACTCTGAGGTACTAAATCAGGATAGGGCTGGATAGTAAATGCCCTGGCAAGGTCACTACCAATATTGATATAAAAATCGTTTACATAATTTGCAAGTTGACCCATTGGTACTACATTACCATTCTTATCCACTAGGTTCATTGTCGGGGTCACTGCCTTGCCTTGCCATACCAGCTTTAATATTTTCCAAAAACTTTTTGGGTCCTTTCTATATTTATTGAGCAGTTGTAGCATAATAGTACGCTTCTTATATACCAGGCGTTGGTTTATAGCCTTTTTTAGTACCTTTACCCGGTCCAACAAATCATTTCTGTAACCAGTGATACAGCGTTTGGCCCTTCTGAACAGTCTTTTTTTTTTGGAGATCATTCTGCCAACCCTTTCATCAAAGAATATGTCATTCTCTCGTACTTTAGATTTTATTACAGGGTGATATTCATCCAGGTATGACTTAATACAATTAACTACTTTTTCATATATATTTACTGGAATTGTATCATTCTCTATGCAGTCTGTCCAGTCTCTACCGGATATGAACCTACAAAAGTGTTCTTTATTTAGTGACTTCATGTTCCTAGTACTGATAATTTTAACTGGATTTTTGACAAGTTTCACTAATTTTCTAATTAGGTAAACTGGTACATGATCACCACAGATGTCATTTAGTAGACCTACCTCCATTACACAGTCACAATTGGTATAATAGTGATCCAGGGTTGACTTCCCATAGGTATGGTAATATGTCTGGGCAGTTCTATAATATTTGAGACCAGTATCCTTCAAAAATGTAGACATTCTTCTGAATTTTATACAATTTCGACTGCGACTATTCACATTCATGTCACCCATGATCCATAACTCTTTCCCTCTACATTCAATATCATTTGCAATTAATCTTAGTTGATCATAGCACTCCAACACTTTACCCTTTGGTGGTCTATATACTACCACAAGCACTTTCTCTCTATGTCCTGGGTATTTGAGTGATATACATAGTGTTTCAATGTTACGGTTCACTACTGTTAGGTCATTCAATATAGTTATATATGGTACATATACATCTCTCACATAGCAGCCTACTCCTCCTCTTTTGCCTCTCCTTCTGTCATTTCTGTAAAGTGACATGTTGTGGATACTAATTTGACTGCTCGGGATTGATGGTTTCAACCAGGTTTCTGTTATACCTATGACATCAAACCCTACAAACTCCTTTACCACATAGTTGTATTTATCATTTAAACTTTGTGCATTAAACAATAAAAATTTGAAACCACTGCCATGTACTATATCTCTTGGTTGTTTACCCATTTCTTTCATTACGATAGCTCCACCTATCTCCATTGACTCCAACCAAGTGTAATGCTACATCATATTTAATACCAAACATATATACAGGTGCAAGAATAGAGTAAGCACTGAAACTTCCAGGGCCTATTCTGAGAGTATCTGTTGCGGCTGACACTCTATACAGTGTATCCGTAATGTAAGGCTTAGGTGTAACAGAACCTAAATACACCAAACATTGGTACACATAGTGAGACATTGTAACACCCATTCCCCTTATACATATAGCTTAATACTGTATGTTAGTTGGACAGTTTAAGACCGTCCCAGATTATCAATGATTTTATTTCTGCAATACACACATAATACAGAGTAATATACCAAGACCGTTCACTTTATTGTTTGACATCTTCTCAAAATTTTAATTCAACAGTATGTATCTAATATTAAGCATAAAGCAATACAATTCTAGATGGACGGTCCTATACCCGTGTTAGTACCGTCCTTTTTTCTCTCTTTATTCTAAATGCCATAGCGCTCCATCCAAAATATACAATTTAGACGGTCCTGAACCCCTGTTAGTACCTTCCTTTTTTTCTCTCTTTATTCTATATACTGACCAAACCGGCCATCGTACTATCATTACATTACATTGCCATAGCATTGTCATTGTCCTTTTGCTCATCAGCCCTCTGGGAGATTTGACAAGCTTCAACTCTCATGTTGTGTTCATCCTGGATTCTGGATCTCAACTCCTCTAGTAGGGTGCCCAGTGTATTCTCCCCAGGATAGTTGTCTTCATCTAGACATGGATCGAGATAGTCAACTCCTGCGCTCCAGTACATGTCTTTGTCACTATGGACCAAGCTCAGTTGGTTGGTTTTCCTCAGTAATTCCTTAAGCATTTTGTTCTGGACAAACTTCTTACTGAGGCAGAGCTTCATTATTTTCAGTCTCATTTTTCTCCACCTAACTCCCTTCAGACACAATGCTGCTTCTCTGCGGGCTTCCTTCGCTGTTGCAGCCTTAACTACTCGCTCTGCTGTTTCGAACTCCTCCATTTCCACACATCCTAGAGTCTCAGGGAAATGAAATATTTATAAAGTGGTATAATGTCCGTCCCCCTCCTGATCTCGGACCACCATATAGTGATCCGCAGTAAAAAACAATCATAGAATATAAATATGATACACAGGCCCTTTGGTTAAGCGCTGATAGGCGACATAAAAAACTGGAGAGCACTATTAAATCATTAGGCACAGATCAGAGCAAAATATAGGTAAATACACACGCTAACCAACAGAAAAAAAACTGAATTGGTCAAACCTATAATTCATTCATAAAAGATGAAAATAAAAATTTATAGTTATATTACACGATTAGAATCACTAAGATGGTTATAAAGGTGGTTGTGCTACCATGAATTATAATGAGAAATATTTCGGTGGTCCGAGACTTTACGGCTAGGTAAAAAATTTGAAAACTACTAGATTATACAGGAACCAGTATAATTAACTTGAACTTCCAGGTTAACTTCGCCAGAAGCTTCTTCTTCGGAATAAAATATTCTAAGACCTGACGTAGGATTTACAGCTTGAAAAGCGGAAAATCATGTCAAGAAACAAGGATTATTTTCTTTTAGAACCTAAAAGATGTCAAAGTTTCAGCGAAATCCTCTCATACCGTCAACAAGCTGAACTACTTCGCTGTTATTTAGACATGGAAACTCGAAACGGGTACTTATCTATTTTATCTAAGAAGACTATGACTCACCCTACTTTTAGTAAAAGGCTCATTATCAGTCTTTTCTCTTATTCACTCAAGTTAGGTCAAAGAAAGATCTAGGTTATTCTCTAGTTCATCGTCATCTAGCTCTCAGTAAAGATGTGGGCTTATTTGCTAATATTCGTTCTTGTCCCTGCTTGTCTAGGAGTGGGAACAAAAGAAAATTGTTCATGCTCTTTCTTAGAGGATAGCATTATTTCCTGTCAGAGTCCTAATCTTACATGTTGGATTCAAATGGAACTGACACACAAAACTTTAATCACTTCAGAAATCAGGACACAAAGTAACAACCAAACGCAGGAAATACAGTATGGAAGAAACCGATTCCCTTTCTTAGAGCAAGTTTCCTAGAAAGTTGCTCTCTATTCTTGTGAAGCAGGGACATGCAGGTAATTTAAAAGCATTTATTATCCTATTTTACTGAATAGTAATTCGTCGAAATTTTTGCTCTAACACTCAAAAATAATATTTCTTCACCAAAATACTAATCTCAGAGCAATTTTCTGTTATCAGAGCTCATGTGTAAAATGTAAATTCCTAATTTTTTTCTCTGCTAGCTAAAAAAATAAATATGTATTCAGCTTTGGCTTTAGACCATGCTAAAAGTAGTGCTATTGAAATTATGAGATCATAGACTAGAATCTTTAATTCGACGCTGTCCTGGCACCATGCCAAATCTGATACTATAAAAGAGATCGTAGTACAATTCTGTTATAACACATTGTCTATACCATCAAATGTTTCAAGGATAATTCTGTTATAACACTAATAAAGTTAACGTTCTATTTTAACAGGAAAACTCATGTCTACCTTCCAACAGAAGGAAAATATATCCGTCTCACAGAATATCATCTGATGAAAGCAAAATCAACCACAACAAAAACTTCTACTCTGTCTACTATAATCTATAAGTCTACTACCACCTACAAACCTACTGTCTACAAGCCTACTTCCACCTTCAAGCCTAGTACCTATATCCCTACTTCAATCATGTATAGACGCACCATCTATATCCCTGCTTCCACTCCTGCTGCCTATACATCTACTATGATTGAAAAAGAGGCTACTTCAAGGTATTTCTATATTTTTACTGATTATTATAACACTTTAATTTGTTTTATATGAACTACGACTTGTACGAAAATGCCAACGACGTCAAAATATTTTCTATATATCTTTTTAAGTCACTGAAGAGACTTTATAACCTTAAAAATGTCTTAAGAAATCCTGAATCCAAAATCATATAAACGTTGTAATATTTTCTTTAACTCTGTTCTAGTCATTGAAAGGACATAATAACCTTATAATTTCAGAAATATCTTAACAAAAAATACATTAATATAATATTACCTTTCTTTTCAGAGAAAAACTTACCTTGATTAAGACGTCTGAACAGCAAACCACAACTGCTCCTCAAGAAAGAGACTATCAATATGAGAATACTATAACAACGTCTTCACTGTCTGGAGAAGGATTTCATCTGGAAGATCATCCCAACACTCCTGCTTCTTATATACCAAACCATGAGGAGCTGTCAACCTTAAGCCCCGCCTTGAAGAGCAGCTCTCCCCTTTCAGCTGTACCAAGAGAGCACAAACTGACAACGTTAAGCCATGCCTTAAGGAGCAGCTCTTCCCTCTCACATACAGTAACAGATCAGAAAATGTCAACTTCAAGCCCCTCCTTTATGAATAGCACAAGAGAGTCTCTTCCAAACGATTCTGTTAACTCTTCAAGGGCATCTTCATCTCTTATTGTGTCTGTATCGTTTGGTGTAATCATTCCTTTACTTATGATAACAAGCATTGTCATAATATTAAAGGCTCGAAAAAAAAGAAACAGATCTCCTATATATAGACCAACTTCAGGTCAAGCTAGCACAAGCAGAGAAATTTTTCGAGTTAATACCTCTATGTTCAAACATACCATAATGTCTTGCATTTAAAAGACATTCCCTACTACGTCTTATAATATTTCCTCAAGTTGAAGGGTATATTAACTGAAAAAACAGCATTAAGATTATAGGTGCTTCTTATATACTCACTTTAATCCAAAAACATTCTCCTGAGATCTGCATGTGACATGGAAAAATGACATGAGACATGATAATATCCTAAATTTGTCATGTGACACTTAGATTAGTGTCAAAGACATGGGATAATAGTAATTTAACGAGATATGACATGGAAAAATGACATGAGACATGATCATATCCTAAATTCGTCATGTGACACTCAGATTAGTGACAAAGACATGGGATAATAGTAATTTAACATGTGACATGGAACCTAGTGACAAGGACATGGAGAAATATGACATGAGACATGATCATATCCTAAATTCGTCATGTGACACTCAGATTAGTGTCAAAGACATGGTATAATAGTAATTTAACATGTGACATGGAACCTAGTGTCAAGGATATGGAGAAAAATGACATGAGACATGAGGAAAAAATGTCATGAGACATGATCATATCCTAAATTCGTCATGTAACACTCAGATTAGTGTCAAAGACATGGGATAATAGTAATTAAACGAGATATGACATGGAAAAATGACATGAGACATGATCATATCCTAAATTCGTCATGTGACACTCAATTTAGTGACAAAGACATGGGAAAATAGTAATTTAACATGTGACATGGAACCTAGTGACAAGGACATGGAGAAATATGACATGAGACATGATCATATCCTAAATTCGTCATGTGACACTCAGATTAGTGTCAAAGACATGGGATAATAGTAATTTAACGAGATATGACATGGAAAAATGACATGAGACATGATCATATCCTAAATTCGTCATGTGACACTCAAATTAGTGACAAAGACATGGGATAATAGTAATTTAACATGTGACATGGAACCTAGTGACAAGGACATGGAGAAATATGACATGAGACATGATCATATCCTAAATTCGTCATGTGACACTCAGATTAGTGTCAAAGACGTGGGATAATAGTAATTTAACGAGATATGACATGGAAAAATGACATGAGACATGATCATATCCTAAATTCGACATGTGACACTCAAATTAGTGACAAAGACATGGGATAATAGTAATTTAACATGTGACATGGAACCTAGTGACAAGGACATGGAGAAATATGACATGAGACATGATCATATCCTAAATTCGTCATGTGACACTCAGATTAGTGACAAAGACATGGGATAATAGTAATTTAACATGTGACATGGAACCTAGTGTCAAGGACATGGAGAAAAATGACATGAGACATGATCATATCCTAAATTCGTCATGTGACACTCAGATTAGTGTCAAAGACATAGGATAATAGTAATTTAACATGTGACATGGAACCTAGTGTCAAGGACATGGAGAAAAATGACATGAGACATGAGGAAAAAATGTCATGAGACATGATCATATCCTAAATTCGTTGTGTAACACTCAGATTAGTGTCAAAGACATGGGATAATAGTAATTTAACGAGATATGACATGGAAAAATGACATGAGACATGATCATATCCTAAATTCGTCATGTGACACTCAAATTAGTGACAAAGACATGGGATAATAGTAATTTAACATGTGACATGGAACCTAGTGTCAAGGACATGGAGAAAAATAACATGAGACATGATCATATCCTAAATTCGTCATGTGACACTGAGATTAGTGACAAAGACATGGGATAATAGTAATTTAACATGTGACATGGAACCTAGTGACAAGGACATGGAGAAATATGACATGAGACATGATCATATCCTAAATTCGTCATGTGACACTCAGATTAGTGACAAAGAGATAGGAAAAGCTATATACATAAATTATTTAGTTCCACATAACCTGGAACAGGACAAAGATAGTTCATATTATTTTCGGTAGAGGGAAACCCAAGAATGCGTTCTGAATACGATGAAATCTATCGTCACAATTGTAAGCTATGAGCAAATATTCTTTATTGATATCAATAAAATATATCAAAAAATGAAAAGAAAGAGCTCAATACATAAATCATTCAAACTGTTCAAGAAAATACAAAGAAAAGAGTATTATACATGTAATAATTTAGTTCCACATAACCTACATCATGCCAGAGATAGTTAATATTATTCTCGGTAGAGGGAAACCCAAGAATGCGTTCTACGTACTGAATACGATGAAATCTATCGTCTCAAATGTAAGCTATGAGCAAATATTCTTTATTGATATCAATAAAATATATCAAACAATGAAAAGAAAGAGCTCTATACATGAATCATTCAAACTGTTCAAGAAAATACAAAGAAAAGAGCATTATACATGTAATAATTTAGTTCCACATAACCTACATCATGCCAGAGATAGTTCATATTATTCTCGGTAGAGGGGGACAAAAAATCCGCGTTTTGAATGTAGTTCATATTATTCTCGGTAGAGGGGGACAAAAAATCCGCGTTTTGAATGTAAATCTATCGCTTCAATTGTAAACTAACGCTGTAAATTCCTCTAATAACTCAGCAAATATTCTTTGCTGATATCAATGAAATATATCAAAAAATAGAGGAGAAAAAACTCTGTCCCTAAATCACTCAAACTGTTGAAAAAAATCTATATCCTTTAAACTGAATGTCTATTTGTTCATAGACTTAAAGGTGTAACACCACATTTATGATTTCACTGCTGAGGTGGAGTATATAAAAAACGCAATATCTAGGGTTAATTGGAGAGGTCCGGCCCTCATGTCACGAACCTCCACGCCTGTAGCTCCAGGTACTAGCTTCTCTGTGAAGAAAATCACGACTATTCGTGCGACCTTGTCAACTTAGAGCGGCTGATGCTCCCATTGTTGGTTGAAGCGTGAACGGGTGATGCTCCCACTGTTGGTTGAAGCGTGTATGCTCTCATCAGTTGGTTGAAGCACCATACATAATGGTCCTCCTGTTTCAGTAACGCCGTTCCTTAGAACTGAACTGAAATTGAATGTGTCTCTCAATCCTCCTCCTTCAATCCTCCTTCAATCCTCCTCCTTCAATCCTCCTTCAATCCTCCTTCAATCCTCCTTCAATCCTCCTTCAATCCTCCTTCAAATCCTCCTTCAAATCCTCCTTCAATCCTCCTTCAAATCCTCCTTCAAATCCTTGTACGTTCATCTCAGTTCATTCCTCTGTACCAAAAGCGCAGCTGAGAACCTTGTGACATGAGAACCACTTGACCTCTCTTTTGTATTTAAAACCTAAAGTGATATGATTACTATTTCCAAAATAATCCTATTATCCAAAATAATAGGTATTTTCTGGATATTCAAAAAATATAGGTCTTCTTTGGATATTTTTTTTAGAAATATCCAAAGAAGACCTATATATATACTACTCATGTCTGGGTAGGTACCAGTGGTTAACTATGCTTGGGAGTGTAGTAAGTTGACTCAGGAATCAACATTGACCCACATGGGCAGGACCAATAGGGGGTGGCCTTACAAACCAGCATTGATCCCTTGGCCGTACTCCGAACGCACCGAGTCGGTGCATTCGGAGTACGGCCGAGGGATCAATGCTGGTTTGTAAGGCCACCCTCTATTGGTCCTCCCCATGTGGGTCAATGTTGATCCCCAAGTCAACTTACTACACTTCCAAGCATAGTTAAGGGCTGGTACCTAGCCAGACCTGCTGGGGTGGAAGGGGGTGGAGGGAACAGGCTAAGGTTGTGTAGTTAGCGTTCGAGGTCACCCCTACCCATAATGCAATAGATATCATTTAAAAACCGCTGCCCGAACGCACCGCCTGAGTCAAGTTACTAGCCTCCCAAGCATCCCAGCTAGCACTACTCGTGTAATTTACGTCATTCGTACGAGAAAACTGATCATATTTACGTAAAAAAGACATCATTTGGATGAGTTGTGCTAGCAGGGATAGTTAAGGACTGGTACCTAGCTAGACATGGCTGGGGTGGAAGGGGGTGGAGGGAACCAGCTGAGGTGGGGTAGTTAGCGTTCGAGGTCACCCCTACCCATAATGCAATAGATATCGTTGGAATTGGCTGGTCCCGCAGCATAACCTCCTACGATCGGTATAGGGCAGGTAGCTAGCAACTCCAAGCACTGGCAGCTACAAAGCCTTGGTATAGGCGAGTGACCCACCCGCATGGGCATGCACATGCGCGTGGGTCACTCGCCTATACCAAGGCTTTGTAGTTTGCCAATGCTTGAAGAATGATATGCAAATCATAATTTATGATGATGATATTCTGGTCACGTGTTAGCTCTACTAGAACTCGTGCCGTCATAAGGTCAGTCAGTAGCTACCAGCGGGCATATCGCATCGATCCCGCAGTGGTACCAGCGAATTGTTGGAAAACCGTTGCCCGAATGCCTCGTGTATGATCGTCGTCACTGCGGACCTCTATGGTGGTCCGAGATCCTTATCTATGAAACCTCCCCCGCCTCCGACGGCAGTGGACCTAGAGTCTGTCTGTTCGTCTGCTGTTTTCACGCACTGATGTGACTGCTTTTATCAAGACATCTCTATAATTATTCACTTTCAATCCACCCATTCTTCTTTTCTCTCAACCCTGCATGTATTTCTATCTGAATTTGAAATAATAACATGTATTTGACAGCCTGATAGTTGTTTTTGGGCCAAAGTGTCAGTCTCACTTTAAGCTCATTGAGGCAGTCCCAGCATGCATCATTATCATGAGTCTGATGCAATTGAAAGTTCACCTGAAGTCAGACATACGGGCGTGTGCTCGTCTCCGTCTTAACAGATAGACTCGCCGAAACCAGCGGCAAAGTTTTCCGCCGCTCGGTCAACGTACCGGGCTCATTGTGAATATAGCGCAACTGAATCACAGCGCCGTAGGCGCTGTGATCCACCATAATACAAAACGGCAGGCCTCGACTGGCTTGCATGGAGCACTCTCCCAGCAGAGACTCTCATAGGCATTCTGCTGTTTGGCCATACAGAGGGATGGCATAGACTATGCTGGGAGAGCTGTTGAGTGACAAATAGCTGTAACAAACTGCATTGTTGTTGGACGCAGTGCCTTGGGCGTAAGGTGGCGCTAAATTGTTCAACCTGGGGACACTGTTCAGTCTCAGGCCATTCAAACATAGCAGTTTCTTAGAGCTATCAGTTTAATCAGTTTGGCGTTTTTGTTTTTTTTGGCCCAGTTTGTATTGACATAGGACTGACTGTAGGGGGGGTAGGGGCACAACCGAGTCACCTTTCGCACGCCACCATCCAGCGGCGCAGCCGCTGGTCTAGTTACACAACTACCCACCAGATGGTTCCACAACTTAACCAATACGGCAGGCGAGCGATTGGTCGGCGACGATGTAGGATGTTCCCGTAGTTGGCTATGTGCTCTTATGAGAAAAACAGTGTGGAACCAGCGAAACACACCCAGGGCAAACTGCAACATCATGCAAGTGCTGTCGCAGAACACTCGGTACGTTCGACCCCTGGCTTCGTAACTTACGGAGTTCCGCTCCAATTACTAACTGGGTTTACTTGAGTAAGGCCAGACCCAGACACATGTATCACAGGAAGTCATGTGACATCTGTTTGTAGCATAGGAATGGTGCACTGTGGGATACAAACAGAGGTCTGAGGCTCTGTAACTTACACAACAACCTGCCCTGACCCATTTATGATGTCACAGACTGGTAGCCAATCCGATAACCCGGCAGGTTACTCAAGTAACTAACGCAAGTCAGTTTGGCCAGGGGTCGAACGGACCGACAGTCGAGGCGTTCGGGCAGCGGTTTTCTAAGGATATCTATTGCATTATGGGTAAGGGTGACCTCGAATGCTAACAACACTGTTCCGCGCAGATCACCAATCGGCGCATTTCTCAAATTGGGCAGCACGATTTACAAATTGCGCAACATCAGCGCCGCGCGAAGCTCCAATCTTGCGCAGATCACCGATATTGGTGAATCAGCCAGTAGGTTTTGGTCTACAACTTATTTTTAAATTCATCAGCAGAGAAACCTGCCACTAAACCACCAATGGCTGAATAACATAAAAAGTTATCTTCAAAAAATATTAGAAAGATCAATTTTATAAATTTGCTAGAAAATTTATTAGATTCTCGCCCATTTGTACCTGGCGCAAAGAACAATTGGCGATCGGTGCAGATTGGCGAAATGCGCCTAACATACACAACTGGTGCGTTCAGTGTACAGTTTTCTGACTAGATCCAGTGCATTATGGGTAGGGGTGACCTCGAACACTAACTACACCACCTCAGCTGGTTCCCTCCACCCCCTTCCCACCAAGCCAGGTCTGGCTAGGTACCAGTCCCTTACTATGCTTGGGAGGGTATAGGAGGGTAGTAAGTTGACTCAGGGATCAACATTGACCCACATGGGGAGGACCAATAGGAGGTGGCCTTACAAACTAGCATTGATCCCTCGGCCGTACTCCGAACTCACCAAACCTTAGCTTGTTCCCTTCACCACCTTCCACCCCAGCCATGTCTGGCTAGGTACCAGTCCCTAACTATGCTTGGGAGGGTAGTAAGTTGACTCAGGTTCGGTTCGGTGCGTTCGGAGTACGACCGAGGGATCAATGCTGGTTTGTAAGGCCACCCCCTATTGGTCCTGCCCATGTAGGTCAATGTTGATCCCTGAGTCAACTTACTACACTCCCAAGCATAGTTAGTGACTGGTACCTAGCCAGACCTGGCTGGGTGGGAAGGGGGTGGAGGGAACAAGCTAAGGTGGTGTAGTTAGCGTTCGAGGTCACCCCGTCCCAGCATGCACTGCATATTGATCGAAAACCGCTGCCCGAACGCCTCGAATGCCTAACTGATAGCTGTAAGAAAATGCAATATTGCATGGCCTGAGACTGAACTGTCCCAAGTTGAACAATTTAGTGTCATCTCATTTGTTGCCTCTCTGTCTACTTGTAGTAGGCTTTGCTGAAGCCTACTACAAGTAGCCTTCCCATGCTAACCAATCAGACTGTCATCTGAACTCTCTTAAGGATGGGATGGGTGTGCACATGATAAGCAGGATGGGGAGGGTGTGTGCAAGATACGCAGGATGGGGAAGGGTGTGCGCATGATACGCAGGATGGGGAAGGGTGTGCACATGATAAGCAGGATGGGGGAAGGATGTGCGCAAGATATGTAGGTTGGGGGAGGGTGTGCCCATGATAAGCAGGATAGGGGAAGGGTGTGCGCAAGATACGCAGGATGGGGGAGGGTGTGCGCAAGATACACAGGTGGGGGAGGGTGTGTGCATGATGCGCAGTGTGGGGGCAGGGTTTATCCATGATACGCAGGGTGGGGGGAGGGTGTGCGCAAGATACGCAGGGTGGGGGAGGGTTTGCGCATGAAACGCAGGGTGGGGGAGGGTGTGCACATGATACGCAGGATGGGGGAGGGTGTGCATGAGATACGCAGGGTGGGGAAGGGTGTGCACAAGATATGCAGGGTGGGGGAGGGTGTGCGCAAGATACGCAGGATGGGGAGGGTGTGCACAAGATAAGCAGGGTGGGGGAGGGTGTGCGCATGACACACAGGATGGGGGGAAGGTGTGCACAAGATACGCAGGGTGGGGGAGGGTTTGCGCATGATACGCAGGGTGGGGGAGGGTGTGCGCAAGATACGCAGGGTGGGGGAGGGTGTGCACAAGATATGCAGGGTGGGGGAGGGTGTGCGCAAGATACGCAGGATGGGGGGAGGGTCCCTAACATTTATACATGGGCCGTTTACACTATCCCAGCGCCGAAGGCGCTGGTACAATATACTCCACGCCGGGAAACAGCAAACCAATAAAAATAGTGAAAGAGGTAGCTACCGCGAAACCATTACAACTGGTACTGTGTCGGGGCGTTCGGGCAGCGGTTTTCGATCAATATGCAGTGCATGCTGGGACGGGGTGACCTCGAACGCTAACTACACTACCTTAGCTTGTTCCCTCCACCCCCTTCCCACCAAGCCAGGTCTGGCTAGGTAACAGTCACTAACTATGCTTGGGAGTGTAGTAAGTTGACTCAGGGATCAACATTGACCTACATGGGGCAGACCAATGGGGGGTGGCCTTACAAACCAGCATTGATCCCTCGGCCGTACTCCGAACGCACCGTGGGGAGGGAGCCCAACGGGCAGGGGCTAGATCCGACCTCGAGGTCGCCGTTAGTAGGTCGAATCACGGTCTAACTGGGTCAAAACATGATGCTGCTGCCACCTTGTATCTACCTTAGAACTACTCAGGGGGGCCACTCCAAATAACTATTATACTACACTGCCAGTACACTGCCACAATACGGTCACCTCACCGGAGAGCGTGGGCCGGTCTCGGGAGAGCGGGGAGCGGTCATGGGAGAGCGGGGGGCGGTCACGGGAGAGCAGGGGCCGGTCACAGCAGAGCGAGACCGGGAATTGCAGAAGCAATTTTCAGGGACTGAATCGATCCACTAGGGCCCTAGGGAGTGGTCATTATTTATCAACAGGGTCCGTTTTTCTGCGCAGATGAGCGAAATTTTTTTACGCCCCCCCTCGACAGCAGTCAAAATTTTTTGAGCCCCCCGCGCCAGAAGTGCGGAGGGGTTTCGCACCGCTCTTTCATCTATAGTAGTACCGGTACATGGGCTTTTTTGCTAAAAAGAGGGTAAATTCTTTTTAGTATCCACCTCAAGAGGGGTCAAAATTTTTTTAGCCCCCCCCTCAGGAGGGGTGTGAAAATTTTACGCCCCCCTCAAACCCACACCCCCCTGTTGATAAACAATGACCACTCCCTTAGTCCTCAGTCATCTAGATTTCCTTCACCAATCAACATGAAAGGGACACCTCAGAGGTCTAGCTCACCTAAGTAGCTCAAGGGTCCACAATGGGCCTAAAAAAAGTCCGACCACTCCCTGTGGACCCAATTGAATCAATTTCCGATGACTGGACCCACTGGGGCCCTTATCCCTTGGACCTCAAGATTTACTGATCCAATATTAATATAAAAGCGATACCTCAGAGGGCTAGCTAACCTAACTAGGTCAAGGGTCCACAATGGGCCCAAAAATGTTCGGACCACTCCTGTGGACCCAACTGAAGCAATATCCGGTGACTGGACCCACTGGGGCCTTTAGCCCTTGGACCTCAAGATTTCCTTTGCCAATATCCACATAAAAGAGACACCTCAGAGGGCTAGCACACATAATTTGGTCAAGGGTCAACAATGGGCCCAAAAATGTTCGGACCACTCCTGTGGACCCAACTGAAGCAATATTCAGTGACTGGACCCACTGGGGCCCTTAGCCCTTGGACCTCAAGATTTCCTTTGCCAATTTCAACATAAAAGATACACCTCAGAGGGCTAGCCCACATAATTAGGTCAAGGGTCCACAATGGGCCCAACAATGTTTGGACCACTCCTGTGGACACAACTGAAGCAATTTTCGATGACTGGACCCACTGGGGCCCTTAGCCCTTGGACCTCAAGATTTCCTTTGCAAATATCAACATAAAAGATACACCTCAGAGGGCTAGCACACATAATTTGGTCAAGGGTCCACAATGGGCCCAAAAATGTTCGGACCACTCCTGGGGACCCAACTGAAGCAATTTTCGATGACTGGACCCACTGGGGCCCTTAGCCCTTGGACCTCAAGATTTCCTTTGCCAATATCAACATAAAAGATACACCTCAGAGGGCTAGCCCACATAATTAGGTCAAGGGTCCACAATGGGCCGAAAAATGTTCGGACCACTCCTGTGGACCCAACTGAAGCAATATTCAGTGACTGGACCCACTGGGGCCCTTAGCCCTTGGACCACGAGATTTCCTATGCCAATATCCACATAAAAAAAGACACCTCAGAGGGCTAGCAGACATAATTTGGTCAAGGGTCCACAATGGGCCCAAAAATGTTCGGACTACTCCTGGGGACCCAACTGAAGCAATATTCGGTGACTGGACCCACTGGGGCCCTTAGCCCTTGGACCTCAAGATTTCCTTTGCCAATATCAACATAAAAGATATACCTCAGAGGGCTAGCCCACATAATTAGGTCAAGGGTCCACAATGGGCCAAACAATGTTCGGACCACTCCCTGTGGACCCAACTGAAGCAATTTTCAATGACTGGACCCACTGGGGCCCTTAGCCCTTGGACCTCAAGATTTACTGATCCAATATCAATATTAAAGCGATACCTCAGAGGGCTAGCTCACCTAACTAGGTCAAGGGTCCACAATGGGCCCAAAAATGATCGGACCACTCCTGTGGACCCAACTGATGCAATATTCAGTGACTGGACCCACTGGGGCCCTTAGCCCTTGGACCTCAAGATTTCCTTTGCCAATATCCACATAAAAGAGACACCTCAGAGGGCTAGCACACATAATTTGGTCAAGGGTCCACAATGGGCCGAAAAATGTTCGGACCACTCCTGGGGACCCAACTGAAGCAATATTCCGTGACTGGACCCAATTGAATCAATTTCTGATGACTGGACCCACTGGGGCCCTTAGCCCTTGGACCTCAAGATTTACTGATCCAATATCAATATTAAAGCGATACCTCAGAGGGCTAGCTCACCTAACTAGGTCAAGGGTCCACAATGGGCCCAAAAATGTTGGGACCACTCCTGGGGACCCAACTGAAGCAATATTCGGTGACTGGACCAAATGGGGCCTTTAGCCCTTGGACCTCAATGTTTCCTTAGCCAATATCAACATAAAAGAGACACCTCAGAGGGCTAGCACACATAATTTGGTCAAGGGTCCACAATGGGCCCAATAATGTTTGGACCACTCCTGGGGACCCAACTGTAATATCATTTATTTACTAAATCAAATGATTCAACACATATATCAATGTCACACACCATAATCAAGGTTTTATAATACAGACATATAGAACCAAATATCTACGTTCCTCGAGGTAAGTTGAACTAAGTTTGTGTGCAGGTAAAAGGGGAATTTTTGACGGCTTGTTTAAACCAAGCCAACTTTAAATCCAAAAGTAATACAGCCAATCTGAAGACCGATCCTACTTTTCGACCTAAAATCTTTCTAAAAAATCGGGGTAAATGGGGGCCAGACAGGAACCAAATATGCAGCTGCTCTGCAAGAGTAGCCTCTGTCAAGGAACTCACAGAGCGTTACTCACACAGAGGAACAGATGACAAGACAACATTATATGAAAAAAAACAATCCCCCCAAGGAGGGATTTGAACCCTCGACCCTCAGATTAAAAGTCTGATGCTCTACCAACTGAGCTAACCAGGCTTTGTGCATTCAATTATGCAAATTTAGAACTAATATGGTAATTCTAATTTGGTCATGTGATTCTCAAGTATATAAACCTGTGCAAAATTGAAGTCAGTAAATTGATGGAATAACTGGTCAACCACAAGTGCTTGGGATGTTGAAATAAAAAACTAGTTGGACAAGATGGAATACAACAATGAAGCAGACAGTGTGCCTCAAACCAACCAAAGATCCGCATTGGAGGAACTATACAGGGCACTTTACCATGCATTACCATCAGAGGAAGAGATTGTGACTTCGAGAAAAATGAATGAGATCCATGACGACTTTGACAGTCTGGGGGCTGAACTGGTCCGACCTCTCCATTTACTGGTGAAGAAAGCTGACGGTGGGCCGATGTTTCACAATTTCCCACGGTGTTACACCAAAGAGATTGACACCATCATATCGACCGATGAAGAAATTGACACATTGAACCGCTTGATGGCCATGTACGTCTGCCAAATGGTTGCAGAGAATTGTCGACTCTGCCATCCATTCGATCTCAGTGTGCAAACGCGTTTTGTCTTTTTGTTTTTCATATAGGACTACTGTTCAACTTGTGCCATAATATTACACAGAATTTTGGGGCAGATATTCATGGCAGACATATCAATCAGAATTTCGGTAAAAAAGGTATCAAACATTTTTTTTTTTTTTTGTGGCAGAAGAATATGCACTCAGTCTTACTGTCTGGAACATCATTTGACCATGTGCCATATGGGCACTTTGGATAACCTTGGAAGTTGTCTTTTGGCCAAATACCAAATGGACACTAGGACCAATCATAAGAGGAACCTTCTGGCATGATGGAGAAATTTTGTGTAAAAAATAGAAATAGAATCATTTTCTTTTGGGTGTGGACATGCCAAGCATAATTTTGGGAAAATATACCAAACAGTTTTTTTTTTTTTGTGGCAGACATATCAAGAAGCACAAGCACTCAGTCTTGGGGTCTGGGACATCATTGACCATGTGCCAGATGGGCTCCTTCGATAAGCTTGGAAGTCATCTTTTGGCCATCTGCCAAAAAGGTGCTAGGACCAAACATGGGAGGGACATTCTGGCAAAGTACAGAAATTTTAGGAAAACCAAGAAATAATTTTCTTTTGGGTGTGGACTTAGCAAGCAGATTTTCGGGAGAAATACTGTAAACAGAGTTTTTTTTTTGTGGCAGACTTATCAAGCAGAATAAGCATTTAGTCTTAGGGCCTGGAACATCATTTGACCATGTGCCAGATAGGCACTTAAGCTAGGCTTGGTAGTCAACATATTGTCAATGAGTCCGTAAATGATGAATAAGGATGAATACAGACGAATCAGGAATCCAGTTTGGTATCCACTTTATTCATTGAAGTCCACGAGGTATAGTTGGTGATACAGTATAAAGGTGCCCAACAGTGTCCAAGCCTAGCCCTTGAGCCAAGGGCTTTGGTCTCACATGAGTGTGTGAGGTATGAAGTATGAAGGTGGAAAGATGAGTGAGCTGCTCCCTCCACAGGTATTTGTAGTAGGAGCCGCTCACCCAGCTCATCCTAAAAATAGTATCAGGTGAGCTAAATATAGTAACTGGGGAACTCCAGTGCGGGTATGTAGGGGGCATCCCAAACATAGCACTTGGGTTCACGGAGTTCAGTATGGTTCTAAATATAGCTGCTGGGAATTCCCGGTATGCTGTGAGCTGCTCATGATCAATGGGCATGTCCTCCAGCAGGAGGAGTTGGTCTAAACATTGTCTGCTAGGAATTTCCAGCATGCAGCGAGCTGCTTGTGATTGACGGCGTATCCTCCAGTGGGAGGAGGCAGGGTCACTGAGTGCAGTTGACACCGCCAGCCTTTGGTCTTTGGTATGGTTTGGCTTGTGGGTAGACTCGGACACTGGGTTACATGGTAGAGTCAAGGTGAAAAATAAATATGATAAGTACAATACCTATAATGGTCTACTGACAAATCCCCACATTCCTACTCGATTCCACGCGAGGTTTTAAGGAGGAAGTTTGTGAGAAAAGGTCTACTGACAATATGTTTGATGTGTAATAATAGGTATTACATCTTATCATTTAAGTTGAAAGTTTACAGTATTAAGGAGATATTTAATATTGGTTTTTGGTTGAACATGAATAATTTACAAACCATACAAAACAAAACTGTGCCAAAGAGGTGTTGTTTGTAATTTTGACAAGAAGAATATGAAAAATTTAGGTTGTGGTAGGATACAAGGGCAGGATTATTTATCTAGCACTAAAGTTCACACAAAGATAAAGGAATAAAAACTATCCTAAAACATGCAGTTATTGGCTTTAAGGCAGAACTTGAGGTAGACAAGTTAATATTGAAGTCTGCTGCAGTACCGGTAGGCACTTTGTATTTAGGTCTTGAGCCAATATACAATACAACATAATAAATAAAAACAGAGGTAAGGTAATTGATGACTGGCAAGTCGATCAATCATTCCTTATAATACTGATAAGGCTTAGGGAGTCTGAAGGCTTTTAGGTGATATGTTTAAGGAATTTTCTAAAAAAAAATTTTGGATTTTTGGTCTTGGTTTATTTATCTGTAGAAGTGTCTGTTAATTTGTAGAAAGGTTTGTCTTAGTTAATGGAAAATTTAGCATGTTTAGCCTTCAGTCTACCTGGGGCTATCATTGGCTGAGAATGACAAGGTTAATACGAAAATAAAAGGGGGCTCTGGCTGATATCTAGATTGGATCCCAATTGATCCTGTGAAAATATTGGCTGCCAGTGCTTCCTTGTGAAATTTTAGAAAAATATGAACTAGCTAAAACCCATAAATATTTGACATGGTTGGGTTTGAAAAGGTACAGTATGAAGAGAAAAAGAACCTTATGGCATCTTAAGATCACAAAAACCTGCTGCCTGGCTTGTGGTCTTCATAATGTTCTTGGAAAGGAAAATAAATGTAAAAAAAATGCAGCGTGTTTTCATGGTTATGTATCATAGCCTTATACAAACAAGAAAAACTGGCTTTAAAAATCAGTTGACTAGGCTGACTGAGTCAGTGTTCGGTGAGTGAAGTGTGTCTCTACACTTTTAGTCCATAATTTTAAAGACAGTTCAAAAATAAATAAAATAAATAAAGGATGGTTATTGAAATTATTTTCTTCTTCTATGGCGACTTTGGTTTACAAGACCTTTTGGTGGTGGGTCTTGGTGGTTAAAGACGTTTGGGTTGAGGGAGCGACCTAGTGAGGGTCCTGGATCTGGATTTTTTGGTGTTGGGGACAAAGTTTACAATTTTGCTGAAATGCATTCTGCTAGGCTTGCCTGAGTCAGGCTGCAAGTTCAGATCAGAACTGTATGCAGGGTCCATGTTTATTGGTTCTGCTGAGAGGGAGGTGCTAGAGTCACTATCCTCCTCAGATGAAGCTTGGTTTATTTTGGTTAGGGGTCTCCAGACCTGGGGTGAGCCAATTGTTTTGAAAGTTTCTGGTCTATTGTCTTTGTTGATGTTGCATGGGCAGCTGTAGCTGTACATCAGGTGGGGACAATCTGTTCCCAGAGTGGCAAATCTAGTGGGTGGCCCTATTGGAGAGCAGACTCGTGTGCTCCAATGGGGCAGGCCGGTTGGTATGGGCGTGCCTGGTCTGCTGCTGGGAACTCCTGCTGGCCTGTCAATGCGGTCTCCGCCTCCTCGATTAGGTCGTTGGCCTCTGTATTGAAAAAACAGAACAAGAGAAGGGGGATTTTTAGTTGTAGGGTCGATCATAGTGCATGGATCACAAGGCGACCAACAAAAATACCAAATTGACAGGTAAGGCAGTGAATTAGGCAGTGCATATTGATGTGCAGTGTCACCGGGCCGGTGTGGACTCATGGCCAAATGTGAGCGGGAAACTGGAATATCCAGGGTCCAGGTTAGTTCTGCTGCGCGGCACGGGTAGCGCCACTGCATGGGGACCTGTTCTTATTTAGTTCATGCGATAAACATTGGCTGGCGCCACTGAGCTGGCGTTTGTTCAGCGTTCGTGTAAGGACATGGTCAAATGGCATGGTCAATGGTGTAGACTTGCCATGGCCTCATTGGGTCATGTGTAAGGGTTGTCTCAACTTTTGGGTTAGGTGGTTTTTGGGTCTTAAAGGTGGGTTTGGTGTGATGGAATTTTGAATTTTGGTGATGCGCTTTTCGAAAAATAAGGTCCAAAAATTAACTATATGCTCCCGTTTTGGATCCTGATATAAAAAGGCGTGTGGAGCTATTTTTGGCCTCAGAAAGGGGCGACTAAGACTGACAAAACGGAGGCCTGAAATATTGTCGAAAAAGGTTGGCAAAAAGGAGAAAAAGGAGACATGATTGTGCTGTCGAGACTGATCTCCATGCCGTCTGGGACGGTCTTCCTACTCATCGTGGCTGTGTGCATGTTTGGGTGAGTACAGATGGATGATTTTTGGGGGTTTTTGGAACTATGTACAGTCGGGCGTGGCGCCGGTGGTTTGACACCTGTGTGTTTGTGTTATTTCAGAGTCGTCCTTTTGTGGGTCTTTTTGGGCACGGTGCCGGCGGTGTGTGGGCTTGTGCGTGGACCCTATGATGGCCCGGAGGGAGGGGCCAGTGGGCCCTGCTTGGTCCGCTGTTAGGCGAGGATGGTATGTACAGTCTTTTGTTTGAGGGATAGAATAAACAAACAAAGGTATAACGCTAGTATGAAGAATTGGAATTGTCTATGGATCTGGATTGATTATCCTTCTGAATTTTGAAATTTTGTTTGTAGAGGTGGTATTTGTGAGTTGTGGGTATTTAATTGGGGTATCGGTTGTGTTTTTCAGAAGGTGGGCTGAGGCGAGGAACTCCTCGAGATGCACCTGGTGCGGCCGGGAAGGCGATGAAGAGAAAAGGGCTAGATCCAGAAGGTGGCCGGCCAAATGCGAGGATGTGATTGAAAATTGATTGTGATAAATGACTGTGATAATTATTACAAGTGCCATGAGCCTGATTTACCTGTGATTTTATCCAATAATATATTTGAGAAGTCCACCACCAGTTAGAAGTTATGTTGTTTATTCTGGGCTTCTAAATTGGCATGGGCGGGCTTTCAGTTCTTCATGCGGGGTGGTATTGTTAACTTGGGTCGAAAACAAGTCTAGTGATATTGCTAACACGTGCTTATGTTATTGTTTTGACGCAGATATTGAGTGCGGGTGACCTGACTGACGTTAAGTTGTCATGCCAACGTGGGAAAAATGAAAGAGATCTGACGTTGGGGAGGCCGACGGCAGTGGTGAGACGCAGCGCCGGCGTTCTGACGCAGCGTTTGGCGGGGAACCAGACGCGACGTCAGAAACAAGATGGCGACGTCTCATCGTGCAGTGGGCCTTCACAGTGAGTCGAAATAACTGTGTTATTGTGGGTCTAAACCGTGCTGTGGTACTGGAGATGTTGTAAATTGGTTTTAATTGAGGGTGGGGTCGGATTTGGAGCTATTGAGGATGGGGATGATCCCCACATGAAGGTGTTAGATGGGGCTATCCGGTGGATTGGGCGACCGGGAGAGTCTATTACTAGGTTATATGGGGGGTGGCCGGCGGCTATTTAATCCCCACATGAGGATCAAAGGAGGTTTCTGAAGAAACTTACCGCGGGTTGAGGGTGGTGTGAGCATCATCTCCGGTGGCTTATACATGTATTTGTCTTTCTTTGGCTGATGCCGGAGTGGGGTGTACTTGGTGAGCTCTGCCGGGGAGTCATGGCGATCAGCTGGCCAGGACTCACAGGGTAGCTGTATGGCTGGGTCAGTATCACTAGGGGCCAGTTGGAAATCGGGCTGTCCTTCTGAAGAGATGACCACTGTCATGTGGTGGGCTCCCTTCAAGATTCTGTACAGTGGTATTCTCCATAGAAGTGGTACCGGAGGATAGCGCTGCAGCGGGATCTGTCGGACTTGTCCCCCGATCATCGTCCTGATGTCGGACTTCCAATGGAGATCCAAGTGTCTGCCCAGGGGTGCCGTAAGGCGAGCTGGGGAGACCTTAGGGGCTGTGATGGTGGGTGCCCAGAGATTTTGTCCATAGATCATCTTGCCAACGCTGAAGTCAAATGTTTGACCGTTGGCATGAATCTTGGCCACAATTGAAGGCGTCCTGTGGCTGTCCTGCTTGCAGTAGGGCCAGTGTCGCAGGCACCTTTTGGCGGTAATCCATGTGATGTATAGGAGGGTTGCCATTAAAATCCAGGTGAACATGTTCTGGTAGCAGCCAGGCGACTGTACATATTCTAGATCTGTGTCTGGGGTCGTTGGTGGGGCTGGCCAGTCCTTGTTAGCCTGGCGTATCAGATCTTTAAAACGATCCCAACTTTCCGCATTAGCCATCTTGGGTGTTCGAGTTGCTGAGACTAGTGTGATGAAGCGCGCCAAATGATTGACACGAAGATGGTTCTTAAGGGTTAATGCGCAGCAAAGTAGTGCCAGGAGGGGTGATACCAAGTGTATCCAGGGTGAGAACTGGAGGTGATATCCCAGATGCATCAGGGAGTTGGTGGATAGGAGGGCGGATTGGTCCTTAAGTCCCTGTGTGGCTTTTTTAAGGGTTAGGGTGTCTTGAAAGAGGGGTGCTATTTTTTGATTGTGTAGGTGTTTTAATTTTTCAAAATTGGGCAGGTGAAGGGTCTGGGTAGTGGTTGCCATGGTGATGCCGGAAACATTGGCTGGAGGTTGACCAAAATGTCGCCACAGTGGTAAATTGAAATAGGCCTTTGATATCGGTTCTAGGGTGAAATTTTGGGTGCAAGATAAATCAGAATTGGTTAAAATCATGCCGGCATTTTTAATGGAGCACAGACATGGGACTGAGATGACTGAGTATGCGTTATTTTTAATTTTGACTTGGCCTGAATCTGTGCATTGCAGCATGGAAGTTGGATGGTCAGTTATTAATAGAAAGGTACTGTGAGATAAGGGTTGGATGAGATTTGGTATGGGTGCTGCCATGTGTGCTTTAAAACTGCAGGTATGGTGCACCGCCTCTGGTAGGTCTAAAAATAAGGATAGGGTGCATGTGGGGTGTGTGGCTGACAATAGAGGTAGGGGTAGGTTACAGCTGATAAGGTGGCCGAGGTCACACATATCCAGGTCAGCTTGTGTAAACTGTATGTAGTGTGAGTGGGTCCTGGACATAGCCAAGTAGCCGGGAAGTGGCTCCACCTGGGTGTGACCTACTGACTTAGTGTCGGAGGTGACGAAAGGTACGGGGAAGGTTTCTATTCTAAATATAGAAAAGGTGCTTCCCCCTCTGGTTATGGGTACTGGTATGGTTATTAGCAGGCTCGAGTTATGGCTCCAGTGCACATGTACTTGGCGTCTATAATAATAACTTATGGGTAGGCCTTCTAAAATAATGCCGTGATGTGCCTCGTGCAGGAGGCTGGATAAATTGTTTAAACCTAAACTGAGGTCGTCTTGTGTAATAATGGATTGGGGTAGGGTGCCCTCAAGTAGATTATTAATGGTTAAGAGCAGATTTTCCAGGTCACTTTGGAGGTCTATTAAAGACTCTATTTGAGAGTTTGCTGCTGTGAATAACATGGAATAGAAGGTGTCTTGTCTGGATTGGAGTTCTAATTTTAATAATATTGATGAGATGTTTGAATTTAAATGCTCTAATTTTCCAGAAATAAAAGATAGAGCATCATCAGTGTCGTTTTGGAATTTTGAGAAGATGCTGACAGAGTTGTAGTTAAATTCCGAAATATTTAACAAGAAATGAGTGGCTAATTCTACCACGTGCATTTTGGTGGCTAACTTTTTATCCAGGTCAGACATCTCAGAATTTAAAATATCAATTTCTGGTTGAGTCCCGAGGCCTATTGAAGCTCTTAAGATGTCACCAATGACTTGGCCTGGGGCATTTCTGGCTTGTCTGACGTTTGGAGGGGAAATTAATTTTGACAAGGTTTCTAGTGTTGTTTTTGACTTGGAGAATAGGCTCTGTATCATGTTATCTAGGGCATGGGCTGTGTGCTTAATGTATTGGGGTGCATCAGTGCTGATAAGTGGGCTGAGTAGTTCTGGCTGACTTAGGTTCTGGTCAAAGGTCAAGTTAAGGCTGAAGGTCAATGGATAGTCCATGTAATTGGCTAGTAATGTTTGGGGTAACTTGGTAAACAGTGCGCCATAGTTGGGTCTGAAGATGGTGTTCAGATTGGTGTCTGATGTTGAGGTGCAGCCGAGGAGCAGATGTAAGAATATACAGACTGCTAGGATGGCTGCTGCTCTAGAAAATGAGAAAAATTGAAAATTTTGAGGATTTTTGAAATTTTTGATGGTGGGGTTCACTTAAAAATAACATTAGCTTAGTCACAAATGGGATGTTAGTATGGTCAAGTATTTACAAAGGTCGGGGATTCTGTGGGTGGTACGGTTGTTGTCACATGAGTGGATTTATGCAGATGGACTGGTGCCTGTTGTCGTTGTCAGGGGCGGTACACGTGCTTGAGCATGAAACCTGTTTATCTCAAAAACAGCAAACTGGAATACTAGGCTAGCTGTATTCCTTATGGCCAGTTCGCGTCCAATTCTGGAGTATTGGCGGGGTAAGTCCCTGAGGGGCTGTTCTGACGCTAGAAGCGTGCGAGCACATAAGAGTGCTATGTATGATGCAGATCTATGGTTAAACCTGCCCCATGGAGGCCGGCGGGGATTATCCCCAGCCACAGCGACCATGAAGGCTTTGATGGTTGCTGCTGTGGAGTGATTGCTCAAGTCCAGCTCCTGTCTTAGTACAGGGCTGCTGAGGTAATGTTTAATATCTTCCTGGGCGAGGAAGGTGATGAGGTGTTGCTGTTCCATGATTATGCTTCTAATTTCAAAAGGATCCATGAGATCACTTCTGATCCCATGTGGTCCAAGGAGGCTGTGTATGGTCCATGTAGCATTTGGGCCGTGCTTATTTGCCGGTGGGTCCAGGCTGTAAGTCATAAAGGGAAAAAGGTCTAAGTGGGCTGTGAATGGGGGAGAGGTAAAAGGTGGGTAATTTGCTTGGCTGAAGAGGTTTAGTAAATTGGATTATCAATGTTAAAAATTATAGGATAGTGGAGAAGTTCTTCCACATTTTACACACACTTTGGGCTCACACCGCCATTGGTTAATAGGGGTACCTGGGCACCATGATAATAAAATTACTATCATGTACAATGCTAGAACGACTGTTAAAAATCCTAAGTGCTAAAATAGACCCATAAGATAATCCTACCTGGGCTGGTTGCACGATGGGTCTGCCATTAGAGGAGCAGCACAGGGGGCCCTCTGGGGTCATTTAATTCGTAAGATTACTGATAGCTATAAGTTGTTTTTTTATGTTGTCCAATGTCTCTGGGTATGGAAAAGTGATGTTTGACCAATGAAAGCTCGTGCAGTCACTGAGAAATCTGCAATTCTTTACAACCATCTTTTAAAATTTTAGCCTCGTTTTTTGAGAGCTAAAATACACATTGGTCTACCTTTTCTGGCATTAATATTCATCTTACAACAATTCCAATGGTAGCTACCCCCCCTAAATTGGACACAATAATCACATTGCAGCTAACCATTTGTTGCTAGGACAGACGGTTACCTAGCAACAGCTGATTTTAGCTAGCAACGGACCCTTTCCGTGGCAAAGAAAGACTTTTCCTAGGAATGACTTACAGAATGGAGATCATGGCTATTGCTTCTCATTTTGGTATTGAGAAGGTCCATGCCATTGTAGAAAATGCAACATTGTACCAAAACACAGTGTGCTAATCAGGGAATGTAGAAAAAAAATGATATAGCAAGTATGATGAAAACATGCAACTTCTATTGGAAAAATATTATATACTGGATAATTGTAGTGTGTCTTATATCCTCAAAAACCTCTGAGGCTTTCACTTTACTCCTAGAGTAGCCGATTGACTAGCAACAACAAATTTACTTAGCAACCTATATTGACATGATGCATAATGCATAATGCATATTGCACGTCCATATGAACTAGCTACAAGTCACCGGATGAATGAATATATTGTTCTTGGATTATAAGTTCTCTTGAGCTTAAGCTTCGTGGTCTTTAATGAATAATTTCTTAGGAACAGGGGTCGATGGTGTTAAATTGTTATATCTTATTTTCTCTTTCTTGGGCTGTCTTCTATGTCTGTATGTCAATGCCCTTGTGTCTCATGTGCGTATATAAAATTCTATTGTTTGATGTAATGAATATCAAGTAACAGCTGATGTGATGGTTTATATAGTTAAAATTGGAACTAATTCTAATATTGAGATTTATGCTGCAAGCTGGACTTCGATTATCCACATTGTAATTTTGTGAGAAGTTCAAATAAACACTTTTTCAAACCTAAGAAAATTGAGAAGTATATTAATAAAAAGACATTTGGATTTGATGAGAACTAAGAATCCATGGACTCAATGTATTTGAAAACAATTATACCTCAAAATACCCCCCAAAATAGGAAATAATTATATTTAACAATTGTGCAGTTGGTTATTGTTTAGAAAGTACTAGCTTTTGCATAGCAAGTAGCCTACCAACTGACACACAGATGCTCCAGATATGAAAAGATATCCGCCAGGTATTCTAGTGATCACAGGTTTTTTTTTTACTAAATATGTCTATTGCTGGGCAAGAGACATCATGAGTGTATTGTTTGTAAACCAACCACATTCCAAGGACCATGTGATAGCCAAGTTCATGTACATGTGTATATGTAGATACAATGAGATGAGATTCAAATATTAGTCAGCTATATTTGCCTGAAATATATGATCCTATCATAAAATGACCCCATAGAAAATAAAAAAGAAATCACCCAGCAACTCATTTCCTTTTTCTATTTTGGAAAATAATATAAACCATACCTAGCGGCCTACAAATATTCAGAGTAATACTATTCTATAGTATGGTACTTTGAGTAATATAATTTGAGCTGCAGCCAGAGCCTGAAATGACCTATAAGCCACACCTTATACAGGGGCTTCATACAGGTTCTGCAGACTTAAATACAAAATCAACTGTCACTACTTTGGCTAAACATAACATCAGCAAAGTATCATTGAAAGCAGTTTATGTATCAGGTTGAGGTGACAGGTCAGTCTGTGATTTATGTACATCTCATGTGAGTCTCAGAACACAGATCATATCCTAATATCAACCACAAGGCATATACCTGTCTATACAAAGTCATATCAAATATACAGACTGATTCAAATTACCTACTGATAATGATCAAAGCTCTCCCACCAAAATGGTAAGGCTAAAATCAAATATTGCCCCTGTGTGATGTGACATGCCATCATACAGAACACATAATCACCATCTTGAACTCTCTCATTCTAAAGCATACAAAGAATATCTTGTGTAAGCCGAGGCTTGGTAAATACCTTGCTTCCAGTATGTATCTAGCTATCAATTAATCCTTTTGAGTGTAACAAGAAGGGACTTCTTATGTACCTAATACTACCATAGAATCATGTGTAAATGGCATGGCTTCTACATGAATCCAACCCTTGTCTTGTCATATACAATGTAGGATGTCCCTGTGCCTCGTAGCCTTAGCCTCAAGTCAATTACCTTAGGCCAATGCTTACAGTATTGGTCTGTGCCTTTGGGTGTGTGTAGAGGGTGATGAAATTACCTCCTTATGGTCATTCAATGCCTTCATATGTCATTCTTCTCCAATGAAATGTCAGTCCTTTAGCAAATGCTGCATCAATGTATTATGCCAACCCTTCCAAGTACCTCAGTACCAACTGAGAAGGTGGAGTGTAAAAATGAATATTCAAATGCTAAAGCATATTATTAATGTACATGTGGCAATGCCCTGAAATATATAGGCTATAGTAGTTCCATCACTTCACTTTGAACATATCTGGATAGAATGTTAATTGTTATATGGATGTTTCCATCATGTAGATGATGATCACTGGTGACAGACAGATGGTCTATGTCTTTTTAACTCTTTCCAGTCGGCTAGTGCATTAATGCACTACCAGGTCAAATATAGCTAGTACATTAATGCACTATGAGGAGAGCATTTAAAGTATCTAATAACATTATTCTGGGCCCCATCAATAATTATTTTCAATAAGTAATGCCAGGTATCATGGTATCATATGAAAGGAAACTACATACAGATTACAAATTAGTCATTTTTGTATACATTTTCTCAAACATTGGTTCTATTCCTGAGGTCACCCTTACACCATGTATCAGTATATATTTGCCCGGGACCTCAATCTGCTGTATTTTAGGGACTTTTAACAATGATAGAGCTGGCTGGAAAGAGTTAAGAACATATCTATGGCTTAAAATAAAGTCCTAGCTAATGTCTTGTAACATGACCTTCCAGCAAGGAGAATGGTCACAGGTAGGGTCTTTTAGTTAGTTTGCTAGGCACTTTCTGTTTGTTGGATCATATGGCTTGTACTTATAGCTGAGTCCTACCAGTAAGGCTCTGGAAAGGTCCACTTCTGCCAACAGAAGTGATCTTATTCACCATTGACAGAATGATGATATCAATTGCAAGACCCATGCAATAACAGTTATCTGATGCTGCTAGATTAAGCTAGATTTCCTTAGTAGAACTTCTAGAGAAGGTTTGTGACAGAATAATCATCACACATTATATCTAATTCTGATCAAAATCTATATAATATTATAAATAACATAATTTAGAGTAATGCTGCTTAAAGGCCTTTCAAATATTATGTAACACAATTTTGACCACTTTTTGACCCCCCTCCCCCCTTGTAACAATATGGGGCTTCTAATCAATATTCCTAAATTTATTTGATCCTTCTCAATTTAACAAGAATTATAGGATGATCTCTAAAATCACATTAAAATGCTTGTAAATTGTCAAATTTAGCCATGTGATGTATTCCTCATTTTTATCATGTAACCCTTGGGCAGACCCCCCCCCCTCTCTCTGTAACAAAGTGTAACAAACTTCATGATCCCCTCCCCTACTGTGTTACCTAATATTTGAATGGCCCCTTAGAAAATATTTAATTGCTAAGATGTAAACAGGTCTAGCAATAAGGCTTTGGCAGCACAATTTCAGATTTATTTTCTTTATAAATCGATGGGTTCCATAATCATGTTTTCATATCTGAGTAGAGCAGTTGTCTGTTGGTGAGCCACTTGCTAAACAAAAGCTAGCAAGGTTTCACCACTTGCTAAACAAAAGCTAGCAAGGTTTAAGTAAGTGCCAACTCTTTGAGTATTGAACAACTATCTGACACATTTCCTATTACATTAGGGATATTTCTAACAAGATCTACTCAGTTCTGAATAAATTGAGTCCAATGATGGTTAACTTTCTTCACAATAATACATATTTGTCTATGAACAAGCTCCTTTGTATAAGTTGCTATGTAAATTTGTTGCTAATGAATCACTGCCCCACAAGTAGAATAAAACCTCAGATGTATTCTCATTTCATCATTTTCAGGATATAAGACACACTACAATTGTCTAGTAAAGAATATTTTGCCAATAGAGGATAATGCTGAAGTCACATGTTTTCATCATACTTGCTATAGGTCTATCTTTTTTTTCTATATTTTCTGATCAGCACACTGTATTTTGGTACAATATTGCATTTTTTTTTCAATTGCATGCAGCTTCTGAATAGCAAAATGAGAAACAGTATCCATGATCTCCATTCTGTAAGTCATTCCTAGGAATGGTCTTTCTTTGTCTCGGAAAGGGTCCGTTGCTAGCTAAAATCAGCTGTTGCTAGGTAACCGCTTGTCCTAGCAACAAATGGTTGGCTCCAATGCGATCGTTAGGTCCAATTTAGGGGGGGTAGGTACCTTTGGAATTGTTGTAAGATGAATATTAGTGCCAGAACAGGGTGATCAATATGTATTTTAGCTCTTAAAAACGAGGCTAAAATTTCAAGAGATGGTTGTATAGAATTGCAGATTTCTCAGTGACTGCACAAGCTTTCATTGGTCAAACATCACTTTTCCATACCCGGAGACATTGGACAACATAAAAAAATAACTTATAGCTATCAGTAATCTTAAGAATTAAACTCCTAAAATATGGCTCTTTTGAAGGACTTGCTGCTCTACTACATGGTCCCTTTCCAGACACTTGTTGCCGTGCTTAAGGTGTGGTGGTATTGGTTGTGGGTTGTGTTGTGATCAGATGTGGGTGGGCAAGCGCTTATAAACCTGAGACTGAGTTTGGCTACTTCTCAGTCTGAGATCTCCCATAGGTGGTATGTCTTGCCCTGAAAGAGGCGTAGGCCAAATATTATTGGTGGATGCAAGTGGGGTTGTACGGTCCCATATGCAAATTAGGGTTATCCTGGCCTGGATTGGTTGGTGGTGAGATATTGTCTAAAGAGCATATTGGGAAGCTTGGCGGGGGGGTGTTTTATCCCTGGCCAAGGTGATATGGTTGCTATGGCGTCCCTGTGGCTTTTAAAGACCTTGAGGGCAGTGTGTTATTGATTTGTATATGTGCCACCACAGCACTTAAGGGTTGGCAGAGACAGTGGTGTAAACATGGGGTGTGGGTGTCAGAGGTCCATCTTCCTACAATAGGTTTATCATTGGAAATAGTGGTCTTGAAGTGGTAACAAGCCGTCGCATGTGTGTTTTGAAGTTTATACACAAACCGAGGACACAGCGCTGCCTTGGGCGGTCGGTATGTGGCGTGGGTAACCTAACCTAATTATTTGATAATCCATTTGCCAGTGTTTGGCGTTCCACTTAGAATGGGTAGGTGGTTGTATATACAGTTAATCAAAGCGGTGTTGATTTTGGATGCATAGGAATTGTTATGGTTGTTAGTATAAATAGGTTGGGCGTTGGTCTGTGACTGTTGCTGTCAGTGTGTTTAAGTGGTTGGTATATTAATGGCTGATTAATTTGGTTGGGGCGCGTGGCGCCTGTGGGGATTAAAGGAGGGTTGTTTATATGGATGCTTGGTGCTTGACACAAAGTCTTATGATCTATAATGGACGCTTAGAAATTTTTCTTGATTTTCTGGAGGGCATGGGGCTGAAGGAGATTATTCCCTTTTTGGCTGGCCTTCCTCTCTTTTTCTTCATTTTGGGAGTGGTGAGACTCACATTGGAGGGGTCATCCTGGTCGGGGTTGTGAAGTGAGCTTGTGGGCCCTGATTGTAGCCTTTTTATGATGGCTTTGGCGCTAGCTCTTGTGATTGGTCTCCTCAGCCTTGATACATGTACTGATTTTTTCAGTACTTTTCCATCTTGTAGCCTTTTTAAAATAGCTGTAACTGGTGAAGTCATCTTCATTATGATGTAGGGGCCTGAGTATGTGGGTTGCAACTTTTTTTATGTGCATTTGACCAGTAGGGTGGGTATATGTAAATATACCAATTGGCCTGTGTTATATGAGCTGAGTTCTGCTGAAGTATCATGTCTGGCTTTCATCTTTTTGTGAGCAGAGATCATGTTTTCTGCAGCTTTCATTTGAATATCATCCCTAAACTGTAGTAGGCTGGCCATAATTTTCTCCTTGGTGCTTGAGTCTTTTTCAGCTTTAATCAAGGACAAGGCTGCTTCAGTTGGTAGGTGTGTCTGCTTGCCAAAAACTAACAAATTTGGTGAGTAGCCTAAAGCGCTGCTTACAGTATTATTAATACTGAAGACTACAGCTTGTAGGAAGGTTGACCAATGCTTTTGTGATTTTGATACAAAGGCTCTGAGGGATGATTCTATGGTTTGATGTTGGCGCTCACAGAGACCTTGAGACCTAGACCAATGTGCACTTCCTGTCACATGTTTAATGCTGAACTTTTCACAGAAATATTTGAATAATTTTGAGACGTATTGCTGGGCATTATCTGTGTTCAGTACTGAGGGAGTGCCATGGATACATATGACTCTTTGGAAGAAACCAAGTGCTACAATTGCAGCAGTATTTTCTTCACTTGTCCAGGCAGTTACATGCCTGGTGGCATGGTCGGTCACCACATGTATGTAGTGAGAGCCATCAGCGGCCTTGGAAAAAGGGCCTATTGTGTCCATGGTGACATGAGAGTATGCTGTAAGTACTGGGTCACGTAGTTTCATTGGAGTTTTCAGGTTTTTGGGTCTCTTTTTGGTGGTCAGGCATGTGTGGCAAGTGCCGCAGAAATCAAAGACTTCTTTAAACATTGATCTCCAGTAATACCTAGCTCTTATGGCTGTATAGGTTTTGACTGGACCTAGGTGTCCACCTAGGGGAGAGCAATGGGTTGCTTCCACTAAAGATTCTGTCCATTTTTCTGGGATTACAATTTGCAGTGTGGGCTCTAAGGTTTTACCCAAGTTGGTATCAGTAATTCTAAAGAGGACTTCATCCAGTAAGATGAATTGGTCGTGGTTACGTAGTATTTGATTCATTAATCCTGAGTCGTGTGGCAGTCTACCTTTTTCAATGTAGTTTGCCATGGAGGATGCAAAAAGGTCTTCTTTTTGGCTTTTAATTAGTGTTTCTCTAGAAGGTGTCAGGGATTGGTGTTTACAGATTTCCTGAATTGCCCTTTCAGCTAGAGGTAGCACACGGCGGGAGAGCTTAGCTCTCTTGGCGTTTGCAGTTTTGATGGTTTTGGCGGGCCTGCCTCTGGGGCGAGGACTGCTGCACTTAGGCTTGAGTGGGCGGGTCTTTTTACTGGGCGCTGATTGGCTGGCTGCTGGAGGTGTGTCGTCCTGGGACTGGGACTGTGCTCGTGTGAGTGCACACAGGTCGGGATTCACACCCTGCTGCCTTTCTGGGGTGCCTTTTCTTGCTATGACGCCTTTTGGTGGTTTATTTGTGCTTCCCCAAATTTTGCCTCCTTTTAATATTGATCTAGGAGGTCCCAAACAGATGGGATTATTGGGAATTGGGTCGTCTGATCTGAAAACCTTTGTTATGGATATATCTGAAAATTGTACCTTCTTTGGTGGGAGGATAATTCTTCCTTGTGATCTAATTGGTATTGGATCATCAGAGCCAGGGGGATATTTTCTTCTGGACAGGCAATCTGCCACTAGATTGGCTCTACCTTGTAGGTATTTTACTTCGAAATCATAGGACATAACAGTATCTATCCATCTCGCCAATCTACCATTAGTGATATTCTCCTTTTTGTTGAAGAGGGAGACTAGGGCTGTGTGGTCTGAATATACCTTGAAGTGAGTGCCGTCCACATAATGGTGGAACTTTTTGACAGCAAAGATTATTCCAAGTAGCTCTTTGTCAGTTATTCCATATCTGGTTTCCTGAGGTGTTAGACCTCTCCCAGAGAATTCAATGGGTCTATAAAAACCATGTTCATCTACCTGTGTAATAACTGCTCCTAAGCTGAAATTGCTGGAGTCTGTGAAGATGATAAAGGGTTTGTTATAGTCTGGGAATTTTAGGATTGCCTCAGTGCAAATTGATGCTTTGATTTTTTCAAAGGCTGTTTGGCATTGAGTGGTCCATTTGAAGGTACCTTTTGTGGCTTCATATAAGGGCTTCATTATATGGGCAAAGCCTCTAATGAATCTCTTATAAAATTGTGCCATTCCATTGAAACACCTAAGGTCCTGGATGTTTTTAGGTGCTGGGAAGGTTTTAACCGGTGAGATTTTGTCTGGGGAAGGTGAGATGCCGTGTTGATCTAAGGTGAAACCTAAGAATTCCATTTTGGTGGTGCCAAATTCACATTTTTCGGACTTTAATTTGATGTTTCCTTTGATAAAAAGTTTTAGCACTTCATCTAGGTCTTGCAGATGTCTTTCCCATGTAGGGCTGTATATGGCCACGTCATCCACATAGGCTACTGCATTTCTGTATTTGCACTTCATGAGCAATTGTTCCATTACATTCATGAATGACAAACCAGAAGTTTTTAAACCCATGGGTAATACTTTGGCCATATACCTTGTGCCATTGGCAGAGAAAGTTGTTAAAGGCCTTGATTCTTTAGCTAGAGGAATCTGATGGTAGGCGCTGTATACATCCAATTTGGAAAAATATTTAGCACCTGTTCTGCCAACTTGTTGCATGAGGTCGTCTGCTCTGGGGAAGGAGTAGGAAAAAGATTTTAGGTTTTGGTTAACCCATCTGTAATCCACGATTATTCTCCATCCTGAGGCTACAGACCTGTCTCCCTGGGGTTTGGGTACTAAGAAGGCTGGGGAGTTCCACTCACAGGGCTTGGTGCATTCTTCAATGACACCTTGCTGTAAGTGTTTATCTAACAGCTCTCTTTGGAAAACCTCTTTCTTGGGTGACATTCTATAGGATGGTCTGTTGCAGGGTTTGAAATCAGGGATTAATTCTAATTTGACCTCATTTTCAACATTTAATCCTATAGCACTCTCATTTAATACAAAAGCCTCTCTATTTGATTCAACAATGTTTTTGATTTGTTGTTTTTGGGCCTCAGTGAGCTTGTCACATATTGTGTATTTTAGAGGGTCGTCCCCTTTGGGTAGCTGATCCAGGGGATCATCTCCACAATTGATGGGGAGCATGTCTTTGTCAGAGATTATGCTGTTGAGGGAGTGTTGGCTGTTCAGTTTTCCAATGGGAATTGCTTTGTTTAGATTGTTAAGTGCAAAAATGCCTAGGTTCATGTGCTTTTTGATGTTGATGGAAAAATCATTTGGGTTGGCCACTGTTATTGGTATGATTTTTCTTGTTGACCTTGGTTCAACGAGGGCGTGTTTGATTAGTACCGGTAATGTCGTGTCAACATTTTCTGTGATGCCTGTTTTACCT
This sequence comes from Acholoe squamosa, assembly GCA_949317995.1. Taxonomy (NCBI): domain Eukaryota; kingdom Metazoa; phylum Annelida; class Polychaeta; order Phyllodocida; family Polynoidae; genus Acholoe; species Acholoe squamosa. Next base: position 23,361,868 of record OX439044.1, read on the forward strand.
ATTAAGGAATCAGGTCCTATGACGATTGCATTGAATGTGGATTCAGAATTTGGTGGCATGGTTAGACCTTTGGCTGCTCCTATGAAGTGTGGTGAAGGGGACTTGGTCCCAAAGGAAATTTTGGCCCTATATTTGGTCATAAAGTTTACGCCAAGAATTATGGGGTGGTTTAGCTTTGGGACCACATGTAGTCTTGTTTTAAACTCTGTGTTATCAATTAGAAAGGATATGGTGATGGAATTGTTGACTTGAACAGAGGATTTATCGGCTAGTAGGATAACCATACGAGATCTCCTACCATGTCTGAAATTGGGGGTTGATATGACTTTATCTGCCATTTTCTGGCTGATAAAGGAAAGGGAGGCTCCAGAGTCTACAAGGGCTCTGTAAGAACTGCCATTGATATCAACATTAACTGCGCCTTTAGTCAATTCAGTATTAATGCAAGAGGTCTTACCTTGCTGCCCATACTTACTGGTCTCGACTTTCAATTGGAGGGTGGAAATTCTCTTGTTCTGGTTCTCATAGAGGTCCTCACTGTCTGATGAGGAGTCTTCGTCACAATTCACAGGCTGGGGGTCGTAGTTCTGTTGTTCTGCTGAATTTAATTCTGCTCAATCATTCATGTCTGAAATATGGCATGTGGGGGACGTTCCAATTTTGTTGTCCAGAGTGGGGGCGGGGCCGCAAGATGCATGGTAGCCCTCCCCTGGGTCCTATTCAATATTGTCATTGTAGTGTTCTCCTTGTCCAGAATCAGGAGGTTGGTTGTCAGGATGGTTGTCTCCTGTCTTTTTGTTGTCATTTCTGCCTGGTGTTGGGTCCCTAGATTTCTTTTGTTGCTGGGTCCAATCATCAGGGATCGGGAAATCTGCTGGGACTAGTAGTTTCTGGAAGGACACCTGGCGGGTGTTGGTGGGGGTGGAGGCAACAGGGATGAAAACAAAGTTATTTCTTGTGTCGCTGGATTTGGACCTGCTTTTGTTGCCTTCCTGAGATCTGCTCCTGCCTGGTGACTGATATCTATTCTTGGAGCCTGATCTGTTGTTTGAGCCGGATCTGGAGTTGTTATAACCTTGCTGATTTTGGTTGTAACCTGGCTTAGATTTATCGTCATACTGCTTATTGTTGCTGTTTCCAGGGGGCTTGTTGTTATTGTACTGATCTTTTCTGGATCTGTTATTGTTGTTGTTGTTGCCATTGTAGCTGTTGTTCTTTTGCCCATTGTAGTTATTGTAGTTCATGGTGCACAAGTCTGAAGATTGGTTTGAGGCATGGGCTGCTTTGGCTGCTTCTATGACCAATTCTTGTTTTAATGCTGCTGTCTCGGCTTCCCTAATGCTTTTGGGGCTGTCTGAGAGTACAACATTTTTTATTTCATCCTTGAGGCCATTTATAAGATAGTCCACTTGTACAGACTCATCCAGGTTGCTGTTGGATAGCAATAAGGTCATATCTGCTATGTATTCCTCTACAGTCTCTTTGGGTTGCTGCTTTCTGTTTCTATATCCTTTGATTATTGTGGCAGGGTCAGGCTGGTTGAATCTGCTGAGAAAGGCGGTATAGACTGCCTCAGTGTCATACATGATTGGTTTGTCAAAAATGTTTGTAAAAAACCATTGTGCTGCTCTGCCCTTTAAAAAGGTATACATACAGGATGCATGCATTGTTGGGCTGCGGGGATATGCATTTCTTATATAGAATTTGAATTCTGCCAGGAATCTGGCTGCAGACCTGTAGGGCGAGGGCTTGTCAAAGGGTTCTGGCTTGTTAAAACAGCTTAATTGAGCAGATGTGAGTCGCTCAGGTTCAAAACTCCTGTATCCAGTGGGAGCGGAGAAATTGGATTGTCCTAGATTTGGTATCATTGGTGTGGACTGAGCTGCAGGCTGTTGGGCAGCTGCTTGGGCAGGTGGAGTGTTTGTAAACAAACCATACATTGGTATAGGGTTGTTGTAGGGCGTGTGTGCCTGGTGGGGTATGTATACATGGTTGTAAACACTGCCTGAGAGTGATGTGGCGGCTACCGGTGATGGACGAGTGGTAGAGGGCGCCATCTGGTGGGTTGTGGCTGAACTACCAAAACCTGCATGTGTCGCGCCTTGTTGAGTGGGCGTGGCACCTGTTGCTATGGTTCGGGCTGTATTTTGGAAAAGGCTCGGGGGGCTGAGCCTGTATCCTACCGGTAGTGTTGTCGGTGTTCTGGCAGAGGTGCTCATGACACGTGAAGGTTGGCCTGAAGGGGGTAGCCTAGTGTTGGTGGGTGAGAAATGGTTGTTCTGGCCTTGGCTGGTAGGTGTTCTTGTCCTATCAATAGCCCTGAATATTTCAGTTCTCATTCCATCAATGTTTCTGTTGATTCTGTCAGACAGATTGGCTGACGCTATTTCAGACCTTCTCAGAACATCAGCATTGTCCTGAGCTGCTCTTCTCTGAATTTGGCTAATGTCATTCTCCAGGTGCGATTTCCAGGTGTCCATGTCATTCAATCTGTCATTTATCCTTGACAGTTGGCAGGAGGAGTCGTCTCCAATCCTTTTTATTTCAGCAGACAATAAGTTCATTTGTCCTGTTAATAGGTTGGAGAGGGAGTCATTGACTGATGGGTGCATTCTCTGACTATGTTCCTCGTCATGTCATCCTGGTTGTACTCTGGAGGTGGAGCTGCAGTGGCCATGTTTGGGTAGGCAGGTGCTCTGTGCAGGTGGGGGAAGGTTACTTCTGTGTCTTCCTCAGAGGTGGATTCTGTTTGTAAGTGGGCGGGGAAGTGACTGCTTCTGTGTAGGATGGGAGTAGTGGCCACGAGGTCGCCTCTTCTAGCTGCAGAGTCCAAACTTCTTTGAAGTCTGTAAAATACAGGTGTATTTGGCCTTTGAGGGGAGGATGATTGTACCCTTCTCCTGGGTCTATGGGTGGGGTATGGCCTTTCAAAGGATCTGGCTCTTGGAGGCGTGCTCAGGGATGAATTTGGTGCTGGAGGTGTCGCCTTGTCTTCCTCAGAGGTAGAGTAGGAGTAGTAAGGCCTAGGGTCTCCTCCAGGTGGATTGCTATTAGGCTGTGGGTTCTGGTGCGGCCTTAGCAAATTGGTGAGATTGGAGTTGTCTTGCCACTGCTCTTCTAAAATACGGTTTATCCTGTCTAGAAAAACAGAGGGACTCTCACCACACTGGTAGCTTGGTGTAGCTCCGGTTGGTATCTGTTGTGCACGTCCTGTGTTGAGTCTGTTTTCTCTCCACCTGTGGATTGCTGAGTCTAGCCTGCTCCTCCAGTAATTGTCTGCTACTGATGGGTGGGCTTGGATGTCTGGTACAGTGAGGTTGTCCCAACTTAGGTCAGGTGCGCACTGTGGATCAGAATCACTGCTGGATGAGGGTGACCGGCCAGCAGCTTCCAGGGCTTCCTGCAGGCTATTGAATCTTTCCTCTAGATGGCTATCTAGGTGGAGGTAACCAGGTGATTGATTTTCAGGCGTGCTGTATGTGGTACTTTGAAGACCACCTAATCTCAGGGGTGGTGATTCTGAGGGTGAATAACCAGGTAAGGTGAGGTTTAGACCTGGTGGTGGGGCTCCTGCTGGTGTACTGGTGGGTGCACCTGTGTTGGTGTCCACTATAGTAGATGAAAAGGGTAGGTATTTGAACTCACAGGTGTTTGTTTATGTGTGCGTCTATGGGCTGGCAGCACTGGGTCCAGCTGGAGCGCGTCTGGCGAGGAGTCTATCGGGGTGGTGTACTGTGTACTGGTGGCTTCTTGCTGGTCTCTGTTTGGAGATGTGGGGATACGTTGTGGGGCTGGCTCCTTTGGTAGGGTCTCACTGTTGTCCATGGCTCATGAGATGTGGTAACTTGTGGGATGATACGTGAGGGTTTTCCACCATTGTCAACGAGTCCGTAAATGATGAATAAGGATGAATACAGACGAATCAGGAATCCAGTTTGGTATCCACTTTATTCATTGAAGTCCACGAGGTATAGTTGGTGATACAGTATAAAGGTGCCCAACAGTGTCCAAGCCTAGCCCTTGAGCCAAGGGCTTTGGTCTCACGTGAGTGTGTGAGGTATGAAGTATGAAGGTGGAAAGATGAGTGAGCTGCTCCCTCCACAGGTATTTGTAGTAGGAGCCGCTCACCCAGCTCATCCTAAAAATAGTATCAAATATAGTAACTGGGGAACTCCAGTGCGGGTATGTAGGGGGCATCCCAAACATAGCACTGGGGTTCACGGAGTTCAGTATGGTTATAAATATAGCTGCTGGGAATTCCCGGTATGCTGTGAGCTGCTCATGATCAATGGGCATGTCCTCCAGCAGGAGGAGTTGGTCTAAGCATTGTCTGCTAGGAATTTCCAGCATGCAGCGAGCTGCTTGTGATTGACGGCGTATCCTCCAGTGGGAGGAGGCGGGTCACTGAGTGCAGTTGACACCGCCAGCCTTTGGTCTTTGGTATGGTTTGGCTTGTGGGTAGACTCGGACACTGGGTTACATGGTAGAGTCAAGGTGAAAAATAAATATGATAAGTACAATACCTATAACGGTCTACTGACAATATGGCCATTTGCAAAATACACACTAGGACTGAGCATGGGAGGGACTTTCTGGCATGGTGACAAATCAACACTCAGGACTCAGCATGGGAAGGACTTTCTGGCATGGTGCCAAATCAGCACTCATGCAAAGGGACTGAGACATCATTTGGCCAAATTGCCAGATGAGCTCTCATGGAAAGTGACTGAGACATCATTTGGCCAAAGTTCCAGATGACCCCCTGGGTCGTGTGTAGAAGTGGCTGGCTGGCACATGCCAAATACACACTAGGACTGAGCATGGGAGGGACTTTCTGGCATTCCAGATGAGCCCCTGGGTCATGTCTAGAAGTGACTGGCTGGCACATGCCAAATACACACTAGGACTGAGCATATGAGTGACTTTCTGGCATGGTGCCAAATCAGCACTCATGCAAAGGGACTGAGACATCATTTGGCCAAAGTGCCAGATATGCCCATGGGCCGTGTGTATAAGTGGCAGGATGCCTGACATGCCAGATGAGCTCTCATCGAAAGGGACTGAGACATCATTTGGCCAAAGTGTCAAACGGGCCCCTGGGTTGTGTGTAGAAGTGGTTGGATGGTTGGCCTGCCAGATGAGCTCTCATGGAAAGTGACTGAGACCTCATTTGGCCAAAGTTCGAGATGAGCCCCTGGGTCGTGTCTAGAAGTGGCTGGCTGGCACATGCCAAATACACACTAGGACTGAGAATAGGAGTGACTTTCTGGTGCCAAATCAGCACTCATGCAAAGGGACTGAGACATCATTTGGCCAAATTGTCAGATAAGCCCCTGGGTCAGGTGTAGAAGTGGCTGGCTGGCACATGCACTAAGTCATGGTGAAAAAGCCCCATTTGGCTCAAATGAGGGCCAGAAACGAGGGCCAGACCCGAAAAATGAGTTTCCGTCTCATGGTAATTTGGGCACGTGGTCGACCTCTGCGCAGGTACCCGAAAATTTCCAGGGCCAGACTTTGCCAAATCACTCCTCTAACACCTCCCCCACTGTCAGACCTGGCCAGAGCTCTGGGCCCGACCACACCGAACCATGCCCTGAGTGTCAAATGGTAGGTTCCTCTGTGTGAGTAACGCCCGGTGAGTTCCTTGACAGAGGCTACTCTTGCAGAGCAGCTGCATATTTGGTTCCTGTCTGGCCCCCATTTACCCCGATTTTTTAGAAAAATTTTAGGTCGAAAAGGTCCATATAGAGAATGTACTGAAATGTTGATCCATAGATCAACTTTTCCACCAGTTTTGCAAATAGTGACTCATGCACCCAAAGTACCATAGACTTTGTGTTGGTCACCTGGTGTGTATACATGTACTAGCCATGAAAGGGAGAGGGGATGGTTGATGCTGCGGATAATGACCTGGGTGAGTTCATTCAACAGGAATATAGGGTGGTTATGTTTATCTTTCACTTGCTTTTGGTTGCTTTTCGAGTTTCGAGTTTCATATGACCTGCAGTGGGCTGACTAGAGTGTATGGGGAATTAGGAGCTGGAATCCCATCTCTATGGAGGAATCAAACAAAGAAACAGAGATAGCCACATCAGGTCTTATCATCCTTTGAAATTGCAAAGCATCTGCTTCTTCTTGAATTCTCCAGCCTATAAGGATGGGTAGAGAGGCAGGAACCTTCTCCCTCGTAGGGAGGCAGGACTCTTCTCGCTGTGAGTCCGCCCTCCTAGGGATCGAGGGGTAGAGAGATATGAGTCGTCTTCCTCTATGAGTTGACGTCTATGGATTGGTGGAGAGGCAGTGTTGCTCCTGTCCTTCTGATTCTTCCTACCTGAGGAAGAGAAAAATAGGACCCCCTTCTGATATACGACTGAAAACTAGCGAGGCACAATACATTTTCATATTGGATGGGGCAGGGATTGAGAGATGTAGCCAAAAAACATATTAACAGTTTACCTGCACCGCTGAGTGTGGTGAAAACGGCCCCAATAGAGCCCTGCAGCAGTATAGGACTACCTGTGGAGTAGGGGACCGTGTTATAAATGGAGCAAGGGGACTTGGGACATGGTCTATTATTCCAAATCTGTGCCTTGTCACATTGTTATCAGTTAAACTTAGGGAGTGGTCATTATTTATCAACAGTGGGGGTGGTGGGTTTGAGGGGGGGCGTAAAATTTTCAGAACTCTCCTGAGGGGGGGGCTAAAAAAATTTTGACCCCTCTTGAGGGAGGGGCTAAAAAAATTCACCCTCTTTTAAACAATAAGCCCGCACACTACTATAGATCAAAGAGGGGCGCGAAAACTCTCCGCGCCTCCGGTGGGGGGGGGCGCAAAAACTAGAATAGATATCAGCATAGTGTTTCATTGCCTTGCAGACATGTTAACCTTTCTACTGATGAGTAGCACAATTTTTTCAAATAGGGGTAAACGCCCTACACTGCATATTGACGACCCGTCTCCCTGACCTGTATATTGTCCACCCTGACCAGGCTGACCGACGACCTCTGAGCTTCCCTTTCCGGTTGGCCAAGGCCCTGGACCCGACCATTTACAGAAATGTTGAGTTTGATGCCTGGCTCTACAGTAAGAGAGGTGAGTTCATGCACCTACTGTGCACCAACGGGACACATCAATCTTGAAAATGTTATTTTGAGTTGACTGACAGATTTCTTGTAGAGAATTCCTGAGCTAAATGGGTTAAACGTTTTCAATTCTGTTGAATTAGTCAATAATAAGTTTGTAGTTACTTTACCTTGACCTTGGAAAATGTGCTATCATAATAGAAAATGTGATGTATGTTTTTCAAACTGTTGACGTACTTTGATATATACCCTTGTGTTTTCCCACATCTGCAGTACAAAATGACTGGCCACGCCCACCATTTCTACCAGGTGACAAATGTCAGGTAGGCCAGTTATATTAAATGACCTATTCCTCCATGCTGACAAACTGTAAAGGAATACCATGCAATCAAATAACAAAAATGTAAAAGATGTTTTTTTTTGTTTTTTTTGTGGTGCGAATAAGTTTCAGGGTGTCCGGCGATCCTACTTTTTTCTATTATTTTATGATTTTGCTATTTTTCCTACTTTTTCTCCAGAATACCTACTTTTTCCTACTTTTTCATTTTGCTTTGGCTTGTGCAATATAAAAATACCATTAGTTTCTCTAAGGCACATCTTGCTTGTTTCATACATGTTTATAGTAACTTATGTCAAGTGAAATCAACCCTCAAGTCTTAATGTGTAGGCTATTATAGTTCCCAATGAGGTACCTGAGGGAACTTATCACAGGCAATTATTAAGGAGTACCTGATTTTATTACCAAAACAATGGCATGTGAACGATTTTCCTCCTCTTTATATGTTTTATCCATTTAGTCTCGTACTAGCTAGTAACATTACTTTGGGTAGAAAGCAAATTCTGTAATACCACTTGCATTATTATCTGGTACTCAAATTTTGCTATGTTTGTCATGCTTCTTTAGTATTGCAAGAAACTGAGTACTGGAGTTGTAGCGCTACTATATTTTGCCTCCACATGGTTTATGAATAGTGCAGTATTTATCAGTCACATCTTCATTAAGGATTCAGAGATATTGGCTTGTGGAATGAAAGAGCCAATTCTGACACCACTGGTGTATCAATTGATGTTTGGTTATGCTAAAGTTAGTTGTGTGGTGATGGTCAGGAATGACTTGGTGGACATATATGCTTTGAGCATTAGAACTAATATTATACTAATGTTTCACTCATAAACCCTTTAGCAGAATACATACAAACACCTGACTGATAGTGATCAGGGAGGTAATACCAAAAGGTGGCTACATGAAATGTCAATAAGAGACACTTTGAAAAGAAAAGTGCTAGTGCAGCAGCTAGTGCATCTGTATCAGATGGTGCTGAACCAACCATACGTGACAAAAGAGTACTCAGTGCAAGCACCTCTGCTAAGCCTAGTTCAATAATGGTGCAGACAGCTTCCAGCAAGAACAGACTGCCATTTGTCAACAAACCGTTACAAGTCGATGTTGTAATGAACACTGAATCCAGAGAAGTTCTTTGATCCTTGTTTATTGCATGATGACAGAGTGTACATATAGGTGGTAACAATACACTTGCCAGCCTGCAGGCTCTGCCCCTAAGCTCCTAGCTCAACCTGTCGTAGGTCCTAGATACTAGGGAGGTTGTATGTGGGATAATGTAGGTAGAAAAGATGATTGCTGGGGGCTGCTCACCGGTCTTATATACCTAGGTGAGCAGCTCACAGGGTGATGAAATGTACCGGTAGGAGCAGGTCAGATCTGGTTAGATCTGGTTGGGTCTGGTCAGATCTGACGCGTCGCCATACCTGGTAATGATTCTCTTTATAAGTGGACCAATCAGGATGAAGGGAGATCATGGAATTTCCCTGCATCCTAGAAATGCGTCCACAGGTATGTCGGTATGTTGTGATACTCCCAGTGAGTCAGTGCCCAGAAATGGGATGGGTCCGGCTCTCACAACATCCTGGTATGGGTGATGTAAGAGCAGCTCACTGGGGGGGGGGGAATGAGCTTTGAGCAGGTTCTGAGCGCGTGTGGCGAAGTATTTGATAAATGTGTAAAATAATGAATAATACCCAGAATGGTCCATTGACACATTGGTGAAATCCTATGGGCCCACAAAGTATGTGAGAGCACCTTAAGCTTTTGGTCTTGTGAAGGATTGTCTGACTTATTTAAGAGAATGTTTCCCTGTGAGAGTGATACTGTGACATACCCTCTAAATATGTTCTGGAATATTATCCTAATAGATTCTACATATAAGCTTATCAATTCGGAGGATAAATAGTTTTGTTACACATGCATTGTTTATCCTACACATGTCCTATTTTTTCTTATGTTTTCCTTCTTTTGTCCTACTTTAGTCCTACTTTTTCAAAGGGGTCTTCCGGACACCCTGAAGTTTTAAAAAAGATGGAAATTTTGTATATAAGAGGCAGAATTACTTAATGATTTTTTTAATGAATTTGTAGTGCCATTAAAGGAGGAGATGTAGGGGTCTTGCAGGAAAAGGTATTTCATTCCGAAGTTTTGTAAATTTTCAGAAATTGTCAATATTGTACAGACTCAGTTGGTTGGTAGCCATAAGACGCTTTTTGCCTCCAATGGTGAAGGTATATGATGTTGATCCATGTATCAACTTTCCCACCTTTTTTTGGCAATGTGGTATGAATAGCGCAGTTTTGGAGGGAGTTATGGGAATAGTGGCTTGGTGGTGCAAATAACCTGGGTGAGTGAGTGGTGATGCAACAGGATGAAAGCACAACTCATGGGAGCCAATCACAGGCTTTTCACTTTTTGAGTTATCAGCAATTTACATTGCTGCACTATATTTTCAAGCCACTTGTAAGTTTTTGTAGATTTGGGCACAAATTTGATGGGCTGGATCCAAACATTTTTTACATTTTTTTCACATAAATGCCAGAAACTCCTTACCATAAAATGCCCAGAAATTTAGGATACAGCCAAAACAGTAATGGTGTTTTTAGGCTTCATGGTAAATTTTATTATGAGTACAAATTACAAGATGACCATCTCTTCCTCAGGTTACCCTTGACTCTCTGCCAGAGTCTGCAGGGGGCGCTGCAGATGGCGTCACATGTCGGCTGTACTACGCACACATCCAGGAGCTCAGTCCTGATAAGGGACCTGTCTCTGTCTTTGTGCCTGAACTGGGAGAAATGTAAGTTAACCAGTCCTGATAAGGGACCTGCCTCTGTCATTCTGCCTGAACTGGAAGAAACATAAGTTAAAACAGTCCTGATAAGGGACCTGTCTCTGTCTTTGTGCCTGAACTGGGAGAAATGTGAGTTAACCAGTCCTGATAAGGGACCTGTCTATCATTGTGCCAGAACTGGGAGAAAAGTAAGTGATACAGTCCTGATAAGGGACCTGTAACTGTCTTTGTGCCTGAACTGCATGGGAGAAATATGAGTTAAAACGACCTGACAGGCCCTATATGTTCTAGCGGAACGGGGCCGGAAAAACAGTTACTAATCCTGATGATGGCGCATTTATGCATCACTGGTCAGAATGATGCACTAATCGGCAGTCCCCCCCCTCGCGTGGGGAATTGATCTATAGTAGCGCACAGGCCTTTTTGCTAAATAATGACCACCCAGCGTGGGGAATTGATCTTTATTAGCACACAGGCTTTTTTTGCTAAAAAGAGGGTAATTTCTTTTAGCCCCACCCCCACTCCTCAAGAGGGGTCAACATTTTTTATAGCCCCCCCCCGTCGGGAGGGGTCTGAAATTTGCACGCCCACCCCTCCTCGAACCCACCACCAACCACCCCACCCCCGTTGATAAATAATGACCACTCCCTAAGGGCAGTTTAAGTTTAAGGGTGCAAATGCAACGATAGAAGCAGGGATAGAAAGGTTTAGGAAGTGGCTGGAAGAGTGTAATAAGGAAAACAATAATTTTGATAAGAGTATGGAGAAATTCAAGAAGACATTTCCCTGCACTGACTCCATAGCCTGAGCTGGTATACAGATCCACCCTCCCTTGTTAAGTATGTGGGTAAAGGTGACCAGTGATGCGTTAAATAAGTGCAGGGAGGGTGGGAGGAGTTTGGCAGACTTCATCAATAAGTCTATGTGAAGTAAACACCTTCCTGGCCCCTTCTAGAAAAACCCTCCTCCAAGCCAATGAGCCTTCTTGGCCTTCTATACCTGTGGAATGTTTGTGTTTTAGGTAAATCCATTTGCTCATCGAATCATTATAATTTTTTTGGAGAACTCAAACCAATCCCTCTGGAATGCAGCCTGGGTATTCTCACTTTGATAGCTACAATTTGAATTTCAATGCTAGCTACATTGAGTCCAAAAATTATCCTCCCCAATACCAACGTTCATGTAATTATCCTTTTTTAGCTGAGCTAAATGGTGATTTCATTAACCCTGAGACCTGGCCCTGAGATTGGCATAACTTTAACAAATTCTTAAATCTCGGGAAATGTGTAAGGTTCAGCCCCAACTCAAGCTTATCATATGAGATGTATCTGAGACCAAACTAAGAATTATTCAATAGATTTAACTCCTGTATTGGGTGTTCTCCTAACTTTGATTCTATTTTAAGGTGCACAAGAGATGACATCCAAGCGTATAAGCCGCTCCTTATACTCTAGGTATTACGGCTGCAATGTCTAGAGGGCAAGATATAACAAGGAATTGGGCAGCCCTGACAGTGGGGTGTAATGGAATGTCCTTTTTGTGATGGTCCACCTGTTACAGGATAGGTCTCGTTTATCACCAGATAGGAGGGTGGAGTCCCATAATTCTGTATACAAAGGAGGTGAAATCATAAGGCGTGGAGCTAGGTCAGAACTATACGCGCAGCCACACCAAACACTGAATATCAGCTCTGTGTCCAGGGGCTCAAGTACTGTTGTATAAGATGAAAGATGGCTACCATCATACCCATGTTCCTCATATTGGTATAAGGCTTTGCACTTTTTAACTTTATGATTCACCTTTTGGCATGCAGCTACCTTAGAAATGCAGCATTTCAAGACCAGTGCTTATTTCAATAACTCAATTGTGAGTTTTCAATTTTCAATACCTCTATAGATCCTTTTTACATTCTGTATAACTTTTTCCCCCTATTAAAATTTGATGCTCTGGTTGTTATTAAATATGTTGGTGATCATGTATCTGATGAGTTTCCTGTTTACTTCGTTAGACTGTCATTACTGGGATCCTCTCCTCCCTCCCCACATGCTTCCTATTTGTACTACAAGTGCGATGTATATTTTTGCAGTAGGCCGTGACCACTCACCCTGCACTCAGTTTGGGAGATACATGTAACACGATCTGCAAAAGGGGCCCTTAGGGAGTGGTCATTATTTATCAACAGGGGGGTGGTTTTTCGTGCGGACGCCCCCTCCCCCTTCGGCGACTGTCACTTTTTTTTTTGTGCCCCCCCAGAGGCGCCCCTCTTAGTTTATTAGTAGCACGCTGGCTTTTTTGCTAAAAAGAGGGTACATTTTTTTAGGCCCCCCCCAAGAGGGGTCCAAATATTTTAGCCCCCCCCTCGGGAGGGGTCTGAATTTTTTAGAGAGGGACACAACCTGAGTACCTGCCCCCAGATTACACAGCCCACAGTCGGGTCAATACATATTCACCTCAACCACACCCATAACCCACACCCCCCATGCTGTATACCCAAACAAACATTCCCAGCCACCAAAACCTGTGTATATGCACCCCCGTGTCCCTCATCTTACTTGCCCACTCCTTGCACTGCTTCTATGATGCTATTATTAACAGGGTGGGGGAGGGTATGTGAAGTAGGCCGCATCGGGCCAAGGCAGGTATTAAAGGGGTCAATCGTGGTCCTCAGCCACACATCTAGCCATAAGTAAGGCTAGCCTTGGTACCAGCCATACCACACCTACAGATAGCCTGCACCTGCTCCTGCCCCTGGACAGCACCCTATCTCTTCTCACCTGTTGTACCTGGGACATTCTAGAGGTGGGTAGAGAGCCATCTATTAATAGGACCCAATCAGCCCCTCCCACTTCTGTTCCAACTAACAGTTCCTTCCTGTTCTTATAGGTTAGATCCCACCCCTTAACTTGGTCCGTTCGACCCCTGGCCAAACTGACGTGCGTAAGTTACTTGCGTAACCTGCCGGGTTATCGGATTGGCTACCAGTCTGTGACATCATAAATGGGTCAGGGCAGGTTGTTGAGTAAGTTACAGAGCCTCAGACCTCTGTTTGTATCCCACAGTGCACCATTCCTATGCTACAAACAGATGTCACATGACTTCCTGTGACACATGTGTCTGGGTCTGGCCTTACTCAAGTAAACCCAGTTGGTAATTGGAGCGGAACTCCGTAAGTTACGAAGCCAGGGGTCGAACGTACCGACTGTCCCTGCCCTTCTCCTACTCCCAGTTCTTTTGGCCGAAATAGCTGCCTGCTTACAGGCAGGATTCAACATGTATACAAGTCTATAGTGGCACAAACACATGGCTATTCTAAACTAAGTACTCAATGTCACTTCCTGGAAATTGTCCCTCCTATTCACAAACATGTACTCTTCCTGTACAGCAACTTAAAGTGGATGAAGCATGAAATATTTCCAATAAATCAGACATGTTTATGTTCAGAGTGCAGTCTCCAACATGGGAGGCCATGCTGTTTACTGAGGAAAGCAGTTTTAGAAACGACCGGGATTATAAATTGCTGTGTGTATTTCAAGTGCTTTGTGCATTGAGAACATTTGGATTTGTATTGAGGGAAGTGTTGGTGGAAGCATTTGACCTGACAGTAAGTACTTCTGTGAGAACTGGGCACTCAACCAATCTGGCAGAGTAGATAGACTACCAACAGACACCTTTGGTCTCTGAGGTTCTCTCAGAGTGTCTACGGAGTACCAGTTCTTGTGCTACACCTTCAGTACACATTAAGCCCTGTTGATCCCTCCTCTCCCCTTCCTCCCATGTGTCCTCACCCAGTGCCTCCAGGTGTCTACCCCCATGTGCTACCATCCAGCATGGTGAGTGTGTAACTGTGTGAATTGTTTCCTACAGGAGGACGGTATCCTACAGCAGCCTACGTCCCTTACCCAAGCCCTACAATAGCGGCCCAGGTAAGTCACTATTTATTAGTGAGGTTCGACCTTGGGTCTACTTCTAAGTTTTACTGTACATGTTTTCGCTGAAGGTTTTTGTGGAAATGTTGACCTTGAGTTGACCATTGTAAATTGCTTTAGAGTAATTTGCAATGGTGTTGTATACACATTGATGTTAAATTGACCATGACAAAGAACTAAAGACTAACTTGGAAATCGCAATGGTGGATAATGCATATTACCATGGAAAAAATTGGAAATCGTACAGGTATTGTGTAGTGTTGGTCAGTTTATGGTAGGTCTACCCACAGCTTTTGGCGCCTGTCTTTCTTGATAAACAATTTCGTTCCGGTCTGTTGATTTTGGCCTGTTCAAGCACCCCTCTCAGCATTTCTCATTTGTTTCTAGCTTGTAGTCTATCCACCTTTTTTCACTGTTTATGTCCAAGTGAAAAATTGCTAGGAAACCCTGTATACAGCCAATAGGGACAGTATCATTAGGGTTTAGGGCTGTTCCTCTAGTTCTATAAGAAGAGAGGGATGTTGTCATGGTTTGAAAAAAGTCATGATTTCTTTAAAAGAAACCATGATAACATCCCTCTCTTCTTATAGAACTAGAGGAACAGCCCTAAACCCTAATGATACTGTCCCTATTGGTTGTATACAGGGTTTTCAACCAATTTGAAATAGAAAAGAATTTTGCCCCAAAGGGCTATTAATTCAAAATTGATTCTTATAAGGAATAGAAAAGAATTTTGCCCTGCAGGGTTGTTAATTCAAAATTGATGCTTATAAGGAATAAAATAGAAGGTTTTCCTGCAGGGCTACGAATTTTTAAATTCATAACCCTGCGGGGCAAAATTCTGTTCTTTTCCCTATAAGGAAAAAATTCTATTCTAATCCATTTTAGTAGCCCTGTGGGGCAAAATTCCATTCTAATCCATTTTAGTGGCCCTGCATGACAAGATTCTATTCTAATCCATTTTAGTAGCCCTGCGGGCAGGATTCTATGGTATACCATTAGGAATAGTATAAAATTCTATGCTATATAAGGAATATGATAGAAAATTATATAGTAGAAATGTTGCTCCAGTCTGTATATACTACACTCAGAATAGCATCCACAGAAAGGGTGTGCAAGAGAAAGTACCAGTGACACAATGCCATCTACAGGGAGGCACCTGTATTAGAACACAGGTTTATCACTAGGTGGATTCCTCACTGCTCCAGGCAGTTGAGAAAAGAAAATTTCACTGCCAAGGGCCTGGTGAGGAAAGGGATAAAAACCTTCTTAAGAATAGTGAGGAATTCTGACTGGGGTTCTTCAACACAGGACTTTTTTGTGTGACCCCTATTCCGTTGTGTGGTGTTTTATTATGTTGCCACCATTCCGTGTTTTAATTTGTGATTTAATTTCAAAACCATGACCATGACCCCACCTACACTGTAAAATATGTGTGTTGAACTAACACTGGTGCTTCTGTCCACCACCATGACCACCCCCCCCCCATACACTGTTAAAAAATGTGTGTTGAACTTTAATACACTAGTGCTTCTCTCCACCACCATGACCCCTCCCTACACTATAAAAAAATGTGTGTTGAACTTACACTTGTGCTTCTCTCCACCATTATGACCACGACCACCCCTCCCTACACTGTAACGATGCATTGATGCACAGTTAACCCTTTATCGATGGCATGATGCATTGATGCACAGTTAAACCTTTATGGATGTCACAATGCATTGATGCACAGTTAAACCTTTATGGATGTCATAATGCATTGATACACAGTTAACCCTTTATGGATGTCACAATTCATTGATGCACAGTTAACCCTTTATGGATGGCATGATGCATTGATACAGTTAACCCTTTATGAATGTGCAGTTAAACCTTTATGGATGGCATTATGTATTGATGCACAGTTAACCCTTTATGAATGGCATGATGCATTGATGCACAGTTAACCCTTTATAGATGTCACGATGCATTGATGCACAGTTAACCCTTTATAGATGTCATGATGCATTGATGCACAGTTAACCCTTTGTGGATGTCACGATGCATTGATGCACAGTTAACCCTTTATGAATGGCATGATGCATTGATGCAGTTAACCCTTCATGGATGGCATGATGCACTGTTGCACAGTTAACCCTTTATGAATGGTATGATGCTTTGATGCACAGTTAACCCTTTATGGATGGAATGATGCATTGATGGATGGCATGATGCATTGATGGACAGTTAACCATTCATAAATGGCATTATGCATTGATGCACAGTTAACCCTTTATGAATGGTATGATGCTTTGAAGCACAGTTAACCCTTTATGGATGGCATGCATTGATGCACATTTAACCCTTTATGGATGGTGTGATGCATTGATGCACGTGTAACCCTTTATGAATGGCATGATGTATTGATGTGCAGTTAACCCTTTATGATTGGCATGATGCATTGATGTGCAGTTAAATCATTATGGATGGCATGATGCATTGATGTGCAGTTAAATCTTTATGGATGGCATGATGCACTGATGCACAGCTAACCCCTTATGAATGTGCAGTTAAACCTTTATGGATGGCATTATGTATTGATGCACAGTTAACACTTTATGAATGGCATGATGCATTGATGCACAGTTAACCTTTTATAGATGTCATGATGCATTGATGCACAGTTAACCCTTTATGGATGTCACGATTCATTGATGCACAGTTAACCCTTTATGAATGGCATGATGCATTGATGCACAGTTAACCCTTTATGAATGGTATGATGCTTTGATGCACAGTTAACCCTTTATGGATGGCATGATGTATTGATGGATGGTATGATGCATTGATGGACAGTTAACCCTTCATGAATGGCATTATGCTTTGATGCACAGTTCACCCTTTATGAATGGTATGATGCTTTGATGAACAGTTAACCCTTTATGGATGGCATGCATGGATGCACATTTAACCCTTTAAGGATGGTGTAATGCATTGATGCACATTTAACCCTTTATGAATGGCATGATGCATTGATGTGCAGTTAAACCTTTATGAATGGCATGATGCATTGATGTGCAGTTAAATCTTTATGGATGGCATGATGCATTGATGCACAGTTAACCCTTTATGGATGGTGTGATGCATTGATGCACAGTTAACCCTTTATGGATGGCATGATGCATTGATGCACAGTCAACTCTTTACTGATGGCACAATGCTTTGATGTGCCGTTAACCCTTCATGGATGTTAGTAATTTCTCACTATTTCTCAGTAGTTAGTAAAAATATATCAGTAATAATGCACTATTTGTCAGCAATTATAATCAATACATGTTATTACTTTTATATGTTTAGTAAGATTCTGAACTCACGTAGGTTAAAGCATTGAGATCTGTATTGGTATTATTTATTAGCTGGGAGCCACAGACTCCCAGCTATAGTACAGCATCCTAGGACAGAGAGAAACCGTTCTCCATTTGTCGACCAAAAACGGATACAATAGCTAATCTACTGAAATCATCAGTGCATGACCTAGACTCTGTGGCCCTTGAGGATGAATAGGCGTCCAGACACATGCCACCTGTCTCCACTAGGCCACTCACCACCAGTAGAGAACCCAATACCCCCCCCCCTCTAGGGCGTGTACATCCACCTGTATGCAACCCATACAACCACTCAGATCTCGCCTACAGAGACGCTACAGCTTGCTCTGCCTGCCTACAGTACCTACTTGAATCCACTAGCCCATTCAGCACCAGTAGAGACACCCAATAACCCCCCTCTAGGGCGTGTACATCCACCTGTATGCAACCCCCCCCCCCCACCTCCTCCTAATCACCTCATAATAGTATAGCTGTCAGACCCCCCCCCCCTGCACCACCCAGCACCCAATCACCTCGCAATAGGGGTGGGTATTGGTGGGACACATATACTGATGCCTGATACATGGTCTGTAGCCAGGCAAAATCCGCTGGCTACTCACCAGGGCTGCATTCATGCATCATAATGACGAAACTACTATACATTGCCATAGTACCTTACTTTAACCGGTTAGAATGATCGCTACATTAGCCTATACATTGCCATAATTGTATAATTGACTCTAAACATCGTTTTAGTCACTCCAGATAGAGGTACAGCATTGTATTTGGCCATGAAATAAATTATTTGTCCTTAAAAGATCGCTAAATGGGCCTAAACTATCGCTAGGTTGGTATAATAGACTCTACACATTTTTATTAGCTGAGAGACCCTTGGATCACATGTCATTTTATTCCATAAGGTCAGTGTGATGATTCAATTTATTTATTTGTCCCTAAGATCGCTAAGTTGGTGTAATAGACTAAAATTATCGATAACTTTGGACATATTTGTCTTGAGATGAAAATAAACATCACCATGATGATCGCAAGCTCGAGATACCCTTAAATCATAGGTCACACTATGGGAAAACTCTTATATGAGGTTTTTGACTACCCCCTGTACGTACCCCCTTTTGCTAGTCCTGCACTGGCATGTACCCCCCTTCAAAAACCCTTTTTCGACCTCTTCCTGCCTTAAACATAGCCTTTTTTTCGCCAGTTGTGTGCAAAACAGGTATCTTTTGGCAGAAGGTAGTGCGCGTCCACATTATGGTAAGGGCACAGGTGGACTGGCTGGGGCCGAAAAGGCACCTAGTCAAAAAAATTATTTCGCTTATTCTTTTTCGAAACAGATTTTTTAGGGGGGCATGTTTTTTAGGGGGACAAAACACCCCAGATTGATACCGAACACTCCATATCCATGCATATTATTTGCATAATTAGCATAATTATGCATTGTCCTGGTACTTTTCAATATATGTAGATATGTGCCATTGCTCCCCTATAGAATTCATATGCTTGCAAGTATAAACTACTGACTGCACCTAGTGACTAGTGGAATCTGAACAATAGTGTAGAGGTACATTTTATACATAACCATAGCATTGGGTACCGTCTGACGTGGCGGGTGAGTCGAGTCGTCGGATGTTCCTCAGGTTCCGGATAGGTGGCAGCACCGATCCGGGTCTGTGGGGACATCTGACGACGAACACCTAGGTTCTTATATAAAGACCAGGGCTCAGCCGCTACGCCAGAGGCCCTTCTGGCCTCCGATCAAGTAAGACCATCTTTTAATAACTAATAGCTGCCCTATCACCAACTACCGGGTGGCCGTGAGTGTGTATTTAATAAACTATCCGTTGGCATACACTTGAATCACCGTCTTACTCCTTCTTTCCCGAATAGTAAGGCCAGAACCACCAGGTCCATAAGACTAAAACCATTACACTGGTGCCGTGACCAGTTAATTCTGGTGTATAGCCCGGACATTATAATGTCCGAACGGCTAGTACATGGGTTAGATAGCCTCGCGGAAGCTAACCCAGAAGGGCAATTGGTTGCCCAGGAGAATGGCAATGGATCATTGTTGATCCAAACCCATTCAAACTCCCGAGATGCAGAATCTGCATCTTGGAGAGATCCCGAACCTCACTATAATGATAGTGAGGAGAATTTACCAGACTCTGTACGACGGGAACAATCCATACAGAGACAGAGTAATTTGATAAGTCAACAATCACTTGTTGACGAATTAAGTAACTCAATGTTTGAAGTTGGTGGTAGTACTAACCCAGAACATCCGGCACCTATGCCAAAGAGAGTTACGTTTGGAGAATTACCTTACAGTATACCCAGACCCGGACTACCAATATTAGATTACAGCGCCATAGACGGCGACGTAACCTATGCGGTACCAGAGGGTGAGGAATTTAAACAGCCGGATGTCCTGTTGTTAAACGAAACTTATGTTACTTTGAACGAGAATCTAAATACCTTGGTCAAAGCGAAAGATGAAGTATTCAATGAAAAACTTCAGCTAGAAGAAGACTTAATCGGCATGCGAAACGAATTCGAAGCCAGGAAGAGTGAATACATGAAAGAATTAGAAAGTGAAGAAATAAAACTTCAAGAGATGAGAAAGTCATTCAATAAAGAATATGACAACAGACACACTCGTATCCAGACATAGATAGATACGAATGATCAATTAAGTCTTGATAAGGCAAATTACGAATCCGAAATAAGCCGATATCAAAACGAATTAGAGAAATTGAAACTTCAGTGCAGTAAGCAAGCTGAAGACAATGAAACCATCCGGGTGGGTATTATAGCTTATAATAAACAACTGGAGGAGGATAGACAGAAACTCACGAATGAGCTTCAGGAATTGCAAACTACTGCAATAACCCTCGAAAAGTATGTAGAAGCTATAGGTACTATAGATCCAAATGTGGTCTCTACAATGTTGGCGGAATCATCCCAAGATGAAACTCCCACCAGATTCAACCCATTTGTTAGCGATGGGGCTGATAAAAATGTAGTATCCGGAATCTATAAGAAACTGGATAACACCGCAGTTAGCGGAATGAGTATCCAGAATAGTAATTGCCTACAAGGGACTACTAATCAAGGATCTACGAATAGTGCATCTACACCTCAAGCTCCGGTGCTTGATACAGTAGGCCCTGCACCACCGATACCGGATTTGAGTAATAAAATTAGAGCGACTCACGTTAATGCAACTAGTGTATATAATACTACACCAGTAGCACAACCGCAAGTACCGGGACCACCGAGAAATATACTAACTCCACCGTCGTATTTTTCTCAACCCAGTCATAGTACACCAGCAGGTCCAAGATTGCCTAACCCTCCTTCAGGTCAGAGCAATGTTCCTAATGATGGACGCTTCCCCAGACCGAACCCCCCACAACCTAATGTGACAGGTGGTGCGTATCTACCAAGGACAACTCCCTATGGATATAGGTATAACTATAATCTGGCAGGAGGAAGTAATTACCAAAATGGTAATACATATAACCAGGGATGGAATCAAAATAATTCCTACCCCAGGTATACATCTTCCGGAACAACTGGAAATGCAAGTTATGGAGGTAGATACCCGAACGGTGCTTCCGGGTACCACCCTAATAGTGGTCCCCCTGGAGGTAATCCGCCGGGTGGCCCTGGTGGATCCGGATTCGGAGGATCAGGATCGGGAGGAGATGGCAGGAAGCCCAACAGGAGAACTTCCATGCCTGCAGGATGCAAACCATCTTTGAGAGAAGCCAATGTATCCAAAATCTGGGCATTGACTGCTACCGGAAGGGAGCAGACGGCATGAAAGTCATGAACTGGAGCATGCGAGAGGCAGATAGACTACGAGGATGTAATCCGGCACGTAGGCAAGCAAGGATACCCCCTCCATATGATTCGAATGATCCATGGAAGGATAGGTATCAGGCTTTTGTCCATGAAGTCAACTGTAGTGGTTGGACAAAAGAAGAAGCTCTACCTTATCTGATCTGCTGGTTGAATAAAGGTGGAAAAGTAGCCCTCAATCAATGGAGAGCAGCATACGGAATATACGGCACCTATGATCAATTGGTCGAATGTGCCGCATACCTGTTTGGTTCGATCGTTAGAGAAGACCCATGGGTAAGCTTTAAGAAGAGGACACAAAAACCTAAAGAATCTCATAAAGTCTTTGGTTTGGAGCTACAGGACTTGCTATCAAAAGCACGTCCAAATTGGGCTCATGATGACGACTGCTATCTGCAAGAATTGTTTACACAATTCTACAGTGGATTGCGGGATCCGGATCACAAACAAGTAGTTTGGGATTCTTGGAAGGATGACACATCCTTCAGTGACCTATTCATATCAATCGACGGACATGATATAAAGAAGAGATTGGTGGGTCTAGGACCTAACCCGGTACGAGCAGCTCCACTGCAATACGGAGGTTCCCCTGCGCAGGTATATGAAACTTCCCAATTAGCTCCGGTTGATTTCCAGGAGGCTGACCAGGAAGAAGAATATGTCTCTGATGAAAATGGAGAGTATATTGGATCAGTCCAGGTAGCTGGAAAGTATTACCGACAGAAACGATATAGAAAAATACATCCGAAAGGAAGGGGAGGGTCCGTTGGTAATAAAATGGCTTCCGGACCAATTCAAGGTGGTAATGCTACCTCTACGGTCACTCCTACCGTAGCAGCCGCTGCTGCTCCGACTAATATGATGGAGACATTAATAGCCGGATTAACAGAGGCTCTGAAAAGACCTAGAGTTGATAAATCTCAAAGGAGATGCTTCAGATGCCAGAAATTAGGACACTACGCGTCCGAATGTATGGCTGAGAAGCCTGTCCCCCGTAGACAGGAAGGTGTCTCTGGAATAAGTGCAGAGGAAAACTGAGGAGGGGTCCCCCTATGGGCAGAGAAGGGGATCCCAGTGACAAATCTTGCCATAATATCACCATCCGTGACGATAGTTCGCATGTAGTAACAAACTTGCCTAACACCGAGGTGGTTGTAGACACCCGGAAGGTTAGGGAAGCTGATATAACAGGTGCCCAGGGAGCACAGGGGAAACCCGATATCAGTAACGAGGTAGGCGGCTATGAGTTAGCCATGGTTGGTAGTGCCCATTTACCCCCGGGTCATCCTTGTCTGGAATATCTGAAAGGATGTGGATCGACTCCAGGTGTGAACAATGACGTTCCGATCGTTACGGACACGCCCTCTGTTCTAAACGGAAGGCGGTGGTATGTTTGCCTCACTGTTAACGGAAGATCTGCTGAATTTCTTATGGATACGGGTGCTAGCCACTCCTGTATCTCCAAGAGGTTCTATGATCTTATCCCGAATGAACACGATACTCTCAAATCGGGAGGAAGTGCTCAAACGGCCGATGGCAGTACTATGCAGACATATGGAAGAACTTGTGTAAAGTTGCAATTGGATGGAATGCATGACTACGTCATGAGCATCACCGTTGCGGATATAGCGGATGAGGGGATACTCGGGTTGGATTTCGCATCCCTGTATGGGGTGGTTTTAGAACCACAGTCAGGAGAGTTAAGTGTGAAATACCCGTATCCTGTAAAGGTTAGGTGTGTACTGAGACAAGTAAGCAGTATGGCTAGTGTAGCACACACTGTGCGAATTCCCGCAGATGTAGCCTGTGTTGTGCTCGTAAGAAGTGATCCTGCAATGCGCAATAAGCCTGCAGTGATAGAACCGGATGTAATTGCTTTGTCAAGTATCCGATTAACGTCTGTAGACACTATAGTAGCAAATGCATCCTGGTCGGTAGTACCTGTCTCCAATACTGGAAACACTACTATCTACCTGAAAAAGGGACAAGTTTTTGGAAACGTGACTCTTTCGGAAACTGTAACGGATAGTAAGTTAAACTTACAGAAGGTAACAGAAGATGATGAAATTTCGGATGACTTACTCAAGTTGTATGAAGAAACTTCATTAGAAGATCCGGAACACCGGAAAGAGTTTTATGATATGCTCTGTCAATATAAGACTGCCTTTGCCAAACCCGGTGAAAAACTAGGTACGACAAATAAGGTAGTACACAAAATAGATACTGGAGATGCAGAACCCTTTAAAATACCGTATAGGCGGTTACCTTTAGCGAAAAAGAGAGTAGCTGAAGAGGAAATGTTGGACCAGAATGTGATAGTCCCATCCAATAGTCCATGGAGTAGTCCTGTATGTATGGTAACAAAAAAAGATGGTACCATACGCTTTTGCATAGACTACAGGAAGTTGAATGGAATAACGAAAAAGAATTCGTATCCATTACCGAGAATAGATGAAACCATTGACTCCTTAGGAGGTAACAGTTGGTTTTGTACCCTAGACTTGCAATCAGGATATTGGCAAGTGGGAATGAATCCAGCAGATATGGAAAAGACAGCATTTTCGAGTCATATTGGATTATTCCAATATAATGTAATGCCGTTTGGTTTGTGCAATGCACCAGCAACATTTGAAGCAATGATGGAAACCATATTAAATGACCTATTGTGGAAAAGATGTCTTGTATACCTTGACGATGTAATAGTCTTCAGAAAAACATTCGAAGAACGTTCTAACAATCTCAAATTGGTATTAGAACGTATTATTTCCAATGGTCTCAAATTGAAACCCAAGAAATGCCACATGTTTAGAAAGTCCATAAATTATTTGGGCCGCATCATTAGTGATGAAGGAATAAAAGCTAATCCCGATAAAATCGAGTCAGTGACGAATTGGAATAGACCTAAAACAGGAACAGAATCCTTTTTAGGATTCTGTTCCTATTATAGGGAATTTATTCCGAATTATTCTAGGGTCAGTTACCCATTACAAGTAATAGCTAACTGGACTCCAGGAAGTACCAAGGAAAAATTTCCTTGGACGCATGAACAGGAATCTGCTTTTCAAAAGCTAAAAGACCTGTTCACGAGTACTCCCATATTGCAATATCCGAATGAAACGGATCATTTCATACTGGATACAGATGCTAGTAATGACAGCATTGGTGCAGCTCTCTCGCAAGTCCAAAATGGGAGAGAGGTACCTATTGCCTTTGCCAGCAACACACTGAGTAGAACTCAGCGGAATTACTGCACAACCAAAAGAGAATTGTTGGCAGTAGTTGTATATACAAAGAAGTTTAAACATTTTCTGTGGGGAACGAACTTTACTTTACGTACGGACCATTCCTCCTTAAGATGGTTATTAAACTTCCGAGATGCTGAAGGTATGCTAGGTCGATGGCTAGCCCACTTATCTGAGTATGGGCTTGAACATCACCAGATTCAGCATAGACCCGGAGTTAAGCATTTAAATGCTGATGCTTTGTCTCGAATACCAATTCGGAAATGTGATAATCCGGATTGTACTGATTGTGGAGCTCATAGAGCAGTGCTAGCAGGGATTCGAAGACCATTCGAACCCCTAGTTGCCAGTATACTGGATTGGTCTATGGATCACATACGACGTTTCCAGGAAGCTGACTCGATAACTGCACAGCTACTGCAATTAGTACCAAAGGGTATACGTCCAGTTAGACCGGAGGTCTGTCTGGAAAATCGAGAAATGAGAAGGTTTCTTGCTCAATGGACAGAGCTTGAAGTCCGGAAAGGCGTGTTATACCATTGGAAGCCATGTAATAATGGTGAGAAAATCATGCAAGTGGTGATACCACATGCAATGAGACATGATATTATGTACTTCTGTCAAGGACACCGGACCAGTGGTCATTTCGGGAGAAAACGCTCATTAGCACGACTCTCCAAGAAGTACTATTGGCCTGGCATGTCACGAGACTTGCAAAGATGGGTAACCACTTGTCTGGACTGTTGTAAAAACAAACCCGGACCCGGGATGGGCAAGCTTCCATTATCCCAAGAACTCTTCGGAGTTAGATTCGCAAGAATCAGGGTGGATATCATTAGTGGACTGAATACAACCGCTAATGATAATACCTGTATGATGGTAGTGTGTGATTATTATACGAAATACACCAAAGTATTTCCACTACCAGACCACAAAGCAGTCACTTGTGCCGAAGCCTTTGTAAAAGGTTGGGTACTGACTTTCGGTGTACCATTACTGCTACACAGTGACCAAGGCAGAGAATTCGAATCAAATCTCTGGCAGGGTATGTGCGAATACTTAGCTATCTGCAAGACTAGAACCAACCCGTATAGGCCACAAAGCGACGGATTGGTAGAAAGGTTCAATAGAACTCTTATTCAGGTCCTAAAGTCACTCGTTAATGAACACATGGACGACTGGGATGAGCAATGTCATTTTGTGACACATGCTTATAACAGTATGGTACATTCAAGTACTAACTGCACTCCGAATCTTCTAGTATTTGGAGAGGACCTAATAATGCCTGCAGACTTGGTATTTGGAGTAGTGGGGATGGACCCGGAGCTACCTTGTCATGTAGTTTTTGTCGAATGTTTAAGAGACAGATTTTAAAAAGCATATGAGTCTGTCCGAATCGATTTAGAGAAAAGTGCCAAATGGCAGAAGGTTGGATATGATACCGATCTAAAACATCGGAAATTCCAATCCGGAGACAGAGTTCTGAGACTACACGAACCACTTAGACACATAAAATTAGCATCTTATTGGGATGGTCCTTTCACTATAACACAAGTTATTAGTGATTGTACTGTAATTATCAAATCAGACCTTGTGGCTATATGTGGCTAGATTAAGGAAATGGTCTGGGAGGGAGACCTCCACAGAAATGTATGGTGAAGGTTCCGGAAAGATCCTGAATCAGAATCGTATAATAGACCAGGTAAGGAACACTACAGTGAAGCGAGGACGAGGTAGGCCTAAGAAGTGTTCCGAATCAGTGCCACCCACGCCAACACCGATTAAGCGTGGGGGAGTTAAAAAGGTCTCGGCAGGTGAAGACAAAAAGAAGAGGAAAGGTGTTTCGAAGGCCAAGAAACCCCTAGAAAAGGCTCTTCAGACTGTCAGGTCTGAAAAAGAACTATCCAAGAAGGGGATATACGTTCGCCACAGCCCTCGAATTGCCCAGAGGACTGCAGTGACCTAACCTGTATACACAACGAGTGTAATGTTTACATTTAGAGGAACGGATGACAACTGACCCAAAAGGCTTATTTGTCGCCGCCGTATGATGTACCAATGGGTAGTGGACGGATAATCCGGTGGATTTGCTTAAGCTGTCCATAATCTAAACTTAAATCCCCAGACGAGTCGTCGGTGTGAGCGATAATTACCTAAAAACAATCAGTTTGTTGATGTTCCGCTTGTAGCACGTGCGTTTCCGCATGACGTCACCGTGTCCAGTCTCGGCTGACCTCTCCTGACCCCGCGAGCTCACGGGGAAATGACATCACGAAAGCTGGCTTGTCGCCATATTGTTTTTCGGTAGTGTTTGGGACGGTCGGGTCACCCCCTTCCTCTTAAATTCTACCGTCTAGCAACCCCCTGGTGCGCCCTCAGAGTCTGTCTCTCAGCAGGCAGGCTCCGCTTGTGTCGGCCCCGGCGCCGTAAAAGCTGGAAAAAGGGGTACTTTGACTCCCGAGCCGATTCCCCAGTCATGGCTGAGGAATCCGTAGCTGCAGCCAAGCTATCCGGCGACCCGGATAAGCTGACTCCGTCCGCAGAAGCTTTTCCGGAAGCTTTGTCACCTGTAACACAGGCGGAGAGCGAGTTGATGGAAGTGGAGGAACCCACGGATCGCTCATTCGAGGAAAAGCTGGCTTCATTCTCGCTGAATGAGCCAGAGAAGATGTTGTCACCACTTCCGACCGAAGGATCTGGAGACGCTGCGAATCCTGAAGCAGCAGCAACTGGGTCCGAGACTGCACAAGTCGACGGCTCGAAGGACCAGTGGAAGCCAGCAGTGGCTGACCCGTTCCCAGCAGAATACGACGGTCGGTACCTGTATGTCCATCCGGAGCTACAGGCACAGGTAACAAACCCAGACGGTACACCTATCAAGTTGGAGCCGAAGGTGAGGATGGCTATCGAGGGCGTCATGGTCCCCGATCAGCTGGACAGGACGCCACCCGAATGGCTCCGAGACTAGCCGTGGTTCCAACGAGGACTCATGGTGGACATTGCCTTTCGCCAGGTAGAGTACGAGGCAAACAGAGCCTTCCTGCTAGGAGCGTATCCGAAGCCGGACAGGTCTCTGTGGAATGTTACACAGACCAACATAGATTGGGTAGGCTGCGTCTCGGAACCCGAGGGGCAAACTTACCCACGTCCTTGTGCTACCCGGCCCCAGTACCGGACCATGAAGGAGTTCCGCGAAGCCGCTGCCCTTCGGACGATCCTCGTCCGTCGCATGACGCCAGATCAGGATGCCCTGGAGAAGGCTAAGAGGGAAGCGGAGATACCCGCACCTCCAATCCCGGACCTGAAACTAGGCACTAGGAGCACAGCCGGTTCTGCAACAGCCAACGGCAGTACTACCGATCCGAGTCCGGTAGAAGCATCAACCTCCAGTGAGTCCGGAACCAAGGATCCGGAAGACTGGAAGGTCAGCAAGAACAGTAGGTCAGCTGCTCGGAAGCTCAAGAATCTTCCCGATTCTGTTAGAGCCGACCCGCAAGCCAGCACCTCAGCCACTGGTAGTACTGCCATGCCGTTGACGAGGAATCAGTACACGAGTCCTCGGTAGAGTATGATGAGAACTCCATCAACTCAAACCGAGGCAGAACGCCAAATCTGGATTTAAAACCCGGATCCCAACGTGTTTCTCCGACTGTGCGTACGGAGTAAAGAAGGATGGTTCTACACTGTACGCCTGCCCGGACGCAGTGAACAAGAACAACAAGTCGGATAATGAGGATTGGATGCATCTCTCGGACGAAGACCCCAATCCGAGCAAGGCCTATCGAAAGATGTGGCTTATGCTTAATCATACCGAAGGGTACTACACCTATACCCAGAGGCGTAAGCTGCGTTGGGCACTTGAGAAGTGGTACGGTGACGATCAAAAGTCCTGTCCCTTCTCCATCTGCCAGGATGCTAGTGATGTCTCGGTCTGGACCTGGAGCACTTCAGCCCGGTTCCAGAGGCATCTCGTAGAGGCCCACTTCCACCATCACCCAGTTTACATTTGTGATCCGAGTTATGGTAAGAAGGGGAAGAAATGTACTACGAAGGTACAATACAACTGACGTAGCGATCTGGCTAGACACCAGAAGAAGTGCCACGCAGAGGGATTAGATGGAGCTCGTAAGCGCATCATGGAGCTTCATCAGGAACTCATGAAGGAGTTCGATAGCCTGAGTGAGGATGCTTGGTCAAAGATCCGACCAGGGGACCAAGTCCTCTGCGAAGTTCCGAAGACCAAGGATTCGAAACTCCGCGCTAAGATCGTCCTGACTCCCGGCAAAGGAAAACTGGACATGCACGAGTCTCTCTGGCAGAAATGTGAGGAATCTGGAAAGGAGGGAAAGAGAGCTCGGGAGAGAGTCAGGAGGGACCAGAACCGTGGTGGTAACGGCAATGGTCAGACCACTACAGCAACTAAAGCCAGGGTAGAGGATCGTTCCAGATCCCCCTTGGCACGTCACCCACATGAGCAGGTTCAGGGTACTCCTGTCTTCAAGAGACCCGAACCTGCAGGATACGCAGGTGCTGTATCGAAGCCGGGGAAAGTTAACACCCGTAACTTTCCATCCATGACCCAGGGACCTGGACCTGAGAGCCAGACCTTGGTCGTTGGAAAAGGAGGTCGACTTGTTCCCAAGAAGACTTCAGCACCTGCTGCTGCCAGATCCGCAGCTGCTGCAGCCGCTTTACCAGTGAATTTCACCCTAGAGCAGGTACAACTGTACATGCAGATGGGGCTGAAACAGAACCCAGCACCCCCCACCTACTGTCTCCCAACAGCAGGAGTGTCCGGAAGCCCTACATCTGGAAGTGGCCCTCAGGCAGTGTCGACACCCCCCAAGGTTGTTGCACCACCTGAGAAACCAAAGGATGCGATTACCATCAAGACCGGTAATGCAGAAATTTGGTTCGAGAAGTCTCGCCAGGGGGAAGCAGATGTCCAGAAGGCCATCTACACCCACTGGGAGAGGTGTGTTTGCGACAGAGCGACTGAATTTCATCAGGGTCTCTTAAACGATACCCTGATATGTATGAAACAGGTGGGTGACGCTGAAAAGGAGCTCCTCAAGACTGTTATCCGAGACGAGGTTAAAGCTCGGGAGGAGGAAGCCTTGGCTGTCAAAGAACAGGCAGCTATGGACGTACACGTTCTGGAGAAACGTGTAAAAGAGGAAATTACCCGGAATACCAATCTAAACACTAAGTTTATGAAGGTATTCGGGGTGGATATAGACGAGTGGGATGGCACTCCCGAATCAGCCCTAGATCTTCTTAGGAAGAAGCACGCTAAGAAGTCTACTTAAGCGTGTTCCGGGTTATTTTGCTATATTCTCTCTCCCACAGGATAACCAGATGTAGCCTTTGCAGAGAACTATATATCTGCGAATGTCTCTAAAAAAAAAGAAGAACACTTATTATTCTATGTGTTCCGGGTTCTTTTCTAACCAGCTAACTGTGCAATTCAGGACATATAACTTTTATTAAATTCCTGAATAGTCTATTCAGATTAGAATCTACACTTATAAAAAATCCGATAGTAGATTTGCTGCTGTTATTCGTATCCGGATGCTGGTTCCTGACTTCTCCTGACTGCTGCTATTACCCGTTGCTGACCACTATATATAGGATGGACTTGTACGATTCTCTACTAATGTTCCGAATGGATTACGCTACACCACTATATTACTTCCGGATCAACCCATTTTGGACTCACATTTATGTCAACCACATCTAAAAGGATTACGTTTCTACCTGTTGACTACCGGACTATTACTCTACACCATTCGGATATACCTATGAACAATAGCACTTCTAGAGGATTGTGGGTAGCTGCCCCTAATTCAACTCCCGGGTTTACATATATTACCTAGGATAAAAAGACTTTAGCACGTCCATCCCGTGGTTAGCTGACCACCTTAACTACTACCTGGCATCCGGCAGACTGCATCGCAAGACTTCAGCAGCATTTATTATTGTCATGTATATAATATCATATAACTATTTTTTTGCTAATATTATTTGTATGTGCATAGTTACACTATGATGATAGACTATTGTATATTTTGATACGGGTTCATATTAATACGGATCTCTGGTTACTATTCATATTATTCAACATGATCCGATAATTTCATAGTGTATATTCACCAGATTATTTTTAATTGTCCTGCGAGGCATATTCTTGTATAAATATAATCATCTGGTGCTATAATGATTATTTGGTACATGGTGGTGTCACATATGATGTCATATGCATTATTCTACTAAATTTTTTTCTTTTCAAGTGTATAATTCATAACGGTTCTATTCCTAAACTCACGAACCTTTAACGGATTGGTTGGTCATATCATATAAAATGTCATTAGATAGTATAGTTACTTTAATAGTCTTTCTCAAGACTGGATAATCATTTGTGATATTAATAACTACAAACCTATTAGGATGTTATTATGTGATTTATTCAATATTTAACAGTTCCGATACATATAACTGTTATCTTCACACATATGCGAATTATGATACTTATCCTAATACTTATACCGTTAACATAAATTGCTATTATGTGGTATAAAATGTTAATTAACAGTTCCGTTACACATAACTGTTACTCATTCAACATATTCGCATTGAACTACAACATCCGGTTTGTTATTCTGTAACTATATACGCTATCAAATATATGAAATTGACATTTGAATGATACTATACACGATGTTAACGTTATATCTATGGTTGTACCTCTATTATTAGGGTTTAGACATATCGTAATGTTATCCCTATAATGATACAATAGTTATAACTCCTTCCTAAATGTCTGGGGGAGTGGTGTAGAGGTACGTTTTATACATAACCATAGCGTTGGGTACCGTCTGACGTGGCGGGTGAGTCGAGTCGTCGGATGTTCCTCAGGTTCCGGATAGGTGGCAGCACCGATCCGGGTCTGTGGGGACATCTGACAACAAACACCTAGGTTCTTATATAAAGACCAGGGCTCAGCCGCTATGCCAGAGGCCCTTCTGGCCTCCGATCATGTAAGACCATCTTTTAATAACTAATAGCTGCCCTATCACCAACTACCGGGTGGCCGTGAGTGTGTATTTAATAAACTATCCGTTGGCATACACTTGAATCACCGTCTTACTCCTTCTTTCCCGAATAGTAAGGCCCGAACCACCAGGTCCGTAAGACTAAAACCATTACAATAGAAAAGAAATACCCCTCCCCTACCTTCCTATAGCATCAAACAAGTTGTTTAATGGAGGCAGCCTTTGGTTGATCACATGCTTAAACCTTTTAGATCCAAATGCTAGTTACCAGTGCATTATCACTGTTGATAAGCTTTACACATCAATACCTGCAAAAGCCCTGTTTGCACTGAATAAATATCTTTTCATCTCTCCATTCTCTGGTGTTTGATTGAAAATGTTGACGTCATTCTGTGTTTAATTTGTGTTTTAATCTGTGTTTTTATGGTACATGTATTGAGTTTAGGGCTATAACAGGTTAGTGTTAGTGCTATGGTATGATAGTAATAACTCACTATTTGTCAGCGGTTAATCAATATAATTTTTATGTTAGTAATTACTCACTATTTGTTAGCAATTAGTCAAATATGTCAGTATTTACTCACAATTTGTCGGCAATTAGTCAGTATACACCTAGTGACTAAGTAGTGACATTAAAAAGATTAATGGCATTTTAATCATTTGTGCATCATGCCCAGATTGACATGATGCACTCACATTTTGTCAGTAATTAGTCAAAATATGTCAGAAATAATGCACGATTTATCAGCAATTAGTCAATATATGTCAGTAATTACTCACTATTTGTCAGCAATTAGTCAATATATGTCAGTACTTAGTCACTGAATATCAGCAATTATTAATACATGTCATTATTTACTCACAATCTGTCAGCATTTTGATCAATACATAACAGGGAAATAGTCATTGATTCAATTGTGCATCTTGCCTTGACTGGTATTTGTCAAAATATGTCAGTATCTATGGACTATTTGTCAGCAATTAGTTAATATATGGAAGTAATTATTCACTATTTGTCAGCAATTAGTCAATACATGGTAGTAGTTACTTACATTCTATCAGTATTTAGTCAATATATGTTAGTAATTGCTCACTATTTGTCAGCAATAAGTCTATATGTTAGTAATTGCTCACTATTTGTCAGCATTATTCAATATATAAATTAGTAATTACTCACTATTTGTCAGCAAATAGTCAATATATATCAGTATTTACTCACAATTTGTCAGCAATTAGTCAATATATGTCAGTACTTAGTCACTCTATAACAGCAATTATCAGTATTTACTCTCAATCTGTCAGCAATTAGTCATTATATAACAGAGAAATAGCCACTGATTCAATTGTGCATCCTGCCTTGACTGGTATTTGTCAAAATATGTCAGTATCTATGGACTATTTTTAGTTAATATATATGAGTAATTATTCACTATTTGTCAGCAATTAGTCTATATGTTAGAAATTGCTCACTATTTTTCAGCAATCATTCAATATATATTAGTAAATACTCACAATTTGTCAGCAATTAGTCAATATATATATATATATATATATATATATATATATATATATATATATATCAGTATTTACTCACACTTTGTCAGCAATTAGTCAATATGTCCCTAAGCAAATAAAAAAGCTCATGCATGTCGCCATGTCAACTTTAGGGGTCTAGGGCCATAAGTATGGATAGTAGGGAGGATGTATAGGGTGAAGTGTGGATGCTGGATGAGTAGGGTGAAGTATGGATAGGGGGGTGTAAAGGGTAAAGTGTGGATACTGGGTGTGTTGGGTGAAGTATGGATAGGGGGATGTATAGGGTGAAGTGTGGGTGCTGGGTGTATAGGGTGAAGTGTGGATAGTAGGGTGGATGTATAGGGTGAAGTGTGGGTGTGTAAGTAGAAGTATTGATAGGGGGGATGTATAGGGTGAAGTGTGGGTGCTGGGTGTGTAGGTTGGATGTATAGGGTGAAGTATGAGTGCTAAGTGTGTAAGGTGAAGTATGGGCACTAGGGGGGGTGTATAGGGTGAAGTGCAGATGATGGGTGTGTAGGGTGAAGTTAATTGTAGTAAGGTGGATGTATAGGGTGAAGTGCGGATGCTGGGTGTGTAGGGTGAAGTATATTGTAGTAGGGTGGATGTATAGGGTGAAGTGTGGATGCTGGGCTGGGTGCTATGTGATTGGGATATGATTTGGTATTATTGACCTTTGGGATGATTGGCCTTTCGAGATAGTTGGCCTTAGGATGATTGGATATTAGTTCTTTAGGATGATTAGCCATTGTTAGAGTGTGGTTTTGCTGTTAGAATTTATAAGCTCTTATGCAACCACACTCTTATGGGTGTGGGGGTCCGTTTCTGGATTTTGTAGAGGTATGGCATTTCCCAGGTCTAGTTTCATGCAAAAGAGAAATAGAAGAGCCAAAACATGTGTTCTATTGTTCTCTATGATTGATAAGCTTTCCCTAAACTTGTAATTTTCTTTGTTTTCTATCATCTCTTTGGTATAGATTCTGCTTAGGAAAAGAAAAATGCCATAAAGATCTTCCTTCTCATAGACCTCAGTGTTAAATCCTGAATAAGTAACACCAGACAAATTTATGCCCTTTTCACTAGGTTTTCTTTGAAGGCTCATCTATTCTTATCATGTGCTGGTTAACAACAAAAAACCAAATCCTATGCTTTTTTATTTTCCTTGTCAATACTTGTTTAGCTCCGCTCTGTTTCTTCTCCTGTTTCTTTGTCGGTTTCTCCGATCCCTTCTCTGCGAGTTCCTTCTTCTTTGCCTCCACCTTCGGAGTGTCTCCTCTCCATGTGGCTTTTCAAGTCCGGTAGATATGACTCCCTGACCTGATGTCCACAGTCTGGCTCCAGGCAAAGGTATCCCATGACTTCGTCGGCATGGTTTTTCATGTGGCGGTCCCGGTTCCCCTTCTTTGAGAACTACCACTGCCCCTTGTTCCGCTCCCTACAGATGTCGTAGCGATGGAGGGGTAAACTTCCCAGTCTCGCCTCCAAGGGTACGTGTTCCTTCTCTGTTGCTGGCATTTTGCAGCCTTGAACCTCTATTGTAGTTGTCACCTCGTGGCTCCCGACCCGACGTCTGTTGTTCGGAGTAACTACGTCTCTCCTTATATAGCCAGACCCCAGCAGAGGCGTGGGAGTGCTTGGATTTGGAGCACGAGAACGACGCCCCTCCCTGTGTTCTTTTCCTCCGAGATGGCCTCCTGACGGTGTTTGTCCAGGTGCGACACTCTGGCTGGACTATTCCCAGGCTCCGGCATTATATCTTCATGCTGTCTTCCCCCACCCGCAGTCTCTTGTTTCTGGAGTGGTCCCTCACACGGCTCCAAGGATGTGGCTTGCTTCGTCTCCTTTCTGACGATGAGTGGCTCCACTTCCTTCTCCCACCCTTACTTGTTGAGTCCGAGCCTACTCTCCTGGTAATCTCCTGCCTGGCTCTCCCTGTCTCTCCACCTCGGCCAGCTTCCTCCGCACCATGCACCACCACTCGTCACCGTCACCTGTGCCCATGGTTCTCAGCACTTCCCATAAGATCACCTTTTTTATGCCCCCTGACTTGGGCGTCCCTCCTCCTCATTGGTCCTCCTGTCGCGAGGGCTCCCGCGGGTGCGGGTGTACCTGCCAGCTTGGCCGTTGCTACAGCATCCTGCCCCCCCTGGCTCTTTTGCGGGCACTGACACATTCCTCTGTTAAATTATCAACCTGTGAAGCACGGGATAGCCACTTAGTGTCGCTAAAGTGCTGTAAAACACAAATCAATCAATCAATCAATCAACCCCTGGCTCTTTCGCGTTGCTGCCATTTTGGCTCCTGGCTGCTTGGAGTAAATCCGCCACTCTGGCTTCGTTTGCATCATTGTACTCACACGCTTGTTTTATCATATCCCCTATCCTCCAAAATGCAGCACACTGCCCCCGCCATCCCTCCTGCCTTCCAGGCATGCATTCAGACGCTCAGTCTCCTTCCCTGCAACCGACGGGACCAATCCCTGTTCCTAGATAGGGGTGATTCTGAGTCCCACGAAATAGAGGAATATCTAAGTTCCTCGATTGCCCCCGGACGTAAAACTAAACAAACAAACAAATGAAATAGAGGATTTGTCTTCAATGGGTTTATAAGGGGGGCTCCTCTGGCCATTCCATATTAGTCACCCGGCCCACCATGGGCGTCT
Source organism: Acholoe squamosa (assembly GCA_949317995.1). Classification (NCBI taxonomy): domain Eukaryota; kingdom Metazoa; phylum Annelida; class Polychaeta; order Phyllodocida; family Polynoidae; genus Acholoe; species Acholoe squamosa. Next base: position 23,397,731 of record OX439044.1, read on the forward strand.
CCGTCTCTGACGCTTCTCCAGCCTCATTCTGGTCCCCCTGTAGTCTCCATCTCCTCAGGGACCACTTTCAGTGCGTCATAATGCACAATTTTTCAGAGCCTTCCTCTCCTTATCTCATACACCGCCATCCCCAGTATCCTTTCCACCCTTGAGGGCCCAGTCCAATAGCTTTGCAGCTTCAGAGTCCGCCCCACCTTCTTTAAAGAGTGGAAATAATACATGGATGCCCCCACGGGATCTCCTTTGTTTCTGCCCGGCTGTCGTAATTCCTTCTCTGCCTCTCCACCGCCTTCCCTATAGCCCTATGGCTAACTCAAAGGCTGTTGCCATGTGATATTGCAGGTCAGCCATGTAGCTCCATCCATCTCTTTCTTGGGTGTGGTCCGGATACAGCAGGGCCAGTGGGGTGGTGGTCTCTCTTCCCAACATGAGTGCCTCTGGTCCTGTCTCACCGTTGTGGCCAGCAGTATTTCTATCGTCCAGTTGGCCCTCTCTACCACTCCATTGCTTTGGGGGCGAAAGGTGCACATCCTAGTTTGCCGGATTTCCAGAAGGGCAACCACCTCTCTGAAAAAGGTCGCTTGGAAGTTCCGCCCTTGGTCTGTATGCAGTTCCTCCGGCGGCCCCAGCCGGCACACATACTCCTCTACAAATACCCGGGCCACTGTGCCAGCCTCCTGGTTAGGTAAAGCGTAGGCCTCCGTCCATTTAGTGGAATAGTCGGCGGCCACCAGGATGTATCTGTTCCCCCTATCCGTGACTGCTAGTGGACCCATGACATCCAATGCTATCCTCTGCAGAGGTAACCCTGCTCCGACATGGCCCATCTTTGCTCTATGGGGCGGAGGCGCTGCTTTCTTCTGGATACAAGCCTCGCATTTGGCGCACTATCTTGTCATATCCCTGTGGAACCAATAGAACCCTTGATGAAGTCTCCTGGTGGTCCTGGTGTGTCCCAGATGGCCTGCCAATGGAGCCCCATGAGCTTCGTAGAGCACCTCCTTTTGGTATGGCTATCTGCCATCTCTCCTGACCAGTTATTTCTCTCCATTTCCTCACCAACACCCCATTCCTTATCTCCAGCCTGTTGAACTGAGTCTGCCAGGCGTGTTGCTCATAGCTGAAGTCCTTGGCTTCCTCCGGAGATGGAGGGTAGCCCATCAGGACCCAATTAAGCACTTCTCGGAGCATGGCGTCCTCCCCCTGGAGGCAGTCCCCCAGTCCTTTGGCTCCTTTTCCGCTTCCATCTCCGCCTCAGCCGTGGGCACAGGTTCCCCCTGCAGTCCCCTCTCTTGGCTGCGAGTGAGGACTCGGCAGGTAGCCATTTCATCCTCCGGAGGCTCCCTCCACCCATACTGTCTACAAGGGTCGCGAGACAGCCCGTCTGCATTCCAATGTTGTTTACCCAGCCTATGTTCCATGGTGATATCGTATGTGTCGATTATCTGTATCCTTCCGGCTCTTTAAATCCAAGCTATGATTTTAGGAATGCGTGATCTGTCCTCACAACCATTGTTCATCCCACCAGATAGTGCCACAATTTTCGTAGCCCAAATACTATTGCCAATAACTCCCTCCTGGTTAAACAGTAGTTCCTCTCAGCCTTTGACAGGGTGTGGCTAGCATAGGCTAGGACCTTCTCTTCATCCCGCTGCTCCTGGCTAAGGACCGCTCCGAGGCCAGCATCACTTGCATCCATGTCCAGTGTGATGCGACCCTCCGGCTTCAGGGGAGCCAGGATAGGAGCCTCCGTCAACAGCTCCTTAAGCCGTGTGAAGGCCAGCTCACATTCATTAGTCCATCAAAATGTCCTTCACTTCTCAGCCAATGTACTCTATGTGAATTCCTTGATAAAACCCTGGTAATAGCTGGCCAACCCCAGAAAGCTCCTTACTTCTGTGACTGTCTCTGGCTTACCCCAGTTATTCACGGCGGCCACCTTCTTTGGGTTTGTCGCTTCCCAGTCCTTCCTTATGACAAGTCCCGCTCTGATTATTCGCTGCAATACCTCCTCCAACCTTTCCAGATGCTCCTGGAAGGTAGAAGCGGACACTACCACATCGTCTAAGTAGACCAGGCAGGTGCGCCATTGCAGCCCCCGCATTACCACCTCCATCACTCTTTCGAAGGTTCCCGGCGCGTTACACAAGCTAAAGGACATCCTCCTAAATTGATAGAGACCCCTATGGGTGCTAAACTCCGTTTTCTCTATGTCCTCTGGCTGAATGTCCAGCTGCCAGTATCCACTTGCCAGATCCACCGAGGAGAACCAGGCAGCTCCGGCCTTGGTGTCTAGGCAGTCCTCTACCCATGATGGGGATAGGCGTCTTTGATAGTCACCGCGTTCAACTTCCTGTAGTCCATACAACATCTGGTGGAGCCATCATTTTTTTTTTACCAGAACTACAGGTGAGGCCATTGGGCTTTGAGGCTCCTCAATGACCATGGCTTCCAACATCTTGTCGACCTCTTGGTCTATGAGCTCCCTCCTATGCGGCGCCAGTCGTCTTGGCGGCTGCTTTATCGGAGCCACGCCTCCAGTATCAATACAATGCTGGGCCACCTGTGTGTGTCCTCTGTCTCCTGGGTTCAATTGAAACGCCGCCCTGTACCTTCTCAGGAGGGCTGCCAGCTCCTCCCTCTTCCCATCTCCATTCCTGCTGTTGGCTCCCTAATCCACTCATCTCCTTTGTCTTCCCTCATCATCTGGCACAGAGCCTCCACCCTTCCGCCTTCTTCAGCGGCCGACTCCCCATTGAGGGGTTATATTTCTCCCAGCATCATGTCTTTGAAGATGGTGACTGCCCCTGTCCCGGATTAAGGACTTCCAACGTCCTAGTACCCTGAGGGCGTACCAAGCTCCTAGCCACCAAGAATTTCGGCTCTCCGTTATGCCCTGCGAGGCCTTCCACTAATCCATCCTCCCCCTCAATCCAAGGGCCCTGGAGTTGCCCTTCTAGGACGGCTTCCTCTCCCGCCTCCAACACTGCCACCCAGGTGCTTACCACTCGGCAGGAGCTTTCTCCCTCCGACCATACCAGGTGCTCCCTTCCTAATTCAACTATAAAAGCGTGTCTCCTCAGGAATGTCGCTCCCAGTATCTCAGACTCTGAACTTTAAGGTCACCTCTCTCCTACCCAGCTTTAGCTGGGCGGTACTCTCGCCTTGTATCTGCATGGCTCTCCCATCAGCTGTATATACTATTTTTCCTGTATTTCCCAGTACACTTTCCCCTCCGTTTTCCTTCTACCAAGTGATGAACACTAAATTCATCAAAGCTCCCGTATCCACCACTAGTTTTATGGGAGGTGCACCTAGGCAGGCCTCCACTAGAAGGCCCCTTCCCCCTCCTCTCTCTTTTCCCTATTACTTTGTTCTCCAGCCTTTCATCTCCGACCTCTGCGCAGCCACGGGCACAGGCCGGAGCTAGTTTCCCGCCTCCCTGGCAGCTTCCGCTCCGCCCTTCTCCGCGCCCTCTCCGGTTCCTGGACAATTTCTCTTAAAGTGACCTTCCTTCCTGCATTTAAAGCATGTAATGGTATAGGATTTTTTCTTCCTTTCCTCTTTGTCCGCGTCCCCAGTTACCAATTTCCTAATTATCTCAGTTAGACTAGCCAATTTATTGTCATTCGAAAACATTCGAGATTGTCGCATCTGCAGCCCTAGCTCGGCCCCGGGACTCCTGTACATTATTGAAGTAGGCCTGCCTCCCCACTTATTGCTGTCATCACCACGGTCTGGAGATCTTTCGGACGCAACTGATAGACCCACTGTCTCAATTGAATTGGCAAGTACAACAGGAATCTGTCTAAGACTAAGGTGTCCCTAGTTTTCGCCTTGGCCTCCAGATAAGCCAATCGAGTGAACTTGGCCAGGTCCTCCTGCAGTTCCTGCAGGCCTTCTCCGGCCTTCCTCTCCCGTGTGCAGAGGAAAGGTTTGTACGTCTCCTCCTGGTTGGCTGGCTCGAATCTGGCGATTAGCGCGTTCCGGAGCTCCTTGTACCCATCCTTGGTACCAGGCTCTCTCCCCTCCAATAACCGTCTCGCCTGCCCCGTCAAGCTTAAACCCGGGAAGGTGCCTGCTTCCTCAGGAGTCGGTGGTCCCATCGAATCTTGTTTGTTTGACCAGCAGTACCTACCATCCCCACTCTTCGACGGTTTATGCCTTCTTCTACCTCTTGATGCCTCTTTGGCTAACTGTGTGATGGCATCGGCCAAGCGATCTCGCTCCTTAGACCAGTCGTCACCTCCCCTACCACCTTCATTTGCTCCGTTATCTCCGTCCTCTTTCGACGTCCCTCCATCCCCGTCGGACCTATCCTCCACCTCTCTTTCGATGCGCGCTGGTTTCCGGCCAACTGGCCTCTCCTGCAAGGTACCTCTGTGGCTCCCGCCCAGTCCGTCTCTGCTCCGGCCCCTCCGGCCGTTTCCCCACCTTGTTCATTCTCCAACTCCCCTAGGACTCCCTCATCCTTCAAGGGTCCTCCTCCTGGGGTTATCCATTCCGGCTTCAAGTTTCTTTCCTTCTCCCATGGCCAATTATAGCTGTCCACCTTTCCGAAGCGGTCTCTAGACTCCTACTGTCTTTCCAAACCAACCTCGCGCCTCACCGGCCTTTTTTTCTGAAAGAAACATCCTCATCTACCAATTCTAGCAGAGATCCCTTCTCTGCTCCCCCTACCCTCAAGTTTGGCATTTTTTTTGTCTTATCCATGTTTGCTTCAGAGGCAGTTCATCACTAGCTGTCACCAATGTAGCGAAATACGACTCGAACTCAATAGCAAACACCACAAGACTTGTACTACAGTTTAACACTGTTTATTGACCTGGCATCGGGCCACACCATCTACTCGGAGCTCACTGGTCCTCGGAGATAACTTAATACTGGAAATACTCGTGTCTTCAATAAACTCTGGTGCCAAAAATTGAACTAGCATTGACTCCCAGCTTCATTATATAGAGTGATTGTCTCCGACGCTAAGTCACTCCAGCATCGGAGACTCGTCTAACATTTACCCCCACTTGGCTCAGGCTCAGGGAAGATGAGGCTCCTACGCCACCATCCAGAATGGTTTCAGCTTCACCCCCGCCTCCCTCGGCCATATCACCACTATATATATATATTATATGTACGTTCTGCGCCATTATAATTTGATCATGGAGAATAATCCTCTTTTTTTTTGTCGGGGAAAGATCTTGGAATTTTGTTCCAAGATTCTTGAAAACCATGCATATAAGAACCATGTCAGAACCTCCCCCCACACCCCACCCAAACCCTAATCCCTCATATATTTTGCTAGATCTGGACTCTTTGAGAGTTAAGCAAGGAGCGTGGATATTGTGTGTGTATGACCCAGGGTACATGGTCCTTGAGTTAGGGGCCTCACAGGTACACCTGCTAGTACATCCCTTAACGGCCAGCTGAACCCATGTATTAAACATTGGTGTGGATTCTGACTTTCTCTATTGTGGTTACAGCATGGCATTGTGTGGTTAATGTGTAAGGTGTACTTTCTGTTTGTAGTTTACACTTTACTACAACATACTTATATACATTGTACCACCAGCTTAAATAGATTTCTTTTTTCATTTTTTCGTTATTCACTGCAATGCTGCCTTGCTTTTTATTACAAAAGAAAATAGCGGCACACAATCTGAATACTTTGAAGATCTACATAACTAAACGATACAACTACAGTAACTCCGAGAGACACCAAAACCTGCCCTGTTTTATTATAGAGTAAGAAAAATTACCTAGAAACTTAACCAGAGATACTCTACTATCAAAGGGATATGCTTAACATATCAAACCTAGAAACTAATAATTATTACTGTTGCCTCCACGAGGCATAATCACACACATATATATATATATATATATATATATATATATATATATAAGTAAGTATTATTAATGTGCTAGACCCTAGATCTGTCTCCATTGACATGTCATTTAGTCACATGAAGTAAACTTATGACATGTCTGACTCTGAAGCTATAGCCTCTCTTCTCCTTTCTCATTCATTATAAGGTTTGTAAAAGGATTTATCCTTCCATGAGAAAAAAAAATCTACCAGCTTGGCTTTGCGCTCGAAGCTGTGGAGATCTCACATGTCCCGAGTGTTGTCAGAATTGAGTTAAATATGCTACAATTATTTAGAGTTTATAATTATATAACAACTAGAGTTTAGTTCATTATAGACACATGTAAGATAGACAGGGGCGATCTGTATGGGAAATCGGTGAGAAAATCAGGGAGGGATCTTATGAATTATGAATAAATTACTTTGAAATATGACGTAGATTGTGAGTTTGACATGATTTCTGCAACCAGGCTCATGCTCAGGTATTTCTATATCCGCGATAACTAATCCCACGTTGGTGGATGAGTATATATGCCAGGGAGCAATCTGATGTTCTGAAGGACCCATCCCGCTACACTCCTATATACATATACTGTACACAACTGTACAGTCTACTTTTACCTGTGTGAGTTGCTATGCGACCGAGCACCTCAGTCCGACCTTGGGAGCTGCTCGTCACATCTGTTACCATGGTTACCAGAATGCTGGCCTCTGATTGGCTGAGAGGTGACCAAATGGAGCCCTCTGATTGGCTGCAGGTCGAGTGAGTAATAAACAGTACTTAACTACCGTAATCTCCCGTGTAACAGGAATAAGTATTTTTTGATTTTCTGTTACCATGGAAACATGTTTTTTAGCAGTTTAGTACTACTCTAAAGTACAAAATCCTCATGTATAAGACACACCCCTCACTTTGGTGGCTTGCAAAAAACACAGCAGAGCTCTATCATAAAATATCACATTTGCATAATTAGCCCCACCCCATTGTTTACAAATAAGGGACCACGGGGCTAGGTCACGTGTTGTTTACAAACAAGGGGTCATGTGATCGCACTAATCTCCTAATTAGGTCATGTTATCATGGTAACCAGAATGCCGTCCTCTGATTGGCTGAGAGGTGGTCACTAATCCCCTAATTAGGTCAAGGGGTGTGGCCTATTATGAAAATGAGGTCAAGGTGAAGGTCACATGACCATATATGGGCATGCACCACGGGGGGGGCAGTGACGTCACAGTACTAATCCCCTACTTAGGTCCCGTTACCATGGTTACCAAGAATGCTGATGTACTGTAGTTTTAGTACCTTTGTTCACATACCGGGCACATACTTATAATATGAAAATAGCCCAGAGAACAACAAATGTTTGAAAACGTTCCTATATGGTTTGTACCAATATTAGCAGGTCACTGAGCATATAACTAACATTGGCACAGCCTTAAAGGAAGACACTACCCTCTTTCCATGTAGATTGAATGTGTGATATACATCACATATGAACTTCCCATGACCGTCCTATGACCGTCCCATGACAGTACCATAGTCCCATCCATCCATCCATCCATCCATCCATTATAGGTTAGAGACCAGGCTGACCAGCAAATGACTGGTTAAGGTTAATTGTAGAAAATTTATATGTGTCTACTGACATCACGATTGACAAAGTGCATCCCCAGCAAACAAAAATATGTTAAATCACCTAAAAAAAAAGTTCTCTGAGGGGTTCAAAAACGTTTTAAAAAATCGAAAATAAAACGTTTTATTAACGTAAAAACGTGGACTCCAAATAACGTAAAAAAATGTTAGGCCTAAAAAAAAGGATGAGAACAAAGTCCTCTGCCTGTCGACTCATATTATTTTCATGTTGTTTACAGGCTCTCAGCTTATATCTACACCTGCAACATCCACAGTGTCTTTCCCCTTTTTTTTCAGAAACATTAAGATGTTTAGGTTCTTCTTAGTCCACCTAAAGAGTCTGCTCAGGATTCTCATTTTAATGATCATCCTTAATGGAATGTACACACGATGGAAAAAGATCAATAAAACTACTCAAAGATCTACTTATTTAAGATCAACAACTTATAACTTTGATCGAGCAAATCAGTCCATTTATACACAACCAGTAAGTCATAGCATCAAATGGACAACTAAATCTACAACATCCAGTAACCACTGTCCAGCTCCTGAACCCACTGGTAGATGGCGCAAGGTGTCTAATCTCTGCTACGTCTTTGGCGCATATATGGACACAAGACCAGTATGTATAGCATATTAGCGTAAATACAATTTTCCAACAATGCTTTCAGTTTCATCGCCATTTACAGTTCCTTACATTCTCATTTCACAAGACCAGCGTAGTTTCAGAAGTTATTAAAGATATTTTGTTATCTCTATGTAGGACGGTTTTTGAACGTATTATGAAAATTGCTTATTGAATGTTTTTGAAAATGCTTCTTCTATGACATCAAAAATGTTTTGTAAAACATATATAAATACATTTTACCCTTGCATTGATGCATAGATAAATATTCAAACGGTAAAGATACTTCTTTATTGACTAGTTTCATCCACATAGTATGCATCTGTCTGTCTAGCTGTCTCTGTCTGTCTGTCTGTCTCTGTCCTTCTGGTATGTGTGTGATCGATAGCTACTTGTACATCCATGTATTGCCTCCTGTTGTAAATGGTTTACAAAACAGTCTGAAGCATGATATACAAATAACAAACTTTTCATTTAATTACATCTCTTACACTTTACAGGTAGTTAAAGCTGTCCGCATAATTGGCACCCATGGCACTAATGCTAAAGGACCTGACAAGTGCAATTTATTCTTCCCAGCTGACAGCAAACCAGAAGTTATAGATTTGCAGTATGCAATGAATCCTGAGCACAATGGCTTTGCGTATGTATTCTTCTTTCCCACATTGTCTAATAAGCAAGATACATAATTTGCACTGCTTTATCCCTTCTCATCACTGTGGTGAAGAATGGGGTGCTAATTTCTTTTACAGTAGACCAGTATTCCCCTATATCTGGTTTCTTCAGCAGTCCCATGAGGAATGTCAGTCCAAGAAAACTTTGTAATGTCCGCGGTAGTGACGGGAACCCACTTGGATTTGTTCTGTCCCGGGAATGCCTCCCTGACCGCCGCTGCATACTTGTTTGTTTCCCTTGTTATAATTGCGATGAATTCCAGGGTAAAAAATATACGGAAGAAGTCAACTATCTTACTTTCATTTGTAAGGTTTGTAAAGGGAGCCACTCCAGTGTCCTCGTTGTCAAACACAGGCAAGGAGGGGGACTTCCGCACCCCAGTTGTCATGTGATCCCATTTCAGGATACTTTCACATTCTGGAGCAGGGTCTAGATCTGCCCCCTCTGCTTCCTCTGGATCGTCCTCTTCTGCCTCATTTCCTATTTCCATGTTATTTATGTGAAATGTCTGATTGAGTGCTCTGTATGTACTTAGAGGGATATCATCATCCCAATCATCCCCCAAGTCTGACCAGCCCCTATCTCCATCGCTCTCCTCCCCCGCCGACATAATTGCCGATAGAGATTAGATAAGGATCAGATGGACGCGCACCTGTGGCAAGCACCTGTGGCTGTGTTTACTTTCTGTTGTCAGGCTCTGATATGGTTACCATGATAGAATGAAAAAAAAAATCTAGAAAAGTTGTTCAAAACATTTTAGTCAAGCCTCAAACAAAAAATGAGAAAGTTTGCTTTATTATTTTTTATTCTAGACCATGTTTTATGAACTCCCGCACTAATGAGACATTAAATGACCAATAAGTCATCCTCGCTGGAGGGCCGCCATGGCCTGCATGACCTATACGTGATGCTCGCCGGTGAGGGGCGAGACCAATACGTCATGCTCGCTGAAGCCTGGCGTGACCTATACGTCACCCTAGCTGGAAATGGGTTAATGGGTCTTTAAAGCCTCTCCCATTTTAGAGACAAAAATAAGCAACACAGAATGGGTAATGCCATTTGTAAACAAATAAGATTATATAGTCATTTGCATCACCTGACAAATAGTGACTAAGTGCTGCCATATACTGAATAATTGCTGACAAATAGTGACTAAGTGCTGTCTGATATTGAAATCACTGAAAAATATGGCCTAATTAGAAAAAAAAGAAAAAGAATAAAAACAATAGGGTGCAACTGTTACCTATTGTAATGGCTAGTATCAACATTTATCTCACCAGGTAACAATTGTTCAGGGGTGGACTATAGCTTGTAGTAATTATATATATATATATATATATATATATATATATATATATATATATTATAGCCAGTGTGAAGAAACTCCAATTTTTGAGAATACCAAAATGGCCAACATGCATTTCATGTATGCATTGATGCATGAATCCATGAAACATAAAATCGCTATCAAAATCTACCCAGAATTCCCGTATCACATATATAAATGCACTGATATGAGGCTGTGTACAAATGACATCATGCTTTTTTGGTCTGTTTTTTACCCCCCCCCCTCCCCCTGTTTTTGGCCAATTTTGCAATGCTGGTCGGACCTAACCCCCCTCCCCCGTCTGCATGACGTAATTTGTAAACAGCCCCTATGCGCATCATATATGCATAATGCATCAAGCATTGCTTTAATATGACAAGTGGAGGTGTTGCATGATTACAGGCAATGGTTGGTAGCTATCACAAGTGATATTTTGATGTCAGAATATGAAATTTATATTTGATATCCAAGATAGTGCTATTCTCCCAGTTGGCACAACTCGTGCATTTTACATCACTTCGACATGAAAACTCGTCATTTTTATGTAAAAAAGGTGCAATATTGATGCTTTGTGCTATGCAGGATGAGAACAAAGTCTTCTGCCTATCGCCTCATATTATTTTCATGTTCTTTACAGGCTCTCAGCTTATATCTACACCTGCAACATCCCCTCACACAGAAAAAATGAGCCTTGCGCTGTTAAACTGCTGTTCAAGAATCTAACTGAGATGGACTCTCTTCCAATACACAGACCTAGCTCGACAACAAAAAGAAACTTCACTGTCTGTGTACCCACTCTTTATAACTATAAAAACTCACAACAGCTTGTAGACACCATTGAGGCTAATAGATACTTTGGTGCCAACCATTATGTTATCTACAACACATCTGCAACAGGTGAAGTCAACAAACACCTGAAATACTACACCAAAAACAATATTGTTTCTGTGATCCCCTGGAACATACCTAAGGCATTATCAGAAGGCATACACTACTTTGGACAATTAGTGTCTATACAGGACTGCTTTTACAGGAGCAGGGCCATATCTAAATATGTAGTGTTCATGGATATAGATGAAGTGATAGTCCCTCGTAATACATCAACCTGGGATGAGATGATGAGAGCTGCATCCAAATCTAAAGGTGAGCCACGTCAAGGAGGTTATATCATAAGGAGCAAGTCTTTCCGGTACTGTGGAAATAAAGGAGGGAGGCAGATGGACATGGATTTGCAGGAAGAGGCTAAGCAACTAGGTATGAAGAGCGTTATTGCTCGGACAGCCATAAGTGAACTCTTTCCATTTAAAAAAAGGAGCAAAATGATTGTAGGTTCTGATGCTGGCACCAATGTAGGGATCCATTTCATGTTTGGATATATGCCTAGTTTTGGGGATATTCTTGTGGACCCTGGCATAGGAATGCTCCACCACTATCGAAACAAGGGGACATGCAGAAAAAATTCTAAACCGGACAATTACATGGAGAGATTTTCAAAACAGCTGATAGCCAAAGTAAAGAATATTCATGAGCAGGTGAAACATGAATCCTGATGCTATTTCCTATTTCATATGCATGATACTGTCTACAGTAAAACTTGGTTACAACGAACTAGTTGTCACAGCCTTAAAAAATTCGTTATAACCAAATTTCGTTGTAACCAAGTTCAGCACTTCAGGAAGATTTAATGATACTTCAGACCCCTTTGACATATAGGTAGAGTAAAATCAAGTTATACAGGCTAACAATGTCTGTTATAATGAAATTCTGGTTATAAAATGCATATGGTTTTCTCCCAATTTTCTCCCCTACTGCTGTCTGCTAAATAAGTTCCTTTATAGCAACCATATAATAAAACATGTACAATAATGTTTAGGCTTTCTCAAATGTGGTGAAGGTGGGGGGGGATTCAGCCTCACTGCCCCATCATACCCCCCCCCCCCCCCCCCCCGGGAAACTTCAGAGGGACAGAGGTCCCCTCATACACCTGTCCAAACTTCTCCCACCTCTCCTGCTGCTCAGACTAGCTCTAGAGGCGGGTGACACATTCCCCTCACTCCCCCACCTCTCCTGCCGCTCAGACTAACTCTAGGGGTGAGTGACACCTTCCCCTCACTCCCCCACCTCTCCAGCCGCTCAGACTAGCTCTAGGGGCGGGTGACACCTTCCCCTTACTCCCCCAACCTCTCCTGCCGCTCAGACTAGCTCTAGGGGTGAGTGACACCTTCCCCTCACTCCCCCGCCTCTCCTGCCGCTCAGACTAACTCTAGGGGTGAGTGACACCTTCCCCTCACTCCCCCACCTCTCCTGCTGCTCAGACTAGCTCTAGAGGCGGGTGACACCTTCCCCTCACTCCCCCAACCTCTCCTGCCGCTCAGACTAGCTCCAGGGGAGCATTTATATTATATTTTCCAACTTTAGAGTTCCAAATAACTTTGTTATAAGCAAGTGTATGCCTAAAGTACTTCGTTGTAACCAAGTTCCTTTACTATAGGAATGTATGAGACAAATTTGTGATTGGGCAGTTTTGTTTGTTATATCCAAATTTCGTTGTAAGGGAGTTTGTTATAACCAAGTTACACTTTTGTATTTTTGATATCAAACTGTGTTACAAATTAAAACTGTTTTACAATACAATAGCGCAGTTATTACTGCCCATTCGGCAAAAACGTTTTTTCGACGTTTGCAAACGTTTTCATTTGGTTTGGATATAAAAACGTTTTAAAAATGTTACTTTTCATTGAAAAACGTTCTTAATCGGTTTTTTTTCAACCAATTTTCAACCAAATAAAACGTTTGCTTTTTCAACCAAATAAAACGTTTTTTTATTTACATTTCTTTTACTTGTATTATAATCTATGTGTGCATTTATTATAATTAAATATATGACAGAGGTTATTAGTACAAGTAACTCCACCTGGGACCTCACTGGTCACTGCATGTGTGAAGGTGTCCCACCTCCTGACCGCTTCGGGGTCAACCTCTCTCTCACAGTACCACACAGTTTCACACACCCCACAGGTAGCCATATTGGTTCTTGGGTCCCAGGAGGGAAATATCTTGGCTTTTACCATGCCTCCAGTAGGGTAAAATTGGGTAGTATCGCGCATGCTGTAGTATCGTGCATATGTATTTCATTATGTATATTAACAAAGATATTCGAGATATTTCAAAATTCCTTTTTCCAATAAGTAGGCATGTTCCTTCTGCTTTTATTTCAGTACAGTTTCTGAACCTGCACTGCATGTGTTTTTTCAGAACCAAACATATACTTATAGGTGTCTCAGTTGTCATTTCTACTGCATAATTTACAAGTGAATTCTCATAGAGAACAATGTTAATTAGATTAAGGGTTGTATCGCGCATATCTTGATGTAGTATCGCACACATCTTATAGGATACTAAATTAAAACTTAAAACCAAAGTAAGATGAAGGAAATAAGTGAGTTGGTACCTATGGAAGTGATGCAACACATGTATAATTTTGACAACCCAACCCCCAAGCTGAGAGGTGTGACAGCAGTCACCCTGAGCCTTGTTGTTTCATACCTAAATCACAGCTAAAGGTGTGAATGCATGTGCGCGATATAAGCCCTATGGGAAAACACAGTACATTTGGGTTATATCGTGGATTGCGCGATATAACCTAAAGGGCCACGATATAACCCAAACAATTACATAGTCTTCAGTACCCCCATCTCTCACCATGCGGCAGACCAAACAGTGCAGTTTCCCATGGGTGGTGAGCGCGACTGAGGTCCATATATGTACACGTCATAACATCGATTCCCAGTCTACTGTACCTTATGCAGGGTGGCATATTTTGGTTGTATCGTGTCTTGGTGCGCGATACTACCCAATTTTACCCTACCAGGAGTACCAATTTTCAACCAAATAAAACGTTTGCTTTTTCAACCAAATAAAACGTTTTTTATTCACATTTCTTTTACTTGTATTGGGTCAAGCTCATGAGTTTGCAACAAATAAAAGTGAAAAAATCGTAAAAAATAAATCTTTCTTTTCTAATAATTTGTCAATTGCAATGGAAAATATAGGTCTTCAAGAACATGCACAAGAAATTTCATGATATAGGTATGAATATTTCTTGGGAAATTTTTATCATGAAAATACCTTGTAAAATGATAGTTTTGATCACTGTCCCAGAAATTGGAATATTTTCTGATAAAAAGGCCTCTTGCTAAGCAACTATTAGGAATAGAACAAAATGGATAGCACCATTGGATTCCTTGGCATCGATTTAGGGGGGGGTAGGTAACCTTAAAATTTTCATAGGATGATTACTACTGATGCTAGGATCTCCAACATTTTAACTTCTCCTGTATTTCATATGGCTCCATATGACCCCATATGACCCCATATGGCGTAACGGACGCGTAACGGACACTCTTAACATGGTCGTTTTGTGACATTGAGATGAAAACATTGTAAAAATGCAGAAAATCCATATTTTTGAATTCTGAAAGAGTCTATTTACATCTACAGAAAATCCCAAATCGTTCCATGGGATTTTCACGCACCTGTCTATCTAATTTGTATTTTTAAATATTTTTCAAAGAAAAAAAGTAACAGATTATTTTTTTATTTCTTTTTGAATAGGATTTTTCCAGAAAAGACAGAAAGTTGGGAAAATATAGTAAAAACTCTTTAATCACATCATAGGAATGGTAATGATATCAACTTTGTCATAGATAGTAATCTGATTTATAATACCATCTCTTTCTCTTTGCATTTTCGAAATGAAATTTTGATAGTGTCTTTGTGACATTCTCATATATGGGGTCTGTGGCATCTTCATGAGCTTCACCCTATTATAATCTATGTGTGCATTTATTATAATCATATATATGTCAGAGGTTATTAGTACATGTAACTCCCACCTGGGACCTCACTGGTCACTGCGTGTGTGAAGGTGTCCCACCTCCTGACCGCTTCGAGGTCAACCTCTCTCTCACAGTACCACACAGTTTCACACACCCCACAGGTAGCCATATTGGTTCTTGGGTCCCAGGAGGGAAATACCTTGGTTTTTACCATGCCTCCAGTACCAGGAGCACAAAGGAACTGCAAAACATGTGGCTACAACACACTCCACCCACTGGAGCCAAATGTACCTTGGATATTATGAACATGTCCATGAGCCATGAGGTCCAAGTTGGTCAAGGTGGGTGAGGGTGAGGATCATGGTGGGAGAGCTAGTGGTGACTCAGACTGGTCTGAACCAAAGTCTGAAGGTGAGGAACACACTACACCTGAGGATTTTGAGGGAGTTCAGGCCTGCTTGGAGGCTCAGCAGACCCAACTATCTTCCTTCAGAGGAGAACTCACCACACTTCAGTCTACTTTATCAGAAGTGAGGACAGGCATGGACTTACTCCTCAAGGCCAACCCCACACCAGGGCCTCTACCTGGAGGGAGTGGGGAGGGGCAGGCACCCACCAACAACAGTGACCTATTTGGTGGTGATAGACCACCACCAGGCCCTCTCCCTATCTCCTCAGACACAGGGTTCACAAACTCAGATGGGAGTACACACACCAAGAGGAGGATCAAAAAAAAGAAGAAGGATAGATTCTCACTCAGGAAGCACTCACCTCATGGGGTTACTACCCCCAAGAGGTTTGACCAGTTGATGGGAGCTCTTTCTAGACTGCAAACAGTGCATCTACAGAAGGTTCCCCCTACCCCACATGCAGGTAACATACAGTATCATATTCAATACCTGTGTGACAGATCCGCCATGGATATTGATAAACTTGATACACTGTTGGAGTATGATGCTGCAGTCAGGGATAGGGCCAACACCTATGGAGCCAGAGCTTTTGTTTATGGTGATGAGCAATTAGTTGCCCAGTACCTGGCTGGGGGTAGTGGTGGTAGCTCTACCAAAGCCCAGGAGGGTGACTCAGACACTCCATGCATCAGATACAACTTCTTCAAATCTTGTGGTAGTGGCTCTTCATTTAACAGGAGGCATGTATGTATGCACTGTGAATCTGCAGACCACAAGGCCAAGGAGTGCACCAATGTGAAGAAGCAGCCTGCGGTGTCTACATAACGCCCCATCAGCACCTCCTTTGGCCACGGGAAGTGCAGCGATGTCGGGGAGTTCATTACGGACTTATCTACGGCATCTCCCATCAGTACCCCTCGGACGCCACAAGGCTTAACTACAATGAAATTATTAGCGGGCACCCCCATTGGTGCCTCTCAACTTCTCCACGAAGCCGAAGACAGCGACGGCGGACTTATTTGCACATATGATGGTTTTTCTTGTAAAAACAAAGAAATTAATGCAATTCCGGTACACAATTGGTGTTCTTTTGACGAGAAATAAAATTTGAATCAATTTGAATAAAATTTGAATCACTCATGGTAAAAGCGATTGTATTGAAAAAACAGATCCTCTCTCAGGCCCTCTTCTAGATTCAAGATTTTTTTTTCAAGATTCAAGATGGCTTTATTGACTAATGTACAGGTACACTTATGTCAGCACCAGGTTTTCATTTACAATGTTGTAGACAGATTTTATATATGAGTATATACAGTTCACAGCCCCTGGCCTTTTAGATGATTTGCAATATGGGGCCACTGCTAGTATTTGAGAAAGTTTCCTAGTGTCATCGTGTCTTTTATAGTAATCAACGAACTTGAGGTATTTTGTTTCAAACACTGACCGTGCATTTCTCATCTCGGGCATGTTACAATGTAAGAAGACATGATTGACATCTTGCACAGCATTACAGAATGTGCACTTAGAATTGACAGGTTTCTTTCCTCTATATCTTCTTGACAGGCTGTCAAGTGTACGGTTATTGTCAGTCCGGAGTTTAGCAATAATGGTTCTAATTTTAGGTGATTCTGTATGCGTTAGGTATTCACGCTCTTCATAAATGTCATTGAGATCATCTTTACACATCTTGATAATTCTACACTTGCTAGTATTCTCTGGGTTATCAATGTACTGGTTGTATTTCTGAATATGTGCATAATTTAACCTTCTCTTTATATTGTTTTTGAGTGAGGACTTTGACCAAACATAAGGATCGAGCCAGACATTCTTACAACCGATTTTAAACAAGAGGTATTTGATGTCTTTAAGCCATTGGTGGTTTTCACTCTTCATAGTAGAGAAGGCCTCATTTAGAATAGGGTTTTTCGATCCATGCTCAAGCCTCAGCCAATATAGAATGTTCAGTACGATTATTTTGGATTCAATAGGAAATCTCCCTAACTCGCCTAGTGCAAGAGTAGTACTTGCATATTTTGATATACCCAGAGCAAACTTGCAACTTGTAGAGTAAAACACTTCTACCGGACAGGCCTTTCTGACGCCTTCAGAGGTTAAGTCCTCAATTATAAGAGTTACCGGTTGCTTTCTGTACGCAGACAGGATTTTGATTTTGTCACAGATATTGGCTAGAGTCACATAAGCTACCTGTGTTTTCTTATAGAATCTACAAGATAATATGTTTATATCCTCGACACCTAACAGTTTAAATAGTGTTAACAGATCTCTTTTTGATTTTACCTCAGATCCACTTATAGATATAGAACAGTTACTAGATGGCATACCCCATACTGGGCATCCGTATAAAAGGATAGGGTCGATCTGCTTGTCAAACAGGGACATAAACAATTTAGTGGATACATTCTGCGATGTACTCAAGGCTTGTCTAATAGAGAATAGTGCACGCTTTGCCTTTAAAATCCTTTCTGATTTCATTTTCTTTAGACTCCCATCCCGAGATAGAAGTAAACCTAAATATTTATATGAGGACACACATTCTAGTAAATTATCTTGAAAAAAAGATTTGTATTGACATCACCCTTGCTTGAGACAAAACCATAATTTTTGTTTTCTTCGTATTAACTGAGAGTTTCCACATTTGGCAGTATCTGTCAAGCCTGTTCAGACTCTCCTGAAGACCAGCTTCTGATCTGGAGATCAGGACTAAGTCATCTGCCCATGAGAGTGAATTCATAGATATATCACCAAGATGAACAGGGTCACAGTTTTTGTCGAATATTTCATGGAGGTCATTCTGAAATAGGTTTGATAGAGTAGGGCTAAGATTGCATCCTTGTTTTACACCTGTTGTTGATATGAAGCTCTCAGTTATGCCACAGTCAGTTTTTATAGCATACTTGTTCCGGTCATAGGCTGCTCTAATGACTCGATATGTGTTACCTGATATTCCTGCCTTTAGGAGTTTGTAGAAAAGGCTTGGTCTGTCTATTGAGTCAAAGAATTTAGAAAAATCAACAAAGGCTATGTAGAGCCTACCCTTTTGATTTTTAACATATTTGTTGAATAGAGTGTTGAGAATCATAATATTATCTTCTGTTCTTCTCTTTTCCTTAAAGCCATTTTGATTTATACTCCAGAAGTCTTTCCCCTCCAGATAGTCAACAATTCTGTCATTAATGATTCTAGTGATTGGCAAAGAGCCAACATGGCCGACGGAGGACACATGTGAGGCATTTTGTGCTGGCGAAATTGTCAAAAATACTTCATATCAGGTCAGTAGTGATCAATCCTGTCCCCTCGGTGTGTCTGGCGATGGTACATGTCCTTCTGCTGTTAGTCCAGGCCTTATTTTGGTTGAAAAGGTTAGAAACTCCCCACAGACAGAAAATCAAATTACCTGCTGATATTGTGACTCACATTCATACCACTGATGATATTGTGTCTTGCATTCATACCGCTGATGACATTGTGCCTTGTACTGATATTCCTGTTGACATTGTGAGTAGTATTGATGCTTCTGTGGATGTTGTCTATGACTGTATTGATGCTGTTGGTGACAAAGGATCTGACACCAACACTTATGTGGGTCTTGGTATTGATCACTGTTACACTGAAGTGTGCATGGATCAATTTTACATGGATGATGATGGTGATTCTGGCATTGAAGTTGATGATTCGTGTGCTGATGAATCGACATCAACCCCAGTTGGTGATACCAATGCATGAGTCGCTGTTATTTCTAAAATGTTACCTCATTATCATACACTGGTGGCTGTTGTCAGTTTAGAGGACAAATTGGGGCATGTTATTGAAGATGTTTATTTTGACTGTGTTCTCAATTGTTGCTTATGTGCTCACTATGCAGGCCCAGTACAGTCCTAATTAAAACCTTGTAGGGTAGCAGCAGAATACTATCACTATCCTGATCAAATGTGTCAAGCAGATGAATTTGTGTTAGCAGGAATATTCCATGGTTTCAAAATTGTAGACGACATATCCATACCTGGTTATGATAGGTCCAACTATGAGAGATTCTTGAATGATGAATTCAGGGTTCAAATGTGTGCTAGTGTAGAGTCAGAATTGGCTTCTGGTAGAATAACTCTTGCTGATAGGGAACCGGTGTGCATTCATAGTATGGGCGCGGTTCCAAAGAAAGATGGAAGCCTGCATCAGATCACAGATTGTAAGCGCCCACTAGGGGATTCAATTAACAATTTTATGTCTACCACTTGTGAAAAGTTTACCTACAAGTCTGTGGACCATATAACTAGCATGCTTCGCCCCAAAGATTACCTCACAGTCATAGACCTAGCTGCTGCATACTGTTCAGTGAACATTTATCCAGAAGAGACAGTGTATCATGCCTTCAGATTAGATCTAGGTGATGGTCGCAAAGTGTACTTTGATAGATCCCTGAGTTTTGGGCTGAAAGTGGCTCAATATATTTTCACCCAGCTCGGGGAATATATAGCCAGATATATGCTTCGCAGGGGTGTGGTTAGGGTCTCCAACTACATCGATGACCTTCGATATAAAGTGGAAGAAGGTGACATCTCCCTCACAACAAACAATTTGCTTAGGCCTGTTGATAGACTCTGTGGGAATGTCTGTCAGCTTGCTCCCAGACAAGCTGAAGAGCCTGCATGATCTCATTCATTCCTTTGATCGAAAGTCTGTGGCAACAAAAAAGGGAACTTTAAAGCCTGGCTGGTATCCTGGCCCACTGCACGACAGTTGTGTGCGGTGGGCGCACATTCTCACGTCTAGTCATAACCTTAATCAATTCCCTCAAGGAACAACATCATGTAGCCAAGCTTAATGCCCAGTTCGGTGCCGACTTACTCTGGTGGAAGTCATTTTCTGTAGTCTTTAACAGCAAGGCAAAACTTCTGTGCCCGTCAGAGCCATCTGTCTATATTTACACGGATTCATCGTCAAAAGGCTTTGGGGCTTATCTGGAAGGTGATTGGCTATATGGGGTGTGGAACTTGAAGGACATCTTGGAACTCCCTATGTATTCCGACCACCACAGTTTGATGACTTAAGCACCAACTTCAATGGTCAAGAGTTGTGGCCGGTCCTCATGGCTATAGTTAGGTGGGGTCCGGTGCTACATGATACTACCCTATATGTTAGATTGGACAATACACAAGTGTGTCAGATGATTAGAATGGGTAGATCCAAGAACACCACAGCCATGAGCCTTCTGCATGAACTTTTTTGGCTGTGTTTTGTATATATAGTTTACATTCAAGTGATTTATATATTCGTTCCAAAGACAATTCTTTTTTTTAACACATTTAAACTTTATTTGGTCTAGAGATATTTCATCATGTTGACATAGGCACGGTGTATACAAATTCTCGTGAGCTGGTTATAATACCATTGATATAAAATAACCTATGCACATACGGTGATATATTATCTAGTTACCCATATTATAAGGTAATTTACGTAATAATAACATGACCAAACAGTTAATGACCAGATCGTCATTTAGAAAATGTTGTTATGATCTGGCCATATAAACTCCTACCACTCTTCATATAATTATAAATGTATAATAACAATATTTTGAACAATTTGGGACACTCTGGTCTACTTTAACTACAATAATAATTGTTTCCCTCCCCTTAGCATTTTACAATAGAATTTTACAACATGCATTGGTACTGTCAGATTCGAATTATACATTGATAGAGTCGATTAAGACTTTCTTAGATATAGCCTTGAATTTATCTATTTCTCTTACATTTCTAATATCAGTTTCTGGATTGTTCCAGGTTTACAACATGCATTGGTACTATCCAATTTGAATTATACATTGATAGAGTCCATTAAGACTTTCTTAGATATAGCCTTGAATTTATCTATTTCTCTTACATTTCTAATATCAATTTCAAGATTGTTCCAGGTTTGGGCACATAGACATTCGGGTGACTTTATATATGCTGTACAATTTATTTTTTTATAATTTAATACAGGTGCACTGGAAAATCTAGTGTTTCTTACAGTCGGTTTAATATATTCCTCCATTGTAGATCTTTTAAAGGCTAGCATTTTAATATGATAAAGTCTTCTAGCTTCTAACATGGGAGTATCAGTTTCCCTATGTACAAAATTGGTTGGAGTCAATAAATGAACGTCTAGGCAAGTTTTTAGACACTTATTTTGCAGTCGCTGTAGTTCTAGTAATAGTTCAGCTTTGGCTCCATTGTAAAGTATATCACAATAGTCAATAATTGGTATAATATGAATTTTGTACATTCTTATTCTAGCAGTGGTTGACAGATATTTTCTAGTTTTGTACAAAATTAATGATTTGAAGTGAGCAGTACCACTGCCCTGGTACACTCAAGTCCATGACCTATGAATGGTACTCTAGATGCCTCAAGGATCTTACCGCTAGTATTGGTCTACAGGGCAATTTTACCAGCCACTCGTTGCGTCGGGGCGGCACCACCTACCTCATTTCTATGGGGTTTTCTTTGGTGGACATCAAACAAAGAGGTGACTGCCTTAGTCTCGCTGTCCTCTTATATCTCATGGATACGCTGGAGGCCAAAATAACGAAAGACAATGTTGTTTCAGCTTTCATGCGTTTTGCATAACCTACTTAACCCTACTACTAGACAATTGGTTTTTGGTCATATTTGGGTCTGTTCTACCCCAATTGTCCTCAAATATATATTCTTTTCTCATTACTTGTTTATCGCATCATATAAATCAAAAAGAATTTTTAACCTAAAATAAAAAACGTTTTGAGAACATCAAAAAATGTTTTTTGAGTACATGTTTTCATGTTATTTTAACATTGAAAAGAAAAAACGTTTGGCAAACTTAGGAACGAAATAAAATGCTATTTACCCTCTATATAAAAAGGGGTTCCTTTGTCGCTGGTCCCCACACCATTGAAATAAGTTTGAGTGCTTGCCAGGAACAGATAAACCAAAAGAGGCTACATGTAAGTATGTACTTTTTCCAAAATTAACTCGATTTTTCTTATCAAATTCTATTGAAGTACTATTTTGAAGTTTTTAACTATAATAAAACTCCCCCTTATCCAACCTAATCTCTGATCTTAATTATATTCAAAAGTAAAGTAAATGTCCATACTCTCGTCAAATTGCCAGGTTTGGGCCATAGCAACATGTTACATGGTGTACATGAAGCAACCGTTGTTTTCATCTTTTAAAAGGCTGTAAAATAATATATTGGTGGCAGACTAATGGCAGAGTACGATATTATCCAGTTCTAGGTCCTTAAATTACAACCCATTTTCAGTAGAATATCAAAATACTTCAAAACCGCTATTAAAAATGAATGCAAACTTTGGAATCGGCAATCCTCGGTTGCTCAAGGCTGTATCTAGGTAAACGGTCATGGTCACAGTCACAGATACAGCCGCAGATCGTCAGATGGCACCACAGATTTAGCCGCCCTGTTTTGTGAACAGTGGGCTAGGCTGGGGAGGTGGGGGGGGGAGTCCGTGCTATTAACAGTTTTACCCTGAATCACAGCTGCCCCCCCCTCTAGTGCCGAAGGCACTAGTTTAATGTTAAAAAACGTTTTTATGTCAAGTGGGTGAATTATGGCTGAAAGATGACTGAATCAAGTAGTAGAATTGTTATTTACTTAGCATATAAATTTATTAATATAACATGACGGACAGGGCAAACTAAGAACATACAACTAGTGGTACATGTATACATGTCCTGATAAGGACCATGACCATGGAGTGTATATTGAACAAGTAATCAATGGATAACTCATGATGCGTGTGTGTTAGTGAAGGATAATGACACGAGGTCATAGTCATGAGTTATCCATTGACTACTTATTTTATACCACGAAACCAATAAATAATCAATATTATACCAATAAATTCAAGTTGAAAACAAAAATTATTCCCCCTCCCGGGACTCGATGCCAGCCATTGTGTGTACACGATCAGTACATACACCTCGGCCCCCGGCAGTGGACAGCGACAGCCCCGGTCTCGGCTAGGCTTAGCAGCGGCACAAGGCGAAAAATAGTGTTTGTACTCGATCGGTACATACACCTCGTCGCCCTGCAGCGTTCACGGCGAAAAAAGATGCGCCCGGACCGTGTTACTAACTGTTAGACTAGATATACACCTCCTTGCCCAGCAGCGGACAGCGACAGCGCACACGGAGAAAAAAAAATGCATCCTGGCCGGGATTCGATATGCGGACCTCTCACGGCTGATCGCGACGTGCTAACTGCTAGACCACCGCATCTCCTACTTCTGCGCCCGGCAGCGGACACCGACAGCGAACACGACGAAAAAATGCTGCGTCTTGGGGTTATGTTTGTGTATAATACACCTCGTTGCCCGGCAGCGGCTTTGTATCATATCCAGATTTGGTTCGGACCGAGCGTTTCTCGTCAGTCCCTGAGGCACACTGCATAGGGGGTTGGACTAGGGATCTTAGGCTGCAGGTTCGAGCCCTGCCCTGGTCAAGTCTATTATGGGTTTTAACATGTGACATGTGACATGGGAGAGGTGTGCTGTTATCCTGGATAACAGCACGCCTTACATGGATAACAGCACGCCTTACATGGATAACAGCACGCCTTACAAAATTGATGTTACAGCCTACAGGGTGTGCAATATCGACAGATATGTGGATGGGGATAGCCACCAAAAAGCACTGTGTACCCCAGAAATCGTGGTATAAAGTAAAGCTACAGGTGGCTTGTACATATTCTGTCCCTCTTACTGCTCACCCCTTTCAATACATATCACTCCTCTATCGACCCCCTACCCATCCCTCCTCTGCCACCTGCATATCCCTCTTAATGCCTATATACCTCTCCCTCCTTACCCATTCATCTTATACCTCCATTTGTTTTTCCCTACCTCTACCCCATACTTACCCATTCAGCTACATATCCTTCTCAAAGTTAATACCTGGAGGTTAATTCAAAACATCCTACAATAGGGCATCCAGCGACAGAAGAAAATTCCAATGCTATTTATTAATCTGATGGTAGAATGAGACATGCAGTCATTGACACAGCAAATGCTATTTATTTTACCTGTGGTAGGCTGAGCTCTGCATACACGATCACAAGCAAGACAAACTGTGCAGTGCCTGGCCTATTGCAAGAGGGGCTAAATAAATAGATAGCTGTGCAACACTCCTCTTCACAGAAGGTCATACTGTTTGTTATAATGGAGAGAATAGTGGAAAAAAGAGGTGTTCTTAGATGACCAAAAATCCATGTTTTCCATGGAAAAAGGGTGTTTCGTAGCCTGAAAATCCATGGAAAATGGGGTGTATTTGAAAATGGAGAACGCAGGTGACGTCTCCTTTGCATACTGAGTGTGGGGACTGGGCCTGTGGTAGTCTAGAAAAAGAAATAGTGAATAAGAAATAGCACTTGCTATTTCATTTTAGGGTACTACAGGGTAAATAAATAGTGCAGTATGACAAGGGGTCTTATTCAATTCACGAGAGTTGCCAACACTCACTGGGTGACCTACCGTAATGGCCCGTTTAAGCACCAGGGTCTCAAATAAGCGCCGGTCTTGAATAAGCACCGGGGGTAAAGGGGTATTGAAATCAACCTTAAGCATTAAAACAGTATTCAAATAAGGGCATGTCCCTAATAAGGGCCAGGGGTAAAGGGGTATTGAAATTAATGAGCGCCCGGGTGCTTAAACGGGCCACTACGGTATGGGATGATGTTTTGAATTAACCTCCTGATCTATCTAAACTCTCGCCCTTCCCTCCCATACCCACACGCTACCTGGCATAAAAAGGGGAGGTTATATGCAACATGTAGGTATCCCACATTTTTCTGAAACTTAATATGCGTAGTTCTGACATCATTAGAAAGCTCAATTAGCTTATCCATTACAGTTATATTGGCCAGTTCCCAGACTAAACATACAGCATTTACACTAAGCACTGGCAGGACAGCAGGCTCAGTGTGTTCAGTGGACATCTGCTGACACATCAAGACTACTCACAGCTTAAAAATGTTCTGGTCACACTATAGATAGTAGTATCCCAGCCAGCACGACCACCTGGGCCCAAGATGGGATTTATCTGGGTTTTGTGGGCTGGCCCAGATGGGTAAAAGCTGGTAAATGTCACCGCAGCCAGCTGGGGCCCACATGGGCTAGCCTAGTTCACTATATGATCCAAAGGTTGATGGATCTAGTCCAAGCATGTGATGGGTACTCTTCCCATTCTCTCATAGCATTACCAATATTCCTAAATATCTCATTTGATCCCATTATACTTGAAAATAAAAGAAATCAAATCACCAAAACACAAAAAAAAAATCATTTTGCTTCATTCTTTATAAAGTGGGCATGGGGCTCCAGCTGAAAAAATGGTGTGGACGTGCTTGGACTAGATCCATCAACCTTCGGATCAATAGTCCAGTTCTATGTGATCCGTAAAGGGTTAATTAAACTGTAGGTGCGCGCAATACGGTGAATGTAGAAACTTAAGCTCAGTATTTACTTCCACGCATTTCGCGCACATATATGATGTGCGTGGACGTTTTACACAAGAAATTACCTTTCTAATGATGTGTAGCACTCTATACTTCAACATTCAAGGCGGAAGTGAGCATGCGCGGCTCTGACTAGACCAACCTAACATCAGCTCTGTACAAAATTTCGAATTTTGGAGAGAATATTTATTTTTTTGGTTCATTATAAGCGACAAAGTTGTAAAACTTTTTATTGCGATTCTATTGATACCAAATTGATATAATTTCTTGAAATGGGTAAAAATAGAAAACAGGTTAAAGATACTGGACCGTTACAAGACCAAGGCGACGTTGATATTCAAACCCAACGGGCAGCTGATTCTACACTACAAAACTCAGATCAACCAAAAGGTAAGGGGAAAATGGATTCCACTTTGTCTAATAATTCTAAAAATGGTGTACAAAATGCAGATAATGAAAACTTAGAAAAATTAGATAGGGATGTGGTCAAGGAAGATCTAATTCTACAGAAATTAGACAATATAAAGAACTCCCAAGTTAGTCACGATGATATGAAGAAACTCATGGATAAGTTGCGAGATGATCTTACCGAGCAAATAGCAGATTTAATCCAAGACAACGACAAGTTAAGAGAGGAGAATAATTCTCTGAAAGGGAAAATTGTGTCACACAACAAGAAAATGTCTGACTTAGAAAAAAGAATTTCTCAGCTAGAAGAAGAAAAAAGAAAGAAGAACTTGGTAATTGAAGGCTTGCCTGAAAAAGATAATGTTAGTCTAAAATCAGAGATTGATAATCTCTTCAAGGATATTGGTGTAAGTTTTACATCAAATGACATTGACTCCTGTTTCAGATTGGGTCTGAAAAAAGAAAATCAAAAGAAACCTAGACCAGTAATGGTTAAGCTAGTTGCAAGTAGTCAAAAATACGAACTGTACAAAAAAGTTTCCAATCTCAGTGGAAACAAAAAGTGGGATAAAGTGTCCTTAAATGATGATCTGACACAAGAAGAACAAGAAAAGAGAAGGAATATGATTGCATTGGCAGGATACTGTAAAAGCAAAGGAAGAAATGCTAAAGTATCTGGAAAAGTATTCATCTTCGAAGGTGAAAAATATACTTATGACAAACTACACAAATTGCCCAAAGAATTCAGGCTTGAAAACATCAAAACAGTTGTATTTAATGATAATACAATGTTTGAATCTAAATTCAGCTTCCTATCGCCTGAATATGATTTGGAAATTGAACACAAAAATGAAAAATACCCAAGTGCAGAGGCACTATTCTACAGAATTCAGGCAGAATTTTGTGACGACGATTTGACAGCAGAAGAAATTTCAAGGTGCGGTACAACATCAGAAGCTAAATTTCTGTCCAAACAGATCAAAAGAAGTTCTAAGTGGAGCCAAGAAAATAAAATCAAAATAATGAGAATGGTAATGGACATTCAAATCAATCAAAATGAGGATTTAAAGGCAAAATTAGTCAATTTGCCTGGCAAGATTTACTTCTGCAGTAAGGATCATTTTTGGGGATGTGGGATGTCAATTTCCCAAAAGAAATACATCAAAGAATCAACAATAAAAGGACAAAATCAGCTAGGAATAATATTGGAATCCATCAGAGATTCTATTGTTTGAATATATCTAGTAACTTTGTCGTTATACATTTCACTCATTGTAATATCTTAGTGTGATATTGCTATAGCGCTAACGGCTGAACCGAAGATGCACATGTCAAATCATTCTTTGTTTATCAACAAAGTGGTGTTACTTAGTAACGTCCGAGAGTCCTTAGCGACGAGCATGGATATAGGTCAAACCAGCGCTCATGACTGTATAACGTATCTCCTATTGGCTAGCGGTAGCGCTTGACATACTTTCTTCTGTTATGACGTCATAACCTGTAGTCCTTGTGAATCTGCACGATTTATGAATGATCCAAGACATTTTCAAGTTTATTATCATCAAGATGCACTTAATTAACGCACTAATTGTGACAGATCAACGGGAAGGTAAAGATGAACAGCTTCAGTTCTTCGTGGACAAGCTTAATGAAGTATTTAATCTTCAGATTTCGGTTTTAAGTTTCCCTGAGGCTGACATTCTAACTTTGTGTGACGCTGTAGATAGAGAACTTGAGAGAGATTCGAAGCTCATCTGCATGATATTTGGAGGTATTAACTCTGTTATACAAAGGAATGAATGGGGCCAGAAATATTTCGAGTTCTACAGTGATAGTGACTTATTTGATACACTGAAAATCAAGCTTTAAGAAGGAATCAGCTATCTAAGAATGAGGTATGTGAATTCGAATATTCATTTTGCACCCTTGACAAGTGTAAAACTATCCCGGTATTGTGACTGGACAATGGGAGACTTTCCACAAGATGTGCTTAACAGTAGCATATTAGCAATCAATGATTATATCTGGCAATTAAACAAACTGTATGGATTTGACTCTCCAAGTACTGATAAAGTTATTCATTACAAAGTTGGATATGTACAGCACCACAACTTTGAACTGCTCTATGACGATGGATTCACTGGCTCTCTGAGGACTGTGGAGAAGTGGGCCAAAGCGCTTTGTGCATATCTAGGAAAATACTACAGGAAAAATTACAACAACTTTCAGGTACATCCCACTAGTTATTCATCACTAACATTTCTTTCAATCTGCATTATAAATTTTTTATACCATTTTAGTCTAGACAATGGATATATTTTCCCCAGCCTTGGTGTATGCTAATATGCATATTCAGGTATTAAATTTAACAAAAATTGTTAATACTTGGAGAATAAACTATACCTTGAATATCTGCTCTATATGACAGGAAGAAGGCGAAATGTTGGACTAGAAACTGTGCGGTACATCTAGTATACCTCTCCCATCAAGTCGACAAGGACTCTAAATCTACAACATGAAATGTTACACAAAACTGCGTAGACTCTTATTCATTGTTCAATTGTATATTGTATATACTGTATATTATTAATGAATGCAAAAATTTTTAATTATAATTTTGTACAGAGCTGTAACTCACTCATTTATGCATTTTTCAATAATCTTTGATAGGCAAATGCGGTTTTTCAAAGGTTATTCCATGAATTTGTTTACTCTATATGTTATATGTGTTGGAAGGATATCATTTAAGATACAGTTGCAGAAATATGTGAGATTTCGATGTATACATTTTATTCTAAAATCAGTGAGAATACCATTATCAATTCATAGTTATGTCTATTAATACCTTGAATAGTGTATTAGTGTTACAAAATGAAAAATTCTTGATTTTTAATGCTAGAAGTATTAAAAAAAAAAGAAAAAATAGATGAATTCAAAGCAAGGTTTTCCAATACATGTGTCAATTTTATTACAATTACAGAAACTTGGTTTACTTCACTAGACAGTTCCCACTCATACAATATAAATGGATTTAAGCTGTTCAGGTCTGATAGACAATGGTCGGATGATGTTAATTATGATAGGCCAAAAAAAGGTGGTGGCTTGGGTATTTATGTTAATAATAATTTTCACTGTTCTACATCGTTATTGATTAAGTATAATTATTCAAACAGTGCCATTGAGACGTTCTGTGTTGTACTAACTGATAAAAAAGGTAAAAACAAAATTATTTGTATGGTCTACAGACCTCCAAAGGGCAACATGGAAACTTTCTACAATGTACTAGAGACTATTGTTTGTGAATTAACAATTAAGGCCAGGAATAATTTCTTTGTTTTGGGTGATTTTAACATAGATCTCCTTGATCCAAACCTTAAAAATTTAAGTTGTAGGCTTACAAATACAATGCTTCAATATGGACTAATAAATTGGGTCAAAGGGGTCACTAGAGAATCACAAAGGAATGGAGATAAAAACTCCTGTCTCGATTTAATATTCACTAATAATACTCATATATTGAATACTATTAATATACCTTTTGACCTAAGTGATCACCATATTGTTGGTGGTATTATGGATGTAAATGATGAGAATCCTATATCAGCAAGCTTTAAGGGTCGTTCTATGAAAAATTTTAACAAAGATGATTTATTAAACAAATTTCTGGATAATAATTGGGATGAATTTTTTAATTGCCATGATGTCGAATTTTTATGGTCATATTATATTAATACAATTGAATGTATTCTTGATGAAATGTGTCCTATAAGAAATTTTAATATTAAAAAACCTAAAGATTGTTGGGTTACTGCTGATCTCCTGGATGACATAGCTGAAAAAGACCGGTTGCTAGCTAGATTTTGGAAAACTCATAATCTTTTAGATAAATTAGCTGCCAAAGAGGCAAGGATTAATATTAGCAAAAAAATTACTTCAACCAGGGAAAATTTTGTTAAGAATATTACAGAAGAATTTAAAAATGACCCTGTCAGATTCTGGAGAGAAATTTCAAAGATTTTACCTTCAAAGAAAAATGATATTTCAATGATACAATTGTTTAATGAAGAAGGAGAATCTATTTCTAGTCGAAATCTTCCTGATTACATCAATGGTTATTTTGCTAATATTGGAAAAAGTCTAGCTAGAAATCTTAATGATGTGTGGTCTTATGATGGTGTATATAATAATGATTGTATTTTGGATAACTTGAGCACTAGTGAAGAAGAAATTGAATATTTTATTGATGATATTTGTACTACAAAATCATCAGCTATTGAGGGAATAAGTTCTAGCATATTAAAAACGGTCTTCAAAAACTCATTGAGGCATCTCAAGCACATATTTAATACCTCGTTAAGGACTAGTAAAGTTCCTCTTGAATGGAAAATAGCTAAGGTTATACCTATACCTAAAGGAGGTGATGATAAATCTGTCTCTAATCTTAGACCTCTATCACTTCTATCTCTACCAAGTAAAATTTTAGAAAAAATTGTTCATAGGAAAATTATTAACTTTCTTGAAGATAATAATTTATTATCATTAAATCAATTTGGCTATAGGAAAAATAAATCCACTATAGACTCGGTAGGTAAATTAACAGATGAAATTTTAATTAACAAAAATTATGGGCAAAATTCATTGGTTACATTTTTTGATCTCAAAAAGGCATTTGACACAGTTAATCATCAAATTTTGATAGAAACATTGCAGTATCTAGGTATCAAAGGTGATATACTAAACTGGATCAAAGTTAATTTAAGTGACAGATATCAATACACCTCTATTAATGGTATAAATTCAGATAAAGAGGCAATAGAATGTGGAGTGCCTCAAGGCTCTATATTAGGACCAATACTTTTTTTGATATACATTAATGATGTACAATTTGTTTGCAAAAATTCAAATATTTACTTATTTGCTGATGATACAGCAATTACTACAAGTTGTAAAAATGAAGGATTGGCATTATATAACATGCAAAAAGATGTAGATGCTTTTGTAAGTTGGTGTGACAAAAACAAACTCACTGTTAATATAGAAAAAACTAAATTTATGGGTTTTGGTCATAATAAATGCCTCCCAAATATAAATATAAATATCAGAAATATTCCAATAAAGAGAGTACATAGTTATAAATACTTGGGAGTATTATTAGATCCAACTTTGAATTACAATATTTTTCTAAAAAATCAAATGAAAACTATTGCTTATCGTACATACCAACTTGCAAAAATAGCTAGGTTTTTAAGGACGGAGAATTTAATCAGAATCTACAAGGTCTATATCTTGCCTATCTTTGATTATGGTGATATTTTATATGATAAATCAAATGTCGTTAATTTAGACAAACTGCAAAGAATGCAGAATAGAGCTATTAAAATTTGTATGAAAGTCAACTATCTTACAGCTACAAATTTTATACATCATGAATCTAAAATAAGTTTTTTAAAAGATAGGAGAAATTCTTATTTATGCATTGAAGGATTTAAAAGAGCAGAAAATAATTCTAATCTAAAAAATATTAATAAAAAATTAAGATTTAATAAAGGTAAGATACTCTCTAATCATATACCTAAATGTGAAATGTATAAAAGAAGTGTTCAATACAATGCTTCAGTCATTTGGAACAGCCTGCCATACAAAAAATGTTGTATTGATAGTATTTCAAAGTTTAGGTCTCTTTTAAGAAGAGAGCTAAAAGAATTTCTACCTTCAATAGAAGACATAACATAATTACTATTTCTTAGATACACTTATATTCTAAGTGTCTATTTGGTCATTTATGGGGTTATAATATTGCCAATATTTCTAAAACCATTTACAACAATTATTGTAACGCTATTCTTTTGACTATGTCATACTTATGTAAATGTATTTCTAATCTCAAACATTTGTCATTGCTTGCAATAATCATATCTATTACCTATCCTTCCTTGTATTGTCCTGTATGTCCTTTTATTCAATTTTGTATTTTAGGTATTTATATAACTACTTGTGGAATACATGGTGGCCAACTAAAACTAATTTATTAAGCGGCAGCCATTTTGTCTCAGTATTATTAAATTGTAGGGGCAGTAATTCCCTGTACTCGGTGGCAGACCCCCAGGGGCGGGTCTCCGGGTAATCACTGCCCCCTAGTGTGTATCATATCGATCCAGGTGTGGATGGAAGGTGGAAATGTCAGGCCAGGGGAAGTAGCTCAGAGGAAGAGCAGCCGCTTCGAAGTTGGAGGGCCCCGGGTTCGAGTCCCGGTTTCTCCAAGAACATTTTCACCGACCTCTACAGTGGTGGAGAAACCGAGCATCCTAATACAATCAGATTGAAGATATGTGTGCCTGCTCATGTCTTAACACAATCATGGATTGAGGACTCGGGAACTGGGCCGATATGATACAGATGACGCTTCGACCAATCCGGTAATTGTACTGGTACATCCACTGGGAAGTCAGGAGTGCCCTAACACTGCTTGATAAAGCCTCAATTTCCAGGTAACTGGTTTGAGGGGGAATGCCTGGTGCTGGTGGATGGTGGTTGAAGCTGATGGGGAGGAGTGTAGGGGCAGTAATTCCCTGTACTCGGTGGCAGACCCCCAGGGGCGGGTCTCCGGGTAATCACTGCCCCCTAGTGTGTATCATATCGATCCAGGTGTGGATGGAAGGTGGAAATGTCAGGCCAGGGGAAGTAGCTCAGAGGAAGAGCAGCCGCTTCGAAGTTGGAGGGCCCCGGGTTCGAGTCCCGGTTTCTCCAAGAACATTTTCACCGACCTCTACAAAATCATAGAATATACTATTATAACTCTTTTTTTTATATAACTTGTAATTATTTTCTAACTATTATGTGTATATAATATATTATAAATCATTGTAAATATTACTATAATGGTTAATATTACCTCATTATGAAAATTTGTTGACAATGATCTATATTGTGCTAATTGTATTATGACTTGAGACAATAAATTACTTTGAATTTGAATTTGAATTTGAATTTTTCTCCATATGCAATACTACTATATGTCTATATGAAAACTCCAGTTTTGGTGAAATCTGATAAACTTTTAATAGACCAATCATTTGTGTATGGTCAGAAATCTTCATTTCTGGACAGATAATATCTAATTGCATCCTTCTAGAGGATTAAATTGACATAAAATATGTCCAGGATAACATGTTCTGTCAGTTTCTCATGGAATTCTCCCTTATCCAGCAACTTTATGGCTGTTCAGAAACCGGTCAGAAATCTTCCGGTCAGAAAAATTCACAATTAGAATTGCACCACAGTGGTGAGACATAGCCGTATACATATCCACTGCATATGGCTTTATAATTATTCTCTAATAATACACATCTATTTCTGATGGCATATAAAATCGAATTTTTAAGTACATGATCCATGCTTATACATGTAATATATGTCAGCATTCTATATAGTTTGTACGAAGTTCTGGTTCTTTCTTCATGATCTCATTGCATTTACAGTCCAGCCTTTACAAAACTTTCCATGATCAGGTCCGTCTTCTCCGCAATCACATTGTGGGCATCAATGATCCACTGGGCATGCTTTGGTTTGATCACTGACAAGCGGAGATCAATTCTCATAGATGACACATTGGCCATCTCCTGCATGTGATTCATCACTTCACCTGAGTACCACTGATAAAACTCCCCTTCAAGGCGTCCTTAAAGGCTTTGTTTACCAACAGATCCAGGGGCTGAAGTTTGTCTGTACAGGCTGCTGGTATATACACGAGAACAAAGCCTGCATCTTTCAACTTCTGCTTGACTGTACCAACACGATCAAGGAAAAGAAGCCCTTTTTGCTCTAGGTTTCCCAGCCTGGGCCTGCCTGATTCTATGTAGGGGTGTAGTACTTTATCCACATATCTCAGCATGGTTTCTTCAGTAGACCAGTGTGACTCATTAAAAG
Organism: Acholoe squamosa; assembly: GCA_949317995.1. Lineage (NCBI taxonomy): Eukaryota > Metazoa > Annelida > Polychaeta > Phyllodocida > Polynoidae > Acholoe > Acholoe squamosa. The sequence goes on from OX439044.1 coordinate 23,431,951, forward strand.
TCAGGTCCCATCCATCAGGAAACACGACATTCTTGGGCAGGCTGCGTTCTGTTTTCCCTCCATAGATCAGCTGAGGGGGAAGGGTCTTTCCATCCTTGGTAATCCCTAGAAGAGCCGTTATCTGCCTCTTATCCTTCATTCCAGTAATGTTGACTTGAGAAGCACCAGCCTGCTCTAGAGTCCAGTCACCACCAGGGACTAGAGAACACCCTGTTTGGTCGATGTTGATAACCAGCTCGTAAGGAACACTGTGGTCCTTCACAGCATCGTTGTACCTCTCCAGGTGTGCATCCTTGATGGCCTCGTAGTCATAGGCCCCCTCTTGGTACCCTTGGTGCCTTTTCTCTTCACAAAGTTCATGCGCCGGAGGAGGGACTGGGCATACCCCTTACTGATATCAATGGAACCGCCATACTGGAGAAGGAGCTTCTTATTCTTCTTGGTGATGATCCCTTCTGCTGCAGCCATTATGATCCTTGCATTGATCACACCACCACCCTCACGGACAGTTCTTATCCATGTCTGGATCTGAGAATTAAGGTCACTACCTACGAGTAGAGGTCTCCAACATTTCTGTTTAGAGAGAGCTGTAGGCAGGACCCCATTCAGGTTTTGTAGGGAGAGGTACTTTGACTCCTATAGCCACACTGTACTCTCGTTGACATTATGGCCCAGCTGAGTGGTGTATTTTCTAGCTGTCCTCCTGATGCCATTGTCTATAGCATCTTTGGCAATCTTGGCACGAAGTTCATCACTGTAGTGGCCATATGAGTCTCTTTTTCGTTTTCTTGAAGAGGAGACTGATAGCATATGTTTAACTTGATCATTTGCTGCCTGGAATGACTGGGCCTCTGCCAAAGTGGCAGCAGAACGAGGATCAGAAAGGCCAGGAACTGTAGAAGCTTTACAGGATTTTAACCACTGTATGAGAGTCATGACTGCAGGTATGATTCTGCCTGAGGGATCCATGAAATAAATAGCAACAAAAGCCCCCTTCCCCAGTATGCATTAGTGTATAATGCTTACTGTTCAACATGAACCAGAAAGTGCTGACGATGTGTGTGGTGCACATATGTGCGGGCACTGACACATTCCTCTACGAATTGTGTAATGTAGTTCTCGCCATGAATATGACCTTAGTTGTCGAAATGGCGTTAAACATCTATTACTCACTCACTCACCAGAAAGTGCTGACAGGTCTGCTCACCTACACTTCACCTGCAACATCATACTAACACCCTGTACTGGCAGTGTACCCGGGATGACGGAACGTGCAGGCAGGGTGGCGGAGGGGGTGGGGGTGGGAGCAGGTGCGTGAAAGTATGATTGCGCGGAAACGTCCAACTATGCTAGGTGCGCAAAAGTTTAGCTGTGTCAAGTTTTCTACGTTTACAGTATGTGGTCCTCGAAGGAAACTGTAGGTGTAATATGTGATCCTCAAAGGGATAAATCTATAGGTGCAATATGTGGTCCTCAAAGGGTTAAACTAGGTGCAATTTATGGTCTTCAAGGGATTAAACCTGTGGTTGTTAAAACTAGGTGTAGTATGTAGTCTTCACAAGGTTAAAAATGTCAATATATGGTCCTCAAAGGGCTAAGACTGTAGGTGTAATATGTGTTCCTCAAAGGGCTAAATCTATAGGTGCGATATATGGTCCTCAAAGGGTTAAAGCTAAAACTAGGTGCAATATTCATGTCATGGCTGATATGAATGTCACTATAGATTAGTACTAGAAACGCCGTATTCAGTGTGGGGCATTGAATACAATATGTCCATGGCTGGTGATCACGTCACATGCAGAGTAGATATTCTCATGTTTCCACCCAGCAAATTGTCGTGACTCCTCGTCAACCTGTGTGAAGTGGCTCACACATGTCGCTAGATGGAACACGACGTCGCTATAGCACAAGATCACCAGGAATAGCAATGGTGGTGATCACAATGGCCTCACCTCAGATGGTGAGGATGGTGATCACTCATCCTCACCAGGAATGGCGACATGAGTGATCACTCATCCTCACCACAGATGGCGACATGAGTGATCACTCATCCTCACCACGGATGGCGACATGAGTGATCACTCACTTCGCTAGATGAGACGCACGCCACGTCATAACGCACGTTCACCACGGATGGCAAGGATTGTGATCACTCACACTCACGGGGGATGGTCACTCAGGTGATCACTCACCTCGCTAGATGAAACGCGTACCTTGTGATAGCACAGGTTCACCACAGATGGTGAGGATCTTGATCACCCACACTCACCAGGGATGGCGACACGAGTGATCACTCACCTCGCTAGATGAAACGCGCACCACCTCATAGCTCAGGTTCACCATGGATGGTGAGAGTGGTGATCACTCAGACACACCAGTGGTGGCGACGCTGGTGATCACTCATCTTGTTAGATGAAAAGCTCATGATCATCGACATTGGTAATCATGCAGCCTCACATCTGCCAGATCAAAGTATGTTTTGCCAGAGAAGGTATTGCCATATGTATCTTCCCTCTAACCACAGACAAGGTGTTCATGTAGATATTTCCCTGTGTATTTTTCCTGTAACCAGAGAAAAGGTGTTTATGGATAGTTGCTTTCATTTAAGATACCTCTATCTAAATTTAATTGATATTTTCTCTTTATAATCTTGTTTGATTCAACTCTGAAGTATTACATGGAAATCAGTGTGAAACAAAGCACATTTGATACGTATGGGACTTATACTTCATGCCCACACTTCCTAGATAGGCTACATGTTGAACAGTGGTGCTGTCTCAACAACTTTGGCAATGGTGGTGATAAGTTGCCATTCTGAGTGAGAGTGAGTGACAGATGATGCAATCCTCAGAGAGCATTGACTTGGAGTGACACAAATTCACGCATTGAGTGAGACCAATGTTGGCAATGGTGGTGATAAGTCGCCATTTTGTGTGAGGGTTGATGACAGTGGCACACACTCACACAGCGAGTGACATCCATGTCAGTGATGGTGGTGATAAGTCGCCATTTTGAGAGAAGATTAACTAGGAGTGACACAAACTCACACAGTGAGTGAGAGCCATGTGGCAATGCACATGAAAAGTCGCCATTCTGAGTGAGAGTTGACAGACAGTGGCACATATTGACGGAGTGAGTGAGATCCATGTTGGCAATGGTGGTGATAAGCTGCCATTCTGAGTGAGAGTTGACTGGGAGTGGCGCATACTCACGCAGGGAGTGAGATTCATATTAGCGATGTAGGTGATAAACCGCCATTCTGAGTGAGAACTGACTGGAAGTGGCACATAATCACACAGTGAGTCAGATCCATGTTGGCAATGGTTGTGATAAGCCGCCATTCTGAGTGAGAGTTGACAGGCAGTGGCACATGCTCACACGGTGAGTTAGATCCATGTTGGTGATGGTGGTGATAAGTCACCATGCTTTGTGAGGGGTGACAAGGGGTGGCACATACTCACGCATTGAGTGAGATCATGTTGGCGACTGTTGTGATAAATCGCCATGCCATGTGAGACTGACACACAGTGGTGAAAGATGACGCAAAGAGTTATCACTCAAAAAGGAGTCACCATTGATGACCAATCATGGTGACAGATAACGACAATTTGCTGGGCATTATCTAAATGCTTCCAAAACCTGTGTAGCCATGACATAAATGCAAATGTCAACTCCCATTACATATATTCTTAACAATTTCCCCTCTCTGGGGCTGGTCGCATTCCACTCAGCCATATAATGGCTTCGTGGAATTCCGCTGAACAAGATCTCGAGAATGGCTCAGGAATTTCTCAAGTCCCGACTTGTGAATACAACATGTATTGAGAATGTGATTGTATCCTGGAAATGTGGACACACCATAACATCTTATACTCGAGAAAGTTCTCCAGACTAGTACTCAAGAATGGCTCAGGAATTTCTCAAGCCCCAACTTGTGAATACCAGGGGCGGATCCAGGATTTTGAAAAGGGGGGGTCCAACTCTGTTTTATGGGGGTAATGCTGCAAGCGCAGCGCGACGATGTCGCAAGTGCAACGGCGCGACATCGCAAGCGCAGCGCCGCAAGATACCTAGGGGGGTTTGGGGGCATGCCCCCCCCCAAGAAAATTTTGAAATCTAGACATCAAACAGTGCATTGTGATGCATTTCTAGATCCCAATCCAGTAAAGCATTTTGGTGTGCCATCAGTAGTAAACCCATGATTATGAGAACAGAGAATGGAAATCTTATTGAATTTTTATTGCACAATGGTGTTTTAGGGAGGCTTGGCATGTCCCCTAGAAAATTGTAGAAATATGTATATCAAACTCCAAATTTTAAAGCATTTTGGTGTAAACCTAGGGTGGGCAGGTTTCCATGAAGGGGATGCAAATCTTATGTGGTAATGCTTTGTCTTTGTAAGGTTTTAAGGGCTGGTCCCTCAAAAAGATTTTTGAAATATAGATGTCAAAATCTTGAGTACAAGGGCTTCAACTAGCCTCAGATGAATGTAGTATTTTTAGGGGGTGTGGGGAATGCCTGCACCCCTGGGAAGTTTTTTTTGAAAAATGATGTTAAACCTTGAAGTTTAAAGCATTTTGGTGTACCATCAGGAGCATGTTTATGCACTGGTGGACTTTTGGGTCATTCCCAAAGAAAATCTTATAACATATAATCATCAAACCTATATTTAAAACGTTTTGGTATAGGAAAGGGATGTAAATTTATGTCCTGATACCATACATTGTTCTTTGATAGAGTTTTGACAGCTCGTCCCCCAAGGATTTTTTTGAAATATTGGTTTTAATCACAGTAGTCTAAGCATCTAAGGAATTTCTGTATCATTAGGTGTGAATCTAGTAGTTTTATTTGAAAGTGATTTGGAGCCTACCATCAAGATAGCTTTGAAATTTCACAAAAACTCATTACAGCACACAGTATTTTGATGTACCCCAAGTGGTGAATAAAATTTTAATGGGATATAAATCTAAGAGAAAATTACCTGGGGGACCAAACATAGTATCCCATGCATAAGGCACACCTGATGCCTAGATGCCTATGTGGACTTACTGGTGCACATTGGGTCACGTTAGAAGATTTTGTGGAAATTTTATAGATTTTAGATACTGTAGTCATAAATATGGGTCTAGACCCCTAAAATCGACAGTGTTACATGGCCTTTTCTTAAAATCGACAAAGGACATGGAGCTTTTAGGGACAAGGACATGGGACAAAAAAGATAGTGACAGGGGACATGGACTTTTCTTAAAATCGACATGTGACATGGAGCTTAGTGACAAGGACATAGGAAAATACAAATTTAGTGACATTTGACATGGGCTTTTCTTAAAATCGACAAGGGACATGGGGAACCCCCATCTAGACCCCCATAAATTGTAAAATTCACAAACAATAAAACCATATCAAAGAGAGATAGGGGCCATGAATGGGGGTATACAAAGTGGACATCTTTGGTGGGCCCAAAGGGGGGGGTCCCTCTTCGGGGACCCCCATTTGAACATGTTATGGGTGGACCAAAAGGGGGGGTCCGGACCCCCAGGACCCCCCCTGGATCCGCCCCTGAAATACAACATGTAATGAGAACGTGATTGTCTCCTGGAAATGTGGACGAGCCATAACAGCTTACACTCAAGAAAGTTCTCTAGTCTAGATCTTGAGAATGGCTCAGGAATTTCCGAGTCCCGACTTGTGAATAGAACAAGAATTGAGAATACTACAAGAATTGAGAACGTGATTATCTCCTGAAAATGTGAGAGGGTCTCGGGAATTTCTTGAGTTGTATCTTGTGATCATCCTGTAAACCCCATTCATCCCATATGTGATATCTGAGTAAATTCCTGTGATTCACATTAGCCATCTCCATCCTCCCAGTTTTACCACTTTACTTGTACATTTATTTGCATTATGCATTATAAGCCATAGTATTGATGCCCATGAATCGTGGCATGACTGTAAGTCCATCAAGTGGCTAGATTTCCTATCGGAAGATACATTAATCTAGCCAGAGGGCTCAGATGTGATAACAATGAACTTTGCTTGCTTGCTTTGAATTTTAACCTCACCTATGTGCCCTTTGGACACGTCAAGGGTGAGAGGTCCCGTGGCGTGAAACCCGGACCCGTACACTAGAGGGAGCTAAGGTAGAAATCACGCCCCTACACATTTACCGAGGCAATGGTTCTTTAACATCCGTCACTACATAGGCATAGTGAGAGATGGACAGGTCTGTTTCAAGTCATTTGTCTGCCATGACCGCCGAGAGACTTTCCAGCACAGCCTAGCCAGAGCAGGGAGGAACTCAAACGACACCTTACGGTGACGTTTGGAACCACCACTATGCCCCGGCCGGGCCGGGAACCGAACCCACGACCTTACGGCCTGTGAACGGACGCGCTACCGACTGCGCCACGCCTCCCGGCAAGTAGTACACTCACTTATATTTAAGCAGCATACACAATTAAGGTGTGCTATATCATCTCCTTAGATCTCTCCCATCTATTCATCACTTGAAACTAATTTGGGTATACCACATGAAGTTCTGATTTAATGTGACTCTTTTGTAACAGTTACTAAAATCCATAATGACTAGGACCTTTGAATTCTTCTTAAATTAGAAGTCAGCTTGACCAGAATGAAAGTACTTTGTCAAAACCTCTGGTGGATTGATTTAGAACTATAATGTGACTTGTACTTGGGAGAGACTCAAGATATTCCCAGGAACTGGATATGAGTAGACTAACATGTCTCTTTTTCTTGAGTATAAGATGTTTTGGCGTGTCTACATTTCCAGGAGATAATCATATTCTTGGGACTCATGATTTACTCGAGAGGCATTCTTGTCCCTAGATTTGCCCAAGTTGCGAACGTTCCCAACTTGAATCCTGTTCAGTGGGATACGCCAGACCCACCTCGGGGAATATGATACAAAATATTTCATGGTCATTGACATTTATCTATGTAGTCCATAAGAGTTTGAGTTTGAATAAATCATATTTGCAACAAAAAGGTCTCAGAACAACATTACGCTTTTCATATGTCACAAAGAAAAGAAAGAAAATTGAAATAAACCCACAAAGAATCAACAAACATAATACAGAAGTGATAGCACAATACTTTACAAATTATACCATGAAAGACAGGACACTACAAAAGATAAGAACAGGTTGCAAGGTTGTGTGCTTGATGTCAGTCTACCTTTTAACCCTTTGACCCTTAAGGTGGGCAACTGAAAATTCATCTATATTCATACAGTAGGGATAACAATTATTACTATCAGTTTGACTATTTTCTTGTCAATAGCCGCATTAAGCAAAGGGCACAGCACATGGTTTTGTTATAACTTTGACATGAATTTCTCTTTTGTGTTGGCCTTTTGTATATCCGAGTCTAGTTGGTTCCAAAAAGACTCGTCTTTATACAGGGGACTTACTCTGAACAGTTGACAGGTAAAGGGTTAAAGCTTAAAGTGCATTATATGGTCCTCTAAGGGTTAAAACTCTAGGTGTAATATGTGGTCCTCTAAGGGTTAAAACTCTAGGTGTAATATGTGGTCCTTCAAGGATTATACCTCTAGGTATCATAACTGTAGGTGCAATACCTAATCCATAAAACTAGGTGCAATATGATGTCCTCAAAGGGTTAAAACTGCAAATGTAATATATGGTCCTAAAAGGTTGAAAACTAGGATTAAACCTGTGGGTTTTAAAACTAGGTGCAATATGTAGTCTTCAAAGGGTTAAAACACGAAGTGCAGTATGTGGTACTCGAAGGGTTAAAACTAGGTGCAATTTATGGTCCTTAAGGGATTAAACCTGTGGTTGTTAAAACTAGGTGTAGTATGTGTAATATGTGGTCCTCCAAGGGTTGTTAATTGGTGGAATATGTGGTCCTCATCCCTTGCGTGTGTGATATGAATTGGCACCATTAGTAGTTAATGAGTTAAAACTAGGTGTGGTCCTTAACAGGTTATTTAAAACTGAATATGCAATATATGGTCCTCAAAGGGTTAAAACTGTTGGTGTAATATGTGGTACTCAAAGGGTTTTTGGACGCGGATCCCATAGAATAGCGGAAATCAAGGGGTGAAAGGATTAAATCTATAGGTGTAATATGTGGTTATCAAAAGGTTAAACCTGTAGGTGTTAGAACTAGGTGCAATAGGTAGTGCTCAAAGGGGTAAAACTCAGAGTGCAATATGTGGTCCTCAGAGGATTAGAAATGTAGGTGTAATGTGTGGTCCACAAAGGGCAAAACATGTAGGGGTTAAGACTGGATGCAATATGTGGTCCTCAAAGGGTTAAAATTGTAGATGCAATGTATGGTCCTTAAATGGCTAATGGGCAAGGTTGATACCTCCTTGTTTTTGCCAGTTAGGGACAAGTCATTTATTGCGAGATGGGTGGGGGCTCCTTAGATATAGGGGGGGAGGGTCATTTTGAAAAAAAGAAAAAAAGATCCCTTGGTGGGAGGAGGTGGGGGGGCAAAACCCAATAAAAACTTCATATTGACGATTCAAGTATTCATCGGGACGCGTCATTCCACACGAGGAATAAGTTCTTAGAGGGGGGGGGGTCGTGATAACTAGCCCCTCAAGCTAGCAACCCCCCGTTGTTAAAAAAGTATGGCTTTATAGTGACCTGGGCACATGCGTGAGCCAGGAAGTAGGCTCAGGTTATAGGGGTGCATCCACTGCCGACGGATAGACGATCAGTCGGTTTCATCCGTCCCATTTATCACTGATTTCTATGGCAAAATATACGGATGAAGGGAGACGGATGGTCCATCCGTCGCAGTGAACTAAGCCCTTATACTACATATATACCGTATTGACCTGTGTAAGCGCCGGGTCTTCGAATATAAGTGCCGGTCTTGAATTAGCGCCGGAGCAGACTGTAATGGCCGTCTATGAGTGAGTCTATCTCGAGAGCGTGTGACTAACTTGCAGGATTTAGGCAGGAAAATAGTGCAGCAACTTCACCAAACCTTTAGGGAGGCTTATTGGATGTCTAGTGCCAAGCCTGATAAGGTTTTTTATGTGGAAAACCCTATTTTTAACCCTATTTTAGGTGTTTTTTACTTTGAAGCTGTCATCGAGTGAACGATATTAGGGGTCGCTACAGCTTGGGCTTACCTGTACTCACCTGGTTCAACAGCGCGACAATCTACTAAACCACCATAATGGCGGAGAAATACGACCAAGGGAGCGACCGCACACCACTCATGGAGGCTATTAGGGATCTAAAAACATTAAACCTGGGCAAAAAAGATTCTCCAATAATAGCTCTACAGGAAAAAACAGGTGAGGTGTTGAGTTTGTACAAAGAGGAGGCCATTACAGTAGGCGATAATATCAAATGGAACTACGATGAAATTGTCCAACTTAAAAACAAGAATGATACATTAGAAAGTGAATTAAAACATCTAAAAATTGAAATGGCTGAAGTACAACGTGCTACTAGGGTAAATAGAACTACCATTGAGGACAATAAGGAGCAAATCTCAGTGCTAGACTATAACTTGAGAAGGAGAAATATAGTGGTTGTTGGACTGGCCTACAAAGAAGGTGAGCGCACCAAGGATGTTGCATACCATTTGTTATTGGGTATTGATCCTTCTCTTGACTATTATGATATAGATTATGCTTTCCGCCAGGGCCCACCAAATAAAGCCATTCGAACCATGGTCATTGTCATGACAAAAGAATGTGTAAGAGACTATATATTGTCAAGAAAAGGGGAGTTGAAACACAAGAAACCATTGGTTTTTCTATCAGATGACTCAAACCCAGCTATAAAAAAGCAAAAATCTGATGTTAGATCCATAGCCTATCTGGGGCAGGAGGTGGGAATAGACGTTAAACCAAGAGGAAGAGGCCTGCTGGTCAATGGAAAATACTATCCACATAAAGCGCTGAAAGACCTACCCCCAGAGCTGCAGCTTGCAAATGCGAAGACGGTGGTCACAGACAGTTATGTGGCATATCAAGGAGAGTTAGCCCCACTGTCAAACTTCTATGAGTGCAAGATCGAAACAAATGGATTAACATTTAGCAGTGTGGAGCAAGGCTTTGCCTATGCTAAAGCTAAATTATGGATCAAACCAACCCCAATGCAGTCAATGTACAACAAGTTGCTACAGCTCCAGTGACCACAGCTCCTGCTATGCTAATCCCCACCTCAGCGACAACCTCAATCTCTCCAGGGCAAATAACACAGGAGACAGCACATACTACGACTGCTGCCCATACTACAGCTGCCCACACAACGGCTGCCCTGACTACTGATGCAAAGATGACAAATGCCCATCCTCCTACGGTACAGGCAACTACGATCATTCCTCCACCAGCAGTCACTACAGCACCTACAGCGACCATAAGCGACAGAACCATTCCAGCCACCACCAAACAGATTATAACTATGGATGAACTACAGGCTGCTCATGGCTCTCCCCCCCCCCAAGAGCAACTACTACAACCACATACTCAGCCACTGTACAGAATCCCATCATGTCGACCAATAGAAGATCAAGTACCAGACAGCAAGACAAATTCAAGAAACATTCTGATAAAGAGAAAATTGAAAAAAGTCAGGGATCGAACAAGCTACAACGAATGCTCTCTGCATTTAGCCCTAATAAAAAATAATACTAATAATTCGATTAGACATGACATACCAATTGTTCCCAAAAGCATTAAGCTGATACAGGACTAAGTGTATGTATCTCTGATTGATCATATGAATATTTTCAAGTAGTGGTGTAGAGGGGACTGTGTTTTTCTACAAGTAGATAATTGATCTTGAGCTTTGTTAATACCCTGCAAATAAATAAATAACAATATCTATGTAGTCCACTACAAATGTAATTCACTTTGGTCTGGGTCAAATAGATGCGCTTGGTCTCCCTAAAAGTTATACAATCACTCAGCTGAACTACTTTCCCTGTGTAGCCGCGTCCAAAAATAACTGTACTCTATACATAACCTATAGCGTCTCCGGGTCATTGGACGCGCTTGGTTTAGCATTGAAATATACCAATGTTGAGATTGACCCACTGACCTCCAGCCAAGGGGTTAAGAGACACTCAGCTGATACACACTAGTCTACCTGTATATTGACATATGATTATAATCTTGTTATTATCTATTAGCCTTTTACGTTCTCATAACCAGTAAAGCAATGCACTTAATATTGTATATATCTTCTAAACCTGTCCACGCTCCAGACCCCCTTTCAATGACAGTCAAACAGTCTGAATATGCCTCTACTGTGGTCACCTCTCATACTTATCATTCATATCACTCATATCAAATAGATAATATTGTAAGTCACTATCAAAATGGTAGTATTAGATAATATTAAGTCGCAAAAGGGTCTAAAGGTATTTTGCACAAATACTCGCTCTATATATGGAAAAAGAACAGACACTTTCAGGCTAATTTCATATTCAGATATCACTGGTATTGTAGAATCATGGTTAAAACCTTCTGTACTGGATGCCGACTTACACATTCCTGGATATCAATATGTAAGATTGGACAGGTTTCCAAGCAGAGATAAAAACGCCGGAGGTCTTATGCTGTATCTAAAGGATCACTATATTGCTATCCCTGATCTTACCTGCTCCTTCATAGAAAATGATTTCGAAATACTATGTGTAGATGTTCAAATAAATGTGATAAAATATAAGATTTTTGTATGCTATCAACCACCTGATACTAAAGACAAAGGTGCAATATATAATAAACTAACCTCCCTCTTGAAAAATGTAACTAAAAATAGAAAGCTTATATTAATGGGAGACTTCAATATTAATTTATTATGTAAAAAGGATGTCGAAGACGCTACTGTGAATGAATTCTGTACCGGTAATAAATTGTTCCAAGTCATTAATGATATCACCAGGCCTGTATCAGGGACTATATTGGATCATATTTATACAAATGTACATAATATTGCCTTCTCTGGTTTAGTAGACGTGCATATCTCAGATCACACCCCCATATACATGACTTTAAAATGTGAAAAAGTCAAATTAAAGAAAAAAATTGTATATGCACGGTCTTACAGACGGTATTATTTCCTAATGTTTAAAAATATGCTTACACAATATGACTGGACTTATATTGTGAGGTTGAATGATGTCAATGAAATGTGGAATAGGATTATAAATGTTATTTTGGCTAAACTTGATAGTATATGCCCAATCAAAAAGATGAATATACCGGATTATACACCGCCATGGCTAACACAACCGATATTGGAACTAATGAGGGTACGAGACAAACTCTATAGAAAAGCCAGGTCTACTAAATCTGATGGTGACTGGGCTGCAGCCAAGCATTATAAGCTTATTGTTAAACGTGAACTTTTTTTCAGTCAAAAACATGAAATTGAGATGTTATTAAGGTTTAGAAAAACAGATCCAGCAAAATTCTGGGATGCTATATATAAACTTCTGCCACATAAAACCAGTAGTACACTTATTAAGCTAAGGAATCGGACTACTAATTTAATTGTCCCTCCAGATGCATGTGCAGAATATATAAACAGCTTTTTTGTAAATATAGGAGAAGACTTAGCAAAAGCCTTCCCACCTGGTGAGGGGGAGCCAGTGCCCAATATACCATATGGACAACCAACTTTGAACACTAACCTCACCTATGATATTTCTTACATTGATTTAATTAAGATGATAAAAGGGATTAATATCAAGAAACTATCTGCTATAAAGAATTGTAATCATATATAATTAAAGATGCCTTTTTTGCTATTGCAGATGTAATATTAGTACTATACAACCAATGCCTACGCGCTTCAGTGTTTCCAACTGTATGGAAAGCTGGAACAGTGATCCCCCTACATAAAAAGGCAAACTCTCTTGATGTAAATGACCTTAGGCCCATAAGTTTACTACAAATACCAGGGAAAATTTTAGAAAAAATTGTGTGTGGTAGACTCCAATCTTATATGAAAAAATGTAATTTACTATGCCCAACGCAACATGGATACAGAGCTGGACACTCAACTCAGACTGCTATAACTGAACATCTATCCACAATAATTAATAACATTATATTAAACAAACCTTCATATTGTCTATGTTTAGACTACAAGAAGGCTTTTGATACTGTCTCACACTCTAAATTATTGGAAAAAATGTCTACCTTAGGTCTAGACTTTCCTACTTGCAAATTCTTTGAAAATTAACAGAACACAAAAATAACAGAACACAAAATACTATAGCTAATGATGTACTGTCCACCTCTAAACATGTTAAATATGGAGTCCCACAGGGATCCGTTCTAGGTCCTGTGCTTTTTTCTGTTTATATTAACTCCCTCCCCACTGTTGGACACTTTGAAACCACTTTATATGCCGACGATGCTGTTATAACTGTAAATACTCCACAGGAGATGGAAAATGCCATAAAAGCCGTGTATAATTGGTGTCTACATAACTCACTTACTGTAAATGAAAAGAAAACCAAATGGATGTTATATAATGGTGCCCAAAACAAAAATAGTGTATTTATGTTAAATAATTCTGTATTAGAGAGAGTATATAATTTCACGTATTTGGGTATAGACCTTGACCCGGAACTTAAATTCATAAATCATAGAACAAAATGTACACAGAACATAAGGCATAAAATCTTCCAACTTGCTAGAGTTAGAAAATTTGGTGATAACTCTACTGCTCTGGATATTTTCAAGTCTATGGTGTTACCAACTTTTGACTATTGTGATTTTGTGTGGGATAGAGATTATCGAGGGGAAACAAAAGAATTACAATTACTACAAAATTGGGCATTAAGGGTAGTCTATAAAGTTAAATTAGAAGAAAATCCAACCATGACAACCGAACAAATTAAAAATGCAAGTAAATGTATGGAGCTTGCTGATAGAAGAGATCAACATCTTTTATTCTATGCCTTCTACCTGTCAAAGTGTGAAAACCTGGTCGACAATAGAAATATTCCCACCCGCTTTCATCAGGGAAAAAGATTATTGCTACCACATAGCCTTAGACCTATTGTAATCCGAAGCGCTTTATACAGAGCCTGTGCCAGGTGGAATCAGCTTAAAGCAAAGTATACAACTATAGAGACCCTATCTGAGTTTAAAAATTCTATTAAGAAAGACTACCCGGATTGTTTCATGTGATAATTTTGTGTGATTATAAAATTCAGATTTCATCCTCATCTCATCTCATCATTATCTGATCGCTGATACATTTATTGAAATTTATGATACGGTATCAATGACATACTGTTGATGTCAATTTGCAAATACGAGGCCATTACTGATTGATTGTATGCTTAGATTGATAATTTCAGAATTGAAATGTGAAGGGGGCTTGGTATAATTACCACAATGATTGGGCACCAGGTTCAATTGCACTTACTCTGTAAATGTAATTATCCCAATAAACAACTTTAAAAAAAAGGTATTTCTAACCTATTTGAAATGTATGAACGCCCCGGCGTTTATATGTACAGGCTGGTATGGCATGCAGAGGAGTAAAGCTCGGGGTACCCGGGTATGGTAGGTGGGAGGTAGGGGAAGGGGAGGTGGGAGGTAGGGGAATGAGACCGTGACGGACGTGGACTGGCTTGTTCAGGTGGGGCAATGCTTAAAGGTGGCCGTGTCAGACGCCATGTTTACCTGCTGTTAGCACGGACAAATACCCCAAAGTCTGCACATAGGCCGGGAGACTAACTTATTAAACTTTAGGCCTATAGGCCGAGGTCTACCTATAACGCCACATCTGAGAGGGAAGGTGTCGTACCATGGAGCTCTGTAGTTATTTCAGGTAAGGAAGTGAACCCAGGTTGATTTGTACTCTTCATACATAGTTCTGCCAACATGAAAAATCGCCCTATAGTATCGGCATAAGCCGAAGGCTTTTGAGAGGGATCCATGGAGGCTGCATACTTAGGTTGATTATAGACAGGTAGGGGTCTGCCTCGTGAGCACAGGGCAGACAATGGTCATGCGTGTGTACTGTATTAGGACTTATACCCTAGACGTATTGAAAGGTAGATAGCTCAGTTCTCTATCCATCGCTTATCAAAGTGGGCGTGTCCAATGGAAATTAGGGGGGGGGGGGGGAATCCATCCTAATGTGTCCAATTATTTCAACCTACAATTACCAGGGATTTGGAAGGGTTGGGGGTTGAGGGGTGTGGACCACTAAAATCGACATGGCGACATGGGCTATTTTAGGCTTAGTGACATGGGACATGAACATTTCTTAAAATTGACAATGGGACATGGCCATTTTTTAAAATGAACATGTGACATGGGGGACCCCCATCCACACCCCCCACCTGGGTATGGGATCACGGGTAAAGGGTTATACTGTAACAAGTCTAAAATCTTCCTGAAGTAAACAATGCACAGCTTGCAACCAAAAAATAGAAACTAAGCAACCCCATCGTCTCTTCCATTCAGCCTTTTCTCGTGACATTCGGTGATGATCGTTGGGGTAAAGGTAAAAACCATGAATCAGGAAAAGAGAAGAGTATTTTTTATACACATTGCAGTGATCATATCCTTCTCATCTTTCCGGGTGTAGACCAAAAATCACACAACCTTTAGCCATATCTAGTAGCATTATACTTTTCTAATTCCTAGAGCAAGTGCATTAACTGAATGGCCACTACTGTAGGCTATAGTTTACCCCGGGGTCCTTTTTGGACACCCCACCTACCCCTTTGTCACACTTTGACTATAGAGCCATGGACACCCCACACCCCCTCCAGTGTGACATACTTTATGGATCGGCCCTAATTTGAGGAGCGGTGAATGTAATAAAGGGTTGGTGGATCTACAAACAGCCTTGATTGAGCAATGCGATGTGAACCCAACTCCAATGATTTTGTCATTCCCATTTTAATCATCCCCAATTTAGTCCTATACACACAAAAAAAAATCATGGGCTTTTCCATGATACACATTTGCCAGAAAAATCCTCATATAAACCACTTTGCCACCTGGTGTGAAGAAATCTACTAGCCATTAGACAAAACTACTACCCCTTAGACAAAATGACCAATTTTCTCTCTTGGCTGAGTCAAGTCAGCTTGCCTGAATAGGTTAGTTGATACTACTAACACATTAGGAAGATTTTACGAACATGTTGGGTATTTTGCCTACTCAGTAGTTTTGTCTAGATGAAATTAGTATTTACTAACTTGGATTTTTTTCTGTGTACCTTGTCCAGCAGAACTTGGAGAGGCAGACAAGATCCCCGCCTAATGAATTCTCAGTGGGAGTCATGTGGCCTTGGTCAGTGGTTAGATTAAGGCACCAACAAAATGACTTCGCTCAACCGTTGCCACCCTTCTTCCAGGGTTGTTGTTTGGATTTCAAGAAATGTTAATGAAACTCCTCACTCCAAGTTTTATGTTTTATTGCCTGTAATGATACTCTCAAAGGGATGAAGTTTGCCTCCTCCTGTATTTCTCAAATGACAGCACTAATGATAATAAATGTGCTAATCACCTCCCAGTTTCTGTAGTGATATTACAGGGATGTAAGTCTTCAGGTTTTATCAGGATTTCCAAATTTCTGAAAAATTTGAATGACATTTATTTTCCTTATATGAGTGGTAGGGAGGGCTGTATGGACAAAAATAGAAGGCCTTTATATCAAGTTAATGTATGGTTTCCAGATTTTTGCCCATTCCTGACTTACAACCCTGATATTATCATTTTCCTTTCGTGTCTCAACATTTCCTGACATTATGGCTTCTCCTCAAAACTAATAAACTTATCAACATAAACAACTTGAACAGGGCTTACTCCCATGACATGTACTATTATTACATATGTTGAATTTTCATTCCTTTCATTTCAGACATTTCTATGCCAAGATGAGGGCCAAAGGATGGAAATCTGTGATGTTAGTTGGTCTTCTTGTCGCTTCAATATTTTTGATTGCAACATACAGTGGTAACCGTGGTCTAAAACAGCGGCAAACTGTCCATGTTAATCCATCGTCAGATGAGGTGATCTCAAACTTATTGGGTAAAAAGCTAAAGAATTTTGAAGTTATGGATGCAGAGACGAGGAAATCAAATATATACAAGATCTTAAAAATACAACCTACAAAACCCCGTCCGCCAAGGTACACTGGACCAACTACCATCCGAACAACCACCTATGATTCGAGATTTCCCTCACATAAGAGATCTGGATATATTCCTACAACACCCAAATCTATTTCTGGTAACATCAATACATACCAAAATGGAGTACCTCAACAAAACCAACAGATGTCACAACCAGTTCTGAGGCAGAAAGTTATGTCAAATGAGTTGGTGAATTACCAATTTCAGCAACAGCAGCAAAAGATAAGGCAGCTAGAGGAGCAGCTTCGGCAACACCAGTTGTGGCAGCAGCAACATCAGATAGGCAACAATCCACTAAACAACCAACAGGTCAACCAGCCCCAACAGAACAGCCAAGGTGGTGAACAGCAGCAGCAGCAGCAAGAACCACCTTTAATACACGAGCAATCTCATCAGCAACCACAGACACAGCTTGTGCAATTTAATCAGCAACCACAGACAAAACCAATGCAACATCAATTTAACCAACACCGAGAGACACAACCAGTGCAACAACAATTTAACCAGCAACCACAGACACAACCAGTACAACAACAATTTAACCAGCAACCACAGACACACCCAATGCAGCAACAATTTAACCAGCAACAAGGGGGTTTACCACAACAGGGGTCTGGTCTGCCACCACAGCAAGTGGAAAGTCAACAACAAGGACCTATAATTCAGCAAGGGTCTGGCCAACAAGGACAAAATCAACAAAATCGAGAGCAGTCACAAACACCTTTGGCTCAACCATCTCAAATCCAGGGGAATTCTGGAAAACAACTGGCACCACAGTTACCTGGACAAGTGAATCAACAAGTAACTTCCGGTTTACCACAAATCATAAATCAGCCACAGCATCCAGTAACCGCTAGTTTCGCAAACCAGCCTTTGAATCAACAAAGGGTGACATCAAAATCCCCACAGGAGGGAAATAGACAACTTGAACAAGTAACGCAGGGTGTGCCACAAAATGTGAATAAACAGAGGGTTACTCCTAGGTTCCCAGAACATCAGCAACAAGACATTCAAAATGAACTGCAAAAGCTGAACCAACTAAGTCAGCAAACACTGGAACAACAGAAGCAACAACAACAGTCTGGTGGTCAACCAAAGCAGTTAGAAATACAATAAAAATTGGAAATGAAGGCGGAATGTAATACTATGTCCATTGACCCTTTAGAAAAGGCATGGGACATGACAGTTTTCACGTTGATTTACCACCATGAAGCATCCATGCAGCATTATTATAATATGTTGCGTTAATGCAGCATGCTATCATGACCATTTGAGAGTACATTGCCCCTATATGATCAACTTGATGGAGCAGCAGTTGTGAGTTATATGCTGATGGAGATCATAATGTATTAAAATACTCTAATGGGGAAAGGATGGCCACAGTGGAGCATTCATTCAGACAAACTGCAGATAAACCATATAATTAACTGTGAAACTATTACTTTAGAAGTGCCATATCAGTATCCTGTAAAGAGTTATCTCAGAAAGGGTTGCCAAGAAACTGTTGGACAATTGCAAGACCTAGCATTTACAGCATCTGAGGTGAAATGAGCAATTGGATAAGGTAAATGTACTCACAAAATGGTTTCTGAAATATGGCCAGAAAAAAAGCTTATAAATATGATCGATCTTTGAGGCGGTCCTCGATACCCTCACCACATGGAACGCAGGGACTATATGTCTTCAAGGAGAAAATGGAGGCGAGTTCTACTGCATAGGACTTTCTGTTATTCTCATGGTCTTAGGAGGGTACTCATAACTTAACGTTTTGTATATTCAGTGTTTTGTATGTATTTTGGGATTACTATTCGATTGATGTTCCTAGTGGCAATTTTGCAGTGAAAAGACACCTACAATGATATATTATTTGATTGTGATGAAATAATGGCTCGAGTATTATTTGGACGATGTGTTGATATGATTTTAACCAACACGCTCCTATTTGAGATGGGTAGGTTTATAATATAGAATCAAAAAGTGTGTTACACATACAAGTAGGTGTGGGGTAATCGAGTGTGATACTACAAGTACTTACACAATTTAACTGTTAATGGCGTTATACACATGTTGATCCATGTGTATATCTTAATTTGATATTAATGATATTATCTTGTGATTGGTGAATATGTATTATATGTTTTGTTGTAAATTTATGTATGAAAAATTGATTTGCCCTAAGCTTGCCTACAAAATATTCTATTGTGATGTGGCATAGACCAAAGTGTAAACACATAGCCAACTGGGGTCGGAGTAACTATTAATCTCTCTCTTACCTGTAAGATGGTGAATTTGACACGTGGGACTTTTGTATATTTGAGAATTAGCAAGATAACTGAGAAAGTACATAAAAGTCGATTTCTGGTTCTATATTTGGTATGCACGTCTTCAAAACACATTAGATGAGTTAAAACCCCTCTAGATTTCCGAATGATGGATAGAAAATTCAAGTGATTCAATTCCCCCACCCCCCAGATTAGTGACATTCGTTAATTGATGTCCAGCATACAATGCTCAAAGCACAGTTCTTATGTGATTAAGTGCATCTTGCCATGCAGATAGGTTCAGAATCTACCCGACGGTTTGTGGAGTGTATACGATTGTGATAAAAAGCTTCAATATATTGAAGAAGTAGGATGCTCCATTTGATGGCCCTGTGTATGTAGAATTAATACATGTACAAAAGTACTACCTGGTGGTGCTTAGTTCAAAAAGGGATCGATAACCAATGGCATTGTGATCAACATATTTTTGGTATGTCTTCCAACTTTAAATTATGTAGCAGATCTACAGAAACATTCATTTTGTAATTTTCATCACAGATAAGGCCAAAAGAGTGATTCAGGTAACATGTTTAAACGTATTAGATACTGTAGGTCAGATTTTTTAATGTTTTATGTGTACAAAGGGGCAGTATGACGAGGGATACATGGCTGCAGCACACCAGTGACTAAGATGACCCAAGATGCCAATATTTTTTGGATCAGCCCATAACTGGATGAGGTCGGGTTACCTAAAACAAACTATTAATTGGGCTAAATATCGTGGCTGGGCCAAAAAAAAAAAATTCCAGTCACCCAGCCGACCTCAGCTCAAAGGGGCCGACCCTGTTTAGAAAAAAAGACATGCTATTGATCAGAATCGAATACTACATGTATAGATAACCACGAGTAGTTCTTGACATTTATATAATGCACATCTTGACATGTATGCAATATCATTAAAATAGAAATATTACTTTTCGTGGTTCTATTTTATATTTTGGACCCATGAGTGTAGCAATATAGGTGATGTGTGTGCACCAAACCACACTTTACGTCGCAAAAATAGATTCCCGGATTTTCTACTTCCATAAAGAAAACATCACATGCTAATTTCTGCTTTTTATAAGAGCTTGGCCTTCTGATGTTATCTATAGTTACATGTATATGATAATTGTTGGTTAGAATCAGTCGGTTATGCTTGACTGATTCGGGTATTAAATACAGGGGGCACCACACAGGCCTCCAGTCACCCTGGGTCAACTAGGTCACCAGGTGTGCAGTTAACAACTCCCAGGTAGCAGGCAGGCAGGCATAGCTGGCAGTTTAGTTCAATGAAGTGGTTTGTCCTCTGGATTTTCTATACTTTCCCTACTTAAAAGGAAACAGGATATGCTAGATCTTGAGGCCAGGTTAGCTGCAATTAACCTGGAAAATGAGGACATTATTGAGGAGTTACAGGAGGCCGCCATTGAGAGAGCGCAGGTGGATGCACACGGCGGATGCTTTCGGAAACTCCGGTTTCGGTACACAAGGCACTTATGGAGACGACAATAACGTGCAGACTATGATGGATTTAGGAACGTGCCCGGCCGGGTCCCGGCTGGCTCGGCGGAGCAAGTGGTCAGCAGACGACTAGTGCGTTTGGAAAAGCCGGTCCCTGGTCACGAAGCTTCTATGTAGCCGACAACGACATGCAGGCGGGCCGAGATGATGGATTTACAAACACACCCGGCCGCGTCCCAGTTAGCATCCAAAATGGCGGCGGAGGCCTTCTGGTCTTCGCTGTACCCGTGGAAATACCGGCAGAATTGCAAGAATTCTTCATCTCAAAAAGGTATTGTGAACCTGGAGGTGGCAAATTTGGATTATATCAGCATCCCAACTTGGTCCCAGGGCGCAAGAACCGCAGAGCTAGATGCAAGAACCACCGAGGAGACCAGCAGATCATCGAAGGTGACCGGGCAGTCATTAAAGTTGCACATAGGTATGTCTGAGTATGAGGATTAGAAACAGTTCCTGGCTTTTAGGGCTATGAAGGGTGGCAGTCAGGGTTCAGGGGCGAACTCGCTGTCCGGTAATCGACCGCTTGGCTGCACAGAGGGAGCAGCACCCAGACAGAATGCTCAATCCTACCCACACCCTCCATGGCCCACAGACCAGGGTGTTGTTCAGCAGCAGTCACAACAACCTCAGACTCCCCAGCTATACTATGTAGACTCCTTATGTACCCCCAGAAGTTAATGGGTGAATCAGCCAAGCGTAAAAGGTCATCTAATTGGCTTCGGCCTGACTTTCACATTTTGCAGGACAAAAAATTCACTGACATGACATTTAATGAATTGGTACATGGTATGCATGAGGTGAATAAATGCATTGAGAAAGCTAAATCTCTGAATGTGACAGAATTCGCAAATATTTCCATTGAAGGTTATGCCACTCATATGAGTTTTGTTACCCTTAAAGGTCAAAGCGGTGCCTTCGATGCTACCCAACTTGCTATGTATGATCATTTAATTGTAGACAAGGTTATTGATGGCAGACTTCTCGATTTCGAGGGGGGTGATAAAGGGGCTATTGAGACCCATCTCAGTGCTGAACATATGCTAGCAGCTAAAGGCTTATCTTCCAATCAAAATTCCTCCACGGGCAATCAGGGTAAGCGCAGGAATAAAACAGCCGTAGATAGGTCAGACAATGACAAGCAAGAATATACCGCTGAGTGTCTAAAGTGGAACTTTACCACTTGCGACTACGACAACTGTCATAGAAAACACACATGTATCCACTGTAAAGGTCAGCATAAAGGTAAGTTGTAAGTTAGATAGGGACCATCAAGGTCAGAATTGACTGTCCAATAATGCAGTTTGCATACCAACCATTAAGGTTGGGTATGACCCATATGTTATCATGGGGGAATATCACAAATGTCTAAGTGAATTTTTCCCAGATTCATTCGATCAGTTATGTTGCAGTTCAAGTCTTTATGACTTGTTAGATATTTATAGTGATTACATACCTTTGTGGAATGTAAATAGTGTTCATTATATCTGAGGGATCCGCTCACAGTTTAATTGTGTGGTTGGCATACAATGTTAGCGGGCAGTGTTAATAATGTGTTCGGTACAGGTTTCTGGGACGTCAATGCACACTACTTGTTGGATAGAATTAGTCATGGGTTCAAACTTGTAGACCCTGTTTTTCAAATTGATGGTTATTTCACTCAGAACTATAGCTCAGCTACGGTTGAAGCTTTTAGTGAAATTGACAGTAATATCAGACAGGAGTTAATTTCTGGTAAACTTACGGCAGTGAACCAACTACCACACTATGTGCACACTTTAGGTGCAGTTCTGAAGGCATCAGGTAAATATAGACCTATTATAGATGCGAGTAGGCCAGAGGGCCTTTCCATCAACAGCTTCATGATACAGACTTTTCGGAGCTTTAGCCATAACTCTATTGACACGGTTTCTGATGCCATGTATGAGAACTGCTATTTTGGGGTCACGGACATTACCTCAGCTCATCGTACAGTTATGATAAGGCCCAGTGACAGATATTATCAAGGCCTAGTATGGGAAATGGATGGGGACGATAGGTTCATCCAGGACAATTTTCTAAGCTTCAGCACTAGGGCCGCCCCGTACATTTTCAATTCTATCACGGATGCGGTTGCCAGATTTGTCAACGCAAGTAGTTATTTTTATGTGAATTATCTCGATGATTTTCTTGTTATGGGTGATACGTTTGATGGTTGTAGAGATGCTCAATTGTTCTTACACAGAACTTTAAGATCATTGGGTTTCTATATCTCATATGACAAGGTGAACTCCCCCAACATGGTCCAAACCTACCTAGGAATAGAGCTGGATTCTACCACTATGCAGCTCAGACTCCCCAAAGACAAAATTGCTAAGTTACACCTGGAATTGCTTTTCTCCACTGGTTGCCACTGGGCGAAGAGAAAACAACTCCAAAGGTTATGTGGTATTCTTAGTCACTGTGCAACAATTATAAGGGGAAACAGGACCTTTTCACACAGGGTGATATCCATGGGTGCACCTGAAGTGTTTTTCTAGCAGCAGGAGATATGTAAACCTCACGCAGAACTTCCATAAGGACTTACATTGGTGGCGAAAATTCACTCTTTGGTTTAATGGAGAAGCAAAAGTAATTCAACCCCCAAAACACACCTCTATGGTCACCTCGGATGCATCCGGCTCAGGGTTTGGTGCCTTCTATGGATCAGACTGGTTAGCAGGACAATGGGAGAAGGACCTCATTTTTGAGTTAGACAAGCACCAACATTGTAGGCCTGCCTCCTCAATGGACATACCTTCTGACATAAACGTTTGGGAACTATACCCGATATTAGAGAGCCTGGAACAATGGGGTTACCTATGTGTCACCGATAACACTGAGGTTGTGGCAGCCCTGAACAAGGGCAGAGTTAATAATGACAGCAGTATGTCCATCTTGAGGTGCATTTTCTGGCAGACAGTCTTACATAATTGTCACTTAGTGGGAGTGCATATACCCGGTACAGACAATATGATTGCAGATGCTATATCCAGGATGTCTAACGCGGCTGACTTACCAGTTTTTCTATGTTGTAGAGGCTGCGACAAAGCGCCGTCAACTGGACTGGAAAATGGCTGAGCTTAAGGCCCAAGCTTGGTCTAAATCCACCTGGAGAACCAAAACTTCGTAGTGGAAACGCTACATGACATTTTGCGGTTCCATAAGATGTGCAGCGGTCCCTACGGATACGTTATTAATGTGCAGATACGTGGTGGACCTGAGTGGATCTCTACAATACAGATCCATACAAAATTATGTGACTGGAGTCATTTTGCTAAATGACAACTATGGGTACGACGCTAAAGCGATCAGAAGTGACTTTGGGGTTATCACTACAATGGCGGGTATAAGGCGAGTCTTGGGGGACCCGACCCCGGTAAGACCCTCCTTCACTCTTAAGGACTTGCTCAAGTTATATGGTGGTGTTGACATTTCTTCCCCTTTGGAGAGGAGCATGTGGGCTTGCCTTGTACTTAGTTTCTGCTCCTTGGTCCGTAAGAGCAATCTGGTGCCGGACACCGCCTCTGCCTAGGAAGGCCATTACCTCCGGCGGGGAGCCCTCTCCTTTATGTCCTGGGGCTTGGAGCTCAGCGTATCATCATCGAAGACTGTGCAGTATTCTCAGAAAGTCCTTAACCCCTAGGTGCCCAAGCGCGCTTTAAAGCGCGGTTTTGGGCTTAAACTGGGCTTAAATGAATGTATATTGAAGGAAACTATCATCCAGGCACTTCTACTGGTCCAATCTGCAAAGTTAGACCCCCTATAGAACGGTCATGACCTCCCCATCACAATACAACCATCCATTTTTCTCTATCACCATTATACCTAACACAGGGAGTCAAAATTTGAAAATAATTCATTAGAGGGCCACCCTCCAGGGGGCTAAGACCAGACATGACACAATTATTACGCTAGATCATATATACATCCAATGTCCCATACTCCCATTAGATTCTAAAAGAAATGTTCATATCCATAGAGATAATGCATGCATTGTTACTAGCACATTATGTCTCCTGAGTGGTAGTACACATATATATGCAGAATTGAATGAGGCCTTAGAATTACAGGTATAATGGATGGGGGGGGGGTCTATATAGTACACAAAAGAGACCAAACGCTACCAATGACAACAAATGGAATGTTTTGGTAACTATGGTTACCAAACCTAACCAATAAATTTCATGTCCTTAACTGAAAGTCTTCACTGAGTTATGAGTATTCAGGAAATGTAATACAGAGCCAATATCAAAAGATAAGATCAAAATAACACATGGGCTTATTAACTAAGTAATATAATTGTGAAATAATATAAAATCTTCAAATAATTCTGGGCACCAAAAGGTTAAAGTGCCTATTACTCTAGCTAGAGGTTCTACATTGTGTGCGGCTACACTAGTGTGGGAGCATTCCCAAGACTTTCCATCTTCAGACCCCTCTTCTCCAGCATTTATGATACAGAAAGGCAATAAGTCTGTCCCGCTGACCTATCCAGTCCTTCTGGCTTTCTTAAAGCACCTCATGAGATCTGTTGGGATGAACCCAGATCGCGTGGGAATGCACTCGATGAGGCATGTAGGTGCACTTTATATGTACAAGTTAGAGGACATCAGACAAGCAGGGGATTGGTCAAGTATGGCTGCCCTCTTGTATCTTACCAAACCGTACCAAAGGAGAATTGACACTGACTCAATTGTGTCCAAAGGCTTGATCAACGAGTAGCAGGTTTAATAGAAGGCCAAAAAAGACTGGTTAATTGACTTATATATATATACACTTATCTATTTGGAGGTTGTTGGTAGTCTACGACTAGACTGGCCCAAGTGCATCTACCTCTTGCTTAGTCCCTCTGCAAAGTTAATGATTAGAATCAGTCCGTTATACTTGACTGATTCGGGTATTAAATACAGGGGACACCACACAGGCCTCCAGTCACCCTGGGTCAACTAGGTCACCAGGTGTGCAGTCAACCACTCACAGGTAGCAGGCAGGCAGGCATAGCTGGCAGTTCAATTTTTTCTTTTGTAATTGTAACTTTGTTACCAGTTCGTTTCTTTGTTTAAATAAATAGGCCGGTAGTCTACGACTGGACTGGCCAAAGTGCATCTACCTCTTGCTTAGTCCCTCCACATAGTTAATAGGGATAACTGTGTATTGTGAATCTTATGTAGGATATATGAACTAAATTTTGACCAAAAATATTACGACAAAAATTGACTTCCGCTAATGAAACAACTAATTTTGGTGATTTCCACTGATTATTGTCTTAAAATCTTTATGACAGGAGAGATACTAATTTATTCAAACACCTATGAATGAATCTGATTTTGTGAAAGTAATAACATTTCTATGGGCAATACAACAGTAAGGGTAATGGGAAGTGTGCCAGCATTGCCCAGATGCTGTCAATGTTTGCCCAGGACACAATTGGTGTTGGTTGAGGTAGGCTCTGTAGGACCGCGCAGTGTTTGTCCTCCCCAAACTCAACTCACATTATGTGGTTTATGATCTCATCGCAAACTCAAACATAACGGTGTTAAGTGGATAGAAATATATGTTTGGCTTTATGTCTTTTTAAGCATCGTCTAATAGAAATACATATGTAATGATCCCCATGTCTGCATGTGTACCTCTTGCTTAGTCCCTCCACATAGTTAATAGGGATAACTGTGTATTGTGAATCTTATGTAGGATATATGAACTAAGACTGAGGGTTCTGAATAGTATTTACTGAGACTTGGGCTTTACTCTGGAGTGCCTTCTGGGTCTTCAACAATTTCATTCAACTGGAATCACAGCCTTATATAATGGGGCTCGACACTCTTTAGTTTGGAATTATAGTTTGGAAGTCTTGACTTCATTTGGTGAGGTCCCGACTCACTCAATTGACGATTCCAAATACACCAACTGAGAGGCCTGTCGATGGAAGGTATAGAGGAGACACACACACATCGGAAGGTTTTAGTTTTGTTCAGCTTCCGTTGGTTCTCACTACGCATTATTGTATTCTCAAAGCTCACTTGAAAACATCTCATTATGGAATTATTGATTTGATTTGAGATTACACCATGAAGGAGTTCTGAGGCCTCAATGGTTTGTGATCGCGATATTCATTGGCGATTATTGATTTAATCTGGAGTTAGACCATGATGAGCTGCGAAGTTCATGGTATTTGAAATGACATGTGAGGATCGATATTATTCAAAAGTGCATGTTAGTCGAAATGTCACGAGGAGATCATTATGGATGTTCATGTTATTTACGATGACTAGTGAAAGTCAACATTTGTAAAAAAGGTTCAGGTAACCCAAATTTATCATCGAATTTGTGTTAGAAGACCAATCTCATTTGAATTTGGATGTGAGGATTGAAACTTATAAAGGTTTGTACTTAAGCGTTGGCGCGTATTGGTATCGATGATGGAGAGTGTTTACGCGCCGGATTGGGTGCTTGAGATCATTTATGAAATGTGGTGCAATTATTACCTGATGATTTTAGAAATGGACGACGCAGAATTGGAATTGATTGTTGGTTTGAGTTAATTGAGATCCTTCCTGTGTTAAAGGCGTATATTTAGGACTTTCAAAATTGAACTGTGAATTTGACACTGGATCCTGAATTGTATTGGACGTGAATTGGCATCTTTATTTAAATTCAATAAAAACCCTTGGAGATGAAGTACCCAATTGTGTTTTCTTTCCACGTGGGCATAGGAATTTAAACACAAAAGCTCTACCCTTGATGCTAGCCCTAAGCATTCCCCAACAATCATGACAGCATAGTGAGTGGAGGTGAAGTGGTGGAAAATTTCAAGCCGCGAGAGGAGACTAGAGTGAGGTGACCAATCATGATCGGTGGAAATCCCGAGTTCGATCTTTGTCTTATGAGCTACCCCATTTCGGAACGCAAGTTGAACCTCATTGTAAAGACTTTCCCCTAAGTTAGAGTGAGCTGTATTTCTGGGTAAACCCCTTGGAATTATTCAGAGAAAATACAACTCTCCCTCCAGTCTCGATAGAACTATAATAAGTCAGCTTCCCAATAGGCTAAAATAGAAACCCCACCGACCATCACCCCTCCGCCTCCCATAGCCCAGCGGCCTCCCGGAACTCCTTCATGAGATGGAGGTTGTGCTGGATGGTTCTCGGGTGGGGATATGTTTGGCCTCGGGAATCCGAGACACAACCCACCCAGTTGACATTTTCACGTGTCACGTGCCTCGGAGACTTATTGGGCTTGGGATAGGCTCCCAGCTCGAAGGCTCTGTTCGCAGCGTATACTCACGGAAGGATATATCCACCATGAGTCCTCGCTGGAACCAGGTCTGAATGAAGCCAACTTGTCCTCGAATGACCGATCGGCGGTTTCATCCACCTCCATCAGGTCAATGTCTGCCTGTGTAACAGGTGATAATGCTTCCGGGAAAGCATCTGCTTGGCTACAGTTACTGATTCCTCAGCCATGACTGGAGGAATCTATTCGGGAGTACGACAACTCCTTTCCCGACTTAACGGCGTCAGGGGCCGACAAGGAGTGGAGCCGCCTTCCAATGAACCGACTCTGTGGGTTGTGCGAGCTGTTTTTTAGTAGTCAATCTGCAGACGGACGATAGCTCGTCCACCTCGACTTCTACCAAAAAACAATATGGCGACACGCCAAGTTCCGTGACGTCATTTCCTTGCTTGCGAGCGGGGTCACGAGAGGTCAGCCGAGACTGGACGCGATGACGTCACGCGGCAAAGCACGTGCTACGTACGTAACATAAACAAACCGAATGTTTTTAGGTAATTATCGCTCATGCTGTCGCCTTGTCTAGGGATTTTAAGTGGAGTTTATGGAAAGCTTAAGCAAATCCGCCAGATTATCCGTCCACTACCCACTGGTAGGTTGCTATCCGTTCCATTTTAAATGTAAAACATTACACTCGTTGTGTTTACAGGTTAGGTCACTGCAGTCCTCTGGGCGAGTCCAGGGCTGCGGCGGACAACTACCCCTTCCTTGGATAGTTCCTTTTCTGACCTGACAACTCGAAGAGCCTTCTCTAGGTGTTTCTTAGCCTTCGAAACACCCTTCCTCTTCTTATTGTCTACACCTGCCGAGACTTTTTTAACACCACCACGCTTAGTCTGTGTTAGCGATGGCGGTACTAATTTAGACACCTTCCTAGGCCTACCCCTGCCTCTCTTTGGTATCGGGTTCTTCTCCTGGTTCATTATTCGATTCAGAATCAGAATCTTAGCGAATCCTTCACCATACATTTCTGTGGAGGTCTCCCTCCCAGACCATTTTATTAGTCTAGCCACGTTCGACTTATACAGTTGGACCATCCCAATTAGACGCCAATTTAACATGTCTAAGTGGTTCGTGCAATCTCAGCACTCCTATCTCCAGATTTGAATTTTCGCATTTTCAAATCTACATCATAACCTACTTTCTGCCAGCTGGCACTTTTTTCTAAATCAATCCGGACAGATTCATATGCTTTTTTTAATCTGTCCCGTAAACATTCAACGAAAACTACATGGCAAGGTAGCTCTGGATCCATACCCACAACTCCGAATACCAAGTCTGCAGGCATTATCAAATCCTCCCCGAACACTAACAGGTTCGGTGTACAATTAATACTCGAATGTACCATACTGTTATAGGCATGTGTCACGAAATGACACTGCTCATCCCAGTCATCCATATTCTCATTTACGAGTGACTTAAGGACCTGAATGAGGGTTCTATTGAACCTTTCAACTAATCCATCACTCTGAGGTCGATATGGATTGGTTCTAGTTTTGCAAATGGCTAAGTATTCGCACATTCCTTGCCAGAGATTCGATTCAAACTCTCTACCTTGGTCACTGTGTAGCATAAGTTGTACACCAAAGGTCAGTACCCAACCTTTTACAAAGGCTTCGGCACAGGTTACTGCTTTGTGATCCGGTAGTGGGAAAACTTTAGTATACTTCGTATAGTTATCACACACTACCATCATACAGGTATTGTCATTAGCGGTTGTGAATCCACTAATGATTTCTACTCCGATTCGAGCGAATCTTGCTTCGAAAAGTTCCTGAGATATGGGAAGTTTACGCATCCCGGGTCCGGGTTTGTTTTTAAAGCAATCTGGACAGGTGGTTACCCATCTTTGCAAGTCACGCGACATAATATTTTTGGTCAAAATTTAGTTCATATATCCTACATAAGATTCGAAACTAAGAGCGAAGATTGTCCTGACTCCAGGAAAGGGCAAACTGGACATGCTCGAGAGCCTATGGCAGAAGTGTGAAGAGTCAGGCAAGGATAGAAAGAGAGCTAGGGAGAGACTTAGAAGAGACCAGAGCCGTGGTGGACCCGGTAATGGTCAGGGTAAACCCAGCACCCAACCCAGGGCGGATGATCGTTCCAGATCCCCCCTGGCACGTCACACATACGAGCAGAGCCAGAGTACTCTTGTTTTCAAGAAATCTGGCACTGCTGGCTATGCGAGAGCAGCAGCTAAACCGGGGAAACTAGATAAAGATAGTTTCCCGTCAATGTCCCAAGGTCCTGGACCCGAGAGCCAGACCTTGGTCATTGGGAAAGGGGGTCGCCTTGTACCCAAAAAGGCCCCAGCACCTGCCGCTGCCGGATCCGCAGGTGTCGCATCTCCTCAGCAGATTATGACCACCCCTGAACAGGTACAAATGTATCTGCAGATGGGGATGAAGCAAAACCCGCCACCTGGTTACTGTGTCCCTATGGCACCATTGGGTACGTCCTGAAGCCCAACATCCGGAAATGCCGTTCCCGTAGTGGCAACACCCCCCAAAATTGTTGCACTACCCGCTAAACCAAAGGATGCGATTACCATTAAAACCGGTAATGCTGAAATCTGGTTTGAAAAGTCACGCCAAGGGGAGGCTGATGTCCAGAAGGCCATCTATACCCACTGGGAGAAATGCGTGAAGGAGAGAGCTACAGAATTCCAACAGGGTCTTCTGAATGACACTCTCCTATGCATGAAGGAGGTGGGCGATGCTGAAAGGGAACACCTGGAAGCCCAGATCCGAACCGAGGTGAAGGCTCAGGAGGAAGAAGCCATAGCTGCAAAAGAACAGGCAGCGATGGATGTGCACGTCTTGGAAAAACGTGTGAAAGAGGAAATTACTCAGAACACGAATCTGAACACTTAAGTTCATGAGGGTGTTTGGGGTCGACATAGATGAATGGGACGGTACGCCCGAATCGGCCCTAGACCTTTTAAGAAAGAAACACGCTAAGAAATCCACTTAGTGTGTTCCGGGTCCCCCCATTTTTTTACGACCAGACTTAGTGTTTGCAGAAGGTAGTTATACCTACCTCCTGGTAATCATATATCGGTAACATGTAGCTTATTCTATGTGTTCCAAACCTATTTCCTGATGTACTCTGTTTCAAATTGATATTACACCATATAATAATTCCCAATAGTAATTGTGCTGTTACGAATGCTGCCTGATGTGGATGTACGTGCCTGTTTCCTGATATTACCTGTTCTAGTTACCGGATGGACTTACCTATTCAGCAAGATTGCTGTTACTTGTATTATATCTGCACTTCCGGAACTACCCTTTGGACTACTACCTTGTTATATATACCAAATAGGACTACTACTACATATTGACATAAGGATTACCTGTTTACACCATCCGGATTACTTCTATGAACTATAGCACGTCTAGAGGATTATGGGTAGCTGCCCTATTCAACTTCCGTGTTTACATATTACTACATATAGGATTCAATAGACTAGCACTTCCATCCCATGGTTAGCTGACCACAAATTTTTCTACACCCACACCAGAGTACACATCGGATAAGCTTCTAGACAACGTACAACGATTCACCTTTATTATGTATATATGTGCTCATGCAATTGTGTTTGACACTATTATAATATTTATATAACTTTCATTCATACCTGTATTAACATAACGTTATAATTATTTTACGGGTTCATAATATAATCGGATCTATCCTTAATTATGGTAATGTTTAATACAATCCGATATAGGTTATAATACACCAGAATGTCATATTTATCTACTTATGACATTATACGGTTAGATATCAGACAGTTCTATAAAAGAACTATAGGTTATCTAAAAGTATCATTAGATAGTATGGTTACGTTTAAAGTCTTTCTCAAGACTAATTCGATATCATGTTTGTTATAATAACGAACTTATCAATGTATTATTATGTAGTTTATGTAAAAGGTTAACAGATCCGTTACATATATCTGTTAATATCCACACTGTCGAATTGTATCAACTATCCTATTTATTACTCATAACTATATAATACTATCAAATATGTTAAATATCTCTTGTATGATACTGTGGTTGTTATATCTATGGTTATACCTCTATTATTAGGGTAAGACATAATGTAATGTTATCCCTATATAATATAATCTATGATAGTTATAACTCCTGCCTAATGTCTGGGGGAGTCGTGTAGAGGTATCATATTATACCATATATCCGGGTGTTGTCTGGCGTTTGTTTAGTTTTACATCCGGGGGCCATCGAGGAATTTGTCTGGCGTGGCTGGTGAGTCCAGTCGCTGGGTGTTCCTAAGGTTCCGGGTAGGTGGCAGCACCGATCCGGGCCTATGGGACATCTAGTGACAAACACCAGGGTCCCTATATAAAGACCGGGGCTCAGCCACTACGTCAGAGGCCCTTCAGGCCTGAGCTTAAGGTATATCCTTTAGGTAAGACCACTAGCTGCCCTAATATTACTTTCCCGGTAGCCGCAGAGTTATGTCAATAAAACCGTTGGCATACACTCGAATGACTGCCTTGCTTTCTCTTTTCTAATCGTAAGGCCCGAACCACCAAGCTATTAAAACAAACCATTACAATTGTCTGGGCGAAATTGTGTCTGGGAGAATGACATTTGAGTTACAAGGCATGTTGAGGGCTTAATTTCCTACAGAAACAATCTTCATATCTCCATGAAAATCTCAGGTCCAGACTATTTTGACCTGTACATTAAGAAAATCACATTATCATTTATGTCAGATGCGTCCTTGCTATTGTAAAAGAAGCATACTTACAAAAATTCTTTTTCTGGGCACATGTCTGGGCGAATGACATGTATGGCTTCATATGCACACTTTCTATGATTTGTGACCGTAAATTGATTTCGTAACAATAGGAAGTCCACAAATACATTCAATTACCATCAAATAATGTTAAATATTTGGATGCCCTTACATATCTATTGCTTTTTCAATTACAGTATTACACGCAATGAGCACACATCCCCCAATTAATTATTAAGCACACAACCCTTGTTTTGGCCCCATTATAGACTAGAAATTTAAACCAAAAGTTTTATTTTGAGAACTCTAAAAGTCGTAATTTTGGCACCCAAAATCCTAATGGTCGTAACAGGAGGCAAAAATTGTGACAATTACAAAATAAAAAAAAAACACGTAACCCTTAGCAGCTTTGACAATGTAATACAGAAACCCCGGCAAAAATGCAGAAATTTCTCCGAGTAAAATTGGCAAAATTTCAAATGGCAGGCAACCCGTTACAGGGATGTAATTTCATTTTGACCAATGTGTAGGAAACAAGATCAGACAATGTTGCAGTGGCGAGATTTGTACTTGATCACCTCAAAATTTCAAAGTCACCCCCCACCATAAATGCTATAAAACTTTCTCATTGAATGTGGGGAAATCACGAGGGTCATCTTTTTGGCCTACAAGTGTAGGAACTCCTACAGATGTAGGAGAAATCACATCCCTGTGTTAACGCGATTTGTACATATCACAAGATTGACCAATTTGCTCTTCAAACCTCTCTTATTGTTAAAAGTATGGGGGTGAAATCACAGATATGAAACAAACCCATGTATATCTGTATTTGTACAACTATATTTTATTACAATGGAAAGCCACTTACACAGACACATACAGCACATCTCACCGACCTGTGAGGACCTTTCCTGTCCCCCATGGCCCTTACATCCAGATATGGGCACATCAACCTTGTATCGCCTTAAGACGGGAATCTTCATTGCCAAGCAATTCATCTTTTTTGTATTAAAAAGCAACTAAGGATATATGATCACATAATTGATATCTATTTACATAGTTACCGCATTCCATGTCTAGTTCTACTAAAAGGAATTCTACATGGATATTCTGAACACATCAGGACACAGAATATAATCTACTATACCACAAGTAGCGTTTGGTGGGATACACTCAACCTTCGACGTTTAAAATATATCCTATATAAATACTGACAGACAACAGTTGAAACCTCCCCACCCCTTTCTCTCCCTTAGTGAATCAGCCAAGACTCAGATTTTCCATTAAACTACATAATGTCAAGTTCATACTGCTCTTCCGGGACATAGTGAGAAGCAGTGTGTAAAAGCGAAAAAAACTCATTTTTATATAACTATGAAAATAGCTTCATCGATGAATGTACATAGATTTTCATTTTTTTCTCCCTTTGTGATTAGCACATACATTAAAACAGTATCATGCAGATGCAGAGAATATCATGCTACTAGAAACTTTGGAATGTTCTAACTTGTTGATAGCTACATGCAAACTAACTGCTCTATATTGTGATAGGGAAAATGGGCAAAGGAAAAAGAGAACTCTTGACATTAGTCTACAACTGATTCAGCAAATAACCCCCTCCCTCACCAAATTAAATTCATTCAACGCTTAGACACTATTATTCATGCCATGCATGATTAAACGTCAGAGGCTATTTGATTCAATTGATTTTCCTATCATAACTCCCATAATTATTAATGAATTAATGTTGTAAGCATCGCCATTAAAGGCTGGCTAGGCGGTGTTTAACACCAATCAATACCAAAATTCCTATTTCAGACCCCCCACCCCGTTATTTAATACACAGTTCTTGAGGACTTTCAGTGAGGTTGTATTGTGTTCTGTGAAAAATGATAACGACTAATATGGGTCCACAAAAGATATATAGATTGTAGATAAGATTATACCATTTTGTGCAGCAATGTTTTATCACATACAGCAATGTTACATGTTACAATTTGTTCAAACCACTGATGTCTTTGTAGCAACCTCCAGAAGTTATATACAAGGTGGAAAGCACATCAATACACTTTATGCTAGTCCATGTGTACTGAGAGCAAAACCAGAAGTGCTGAATCTTTCCTCAAAATATAGCCTACACTACTGCGCAAGACTTTTCAAATGATCGATATTCAGCAGTGGTGGATCTAGACAGGATGCGTACCCACTCATTTTTATCTGTAGCTAATAAAGAAGTAAAAGCCATGTGGGAGCACTCCCTCAATTTATGAATTTTTCTCTCCAAATTTTGAATCTGCCACTGCTCAGTAATCCAACTTCATCGACTTTGTTAAGCAAATTCAAATCCAGTTTCGCATTATGATTAAGAAGTGATTTACCTTTCAAGATGAGATATGCTTGTATTTACACAACATTGCTCTACCCTAAAACCATGTAGGTAAAACTCAGCAAGGAACGACTATCATTAACTTCATTCAAATGCATCAAATCCTGTTACTGCACCAATATTGACACATTACATATTCTGCTTTACTCTATGGGATTCTGACTTATAACTGTTCATGTTTTTTTTTTGTTTAATATTGACAAAGTGTGTGCAACTGATTTCACCCTCTAAAATCGACTACCGGTAGGATTCCAATCTATATCTAAATACATCTTTTGGAAGTTACTGTTTGGAGATACTCATTGTTGCAATGTATGAGCCTGCCCACACAAAATATGTTATATTATCCCCTCCAGATATCATTCTTAAGAGCCCATACCACCGAATTATGGGAGCACTTTTCATACCATTTGGTATAATATGTAAAACAAATATATAGTCCCAATACTTATGGTTGATTCTTTTAAATGTCAAGAATCCCACCAAAAATATAATTAATTATAACCGGAGAAAATGCCCTAACATCTGACATATTTGTCATGTATAAATTCATGATATGGTAATGTTTCTCTTCTCGTCCGACATTGAACACGCACAAACTTCCTAAACTGACTATACCCAAAATGGTATCTAATCCATAAGTCACATACCCTCCTACAACACATTGTATGAGGTCTCCAAAGCTGCCCAGTTCAATACACAGAGATTCTGTGGGCAGACAGTATAGCTAAGTTCATTACCCTAAGTCACAACCTTCTCCTCGGTGTGTATTTCCCCTGCCGTTATTTTGTTTTGACTACAAGTAGACGCAGTATCGTCAGGGCGTAACCCCTACGAGGATTCAGACTCTTCTGAAGACTCTTCTGTATCTGAACCGTAGTGATTATTGGCAGTTTCTGATTCAGTTTTTCCAATGTCTCGCCAATATGAGCATTCCGGGAAATGTTTCTCTTTGATATCACGGAACAATTTTTCCAAGGGCTCAATGCACTGGCCCACCACAGAATCCCGCTGAAAAGGAATTATAGCGAAACATGACACACTGATGTTTTTAATTGATAATGGAAATCTTGTGTAGCCCCATAATAGGACACGGCAGTTGAATTTGCCTATATGAATAAGAACTCTTCCCTCATGCAAATCTTTCTTACAGTGTGTGTGTGTGTGTGTGTGTTTAGAGAGACGAATGTTTTGTGTGCTTAACATCTAAGATCATCACATGAACATGGGTACTACGCTCTACACTTAGTCTCCCAATAGATGCAGTATAGTATTTTCACACTATGCCAATTACTATTTTTTGGCTATTTTCCTTAGAAGAGTTACATGTCAGCAATGACAGATACTGTGTTAAAAGAAAACATCTTTTACAAAACACTTACCTTATTATACAAATCACCATTGTCGAACAGAAGAGCAATGTCGTCGACAAACTCTTGAGGTGCTTCATAGTCACCATCATCAATCTTCACCTTCATGTCCCGGAAGCTAATCGGGTTCTTCACAATATCATAATAGTCAGGAACCTGAAGTAGAAATGTATGATCAGGTCATTACATGCATCTACAGCACAGGGATGTAAGTCAGGAATTGGCAAAAA
The DNA here is from genome assembly GCA_949317995.1 of Acholoe squamosa. Classification (NCBI taxonomy): domain Eukaryota; kingdom Metazoa; phylum Annelida; class Polychaeta; order Phyllodocida; family Polynoidae; genus Acholoe; species Acholoe squamosa. The sequence goes on from OX439044.1 coordinate 23,468,974, forward strand.
TCAGGAAGCCATACCTTTACTTGATATAAAAGCCCTCTATTTTTCACAAATAGCCCTCCTTACCACTCATTTAAGGAAAATAAATATCATTCAGAAATCAGGAAATCCTGATAAATCATGAAGACTTACATCCCTGTACAGCAGTGACAAACTCTAATTCAGTGAGACACCTAACTTCATCAAAGCACAAAGATGAAAGTTCATTTTAGTGAGTGATTTATACATTGACCAATTTCAACGAGTGCTGAAGCGATTGTTATCGCTGGTAACTCGGAAAGGAGCGGTTTTTTTTTGTATGAATGTGATTTAAACTGCATGCAGTAGGTGACAGGATGTAGGTGACATCAGCACTGTTCTATAGAGGTGGTCCCTCCTGGTGAGTTATGAGTGAACTAGGCAGTTGCAGCTGGCTCATATTTTAGCAGGGGGGATACTGGATGTACTTAATATAGGTGGACCAAGTATCAGAAAATCTGTCGCCTACAATATATCATATTTTTTCCTATATTCATTTCATATTGAGTGTCAGAATAATGCTATTATACAGAGTTATATACTACTACTTTCAAATTGGAACCAACCAAGAAGAAAACACTATGGTATGGCATATTCATCTCCCATTGGCCCTTAGCTGTAAATACCTCAGTTCCCCCCTACTAAATAATGAACAATGAGAACACCATCCTGCTGAAAAGAGCTGGAAAACCCTTCACCCAAAATGTCACCCCCATAGAAAAGCATTGAGTGCACTAAGTGTCTTAAGTTGGACTTCAGGTGACCTACTTTTTTTCAAACCTAAATTTTACAAAGATTAGAATCATATAATAGGTAAATATTACACCTCCATGATCTTGAACATGTACACTATCACATGACAGGTTTCATCTCATCTCATATTTGATGGTTTTGATGTAATTTGAGGGTAAACTCAACCACCTCTTTTCAGAAATTCTCACTTCCGGTCTTAAAAATTTCCCCAGCCCCTACCTGTCTCTTAAAACTCGGCTTTCCGAGTTAATTACATTATTGTAACAACTTTAGTTTCCAATTCACAATTTTTTTTCACCAGCATGACAGCCCATATCGCCCATACATCCAAGCAGTTTAGATGGTATTATTCTCTCAATTTAGTGTATCTTATTTCTGAGTACTACATGGTTAAATACCTCTTCTTTGTCTACTGGTTCAACAAAAGGCCAGGCATGGCGATTCCGGCAAATGCGGGTCATAAGCGTCTTCAGCAATTGTAGCATCTTGGCACCGGGATTCTCGTTGGATTTTCTACTCTTTTGTGGTACAACCTCTTCCTCACTCTCACTCCCAGATTCCTCCTCCTCATCTTCTTCATCATCATCCTCCTCCACAATAACTTTTCGTGTTGAACTTCGACGACTCCTACTTGTGCCATTACTGATGTTCCTTCTTGACCGACTGTTGTTGCTTTCACTTTCTACATCTTCATCCTCCTCTTCCTCGTTATCATCTTCTTCCTCCTCCTCCTCTTCTGATGATGTGGATGATTCATCGTATGTGTATGCTCGTCTATTTCCTTTTTCAGAAAGAAAAGATGACGTTAATGGTATGGTGTGAATAGTACAAAAATGAATCAGGGCAACTCTATGCGCTAGTAAGAATAAACACGGTTAATCATACACATACCATAGTAGTAGGATACAATATACTGCAAAGCCACATTGCACATGAAAGCTGCACCCAAACTTAGTCTTAGGTAGTTATATTGTAAATGCCACACCTGTGGCTTGATCTAAACTTAAATTTAATGCCTCATGCGTTAGCAGCCCATAGGCTTGGGGAAGGACGCACACACCTCCGTGATCATCTTGTTTCTGTGAAATATTATCAACAGTTTTATGGTGTATTCTCAACAAAGTATTCTTAAGTGTAACCTACTTGCAGACCGTTGCGGTCGTTTGGCTTTTGGTTTTCGTAACCTGGTTCCTGTTACACACTGTTGACATTTCCAAATGCTCCTGGAAGAGGTCACATGTTTTGTTACTTGACAAATTTCAAAGCAACGTATGTTATTACATGTATATCAATCATCAATGGGGAGCTGACAACGGTAATGATACAAGTAGTACTACCTAGCACAATATTAGTGAACTGCTCTTGGGACCAGCTGATAAGTGCAAATCGCAATTACCTGAGGGGTGAACAAAGTTTGGAGTAAATAGGAATGTAGGTGTCAACGAAGCTTTGCACCACTTGAGAGCCAGGGGATCATACATACCTAGGTGCTCGCCTTAGTGAGGGATTGTGGCATTCTAAATGGAAGGACGAGGGACATGATGAACATGAGATAAGGCCTTCGTCCCCACCACATACAGCACATGTTAGATCCACTTCCCGCTCTTCTTCAGCCTCATCTCCACTCGCATCGCTTTCTTCAGCACCAGCCTGGATAAGTATATTGATCTTAATATCGTGTGTATATTTTGTACTCTAAAACTTAACAGAACAGTTGAGATAATCATCTATGCAATGAGACTACATGTAATGCTACAACCTCAAGATTACGTCTAAGAATCAACATATATATCGGTCTATACATATAACATTGAATGACCTCTTAAATTACTCCTACCTCAGAGTTATCAGAACCTTCAGCCATTCGCCTGTAATCCTTGTTGCGGGAGTTTTTACGATGTGATACAGGCTGCAATGAAAGCGATAGGGGCTTGATTATTCCAGGGTATATTTCATAATTCCATTGAGACTTAAAACATTTCATGCAAGATAAGATTACATTGAACACTGAACTAATCAAACTGATTACTCTTGGAACTGCTTAGTCATTGGTTACTTATGACTCACTGAGTTGTATCAAACTTTGGTCTAAAGAACAAAATATGGACTTTTAGTGTTACTTAGTACTCACAAGGCAGCCGGGACAGAACCATTCGCCTTCTGGCACACTGGTCAGTGCAGGTCGGAGACAGTACAAGTGGAAGGGCTGGTTGCAGTCATCGCACAACAAGAACTCATCACCCTTCTTACGACAAACCTTGCATTTCTGAAAGGATATGGAATTATGTGTAGAAAAACAACAATCGTCATAACGATTTGTTCCAATACAGACTTAATTCCATGACATTACCATGACATAAATCAAAATTTTCCATGACATTTTTAGCTTATTTTCTTCATTACCAGGGTTGACCTCCCGTCAAAATTCCCGCAATCGAGGTGGGATAAAGGGTCCACTCAAATGTTTTTTTCAATAAATATTTAGTTTTTCCATTTTCCATGACTTTCCGTGACACAAAATGAAATTTTCGGAAATTCCATGACTTTCTCTGACAGATTTTTATTCCATGACATTCCATGACGTATGGGAACCCCTGCAATATTCTACTTACAGCATTTTCCATTGAACGCTCCCATTTAACGCAGGACTCAAGCATGGCCAGCAATACATGTAGCCGTGAGAACGTCACACATGACGTTATGGCTTCCTTCCACCGCTCTACACCCGCATGAATATCCTCTGTTGGATGCAGTAAATTACAACATAAAGTATTTGATGTAGTATGTTTCAATCAGAGTACTTTGCATGTGGGTAAGTTACCACCAACTAAGTGAAACGAATGTTGTTCAAGGTTTATGCTGGTACACATGGCTCTTCACCTTGACTCGCTTTAGATTTCTATTAATATTTCAATACTACCGTAATCTCCCGCGTAGAAGGCGCGTCTTATACGCGAATCAGATCGTTCATGGGTCTTATACGCGGGAGGTAAATTGCCTTGAGTTTGGGGTGCGCCTTATACGCGGGTTTTTCCAACATCTCATTTGGGAAAATGCGCCGGTGACAGCTTGAACTCATAGCGCCAGCACCGCGGCAGACCGGGAGGTGTCGACACGCTCGCCGGGGATAAGGCCCACCATGCGCCGATGACAGCTTGAACTCATATAGCCAGCAATTCGGCAGCCCGGTCGCTGTAGATTTGCTCGGCGGGTTTGACGCCAACCGTCACACCCTGTGCCGATGACAGCTTGAACTCATAACACGAGCGGCGCGGCAGACCGGGAGGTGTCGACGGGCGCTCGGCGGGTTTGACGCCGACCGTGTGCCGATGACAGCTTGAACTCATATAGCCAGCACCGCGGCAGACCGGTCACTGTAGATTTGCTCGCCGTTTTTTCAACGCCGACCGTGTGCCGATGACAGCTTGAACTCATAACACGAGCGGCGTGGCAGACCGGGAGGTGTCGACGGGCGCTCGGGGGGTTTGACGCCGACCGTGTGCCAATGACAGCTTGAACTCATATAGCCAGCACCGCGGCAGACCGGTCGCTGTAGATTTGCTCGCCCTTTTTTTACGCCGACCGTGTGCCGATGACAGCTTGAACTCATATAGGGGGGTGGGGAGGGGGGGCGCCTTCTACGCGAAACAGCCCCCCTGTGAGTTGGGGGGGCGCCTTATACGCGGGTTTTTCCAGAAATCGATCCAGAGGAGGTACGTGCGCCTTCTACGTGAAAAGACCTTCTCTGAGTTGGGGGTGCGCCTTCTACGCGAGCTGCGCCTTCTACGCGGGAGATTACGGTACCTTATAACTAAATTTTTTTAAACAAGTCAACTGACCAGGCGGGTGGATCGAGACAAGTTATAGATGACCGGCACTATAGTGTTACGGCTATGGAGCTTTGTGAAATAAACATTTAATTAAAGGGTCAAACACGAGAGTTTGCGGTATATACTGGGTAATTTATGTACGAATTACCTTCAGCATCTTTCTGTTCTTCCTCTTCCTCATTTTCATTTTCTTCCTCGTCCTTTTTCTTCTTGGACTTCTCTTTTGGCTTGGACATTCCATCAGGACCGAGGAACCCCTTCAAGAACTTGCCAGGTACGTAAGTCTGTGTTTCTATCAATAAAGCTCCCTACAACATAGAAAATTACCCGTTACCTGTAAATCGATTTCTCACAAAATCTTGGATAGATATTCCCTGACCAAAATGATTTTTCCCAACCAAATCCCAACTACATCTATACTAACGGTCTTAATTAAAAAAGCAATTATAAATGCTATCTAAGAGTCATGGATTGTACATCAAAATCTAACTTTCGAAAATACATAATGTCCTCATTGGAAACAATTTTTGGATTCCTCAGCGCAGCATTTCCAATTAAAATTTACTGGGTAGATCTTTATCAATAAAATATTTTGCTGCATGTGTCCGTAGTTATTGTTTTAAGAGTATGGCAAAATGGCTACTGGTACTTACAAATTCTTGTATTGTTTGTGCTTTTCCAATATTCTTCTCCCAGTCTGTAAAATTATCTACACCACCTAATCCCCCATTCCGTAGCCGCATCTCTATATCCAGGAGATCCTGCAGTAAAAAAAGAGTATTGCAATAAAGCATATCATTCCTTTTCCTTAATAATTATATTCATATTTTAAAAAAAAAGCCCAAAAAAATCGTAGAAGGCCCACCTGGAGTTTGCGGGTTTGTCCAAAGAATATCAAAACACAGCTTTTTTTCTACTTATAAATTTTCAAAATCTATCTTTGTGAGTTTAGATTCCCCTGGACCACTCATGCTGCTGTTGGAAAGAATGGGGAAAAATCGCTGAAACTTAATGAAGCATGTCACTGTTGCAGGATTATGCACGCTACTGCCTACTTCAATTCTCGGGAGCAGAACCCTGGCTGCTAGGGACCTGGCAAAGAGTCAAATTATATGGACAATGTACTAGAAAAAGTAGCCTTTTTGGTGTTTTATTTTCTAATACCATACTGGGATTAGAAAACAGTGCATCAACAGGGATGAAAGTCACAGGGCACAAAAATCCCTAAAATGGTGCAATATAGGACCAAAAACCTGGGTTTTCATAGGAACGTGTAAGGCCTCGGAGCTTCAAAATCCATGAATTCAGGGAAATCCCTGAAGACTTTCATCCCTGCATCAAGTATGTGTTGCAAATTTTTTATGTCTTTCTGAGGTAATGCGTTTTGCTGTAGGAAATTCAGATCTTTTCTGAGAAGGGTTTTAACACCTTTTTCTATCTCCCGTTTAGAATATCCCTTCAAGTTCATGAGGCTGTTATGCTTATTTCATGATTCAGAAACCAGCTATAAACTTGACATTGTTAATTAACATAATAGACGATATCGAAGCGATCTTTTTGATCTACCGTATGACAGATCTGTCATATACCCTAAACAACTAATCTACTGACCTGCCGCATACCCTCAACAAGATTTGGAGCGACTTGTTCTGGTTCAGCTGCCTCCTCACCCTTTTCCTTTAACCTGAAAAATCCATAGGAAGTTTCAACAATAGTATATATACTTCAAGACCTAGAAGTATTGCTTTGTGGTAGCTTAGCAATGCCTCCACAGAAAATAAGTGCCAGTTGAAATTTACGTGTGCCATGGGCCTGCAGACAATTTTCATTAAAATCTGTTGAAATGATTATAATTATTAGAGTACCGGTAAATCTCTGGACATTGTCAATGCAAATACAACCACTTACTTGGCTATTCGTTTGAAGTCAGATTCTATACTGGGGTAAATCTTCTTGAGGTTAGATAGGAGATTATTTTCTCGTACTCCTTGCGTGTGGAGGCGATCCATTAGTGATTGTATGTCGGCAAGGTTGTCATAGTGGAACCACAGGTTCTGTCCAATGTGCGGTACACTGAAAGCATAGCCAAATTTGTACTGTTCTGGTCAAGACCAAGTAACACATAGCATTACAAACATCAGTGCACAGTACCGGGTAGGTAAAATCTCTGCAAGTCACCTATGGCTTACAAGATTTTCTATCTTATCAGATTGCAGCATTCTGGTTAATTAGGAAGACCTTTGGGTTTTGCCGATTTACCATTGGCATTGCTAACATGACTTGTTGGATCAGAATTAAGATGTAATTCGTACCGATTAGAAAAATGGCTTCTCGGGACAGTAGAATTATTGGTATTACACTCTTGGATTCTGAGTATTAGTATTACTTAAAACTTCTCAAAAAAACCTAAACGCAACAAAACACTGAGAACATCTTATCCGAACAACTTAACGTGCTAAAATGTACCAGGCATCAATAAATACCTTTTTTCATCCCTGATAGAGATAAAAGTTCCACATAATTAGAAGATTTCATGACAAATGGCTGCCTATGAATTCCGAGAAAAAAAAGGACAAAACACCATACTTCTACATCAACATCAGTTTCTGCTGAGAAAGCTTTTTTTTTTAAAAAATGAACTTCATAAAAATCTCTTATAAACTTCAGAGGCTGATATATCTACATTATTACATTACTTACGTTTTCTCTAGCTTTAGTGTCTGGTCACGCGGCTTTCGCCCCCTTGTGACTTCAGTTTCAGATTCTGACTCTGAGTCAGAATCCGATGACTCCCATGACTCTTTCTTGGGTCCAACGTGATATTCCATCTCGCCTCCAATCCAGCCTGAATTAGAAAAAAACACACACGATCAACTCAATAATATTCCTTGAAGTTTACCATTAACCCTTTGAGGGCAGAGCAAAATTGGTTGCCCTGGCCATGGGGACGGCCTCTGAAAAAAGTATAGTTCCTAGAGGACGAGCCTATTTTCAATTCCTATACAAATCCTATATAATGGGCATCGACTATAGTCGACGCTAGGCCTACCATGGTGTCGACTATAGTCGATGCTAGGCCTGCCATGGTGTCGACTATAGTCGATGCTAGCCCTCAATGGGTTAATAAACTGGAGTTTGCCGCCATATCCTTCCCACATATAAGTCTAATTTCAGAACTTTGCAGTGGGAGCACAATCTTCTAAACGCCGAGTTTTAAGTACAGGTATATAGGATTAGTAAAAACCTCAAAGCAATGTATACAATCTATTTTATCAAAATGGCAGATGGTCCAATCGGCGAGATCAGTTTAAAGTAGGGATTTCAGAGGATACAAAAAAAATTTTCCCCACCTTTTTCTACATAAATGCCAGGTGCTGCTCCCAAGAAATGCCAATAGCGGTTGTGGTCCCGATCTGTGCCAATTGGTGTTTGGCGTAGAACAAGCTTTGCCGTGTTTAAAGCACCCTGAAAAAGACAATGCATTTGATCTTTATGTGGGGTGAATGCGTTTGATGTTTATGTATTAGGTGCAAAGGGTCTTAGACAATGTGTCATCACTGGTGTTCCTGCATATAAATGTCACATTTGCTGAACTATTTTCAGGAGTTTGGGACAGCTAATAAACACATCCTATCTGTGCCTGACAGGTTGCTGATTAGGCTTTGGTCAATAGTTCAGCATCACACTACGAGATGGGAGTATTTTCTTTCCGAGTACTGTGTAGGTAGCAGACCCCTGGTTTTACATGGTTGTCCTCTTGTGAGTGAGAATGGCCCATATAAGTCAGAAGCACACCCATTTATTGTAGTGTTTAACAAATGTTGAATATAATGCAGCAATGTAAATTGCTGATAACTTGAAAAGTGAAAATCCTGTGATTGGCTCCTAGGGGCCATCCATAAATGACATCATGCAAAATATGACCTTTTTAGACTCCCCCTCCCTCTTGTCATGTTTGTTGCCAATTTTTGCAATGCTGATGGTATATGGACAATTTATTTCGTCATGCTGGGCTTGACCCCCCCCCCTCCCCCCTTCAGCATGAAGTCATTTGTGGATGGCCATCCTATGAGTTGTGCACTCATCCTGTTGCATCAGCACTCTCTCACCCAGGTTATTCGCACCACCAAGCCACTATTCGCATAACTCCCGCCAAAACCATGCTATTCACAACACATTGCCAAAAAAGGCGGGAAAGTTGATACATGGATCAACATCATATACCTTCACCACTGGAGGCAAAAAGTGTCTTATGGCTGCCAATCAAATGAGTCTGTACATTATTGACCATTTCTCAAAATTTACAAAACTTGGTAGTGAAATACCTTTTCCTGCAAGACCCCTACATCTCCTCCTTTAATGGCACTACAAATTCAGTAAGTAATTCTGCCTCTTATATATAAAATTTCCATCCTTTTTTAAACTTATTTGCACCACCAAAATGACTGAAAGTGTGGTGCCCCAGGGTGTCTCCTTATAACTCGCTTTTCGAGTTAAAAATCACTGTTGTACCGGTAAATATAATTATAGTCAAAGTATCTTTACTCACTGTGAAGTCTCTTTCAAAGGTTTCAATTTCACGCAACTTTCTCTGTTCTTCTGCATCCTTATCACGTCGTTTGCGTTCGATTTCATCCCGCTTTCGCTTCTCCTCAATAGCCCTAGCAGCCATAACTCGCCGCCGCTTCACCACTGATGCCAAGTCACTTGTCGGCTCCTCTGCTGCCACTGAGTTCTTACCATAGAAGTCTTTTAATGTAACTCCTGCCCGGACAGAAGAGATGCAATTGAGCACGGTAAATCATGGAAAAGAATTAAAAAGGTACATACAAAAACCTTTATACGTTATTTTTGATTCTATTCGTTAAATGGTTTTGATTTTTTTTTTTTTTTTTGGGGGGGGGATAGAGTTGGTGAAAAGCAATTGCAAAATCGCAGAGATGCTTTTAGATGAGATAATATTGCAGCTTTATAGTGAAAGTGGCGACATAACGCATTTGTATTGGAAATAAAAAGAAATCAGTAAAACCAAAATGAAAGTCTATACTAGCTGACTTACTCACCTGCTTTGTTTTCCTCAGCTGACTCCTCTTCTTTCTGCTCTTCTTCCTCCATGTTTTGCTTTATCTTCTCAAGCTTTGACTTTGAATACCCATGCTTGATTCGTTTTCGCCTGTGTAGATGTAAAATTAAAAAATTGAAAAATATTTTTCACATCATTCAGATAACATCACATTTACTGGTAGCATTTCAATGGCAAAATAATGAGACACAGAAACCTAGAAAACCACTACATATATACTGACCATTGTTCTGTAGCCGTTTCTTGGCATTCATTCATGTAGTCCTGTACAGAGTAAGAGTTCATGATCCTGAGACATAGACCCCGGAGGATGGCCAACTTCTCCTCAGGTGGCATGCTCCATAGTTCTGTTGTCTCGAGTTGCTCAACCAGTTCAGCCGGCTGCAATTTGTAAAGAACAAGGTCGTTATAGCCAGACATATTCATCAAGAGGTACCTAGAGACTTTTGAGGTAACATCCCTTCCCATACTGAAGCAATCATTCAGTTTTTTTTTGTGTTTTTTTTTTTACTCCACACTGCAGATTGATTATGATAAGCCTACCTTAGGTGGAATGTTGCTATCTATTTTGAATTTCATACTCACCACTTCATCATTCTTGCTCTCATCGTCATCATCACTATCTTCATCAGAATCACTGTCGCTTTCCTCATCGTTATCTCGTAAGCACAGGCGGACCAGCTCGGCAGTACCATATGGCGTGACTGAAATGCTTGCTAAGGCCATGCCCAGCTCCTTATAGTCCTAAAAAATGCAAAAGAAGGAGTAGACATTAAGCTGACTTTTCTTACAATCCTCATGTCTTAACCCATGTGAATGGGGCAAATGGCTTTGACCGAAAGTCCCCAGCTGATGACAAAAAGATGAATAGACAAAAAGATGAAAGGCGCGGCTTACACATGGGGTTCTATGGTAAGTTTGATATTAGACAAAAACCCACCTGGGCTATTCCATCTTGAAGTAAGGTTTGCAGTAGGACTTGTAATATCTGACCCAGATAGAGGAACTTCTCGCTACCACTTGCCAAACTCTTCATTGCTTCACCTGTGATAAAAGGGCACACAATGAACTTAGACCTTATAGGGGGGCACGGTGCCATCATCAATAGTGCACCAATGTAATGAATTGATGTGATGCCTTTAAGCACACATGGCTCAGGGTCGGTTATCCACACAACACCACATGTACCTATCCATGTCCATACATGTACCAGACCCCCAACACTCATAAGATTGAATGTGGACACAGTCGACTATTCAACTACTAAGCATACACGGCTTCCAGGAGAAATAGATGGGAACAGCTGGAGCCAGTGGGTGGACAGTCAATGTGTGATGTAGGGGGCATGTTCGCAACAGTCGCCATTTGGTGTTTTGATAAAAATCTGTCAAAATTTTTTTTGTTTTGTCAAAACAGATTTTTGACGGCGCAAGGTCGATCGGAGGGGAAAAGTACTCCAGATCCATACCCCACAAGGCATGGTTACTAAAATAAAAGATGGCAGATCGCTGTCTTGAGGAGAGCAAGATTTGTCATGCCAATTTCAAAATTTACATGTACTGACACCAGTCTGGCGTCATCTTCTCTTACTGAACCCCCTGGCATGCTGGCTTCCTGGACACCTGGCCCCCACCCCTCACCTGGCATGGTTACTAAAATAAAAGATGACGCAGGATTAATGAGAGCAAGAATTGTCGCGCCAATTTCAAAATTTCTACCTCGGAGTAGAAATTGTCATCTCACAGAGGGCAAAGCATCTTTATTTCAGACTCTTTGCATTCATCCTGGAACCTTTACTATTGGACTCTATTGGCTTATATATAAGTTTCAATGGGAAAGGCAGAAGTTTGCAAATTTGGAGTTTTTGCTATTCCCTTTTTCAGCTTTCTTTTGGCATGCAACAATACATTTTTTTCTGGTTGAAGTTCAAGTAATAGGAAGATACACCTCTTTTCTATTGATCCAAAAGAGTTTTGTCACAGAATGACTATAATTTCTTATAAAAAATTAAAATTTACATCTTGATGTCTTGAAATTTGAAATGGACCCTGCCAACCCGGCAGCCAATTATGACATGTAGACTCACCTGTACTGCACTGTTGCATCATGCTTTACTCTTCAAACATGATTATATAGATCTACTAACTGGCGACAAAAAGGTAGATCATATCTATGTGAGCCCATTTATGCAGAAGTGATTAACGATTACAGAGTGATTCCAACATGTCCAAACTATATTTGTTTCAGCAAAGTTTTTAATGAACTACAACGTAACATATGTGCCTGCGAACCAAGCGGAGGTTTTTTGGATGTTTCACCTTTTTTCAATTTTAGCACCACAATCTCTAGTTATTTCCTAACAATTAATATATGTAACTTACCTGGGTTAAAGACTCTTGAATCTTCGGGCAGGAGTAGACCCTTGTAGCAGTTGACAAACTCAGTAATCATGACCATGTCCCCAAACAACTCGTTCGCAATCCCGTCTGGGCTGTGTACCAGTTTAGGCATGGGAAGTGGCTGCAGGTCAGGGAGATACGTGTCCTCCACCTAGAGCAAAAAGCAAATTTTAAAGACCCATGTTGGTGATGGGAACAGGTAGACTTTTAAAGCCTTTTAGGCGAGGATTTGAGACTATAAAACTGAATTAACCCTTCAATTTCGGCTTACACATGTACAAGAGAATTCATGGTAGTTCAAGTTGATTTTTCTGATGCAGTACATGTTGTATCTCAATACTTGAAAGGTCATCGAAAAGCTCTAGACCTACACCAGTTTATAAATCAAACACCTGCAACTTATTAAGCTTAGTTACATCATAAAGAAACTAGGAAGAGTATATTAATCCTGCTGACCTTTGCTTTCTTCTTAGCATTCTCTCTTCTTTTCTTTTTCATATACTCCTCCCTCTGTTCCGGTGTCATCTTCTTTCTGAAAGTTAAAAAATACTACTGCTAAATCCTGGTTTACTTATGGTGAATGAATGTTACTCATTCAGTTTAGAGTTCTTTTCAACAAAGGATGTGTAATATATATATATATATATAAATGAAATGAACAAAAACACTTACAATTTCTTCTTCTCCTCGATTACAGCAATCTTGTCCAGCAGCACCCCTTTAATATCATCCGGTAGAATGGCCTGTTGTTTCCTGGTCAATTTTTCTGCGGCCATGGTCAGCAGCCGAGAGTATTGGTAACGGTCCTTATTGCTTTTGTCCTTGATCTTGAATGCTTTCCGCAGTCTAAAGAGGAATTGGAACGGGTTTATCAAGAGTAGGATGCATTACTGACTAATAAGATTATTCCCTTCATTCACTGCGGAATTTATAGGGGGCATTACATAACAACTGGTACCCATAATACTGGCTTTCATCAGTACTTATCGCTCTAGGTGCCAGATCACGCAATGGCGGACACCCGGAATGACATGGAACCCCTGTATATAACACAAACACCCTTATGATCCTGCACGGGCCCCAAACCCGCTAACCTACAAAAAGTACAAAGTGATTATAGATGATTTAAGTTTTCTCAACTTACCTGAAATCCATACAATATAAGTATACAAACAATGAAGATATGAAACTAGCTACTGAATGTAGACATTGACACTAAATAATAATGATTGCGGTTAAAGAACATACTTGGTGACAACAGGTGGCAGTTTCACAGGGGTCTGTGGCTTCCGTGGGCTCTTCTGCTGACTCTTATTGGGAGACTTTGCAGCAGCCTTTGCTTTACCCTTTAAGTCGAACAAAGTCATCTGTTTCATACCCTGTAAATGATTGAAGTCGGCACTTTCATCAGGTCAAGAGGTGTAATTTTATATTCACTGAAGGCTTTGACTTTGCAATGATTCTAAAGAGTCATCAATCAAGTCAGGAAAGTAAAATTCAGCATGTCATAATGATTTTTAACAATTTCAATACACTTACCTTTTTAGGCATCCTTTGTCTTTTGGCCGGGGACTGTGCACCTGCTTTGGTTGGAGACTTTGATGGGGTGCCCTTTTCAGACGGGTCCTTCTTTGGCCTGCCACGTTTCTTGGGCGTTGTTACTGCATTGGGATCCTTGGGTTTTGGAGGTCGCCCCCTCTTTTTCTTTGGAGTACCATCGGCATTCAGAGAAGTATTGGGTGTATTCTTCAGTTGTGATAATGGCGTATTTTCTTCCATGTCCCGCTTGAGGTCGGCCAGCGATCTCTTGCGGGGAGAAGATGCATTCGATTTATTCGGGCTTGAGGATTTTTTACCATTTTTCAAGTCAGCCAAAGCAACATCCTCTGAACTATCAGAGCTATCTGATTCAGCACTCGAGTCACTGCTATTACTGTCCTCAGTATCTGCTGACTTCGACTTTGATGGAGTGCGTTTGGTTGGAGTTTTCTGGGTGCCTTTCTGAGGTGATTTTTGTGGAGTCTTCTTCGGTGTTTGGGGTTTCTTGGGAGAGGACACTGGAGTGCCATTTGCAGACTTTGGGGGCCTTCCTCGCTTTTTGACTGTACCATCAGGGGGACTTTTCAGTGTTAGCTGTGTTTGTTTAGGTGATTTTGAGTTCAATTTTGGGCGTTTTGCTGAGGGTGCAATGTCTTTGGACCCAGACTGCCGCTTTCTCTTGTCTCCTGATACTGCTTTCTTTGTCAAGTCAGCCATCTGTAAAATGCAGATTACTAGATCGGAATGTGGGAAAAAGGGAAGTTACTACATGTATATTCTGAGGGCATTTAAATACAACGCCTTGCCCAACATAGTATTGTCATCGGCTTTTTTGGCCATGGACTACCCAGGCCCAGTTTCATTAATCTACAGATCTACACCTATTCGCAAATCTGTGGGCCTGAACAAAATATTTTGTCTTTTCTAAAGTAAAGGGGATGAGTATCCCCGATCAAGGTTAGTATTTGCCCTGATCACATTCTCTATCTAAAGAAATGTATATGTACCTTCTGTGGAGAGACGAGGAAGTCTGCATATTTGCTTTTTAGTCCATACATCTTAACATGGTTCTCATTCACCGCCCATGGACTGTTCGGGTGGATCCCATGTCGTAGAGCATGACTGCGAATAAACAGCTTCACAAGATCCTTTGAAGGTGGACGATTCACTCGTCTATAAGACAAAGCAATAATTCATCAAAGATAGTACCAAAGCAAATTGGGAATGCGCACTGTGAAATTGATACCAGTCATGTTCTACTTAACTGAGACAATATAGTAAATATAGGATTATTGATAAATCCAAAAATTTGATTTCATTTGAATACACTTACTGCATGTCTTGAGCAGGAATACCAGAGATCGTTTTGTCGTCACCTTCCAGTTTCAAGTTATACTTGTACTCCAATAACTGAGGAAATTTAAAAAGAGCGTCATTAGGTTGAAGTCATTAGATTGACATCCAAATGGGATTCCCATGATGACATTTAATTGCAAGAATGTAATTCAGGGTATATGAAAATTCTGGATACGCATGTATAGAGGTTCTTGATTGATAGTAACATATTACAAAACTATCATCCAAGAAAGGAGATTTGGGTAAATCTATTGGCATGTCCCACACCTTGCATACCTAAAACTTTGTCTCTAAGACAATGGGTTTACACACCTTAGGATGCACCCATTTGGTCGGGGTTGTGTCGGTCTCTGTATTGTTACTTGCTGCATTCTCCTTGTCGCTTGATGGTGAGTTACAGTTCCCATTCGGCAGACCATTCTTCTGTGGCTGTGTATCAACGTTAGAATTCAAAATTACTCACACATAACAAGAGCTCGTTAAGAAACGTAAAAAATCCAATTAAAGTACATGGATAATATTCTTCACTTATTAGTTGTGCACCCCGTTCTCGTTTTGTTAATTGTTTGTACCCTTAGTAAGAGAATTATACAATTTTTCAATTTAATAAATATAAATATAAATTTTATACACAAATAAAGCAATACAAAATTATGAACATGAAAATTGTGAATGTACTTACAGAGTTGACAACATCAGAGGTATCCACTTTGACTACAACACCTCGGATTCTGTAAGATTGCAATTTGTTACTTACGATCGAAATACATCTTAATAGCTCCAAAATGCATTTCCAGGTGGGACATTGATGAGAGTGAGTAATAGTGAGTGAGTAATGGAGGTTTAACGCCATTTCGACAGCTAAGGTCATATTCATGGCGAGAACAACATTAGACAATTTCACAGAGGAATGTGTCAGTGCCTGCGCATATGTGCACCACACACATCTGAGGGGATAGAAAAGAGGAGACATAGACCCTTTTAAGTGGGCTAGGGAAGCCTGTCATGGCGAGAAAACTATATTACACAATTTCACAGGAATGTGTCAGTCCCCGTGCATATGTGCACCACACACATCTGAGGGGATAGGAAAGATCTGAGGGGATAGGAAAGAGGAGATATAGACCCTTTTAAGTGGGTTAGGGAAGCCCAGGGACATTGATAATAGTTGTTTCAATACCCACTATTTCTTATTTTTAGCTACTGTAGAACTTTGCATAGGTGATGGTTTATCATAATTATGGACCATTTCAGATCTATTGCCACAGAACAACCATGAACTCAGAAATATTACAAGATTGTTAGACAAAAGGTTATTATATAGAAACACAAATGAAGGTAGAGAAACATTGAAAATGGATTGGTAATAGACATCGACATTAAAACCAATACATGTATTGTTCAATGTCGGGATTTGGGTCAGGTCGCCAGAAAGCAGTAGATTTTGTGCTTTTGGGTCATTTTGGACTTTTATGGCTCTGAAGATAGAAGTTGTGAACCAATATTGTCTTACGTAGACTCATTTGATAGAGAACACTTAGGGCTATCAGAAAAATGTAAATTTGTGGTCATCCATTAAAAACTTTAGGACTTATAGCCTGCCGAAGTGAAAAAACTTCGTTCTTTTTTATAGTTTTTGTTTTTTTTTACAAGTGTCCTGTATTGAATAAAGAACACTATAGAGTATCCCAAAGTTATTTTTTGTATTGTATATGATCATAGGTATCATTTCCATGAGGTTTGGACATGTTACTAAGTGAGAATTTTTCATGATGTGTCTTTCAAAATGGAAATCTGTAATTTGTAACGTCTGGTACCTAAATCTAAATCGGTTATAAAACATGGAAAAATGAAGCTTCAAAATCTTTGTTATTACCCATATGAAGGGCCCTATCATCCCCTACTTTGGTGAAGAAATTGTGTGTCTACCAGCATTTGTCTCCATATGAGAGCAGCTTATGTGAAATAATTCTGATAAAAGTACCGGACGTAACGTCCGGTACTTTTATCATCATGTAGGAGGCAGTCTACTGTGCATGCATAACTCAAATTTTGTTCCATTCTGTAATTGAAGTCAATAATAGACATATTGGCCTTGTTATTTCTTGTGTTTGTTATGCATAATGGGACATTCTTATAATACTGAGAGCAACTTCAATTACTTCCATATTTCATTATTTTGGTACCGGACATTACCTGACACAAAAGAAGCAATAAAAATGGAACCGGATGGCCTAGATCGGTATTTTTTTGGTCTTCTGAGATGAGGAGATGTACCTGACAATTTTGTTAAGGTTATATAAAGTAATTAGAAAATTAGTTTTTCAGGGCCTTCAAGGGCAAAATCTTACACTTTCTGACGACCTGACCCATTTACATTATCAATTAGTTGCGTTAAATGTGGTATGTACGCATGCTAGCCTTGCAAAGTTTCTGTTGTTCTTACTTTGTCTTAATTCCATCTTCTTCAATCATTCAACAAACACAAGGTGGTATTTCTGACAATGAAAATGTTCAACTTACGTTTTGCCCTGGGCTTTATTCTTCAGTGCAACAGTCTCTCCAACAGCGAAGGCCTGCTGAATTTTTGTCCATGCCTGGTCCACCAAAGTGTCAAGGATTTCAGTGTCTATCAAGGCAAAAGAAAAAGAACCCTTTTCAACACAGGAAAATCTATATACCGATAAACAAATTCTATCATGCATCAATAACGTCTCACAGGTACAAATCATATTGCCGAAGGGTTACACTTACAGTGCCCTTTTTGCTGTCAGAATTCTTATCATGAAAATCGTCAATGCTCTTTTAACCAGAGCTGTTACACGCAAGTATGTCTGGTCTAACTAAAGCTTGCTGTAGAAAAGGTCTAAATGGTTCTAAAACATATCCAGAATTAACCACCAGTTCTAGCCATAATGTGATTCAACAGAGAAAAACTTACTGTGGTGGACAAGTTCAAGGACGGTCTTCTCAAAGTACTTGGGGAACTGGTCCCTGAGGATGGTGTACTTCTCCTGCTCAGAGCGGTATGCATCTTCATGTGTCAGGTTGATGTGACCACTACACTGACATGTCCACACTGCGTCTTCATATGATGCCAACCGCTTCTCATACTCACTGATTTTCTGGTTAAGGGACGTACATTCATAGCATGTCCATGTACCTATTCATCTCTCTATGGAGGGATCCAGTAAGTGATTACCAATAAGGCCTAAAATAAAAGTGTTGTGTTCAGGTAACGCTACCTACCCTAATTCTTTGGCCCTACCCTGACTTTTTTTATGGACCTTTTTGGGGAAAAATCTGATGTTTTGGCGCTTGGTTAGAAGTTTTTTAACGATCATGCACATCAAATTCATGTTGCAGAGGTGCGAAAATTTAGAACTGGCCTTTAAAAAAAAATCAAAAATAAAATAATTTCCCTACCTACCTACCCTCATTTTTTTCGACCCGTTACCTGAACACAACATATTTTTTTTAGGCCTAAGTGTTTTCCCTTTAGCTACTGGCTGCCCATAAGTCCAATAACCCAAACCTGTTTAGCAATTGCACTGTTTGATAGCAAAACTGAAATGCCTATATTTTGATATTTTCTGATATATTTTTGCTCTTGAGATATTTATGAAATTCAAAAGAATTAGGGGCAGTTGGGTTTGATTGATTGATTGATTTGTGTTTTACAGCACTTTAGCGGCACTAAGTGGCTATCTCGTGCTTCACAGGTTGATAATTTAACAGAGGAATGTGTCAGTGCCCGCGCATATGTGCACCACACACATCCTGAGGGGATAGGAAAGAGGAGATATAGACCCTTTTAAGTGGGCTAGGGAAGCCCGAGGGGGCAGTTGGGATAACTTATGTTGCCTTATGTTGGTTCTTTCATAATGTAATTACCGGTACTAGTATTTCGGAATGTCTAAATGCCATAATTGAGAAGATTATGTTAAGAATTCTGAAATTATTGTTTTTACAGGCAGGGATGAAAGGGTCCATCCCACATCTAGATTCTATCACCCATCTTCATTATTCATGCATAATTATGACACTTTCCATGTTACACTTGATTGAAAATTATAAGAATTTAAAAAAAAAAAAAAAAAAAAAAAGTTGAAAAATCAACAACAAAAAAGAAGAAAAAATTCGGATGTGCTTTCTACATTGAATCCATACATAAACACAATTAAATCACATGTCTTACATATGTTTTAACCATATATTCTATGATTTATTTGCTTTTTTCTTCTTTTTTTATCTAGACATTATAGCAGAAGTCATTTTTCCATTTTTCAATTTAGTTTTTTTGCAATTTCTTTTCTTTTTTGTTTTAATTTTATTATGTAGTCCCTACAGTGTGCCCAGTCAGTGCTGCAAGCTGAAAGGTGTCAAAGCTAATCCCCAGGCACCCACCCCATGGGCTACCCACATTGCCTCAGTGGGTAGGCCTTTGTTATTGTGGTTCTAACACCTCCAAACTTGTGCTAAAATACACCACCAAACATGCTCCATAAGTAGTCATCAACATGTAAACATTCATTCTATAACATATATATGTGGATTATTTCATCAGATTATACACAGGGCAGCAAATTTGAAAGTGGGGCAATCAGTCCTAAAAGTGGGGCCATCAGTCTCATTTTCTGGGGCCATCAGTCCCGGGCCAACTGTCTCTAGGGCCATGGGCCCCGGTACCTTTGAACTCCTCGCACTGTAAAGTCAAAAGTACCTGTAACACTAACAGTTACCCTGGCCTCTGGATTGGTTTATGTGCACTAGCCCCCTCCCCAAAGATTACATATCTCACTCGTTTTTCTGAATAGGATTTACAAAAGAAAATTACAAAAGAAAACAGCCCTAGATCCCTATCAATGAAGATCTCAGATGTGATTGTGGGACTGAGCCCTGGAGTTAAAAGTAGATACTAAAAGACTAGTGTGCACTCCTTACCACAGATGGCGCCACCAGGGGTACCCCCTTTGCGAACAATTTTGTGACAAAAACAAAGCATTTCAACCGTCTAGAATATAAAGTTGATGGCACATTTGATGAAAAGGCTGTATATAAACGTAAGAACAGATAATCATCTTGCATTTCTCCAATTATATGAGATGGTATGTATTGCTAGACAACAGAAATACGCCCCGGTCTACCACCCAAACACAAGACCTCCAACAATTACCGGGTAACTGAACAGTCCTGCGAGCTGTCAAATCACAGCGATTTCAGATGCTTCAAGCGCGCTTATTCTAACAGTGCATAAATGAAAACTCAGAGTATATGCCATTCTTGTATGTCAAATATTCATACTGTGTCATAATTCTTCATTTTTGACCCAGATATTTTTCGCCTGCAGTGATTGAAATCGGTGCATCTTAAACTTTCCCACGGGCTACCTTGGCCTAACAAAAGCTGCCCAAGATGGCCGACAACCAGCCTGGAGAGACGGTCGCTGTAATAGTTGTGCCTACACTCGAAAACTAATGACCCTGCCGATCCATGCACATGACATTTTCATTGAAATTACCTTAATTCAACATACACGTGGTCTCCATAACGATGTAAACAATGTCTTGGTCGGTTTTTAGCCCAAAACTCTAATATACAAAAATTGAAACAACGCCGATAAACATTACACTTACTACCTTATCAGTTACATATCCATCGTAAAATCCACTTGTCCGAGAGAAAATGATCGATCATAGCGGCATTATTAAGAAAAAGGAGATTTTATCCAAGGCAGCGACCCCCTATGGCAGCCGCCATATTGGTTTTACGACGTACGAAAGGCAAAGGATACACTTTTGAACGGAACTGCTCCTGAGTATGTTTTATCGTGTAGATCGTCTCGTTGGGATCCAGGTCAGTTAATGGTTTTACCAATGGCACTACCTTCCTCCCTAGAAGCGGCATTTTGACCTCTTCAGGGAATAATTCCCGGAGAAATCCCTTGTTCAAAATCTGGCGGGAATGCAAGCACACCGACGTCCTGATTGGATGTGGCTTCGCACGTGAACTAGGGAATCCCCATTAAATACTTCCGGTGCTTCTATATTTAGAATATAGGGCTATCCTGGGCCAGCTGTAGGTGGAATCTTAGTTGCATTTAGGCTAGTCAGCTACATTTAGGCCTAATATCCCTAATATTGGCTTCACAACTCGTCGACAAGTATCTGCGTCATATATGTGAGGTGAGTACATACGCAATCCATTCCAAGAAAGGCAAAATTGCTCAAGAATCTGAAATTGTAGGGTTCCAAAGTTTGCTTACAGTTTTGCTAAAGTAAAGAGGTACCCCGGTAGGCGGTAGCGGTACGGGAAACCCCGGGAATTTTGAAAGTCCGACGGCCCCCAGGCTCGCTAACCCAGCCTGATGTCAGGCTCACCCCCTCCAGCCTGACAGAGTACACTGAGTATTAATTGCCGCTGGCCGAGGCTGGCATGATGTACGTTCCCACTACTCATTGAACTGGTATCAATAGACGCTGGCTTAGGCTGGACGGCCCCGTGTCTGAACTAAGCTGAATGAGGGTTCGGATGCGAAGCTTAAAACTGTCAATGAATGTCGTGTCAAAACAGCCCTTTAATAGTAGGTATGTGACTAAAAATTTTAAACACATGAGAGCTCTTGGTTTCTGGCACAGTCTTTTCCGCACATATGTGAGAAGCAACATGCTTTTTGAATTGTAATTTTAAGGTCATTTTTGGGTGAGTTATTGAGGTTTTTGTGAGACAAAGTTGGCCAAATTTTCGTCATGAAATTAAACTCTACAAAGAGAAATTGTCTGTGACCCTTAGCTACATTATTGCCATAATTTGAAAAGAGATATATCATAGCAAACCATATATTTCCTGAAAGCCACCTTGGAAACAAGGAACGACTTTTCACCACTTTGACACGAGTAAATTTGGTGAAAATTTGGTTCAGCAGAAATTCTTGTGAAATCTTGTGAATTTCATGAGTTCTTCACATTTTATTGTCAGATGCATGTAGGCCTATATGTGAAAGTCATGTGAAATTCACATGAAATCGCATGAATTTCATGTGACTGCTGAATTTCACGTGAATTGCTGCTCACAAATTCACGTGATCAATAACGTGAATTACACCAAATTTTCTTGTGAAATCACATGAATTTCACGTGAATTCACAAGAAATTGTTTCTAGGGAATTGCAATGACTTTACGGATACAATGCAGTTTAAATGAAGCTGATACGACCACTAGGGTCAGAGATATGAATTTATGAATATAAAAAGTTGAGAAAAACCATCAAAATTAGCTGAAATTTAAGTTGGCTGATCCTAGAAACCTATGTGCTCGTCGATAGAATTCCTTAATATTTGGTAGAGATGATCGACTCGAGGTTAAGACTATGTACTTGCTGTTCTATATGTTTTTGTTCAACTTCCTAAGTTCTATCATATAATGAATGAGAGATTACTAAAACATTGACCTAATTAAGGTGGTAATTATTTAACTACTTAGAGTTCATACAAAATTGAAACACTAAATCAAAGGAAATCTTGTCTTCTTGGCAGATAAAATATCAGGAACCTTATTCATCAACTATTTCTATAATTTTAAAGCTAATCACTGAGACCTTTCCCTGCACACACCTCCCAAACCTGTCACAGTTTTCTAGGACGTGGTCCGCGCTCATAGCAGCCCTTTCATTCACATACCTACTTGAGCAGAAAGACGCAAGTCACATATCAAATGAAAGAGCTTGAAAATTGGAATTCATTGCTTTTTGAATCAAGTTGATACACCCACTAGAAGCGATTTTATATCAATTTATGATTTGGAAATGTGAAAAACTTTCTGCCATTTCCCACCTTGTGTATTTCCTCAAATGTTTAGATAAGACTGACCATTAAACATGTACCATGCATGGGGGATTTTGACTTCATTGCACATAATGACTAATATCTTATGTTTGCAAAGTCCCATCTACTAACCAATTATACCACCATAAAGCTGAGAAAATGGAGATTAACATATCCAAAGGTCATTTAATTGCTACAGTACTAAGTATTTCATATATCAAGTTGAAATATGAATTTAAAGGATTTTGCATTCACTAGATTAAAAATCACAGAAAATCGCAGCACAATAGCTGTAAACACTTAATTCCCCTTAAGTAAAGAGATGTTGTAGAATAACCCTGTTGGTTCAGTTAGCTTCCTTAACATATATTTTTAAAGAAAAATTGATCCAAAGTTGTACAAGTTTGTGAGACCGCCCTGCGATTAATAATTAATGAAAATTGATCAAAATGTAGGTCAATATGTAGGGTACAAGTATGTGATACTGTATTTCATGTAACTTTTGCAAGTGTTCAGAATTGGATTTTCAAAGTCTCCACCACTGGATCTGGAAGTAGAACTCATATCGCAACATACCTCCTTTGTGCCTTATTTGCATATGGGTCATTTCACAGTATTTCAACAAGTGGTCCCCACATGACCACCTCAGATCTGGATAATTTGCCTTCTATATTGAGATGTATATAGGTTACCGTATATATGGGAGTTGGAGGCTACAATTTTCATGTGGTCATAACATATATACATCTCATTATAGAAGGCAAATTATCCAGATCTGAAGGGGTCATACAGGGAAAGTTCTTAGAATCTGTTCATTTATAATGGAATGACCCATGTATCAGTTTTCCAACACCTCACAAGGTGGCATTATACTCAGTTTGGCCACCTGTTGGCTGCATTGGGAATCTACACAACAATGGTGGATGGTTCTAAAGTCACAGAGGTGATAGATTCAACTCAGATTATGACCAGCCAGTAATTCCAGGTAGTACCAGTTATTTATCTGATAATACCAAGACCTATTTGGCCCAAGGTATCCCCTGGGCTATTGGAGCCGGGTTTTCAGTAAAATCCACAAATTTGTAATCACCAAATTTAGGGTGTAATCCTTCAAAAGACAAAGGAAAGTTTCAAATCTCATCTATCAGACAACATTTTGTCCTTTATGGTGAGTGATGTCTTTCTCTACGAAAAAAGCTGCTGTACTTATGTCATGTTTTTGGGAACTATACTGACTACAAGTTCTTTAACCATTGGGTCTATGGGTCAGATAGATTTTGGCGATGAAATTAGCACATGGAGTCCTATGGGTAATCACCAAGTGAGACACTTTTTTTCAGCAGGCAATGTTTACAGTGTCCAAGCTATACACATAACACATTGGGGACTGAGTGGTAAACTAAGCATGCTAAGGATAAAGTTTTCTGTGGGGGCTAGGTGTCCAGGGGGCCTGGTTTCCGGGGGGCTAGGTGTCCAGGGGCCAAGTGTCCGGGGCCAGGTGTCCAGGGGCCAGCACACCAGGGGGCCAGCGGTCCAAGGGGTTTAGTAAGAGAAGATTATGCCAGACTGGTGTCAGTACATGTATAGATAATAGTCTCTATTTGTAAGTAATTAGTCAATATTTCGCAAGTGCTGATTCCTGTGACCCTACAGGGTTGATAGAGGGTTTATGGTACCTACCCTGAGCCTTCTGTGCTTCAATGCACAACGCCCAATTTTTATATTGGGGGGGGGGGTAGTAGACCCTGGGCCATATGTGATATATATCACACGTTAAATCTTTTATTATCTGGGGATGCCATCAGTATAAAGAGGGAAATTGAAAAGGGGGCCAGCCACACTTTACAGACTCCTCAACTATCAAACCATTACTGAGACCAGAACCCAAAAAAAGCTATTGTTTGGGTTCGTAACAGAACTACCCTTAGGCTTAGCCTTAGCCTAGGCTTAGGCTTGAAGTTGATAGAGCTAACAAACCGGCCCCAACAAACCCGATCAAATGCTATTTAGGGAGTGATCATTTTTTAACAACAGGGGGGGGGGGGGGCTGGTGGGTTTGAGGGGGGGGGTCAGAATTTTTTCAACCCCTTGACCAGGGGGGTCAGAATTTTTTTAACCCCTCTGATGGGGGGGTGGAAAAAATTCCACCTGTTTACAGTGGAAAACCCCGCGCGTTATTATAGGTTAACCCATTGAGGGCTAGCATCGACCATAGTCAACACCATGGTAGGCCTAGCGTCAACCATAGTCGACACCATGGCAGGCCTAGCATCGACTATAGTTGACGCCTGTTATATATGATTAGTATAGGAATTTAAAATAGGCTCGTCCTCTAGGAACTATACTTTTTTCAGAGGCTGTCTCCATGGCCGGGGCAACAATTTTTGTTCTGCCCTAAAAGGGTTAAAGGGGCCCTGGCACGGCAAATGCATGCCCCCATTAAAGGGTCACATGACCACCTATTGACCAATCATGGCCCTCCGCTGGGTCCTGTGAGTTTACCAATGATCTTTGGGTCAGTACCAAAATTTTTTTTTTGCCGTGCTAGCCCCCCTTTGAAAGGGCACGTTCGCACACGTTTTTTCGTCCCTTATGGGGGGGGGGCAAAAAAAATTTACCCCCTTGGGGGGTCGGAATTTTTTTCGCGCGCCCACGCACAAACCCACCAGCCCTCCCCCCTGTTGTTAAAAAATGATCACTCCCTTAGTATGTATAATAGGGTACGGAACTAGTAACAAGTTACAACTACTAGCCTGCATAAAGATTATCCTGTATCTCAATGAGGACCAATGATAAATTATAATAAAACTGTAAGCAAACTTTGGAACCCTACAATTTCAGATTCTTGAGCAATTTTGCCTTTCTTGGACACATAGGTCAGTAATGACCTCTTTTTTTGCTGTCAATAAAATATTATTATTATTATTATTATTATTGTTGTTGTTGTTGTTGTTGTTGTTGTTGTTATTTGAATTAAAAAAAAAGCCACCGGTACTTACTATGCCTTACTTGAGCCATTGATATTGGTACATTGCATTCTTTACAGCTGTGGAAAAAGGTTCTGGATTTGAAATATGAATTTCTCCTAGACTGTCAGTTGAAAGTACATAACCCATGGTAGGTTTGATTTAAATTGATCTTTTTTTGATATAGAAACCATGGGTGTGAAGGACCTCTGGGCGATCCTCGCCCCGGCGATGGTCCCTGTGCCCTTAGCTGAGCTAAAGGGTCAGACGCTGGCCGTGGACCTGAGTATCTGGATTGTTGAGACACAAGGGGTACGTCAGATGCAGGGTGTAGTCACCAAGCCCTATCTCAGGTAAACCAATACTGTCATACTTGGTAACATTCAGGTGGTACTTGGGGTACCAGGGAATTATAATACCATCATCCAGTAGACCTTAGCGATTTACCATATCTACCTTCACCAGCGCCCCTCCCAATTTAAACGCCCAACTCTCGGTGCCCCAGTACCGAATTTGGGGGAGGAGCAAGGGGACAGACAGGGCCGTGCAGCAGCTGGTGTATATCACTTATCCGTGTTATCACCTCCAGGGTCAGAGGTCAGATACCAGATAAGGGCAGTTAGGGTTTGAATTCACCAACAAAAATATAGAGCTGTCACTTTTTATACAGGGATAATGCTACCATGACAAACTTTACAGTTCATACTATTCATTTGATGTTGGTACTGTTATTTAGATGTATGAATATGACAAATTAACTCTAAGCCATTAATGAGTAAAATGCTGATTTCTGTAGTCCTGTGCCCAGGTCCAGACATCCACATGTCTGTGCTACTGTATACACACATCTGGTGCTGTCAGTGAGTAGCCAATCAGGGAGCACTACCCTGTGTCGGCCTGTCACTCAGGCCTACAAACGGTTTTCTGTATGAAAATGTTTGAATCTATATATGCTTGTGCCACAACATGAGATAAGAAAATCAAAATCCTTTTATG
Source organism: Acholoe squamosa (assembly GCA_949317995.1). NCBI lineage: Eukaryota > Metazoa > Annelida > Polychaeta > Phyllodocida > Polynoidae > Acholoe > Acholoe squamosa. Next base: position 23,495,734 of record OX439044.1, read on the forward strand.
TTGTGCAATGGGTCTTCGGTTCATACATATTTGTGTAAGTTCAGAAAAGCAGCGGTTCAATATGCACAGAGATATCCTAGGATACATTGCTCACCTGTGCATCTCAGCTGACTGAGAGGGCATTTAGAAAGGGCTGTGGCCTGCAGTTCATATAGTCCACTTGCGCGTTTAAGTTTGGTCAGCAACCCAGGTAGATACCAGTGGCGGATCCAGGATTTCGAAAAGGGGGGGGGGGCGCACCCCCTATTTTTGGACAAATTTTTGGGTCCAAAATATGTTAAACTCTTAAGTAATGGGAAAAGGGGGGGGCGCCCCCGCGCCCCCCTCTAAATCCTGCGGATACTGCGGATACTTGACGTAGGTATCGAGGCTGGTTGCTGAGTCTAGCACTCTGCCTTTTGAGCTGTAACAGATTGTAATTGTCACACTTGTTCTTAGATTCTTTGCCGAAGCGATGCGGGCTTCCCTAGCCCACTTAAAAGGGTCTATTTCTCCTCTTTCCTATCCCCTCGGATGTGTGTGGTGCACATATGCGCGGGCACCGGCACATTCCTCTGTGAAATTGTGTAATGTCGTTCTCGCCATGAATATGACCTTAGCTGTCGAAATGGCGTTAAACACCTATTACTCACTCACTCCGAAGCGATGCTCCCCCAGGGACCCCCATGGGTAGTGCGAGTTTGTTTGTTGTATCATTGCAAGGGGTTTACAATCTTATTTTACCTCCGATGTTATACTCCGTCCAATTGTTACTCCCTAATTGCCTAAAATGCATATTTCCATTTACACAGTATGCTTAATACCGTAATCTCCCGCGTATAAGGCGCGTCTTATAGGCCAAACAAAATGCTGCTGGGTCTTATACGCGGGAGGTAAATTGCCTTGAGTTTGGGGTGCGCCTTATAGGGGGGGGGGGTATTTTTTACTAAAGAACAGTACTAAACTAACAAAAATCTGCCCTCAGAAGTGCGCCTTATACGTGAAACAGATCTCCCTTAGTCAGGGGTGCGCCTTATAGGCGGGCTACACCTTATACGCGGGAGATTACGGTAGTAATAATCACTTTGTCAGATGGATCTAGTCGCCCTAATGCAAGAAGGTTGTGACTGACAGTGTAAAGTACTACAGTTACAACCTTCTTGCACCAGGGTGATGATCTTTCCTTCCCCTCGTTATAACCATGGACCTGAAACACCTTTCAGGTCCGTGTTATAACGTTGTTTTCGTGATCAAAACTTTGTGTATGAGTCGTTTAAGATGAGTATGAATATTTCTGATGGGGAGAAATGCAATTAAATACTCACAAATTCATATATTGTTCACAGAAACCTCTTCTTCCGAATCAACCACCTGATACAGCTGGGCATCAATTTGATATTTGTAATTGAGGGGGAAGCGCCTAAACTCAAATGGGAAACGATGGCACAGAGAACACAGGCGCGTTATGGGGGAGCGGGCCGTGGAAGAGGTAACCCGACTAAAAAACCACCAACAAGATCCCACTTCAATGCTGTAATAAAGGAGGTATGGTAGATAGATTGAATCTGTGTGTGCAAACCATGTAATGCCAATACCGCCTACACCTCCATATGGAGGAAACATTTAAACTATCATAAAATGAATGGGCGCACCTAAAATATCTAGTCAATGATCTACAGGGTAGTTGAGTTGATAATACGGGATAGCCCATGATAATCTGGGATAGGCCAGCGTATACTTGTACAGATTTAACATACCGTTTCATGTTTTGCTTTTTTCAGTGCTGTCAGCTTCTGGATGCAATTGGTATACCTTATGTTCAAAGTGCTGGGGAAGCAGAGGCGAAATGTGCCTTCCTGAACGCGAAAGGGGTGAGTAGAATTTAGTTAGAACCAATAATTTTTTTCTCAGCTGTAAATATATTATGGTGATAATTTTGGTCCTCATAATTGTTCCAACGTATTTTTTCCTGTTCTCCAAGGCTCCCGAAAGATGTATATTCTCAACTATTTGCTCCTACATTTCATTCCCTATCTCAGATGTCCTGAAATGAACGGTAATATAGTGTCCTCAAATAGCCTACCCCGTCCTCAATTACCCTTGCCTATCCTTACATATCCTGTCCTGAAATGTAGAACTGTCGTGTACTCCGGTCAATAATGCCATCTCCACACCGACTACGCATTTGAAGGTCCTTTCTCAATCACATCCTCTGCTCTAAGCAGGGCAGTTCCAATGAATTTCAATTTCAACATCAGTGTTTCGGTATACCAAATCGTAACAAGTACTTTTCTCACAGCTTTGCTGTATGTCCCCTCAAACCATTGCAGCCTCATATAGAACAGAAATTAGATTTGATGTATTTATCGATCCTCCCTTGGCAGGTTGTTGATGGCTGTTTAACAGATGATGGTGATGTCTTTTTATATGGAGCCAGAAAGGTGTACCGAAACTTTACAATGAAGGTTAGCAATAGATTCTATACATTTATCCTACAATAAGTATTAGAAGATATATTGAACAAGTAACTACTAAGTCGAGAATATCAAAACGAGAAGAACTAAGATGTTGTCTCATCTCCTATATGCAGCTAGAAAAATACATCGAAGCAGGGTATGTCCTAATCAATATAGTGCTATTTTAGAATGGTTAAAAGAAGGAGAAAGATTTAATCATGATTCAAATAATTGCTGTCTGTTTCTCCAGGACCCCCACATTGAGAGTTATGACATGGTCGATATTGAGGGAAAACTTGGTTTGGACCAGTCTCATATGATAGCGCTTGGGTTACTTCTTGGTTGTGACTATGTGCCTAAAGGTGTCCCCGGTGTAGGCCGGGAGATGGCACTCAAGTTCTTCAAACACATAGGAAAAGAGAATGCCTTAGAAAGGTAGAAAGACTTGCCATTTTTTATATCTATCGCTTTTGTCAAGAATATTTTAATAGGGATATCTTTATAGGTAGTTTACATCTAAACTTTAATAATTAAAGGTTCGACATCTGGGTAAAAAACAAGAAGCATTATGCACAACTAGAAGCTACATCATCGACGAAAAAGCCCCCTCATTGTAACCAATGCAAACATCCAGGTTAGTATATATTCGTATATCACCATCAGAATAGAAGAATTATTTACTCTCACAAGTTTTCAAACGAAATTGTTGGCCCAGCTCCTGCTGGGTCATTGGAGGCGGGTTTTCAACATTTTTGGTCGATCAAAATGGCCAACTTTGAGTGGGAATTTCCTATACAAAGAAGGGGTCTATAAATTAATGGAAAGTTGATAGATTTTCTTTAGATCTTTGTCTTTCTGGTCACAATTCCTGGAAAACAATTTTTTACCTATGAAAAAAAGCTGAGGCTCCATAGGATAGCATTGTGCGGTAGATTTTCGCGATAGACATAACACATGGGTTCCTATGGGAATTGTCCAATTAAGACGCTTTTTTTCAGTATGTAAGGCCGGAAGACCATTTATGTAATGTGATGGATGCAGGAAAAGTTGGGAAATTTTTGTATAAGACCAGTTAAGACCATTTATAGACCGACCTTGTAAATCAGACCGCCATACGTTTGTTATGGCTATCGCATTTCCGGCAAGGCAAGTGTAGGACTCTATGTACGTAGTAGTATACACAGAGGACGCAGGCTGTTATGATTTCTATGTCTTAGCCCTTACACCGGCTACTGCCTGTGCCCTGTGACATACTATATATGTACCATATGTACTAGTCTTTACACTCTTCCCCCCGAGGCAGCACATCCTCGTGCTATTTTGCACATGCGCACAGAGTGGTCCGTCGTAAGCTTTATTTTTCATATAAAAGTAAATACAGGCTATGTATTCGATTCAATTCGATCGATATTGTCTAAAATGCATGGATTATATTCAAAAAGCCATTAATTTCAAGTTAAATCGATATAATCTATCATTTCTTCGAAAATGCGACTTCCGGCAAGGAGGGGTCGCGCATGTGCACGGAACATCAAAATCCAAAATGGCGGACAGCGAGACGATCACCTTACAGTGCTATCGAAACTGCTGGATTATAACAAAATGGAGGAGAATTACATTGTCTCATGCCTTTATATGGTTAATCTGGATCTTTATTCAACACCTGCTGATATTGTGCAATGCTTGACTCGCCAGGAGAGGAGTTATTCGCCAATGAAACATGCGAGCGATAAAGGGTGTATTCTCCATAGGCTTAACAACTGACAGACTGTCACTATAGTGCCAGTCACCTACGTTAGGTCATGGACGCACCAGCTAGCCCTGTCAGAATTTTTGATGTTTTCTTCCTATACATTGTACTTCAACTCATATGTGCCAAACCCTGGGCCATATGTGATGTATATCACACATTAAATTGTTTACTTATATTATTGTATAAAATTGTCTATTTTGTGACACGCTTTATTCCTTAGGTAGATATATTGATACATTATTTCTTGATGGTTTAGGGTCAGCACGGGAACATGACCGTCAAGGTTGCACCATGTGTCATAGTTCACAGCATTGTGAACCACAGCCATATGATTATGCATGCCCATGCGACTGGCATAGAAAGCAACAGGAGGTGAGTGCCAGCGCAGTAGAGTTGAACATCCAGAAACGTGCTATACAGACAAATGGATTCCCCTGGAAAAAGGTGATTATACAATATTTTAATGCAAAGTATCTTATTTGATTAAAGATGTTGTTAATGATACTTTATAACCTTAATCTGTGCTGTATAAACCGGTTTAAGTATCCTTGATTTTGCCTTCAGGTTGTCGAGGAATTCATGATATCAAAGGATAAAGTGCCGAGGAATCAATTATCATGGCTTTGTCCAAGACTGAATCCTTTCATTGTGAGTTTTCATTGTTCTTCCACCTTCCTCTTATGATATGATGTTAGCATATTTTAATCAAGATAAACTTCAATTTCATGGGCAATAATTCCTTTATGTCTATACCCATATTTTACAACAACAAAAAAAACAGAAAAAAAATTGACAGTGCTTAATCATGATACATGATACATTTGAAAGTCTAAGAATTGACTGCAATAAATTTGAAGTGGATCAATATGTGTATTAATTATCACTACTTTAGCATTTTTGCGAAACCAAGATGGAATGGGTTGAAGACTACAGCAGGGAGAAACTTCTCCCACTGATGTCCCTGTGGGGAATGCGTTCTCAACTGGGTATTTATGGCAACAATGGAAAACAATTTCTTGAACCACATTGGTAGGTTTTATGAAATCATTAGCGGGTTCATGATTTGGGAAAGGAGGTCGCAGAAACTAAAAGTAGGGGATGCACCCCTGATTTTTGGATAAATTTGGGGTCAAATATGAGCAGATAAACACTTAGCTACATGCAAAAAAATGTGTAGGCGTGCGCCCCCCCCCCTCACCCATCTTAATCCGCCATTGGAATTACCAGTAGCACTTCTTGTTTTTATTGAAGTATTTTTCTATTAAGGGCGATAACTTACCCGAACCTACAACAAACTTCTCTAGAAGCCTGACATTGTGACTTTAATTTAACATAGATGTGAACCTAATTCTGGCAAGTTTACATTGCAACAATTTACAAATACTGCTAGGTTCATTACATTGGCTTTTTTTCTGCAATTATGTGGTAAAGTTTCATAAGGAAACATGTATTCATATTTTTAGTATTGTGAAACCTCGTGTCAGACTTGGCATTCCCTGCTTTGAGGTCCAGTGGCATAAACTGTGTAAGTGTCACCTTTCCTGTTTTCTAAAGAAATAATGATGGAAAATAATGTAGCTCGGAAATCTAATAATTGATATGCAGAGGCTTGTATTTAGTCTCACAGGTTTGTCTCAATGGTGCAGGATGTCTATCTAATTATGGGGGACTGTCAGTATAACATTGCATCTTTAAATGTTTAAATCACAGAACCCCATTATATGAGTCAGGGTTGCCCTGAAAAAGGAGTAATCACTCTGGTGACATTTGTGAGAAAATGAGTCTACAGAATTGTATTGAAATCGAAAACAGCAAACATAAGTGTTATCAAAATGTGTTGTTGGATTTCAGGTGAAATCTTGTGGCTCAATTTTGAGTACCGTAAATTCTCTCGTATAAGCCGCGGCTAGTACCAGAACCCAAATAAAAATTAGGCTTATAGAAATGGCCCAAAGTCTGGGTGCGGCTTATACAAGGGTATATTATACTATAAAACAGTACTTAATTGCAAATTTTCAAGCCCTAGGTAAGGCTAATAGCTTTCTCTCAAAGACAGGGGGTGGCTTATACAAGAGAATTTACGGTAGTGGATGGTAAAGTTGAAGTTTGATTTTTTTTCCCATTGGGTTCCATATCAAAATTATCTCAAAAACTAATGAAGCTTTTAAACTGTAAGTTTGTATGGCAGTAGGGAGTTGATAAGGTAAAAAAACGAGAATATGAAGAAGATTCTATGGTTAGAAGATTGTTAGGAGACACATAACATTTGAAAATGTAGAAGTAAGAGTAAACAGAGAGTGGTAGAGACATTGCATCAGATGTAGCCCATATGTCTAGACCAATCACTACAGACCATGATTGGCTGTTGAGTCTTGAGTGGCTGGTGTGAAATTGACAAGCTACTAATTATTGCTATTTTCTAGACCAATTAACAGTTCTACCAGCACAGTAAAGATACAATTATGTGGTTTAGGGTAAAACACTCATAGACATCTCTCTGTTGTAGGCCACTATTGGTATAGCTGTCATACCTGTCATAGTAGTAGTGCCCGATTGAATCAAATGTACAGTCCCCCAAACAAGTACTACTTTGTAACCTATTCTGTTCCTCTACTGTGGTCATAGATATTTTCGCTGGTATTAATTTTCGCGGATTTGTCAAAATGAACGTTTTAGCGTGTATTTAAATTCGCGGTTCCAAGGGTTCTCACACCCCCCCTCCCCTTCCACACACACACCCACTCCCTGGGTATGACAGTACTCACTCACGGGCGTCCCGGTCGCCGTGGGTCTTGTACACACCAGAGACAGTCTCTCTATACACACATGGCGCCTGTGGCATGTTGTTTTAGGGCCATGGAGGGGTTATTTTATCTAACTAATCTGTCTGAGTTTATACAATATTACCATATCCTACCCGGTGCCCTGAGTGCTGAGGGAGTGATGCCAATTATAGATTAAATCATGATAGCTCTTTTAAAGGCAGATTACCTCAGTTTAAAAGCTACACTCCAAGCGTCAATATGTCTCTCCTACATTGGCTACAGACTGCTAAGGTTCCAACAGTTCCAGGACTCCCGTCACCCAAAGCAGCCTTAAGTGTACAGGATGCTATCTGCACCCAGGCTGCTAATGAGGCTGCAGAGAAAGTGATCCTATCAAACCTTTCCCCTGGATCACGGAAAAGGAAACGTGAATCCTATGGGAATTATAGTGAGGATCTCAGAGCCAAGATGGCAAGGGATGCCATACACAATGGTGTGACGAAAACAGCTAGGAGGTACAGTAAGGAGTTGGGGAAGACCATCAATGAAAGTACGATCAGGTCTATGAAGAAAAAGTACCTGGAGCTGACTAAAACTGGATCACAGGTGCTCACCATGCCCAGGGAGAAAAGGGGCAAACCATTGCTGCTTGGGGACATTGATTCCCAGGTGCAGAAGTGGATCAGGAGCGTAAGAGAGGCAGGGGGAGTTATCAATGCCCGGATCGTGATGGCTGCTGCAGAAGGGATCGTGATAAAGCTGAACAAAAAGCTCCTTGTGCAGTATGGGGGCCATATTGATATCTGCCCGAGTTATGCCCAGTCTCTTCTTAGACGTATGAACTTTGTCAAGAGAAGGGGGACCAAGGGGATAAAGACAGTTCCAGATAACTATGAGTCAATCAGACAGGCTCACCTGGATCGCTACACAGCAGCTGTGACAGAACACAATATCCCTGATGATCTGGTGATCAATATTGATCAGACTGGCTGTGCCCTTGTGCCTGGTGGGGATTGGACCCTAGATCAGTGTGGTGTCAGTCAGGTTCCAATCTCAGGAATGGAGGACAAACGACAAATTACAGCACTTCTAGCAATAACAAAAGCAGGACATACTCTCCCACCTCAACTTATTTACACAGGTAAGACAGATCGCTGTCTCCCCCAGAATGTCTCCTTCCCACCAGGATGGGATCTGACTCAGAATCCATCCCACTGGTCGAATGAAGAGACAATGCTTCGGTATGTGGACAAGGTGCTGAAACCCTACATCCAGTTTATCAGGAACAGGATGGGATGCCCTGACCAAAAAGCTCTCCTAATACTCGATGTATTTGCTGCTCACCGAGTGGCCTCAGTCAGGGAGAAGATGGAAGCGGCTGGGTTTGTGCTCCTCTTTGTGCCTCCAGCGTGCACAGACAAACTCCAGCCACTGGATCTACTTGTCAACAAGTCCTTCAAGGATTCCATAAAGGGACAATTCCACTCCTGGTATTCAAGTGAAGTGGTTTCACAACTCTCTGCCATGGAGGACGAGGGTGGTGAGGCCAACATCTCTGCCATCAGGGTCGATCTTAGGCTCTCAGTTATTAAGCCTAAGCATGCAGAATGGTTGATTGAGGCCCATAGGACCATCTCTGAGAAAGGATCACTGATTAAGGAGAGCTTTGTGAAAGCAGGGCTTTAATTCAAGCTGAGAGATAAAACTACATTTCTGTTCAATAGAGAGTTAGAAATGACAAGAACTGTCTTAACACTTCATTGACATTACTATGAACGATGTGTTCATTCAAATTGTGATTGATTTCCCACCACATATTAGATAAGACTACTCTAATGTATATAGTGGATATATTTTTTATCAATAGTGAAAATATTGATTTAATGATTGTAATATGAAGGACAGTGTGAACAACTGAAATATGGTTGTAGAGGCTATTGGTATTCCAGATGTTTACAAGTAAAAATAAAACATTGTTTTCCTACCATATGTATTGTTTGGTGATCCATATTACTTAATTCTCTACACAAAATAGGGAGAGGGGACTGGTTTGTCAAGGGTTAATGAGCCTGACATCAGCCACACCTGACCTACAACCCCCCCCCCCACCCTACCCCAACACCCTGGGCAGGCAACACCCCCCCCCACCACCACCACTCCTCTGAACCTGGCTAATATTTCGCTATGTACTTAAATTCGCGGCCTTTGTATTTCCGCGAAATCCGCGAAAATATGTACAGCGTGAAAATATCTATGACCACAGTATCTTTTAATTGCTGTCTAGTTGAATTGAGAATTATTTTTCCAGCTGAGGACTCTACCTTCAAGGAAGAACATTATACAACGATTGAAGAAGCTGATATCTTCAGACAATGTTTCCCTGAAACCGTTTCATCATTTGAAGCAAGAAAACCAGTGAAGACAAAGCGCAACCGTAGTATGTATATTACGTTATGTTATTTGCCATGTAGTTTGCCGTATTTCTATTATGATATCATTTATATGTATGGTAACATAATGCCTTACCGTATTGACAGTAGGCCTAAGAAATAGGGAAGAATATCGTATTACAACTATGTATTGAAATATTAAAGAAAGATCTCTTGTTACCCCACACATATAACTGAGTTTACAGGAATGCCTCCTTCTAATGAATAATGAGTATTCATGATTTTCATTTCTTCTAGGTAAAGCAAAAGCTGAAGTTGCTGACAAAGAAAATGTGGATCTCAGTGACATTACCACCGCCGTCAGTGATATGAAAATATCAGAAGAGAAGACTTCAGATAGAAAGAGCCCTGCAGAAATCGACCAGAGAAAAGTGGAAGAAATATGTATATCTGGCAGTGAAGAGAAGGGGGTGATCAGTTTGGATGTGGTATCGAAAGGAAACAAAGTAAGAGGGGAAGGGTTTGTGAATGCATCTGAACACAGGATTTTGTCACCTTGTCATGAACAAAACACGAAAGGGAAAAAGGAAACATCTGAACCCCTCAACACCTTGAATTTACAAAACATGAATTCACATAAAGCAAAGGAGAGCTCGATAACCCAGCAGTCATCAATACTGCATCGTCAGAACTGTTCAAGTTCAATGACTACCAACAGTGAAATAGAACACCCCAAAACCCTAGACGTTAGGTTCTCAGAATCATCCAGCGATGAAGAGTACCTACCACTCAGCCAGCGACTTGCCCTTTTGCCAAAGATTAATAAGAAGCCAGTTGATATAAAGAACAAGAAAGCATCATCTGTGTACAGGGTCAACAACAACTCCACTTCAGTTAAAGTTAGCCTTAATTCAGGTACAGACGCAAACAAAGGGTCAGTCCACCGCAGTGAAACTCAGACAACAGAAAACGTGGCTGATATAGGAGCAGATGTACCTCAGAGCAGAAACTGTGGTCAATCTGTTGGATCAGATGTTGCGATACAAAAGCGACCGGATTGTGATCTGGTATTTGAAAACACTAGAATAGAAGAAAACTGCATTATGGTAAGTGAGGACTGTCCTGATAGAGATCAGGTACTGCATGCCAAGGGTATCATGATTCCTGAGCAAAGACTAGTAGAGCCATCTGAATCAGAATTGATATCTCGATTAAAACAGTTTTCGCTACAAAATATCCATGAAGAACAAGACAAAGACATCACAGACATTACACCAATGCCACCCATTTCCTCGGGAAGCCTTGAGGAATCCACCCTCTCAGTCTGCAAGAATTCTGGTGATGTTTTGAGAAAAGATGAAAGTAGCAGTACGTCTAATGCAAAGTTCACTAACGATGCTTTAAGTGCTGGGAAATGTTTGAGTCAAAGATCTGGAGCAGCCGGAGGAAAAAAGAAACTAGGTAAGGGGAAAGTTAGGAAGTCATCCAAACCCTGGTATACTGAATCGGTCTTGGACTTTAGCAGTGATGATGACTTGGTTTTTGATCTACCGGGAGATGCCAATGGAAAAAGAGGCACAGTTCAAACTGATATCAGAACAGAACATAAAACTGAGTTAGGATCTCTTACAGATGAATCAGAAATCATAATCAGGGACAAAGTGAAGATCGAAAAAGGAAACCTCACAGGTATAGTGTATCAAGAGGACAGATTCAAAGACAGTCACAATAAGGATACTAGATTCCATACTAAGACTGATCTACCAGATATCCTAGAAGGAGAGGGCAAAGTATGTCCAGTGAATGATACTGGACTAAAAACCCCTCAGGAAGATGGTCTGGATGTGGATACCTTTGTCTCGGAACAATCAATTGAGAAGGAAACATGTTCTGTTCTAGAAGGTGGATTTATAAGAGAGGACACTATTCTCGATGCTAGCAGCAACTTGTCACACCTAGAGGGTGGTTTCTTTAGACAGAGTCCGGGATCCGTGCACCGAGAAACCAGTTCAAATAGCTCAGAGCATGCGGGTATGGAGACAGATATAAACCCATCAATATATAAAGAAGCCCATTCAGACAGCACATACAACACATTCATTAACATTACAGTACAAGAAACAACATTGGAGCACTCTGAAACAGACCTCTTTGACAATTCTAGCAATGGTGATTGTGGATGTGAGGTTATTTCGTCAGTTAAGAATTTCTCAGTTGAGTCATTTCTCAATGAGACACCAACAGTATTATTTGTTGACACACCATGTCCCAATCCAATTACTGAAGTTGATGGGATGAAAGATTTGTATAAAAGTGTAGAATCTAAAGAACTGAAAACAAGGAGCATTGAAGAACCAATACCAGCCACAGCTGCAGATCACCATGCCACTTGGAATAGAAGTCAGTTTGGTCATTTCACCATGGGCTGCACACTGCTAGATATAACCAATACTTCCGATAAACTAGACACTAGTAGACATGTTGCCGATACATACCCAGTGTCACCAGTACAGGAAAGCATCAATGAAGCATATGCCATGTCTGATCTTGGGCCAGCTGAACAAGCCTTGAGCCTCCTATCTGTCCCCGAGAGTTCACCATGTGGCCCCCAGACCGCTAATGGTAAACCATATTGTGCAATGAGCCCAGGTTCTGCTAATAGTGCATCATGTGATACCATGAGTCCAGTTTCTACTAATAATAATGCACGGTGTTATACGATGAACACGTTTACATCTGCGGCTGACAATACACCATGTGGTTCAACGAGCCCGCTGACTGCTTATAGTGAACTATATGATACTAAGAGTCCATCTACTACCTATAGAAAATCACAAGGTACGCCGAGCCCAGTTGGTACCAGTACTGCATTCTGTAGTGTGTTGAGCCCAGTAACTGATGGTACCACAATAACTGATATGACTTTTCCAGAAAGTGCACTATGTGATGATATCATACCAGGTCCAGCTCCCAAAGCATTAAATGTTAGCAGGAGTCCAACCAAGGCTAATAGCGATCTAGATTATGCCAACTTGCCTATAATGACTTCCTCCCCAGCTGATACTTCTGTATTTGCAGCTGCTAGCCCAATACCCCTTGCTCAGCGACTTATGAGTCGAGTTGGCAGTCAATTGCTGACCCAGTTCTCACAGCCCAGCCAACGGCTTCAAGCACATTCACAGCCATGGGCAAGACAGAGTACGCAGTATAGAAAAACACAGCCTCTTAAATCCAAATCAATTGAATTTGACGATTCAGATATAACCCTTCTAGGAATCGAATAAAGAATTGAAATTATGAAATGTTTTCTATTGATTTTAAGAGTTTCGGGAATGGGATTGCTAAAATTCAAGGGACAGAACTATTTGTTCTTTGTAAGGGAGAGCCAGAAATCTAGATTTCAAATTTTGTTATGGGGCATTTGGATTAACTTAGGGAGTGGTCATTTTTTAACAACGGGGGATTGGTGGGTTTGGGGGGGACAAAAAAATTTCAGACCCCTCCAAGGGGGGACAAAAAAATTTAGCCCCCTTTTTGAGCGAAAATGCCCGCGTACGGGCGGAATTTCACCAACCCCCCTGTTGTTAAAAAATGACCACTCCCTTACTTAGGTCAACCCGGGAGGTCAACCAAAGAGAACGGTACATTTAAGCACTTTCTTGCCAAGAAACTATTTGAAGGAGCAAGTACATTTTTGGTGATGTCAGTACTTTAAGTGAATGGACCTTGTCCTGATTTGGGAAGTCTGTTTATGAGCACATTGGGTCAGTTTCACGTATAAGACGGATCGTTTATGCCAGGATTTACGATGCATTGGATATGCTAGGTTGGTATTAGACTAAATGCAAGGGCATTCTGTTAAAGAAAAAAAAGAAATTGACTGAATGTATGAAACTTCTGAAGTTACATGTACTATAAGGCCAAAAAGAAATATTGTTTGTTTCCAGTAACATGATATGAAAAAGGTAGGGTCGGTAGGTCGGATTTTTTTTTGACATAATATATGTAAATATAGGAAATGTTCAAATTCTTTGATTTCATTGCAAAATAATGATGGGAAAATGTTGACAACTGTGAAAGTTTGGGAGAATATGAAAAGGAAAAGGAATGAAAAAAAATATAAAAATCCTCAAAAAAGTATGAAAACTTTGAAGAAATCAAAAAATAAATCCTAAAAAAGGACACAAATTCTTCAAAGTCCAATTTTTTTTTTTCTCTTTGGTCCTGTTTTGCTAGGGTCGGTCGGTTACTGGAAACACAACTCTTTGTTTTGGCCTAAGCATCTGGTGGTAAACGCTCACTATCTGTTCGTCTAGAAGTATTTATAAACACCCCACCCTTCATCCAGTCTCTGCACGCGTAGGCCATACCAGCCTAAATGTCTGACTGTACTTCACTTTATGAGTAGTATATATGTAAAGTCTTCTTTGATGATGGCATAATGTCCTCGCCTTTTGCTGCAATCAACTTCAAGTACTGGATATCTAGAACATACCGCAGGCACGCTGATCTACGTTGATTTGGACAAATTGGTGGTTCCGAAGAAAAAAAGAATTCATGCCTTTATTGATCAATCTAAGCTTCTATTTTTCTCAAATCATGCTAGCAGTCAGGGATCCCACGTTGGTTGGTTGGTAGGAGCTGGTAGAATATAGGGCTCTAGACCTCTGGCCCATAGAACACAACAGTTTTATAAAATAACAAAATTTGTATAATCTGGGGTAACAAAAAAAAATCATTGAAAATGGGGGAGAGGATTTATTCATTTTACACATGAAACTGTCAAAAGAGTGAATCGTATTATACTAGATATATAGGCCTATGGGAACCCAATGGTCAGATGTAGGGAGCCCTTTTTAGCGCGGCGACTAGTGAGTACTACTCGTGAGATGAGTAGACTAGTGTATGGTTCACAGTCGCCACAGTGTAAGGGATAGGGAGGCCTTGCAATCTATTTTTGTTTGTGGCTCCTCTGCTATAAACTATTCCTGCTCACTATTCTAATGTAATAACAACAGTGTGTGTACTTTACTTATCAGTGAAGGAATTTTCAGAATATATCTCATACTTTTGATTTTATTCGCAGATAAGACATTTCATCATTTGGAGCCCTATGGCAGATTAGCATTAGAGCATTTTAAGATTCAGAAATGCATCCCTGTAGCCTTTGTTTTAGAATTGTTCGTTTTGAAACTACTATATATATGTATTACAGGTTTTATCTCAGTGGGTTATGGTACAATTGGATCATATTTTCTGTATTTGAACAAAGTATTCACTGTCAAAGATCTCAATGGAGAAATCAGTGCTAAAGTGTGTGTTGCCATATGTGCATTTTTGTAAATCAGAGGAGGTTGAAGTGTAAGGCCACCTTGTGGAACTGCTACATTCTTTTCTGTGTAAAATTTTTAGTTTACATTGAAATAATGCTTTCTCAGAATATGTATCTACTATTGGTGATGAAAGATTAATTTGACTACTCCTTTCATTATATAAACGATTTTGTGGAACACTGAAAAGATGTATGTACTTACACTGTGCTCCCCCTCTACAGAGAGGTGGAGTGATCTGGCCGGTTTGCTGACCACTGGCCCGTGACGAGGTACAGACTATTACAAGTGATTGGCAGTTGGGTGTGTGGGGGGGGGGGGGGGCGGGGAGGCAGAGCAGGCTCCTGGCAATCTGAGACAGTGTACACTCATAATGACACACCTGTTGACTATGGCATTGAACATTGAATAAGACAGGTCCCTGTGGCAGCTGAGTGAGGTGCATGCAGAATGCACAGTCTACAGACTATTAGTACTTAGCTGCAGTGGGTAGATCAGGTTGAATTTGTGCTATATACTACCCAAAGCCCAGATGATAGTATGCCCTATCTCTCTCACCAACTGAAACTAGACACAAGATTACAAGTCGCCGCGCCATGTCTCACAGAACTATTCTCTACTATTGTATTAAAATCTACAACACTATGGTTTTATCTTATCATTTATATAAGCGATCTTTGATAGTAGCAGCTATGTTTGGCCGTAGACTGCTACGCTCGGGAATGACGGACAGCAGACAAGCCGGGCAGATAAGCAGTCATCGCCATGTAAGTAGGGTAGTACGGAGCCCCTTAAAGGACATCCGTTTTCTACACATTTTTTTTATAGAGTTTGTTTCCACAACTTTTATTTTCGTTTTCGCAACTTATATCTTTGTTTCCACAACTTAAAATTCACAATTAAGTGACTGTGCACAAAACAAACCTTTCAAGTTGTGGAGACAAAAGTACAAGTTGCGGAAATGAAAATGAAAAAAAAGTGTAGAAAATGGATGTCCTCTCTAGGGCTCGGTAGTACGGTGAAAGTTGCAGAGCCCTGGAAAGGACATCTGTTTTCTACCAACATTTTTTCTAGAGTTTGTTTCCACAAGTTTTATTTTTGTTTCCGCAAGTTTTACTTTCGTTTCCGCAACTTTTTATTTTCATTTCCGCAAGTTATATTTCGTTTCCGCAAGTGAGTGAGTGAGTAATAGATGTTTAACACCATTTTGACAGCTAAGGTCATATTCATGGCGAGAACCTCATTACACAATTTCACAGAGGAATGTGTCACTGCCCGCGCATATGTGCACCACACACATCCTGAGGGGATAGGAAAGAGGAGATATAGACCCTTTTAAGTGGGCTAGGGAAGCCCGCGTTTCCGCAAGTAAACATTTTGTTTCCACAACTTTATGTTTTGTTTTCGCAACTTAAACATTCACAATTGATTGACTATGCACAAAGAAAAACTATTAAGTTGTGGAGACAAAAGTATAAGTTGTGAAAATGAAAATAAACGTTGCGGAAACGAAAATGGAAGTTGCGGAAATTAAAATAAAGTTGCGGAAACGAAAATAGAAGTTGTGGAAACGAAAATAGAAGTTGTGGAAACGAAGTCCAGATAAAAATATGTAGAAAACGAATGTCCTCTCCAGGGCTCCGTAGTACCTAGGCAAGCGGTTGTGCAAAAGGGTCACTTCTTGCAGATTTAACCTGCCCCTCTGTTTCCCACTCCTTCTGCTAGATGTCGCCTTTAGTTCCTTCTTCATCCTCCAGCTGGCTCTTTCCACCCCTTCAGTGTCTCATCAAATAATTATGGTTCCCCTCTCTGTTTCTTTTCTTTACCGGCCACTGCAGTTCCCGGGGTGCCTGGCCAAACGGGGTTTCGGGGGCAGAGCCCCCGATCAAGGATATATGCCAGATCTCATCTGAATTTGAAATACATTCAGATGAGATCATCTGAAACGCATGTGGGTCTCTTCTTGGGATTTTGACCTGGCCGGAAGTAGAATGACGTCACACTGAAGACAAACATTCATGCCACCTTAGTTCCTCAGGGATGTGGTGGGACCATGCTGTCACACACTTCTGACTGTTTTCAGATGAGATCTCATCTGAATAATAATCTTCCATTTAAGTTTCCATAAGTTTCAGATGATCACATCTGAATGTAATTCAAATTCAGATGAGTTCTGGCATATATCCTTGATTGGGGGCTCTGCCCCCGAACCCCCGTTAGGTAGGGCACCCAGGGAAGCGCGGCGGCATCAACATTCGTCTCCATGGAGGGCCAGGTCAATTCTGCAAAAGGTGACCCATTTGCATCTGAAACTTATGGAAACTTACATGGAAGATTATTCCCCTGAACCCCGCAAAAGGGTCACTTCCAGATGCCCGAACCCCCCTTTGACCCGGCACCCCAGGAACCGCGCCGGCGTCAACATTCGTCTCCACGGAGGGCCAGGTTAAATCTGCAAGAAGTGCCCCTTTTGCCAGCGGCTGTCACCGTGTAAGTAGTATGGGGAAAGTCTGATTTGATGATGGGTGGTGTTGCTTCCCTAGTAGGCCTAGTGGCTAGTGACTGCTTGGTAGGGTTTTTATAGCAATAAATGTATGCATGCCGGTACATAGTATTTGATCGGTTAGTCTTTTGAATGGGAATATGCACATTAACCGATAGGATCACTGATACTGTGATAGTACAGCTCGCGCGTCCCTCACGCGTCTCTAGGCGGGTGGTGGCGGGAGCGGGAACCATAGCGCACCATTCTATTTTTGCGCTGTGACGTCTTGTTGATGCAGAGGCAGGCAGCACGGCAGCAGCTGCACAGCAGGGCAAGCCAGCCATCCCCCCAGTGCAAGCAGTAATACTTATGTGTGCTTTGGCGGAGGAGGTAAGTTATAGGTTCCCTCTCATACACAATCTACATGTTTTTGTGAAAAACAGGCGTTTTCCTACCAGCTAAGAGCCCCACCGAGGAGAAAGCCACGGTAAAGAGCTTGATGAGGGTAATTTTTCTGGGCTGTCAATTTGAGTTACCTTTGTTTTGCTTATATTATCGCCCACTACTATCATAGTAGGATGAGATTGAAGAATTCCATTCATTCATTCAGAACAAAATGAGAACTAGATGTGAATGAGGGTCATTCTCAAGCGTGGCATAGATACAGTATACGTCTATGGCAATATTATGATTATTCATAATTTCTAATAGTTTATCCTGAAGGCTGAACCATTTCTGGAAACTTTAGGCCAAAGGAACTTGGGTTACAGTTTACCGTCCACCGCCCGCATACATTATAGGGGCCGCATGAGAAAATTTCATTATTCATTATCTAAAAAAAAATGTTTTTCTTACTCCCGGTAACAACAATCTCAATACACATGGCTGAGTCAATCTAGAGCTACTCTGTGTTACTCATCTTTAATCCATGATCATCATCATGTTTTAACATGGTAGGCAGCTGGTAAAGGGATAGGGAAGGGCACCAAAGAACTGTAAGTAGAAACACTACTAAATTATTCACCCTGCAAGTGTGAAAAAGGTGTATTTTGGCCTGAAGCCAAACACAGGCAATCCCACATGCTTTCCTGAAGGAAGCCATATTGCCTGCCTTCCCTGACACCCACAGTAACTGGTTGAAGAGACTCATTGACTCAAGTTATATACAAGCTCTATGCCCTGAAAGTGTATAGGAATTTATTAAGTGACAAGTTTAGGCCTGCTAGTCTAAACACACTATTCTGAATTGTGACCTGCTAGTCACCCAACCCTGCTACTAAACCGCCGAAAATTGACCCCCGAAAAAATGTATCGACATATGCCGCACCAACGAAGCGACAGGTTTACGCCTCAAGCACGTTAACGCAAGCGGCGGTACAGAAGAGGTCAACGCAGTTCACACCAAGCGGAGAGACTGGACCAAGTCTAAAGATCAACCGCAAGAATGCAAATTCTGTGCTGGCACTCACGTATTCAGAAGAAAGCACTGCCCGGCCTGGGGGAAGAAGTGTTCCACATGCGGTGGCAGAAACCACTCTGACGCTGTATGCAAGAAGACACTGACTACAACTAAGAAACCCCAGAAGAAGAGAACAAGGAAGGTATGAGCCGTGCAAGAGCAGTCCGACAGCGAGGAGAGTCAGTACAAGGTGATCAACGGAGTGAAGGAGATCAGCGCAGTTAATCAACGCGGCGACAAGCTAATATATGCCAACATGACAATAAAGGGCACACCGATCAAGTTCCAAGTAGACTGTGGTGCATCCGTCAACCTCATACCGGTGAAATATATTGACCGTACCAAGCTGAGCCCACCAAGAAACACTCTCGAGATGTGGGACAAGAGCCTAAAGCACCCACTCGGAGAATGCCAAGTCAGAATGAAGAATACGGCAAATGGAAAAGGCTACAACGTGAACTTCATGGTGGTAGAGGACAGTCAACTGATGCCGATCCTGATACTATCGGCGTGCCAGCAAATGGGTCTCATCTCTGTCCTGGAGGACAATTTCCACCGAGTAGCCAGCGTAAAGAAGAAGGAAGACGCTCACCAGTGCCCAATCATAGTCAAATACCAAGAAGTTTTCGGAGAAGATGTCGGCTGCATGCCAGGCACCGCGACACTTCATGTCGACCCAACCGTCACGCCTACTATACAACCCTCGAGAAAGGTCACGATCTCCCTAAAAACCAGGATCAAAGAGAAGCTCAACCAGCTAGTCGAGCAGGGTGTAATAGTGCCTGTTAGCGAACCGACGGACTGGGTGAACGCCATGGTAACAGCGACCAAGAAGACTGGCGATCTGAGGATCTGCATCGATCCCAGACCTACGAATAAAGCTCTGAAGCGGGAGCACTTCCCGTTGTGCACACTAGAGGACATACTGCCAGAGCTATCCCAAGCTAAGATAGTATCGACGATGGACCTGAAGTCCGGCTACTGGCAAGTCAAACTAGACGAAGAGTTGTCAGTGTTAACTACATTTGCAAGCCCGTATGGCCGTTACCAATGGCTGAGACTGCCATTTGGTACAAGTGTCTCGTCAGAGATATTCGCCCGAAAGCTCCATGAGTGCATCCATGACATGGATGGGGTTATCTGCATCGCAGACGATCTCATGGTATATGGCAAGGGTGAGACAGACAACGAAGCCTTACAGGACCATAACAAGAAGTTAGAGCACCTACTTCAACGATGTCAAGAGAAGCGCATTCGACTCAACTCCGCTAAGATGAAACTACAACAAAAATCGGTATCGTTCCTCGGACATCTCATCACCCATGAAGGCCTGAAGCCTGACCCAGAAAAGGTGGACGCGGTGATGGAGATGCAGAAACCGACAGATGTGGAAGGACTTCAATGACTCAACTGGTTTATAAATTACCTAGCACGATTCCTACCTCGACTATCAGACGTAATGGAACCAATCCGCCAACTAACGCGGAAGGACGTGCCATGGAACTGGTCGGGTGCCCAAGACAGAGCACTACAGCAAGTGAAGAAACTTGTGAGTGAGGCACCAGTCCTCAGGTATTATGACCTGAGCAAGGAACTCACCATTCAGTGCGACGCCAGCAAGACCGGACTCGGGGCAGCGCTTTTACAAGAAGGCCAACCTATAGCTTTTGCCAGCCGCGCCCTGACCGACACCGAAGTGCGCTACACACAGATAGAAAAAGAAATGCTTGCTATCGTGTGGAGTGCTGAGAAATTCCATCAATATACGTTTGGAAGACAGGTCAGCGTGATGTCTAGACCACAAGCCTCTGTAGAACATCATGAACAAACCGCTAGCAAGAGCCCCAAAGTGTCTACAAGGCATGCTAATGCGCCTACAACAGTATGACGTTGATGTCACATACACACCAGGTAAACAGATGCACCTCGCTGACACTTTGTCTCGTGCTTACAGACAGACGACCGACGGTCATCATGAAGACTTCGAGAGCGTCAACGCGACCAAATATGTGGCCATGTCCAACTCCCGAAAAGAGAGCATTCGCCGCGCCACTGAAGTTGACATGACGCTGACGACCCTCAAAGATGCTATTCTCAAAGGATGGCCAAATGAGAAGGTACATGTGCCGCCTATGCTACATCCATACTTCGCATTCCGCGATGAGCTGGCGGTATATGAGGGCCTCGTCTTCCGCGGTGAGCGCGTAGTAATCCCTATGAGTGAGCGAGCAACTCGAAGGTAAAGATCCACTCGTCCCACCTCGGAATAGATGGGTGCCTGCGACGTGCAAAAGAGAGCATATTCTGGCCCAATATGACACAGGAAATAAGAGATTTCATCTCTAAGTGTCACATATGTAGGACATATGAAACAGCAAACCCAAAGGAACCTCTTATGAGCCATGATGTACCAGACAGACCGTGGGCAAAAGTAGGTACCGACATATTCACACTACACAGACGGAACTACCTCATCACGGTAGACTACCTGAGTAACTTCTGGGAAGTCGACATGCTACCAGAGATCGACTCTTCCACCATCATCGCAAAACTCAAAGCCCATTTCGCCCGATATGGTATTCCTGACACATCAGTGTCTGATAACGGACCCCAATATGTGTCCGAACAATTCCGGGATTTCTGCAACGAGTGGGACATCGAGCAGATGACCAGCAGCCCTTATAACAGCAAGGCTAATGGTAAGGCTGAATCAGCCGTGAAGACGGCGAAAAAGATTATGCGCAAGTGCCGAGAGGCAGGGACTGATCCCTATCTTGCCATATTAGATCATCGGAACACACCAACACAGGGCATGCTATCTAGCCCCGCGCAACGTTTGATGAGTCGCCGCACCAAAACGATGCTCCCGACAGCCCCTGCACTTTTGAAGCCTGAAGTGGTAGATGTTAGACACACCAAACGCGACCTCAAACGAGGCCAGGCGCTGCAGGCTGAGTATGCCAACAGAAAATCTGCCACTCTGTCCCCTCTGGAGGAAGGAGACACTGTGCGACTCGAACCTTTCAAACTGGGTAACAAGGCCTGGACCAAAGGAACAGTCATTGAAAGACTGGATGATAGGTCATACACCATCGAAACACCCACTGGCATACTTCGAAGAAATTGCCAACACCTGAAGAAAACCAAGGAACCCAACACATGGGCAGAGATACCACCAATCACTGATAACGAAGCCAGTGCAGCACCTCCAACAGTCACACCACACTCACCTGCTAAAGAACAACCTAAGAAAGCTAACACTCCGGATAAGAAACATCGGGGTAATCCAGTAGCCAAACCGGCTAACCAAATAGCTGAGCCAGCTGAGATGCCTGCACCACCAGTCAAGACCACTAGGTCTGGCCGAGCAGTTAAAGTGCCACTACGCTTCCAGTAAAGCATACGTGTCTGACGCATAGGGCAGAATAATCCCTGTTATTCACGCAGAGGCATCAGGCAGTCTACCTGACCCTACTCTTTCATTTCAGCGCATTGACCATTTCAAGAACGTGAAACAGACAATTATGAATTACTATAATGACCCACTGAGCATATCATTTAAAACTTATATCACATAAACACTACGCATAGTTAGAACAGTTACATGAGTTAACTGATGATCCAAAGACAAACTTTATGAGCTATACATAAACATACATAAACTATTCCAAAGACTCGAGATGAACTTTTAATAAGTTACCTTTATGATCTAAAGATATATGTCATTCTCATTTCTGTCAAAAGGGAGGATGTTGTGTGTTTACGCGTACGCACGCATGCGCGGCAGCCATCTTGTTTTTCTTACTCCTGGTAACAACAATCTCAATACACATGGCTGAGTCAATCTAGAGCTACTCTGTGTTACTCATCTTTAATCCATGATCATCATCATGTTTTAACAGCAAGAAGTGTCAATAACATGGTGACATATACAACCTATACATTTCCATGCACTTATACCTATATAATGAATAATGAAAAAAAGCCTCATCAATTTTCAAAATGGCTCGGACGGTAAACTGTAACCTGACTTCCCATGGCCTAACATGGTGGCATATACAACCTGGAGATTTTCAGACAGTGGTACCTATATAATGAATAATGAAAAAATGCCTCATCAATTTTCAAAATAGCTCGGACGGTAAACTGTAACCTGAGTTCTCATGGCTTTAATAAAATCCAGTAACACTTTAAAGTTTTATGAAACTGGCAGTGTAAAAGCGAAGGGTAGGTATGTGAATGAAAGGGCTACTGTGAGTGAAGACCTGGTTGTGAAAAACTGTGACTACTTTTGAGAGGCTGTGCAGGGGTAGCTCTCTTCGTAGACTTTAAAAAATGATTATATTATTACTAGGCTATGGTACCACTTTGGGGTACATAGCCCCCAGTCCATAGGTTCAGGGTTCTCCACACATAGGGAGTACACGGGCGGGGTTCCCGTGTGCTTTTCAGTGCCGCCCGTGTGCTTTAGCTGAAAAGCACCGCCTGTGTGCTTTTCAGGAGACTATAAGCTTTCTACACTTTTTTGAATTTTGCAAATAGGACAATTAGAACAGAAGTTAGGGCTGAAAAAGTAAAATTTGGTTGAAAAATTCCAACAGAATCTATTCTTTTGCCCATTTATAATATAATTTTTCAAAATTCTGTCACAAGACATACCTATGTTTTGCCGCTATGGTCCACACAACGTTTGTATTTGAAAATTAACTGTATGCTTTTTCATCCTGTGGAGAACCCTGCAATGGTCCCCACCCACATAACCCAGTGTCCTGCAGCCCTATGGTCTGCCGGCCGCATGCCATGCTCCCCTGGCCCTCCTACTCTTTTCCAAAAATGCAGTCTTTACATTATAAAACCTACCTAAGTCACTACTATAATACCTGTATGACTTCTGATTTTCCTAATATCTCTTTATTAATGAAAAAACGATCAAAATAAACTCACAATACAGTACCTACCTGTATTTACCTAGCCACTTTGGGGCCCCTAAGCCAAGGGGTCCCCCCTTGATGTCACAATGTCACCCAAATTCAAGGCTTTAGGTCACAGGTCACCTTTTTAGGGAATGGACATGTCACATGTCACTTTTTTTTTTGTCTAACTAAAAGGTATACACTGACAATTGTACAGGGATGGATCCAGTGATTTAAAAAGGTGGGAGGGGAGGGGCATGTATACATACATGTTGGCCATAAAATGTAATAAAATGGGTGGAGGGAGTCATTCCATGCAAAGCACACTGAATTTGTAACCCGATTTGCAAGCAACTCCTACCCTCACCCTAGTCCCACCATTGAGGGAAGGAGGAGAGGGGCAGTAGGGGAACAGTGGGACCGGGACTGGGGTAGGAAGAGTAAGGCAGTACCGGTAGGGGAATGGTAGGGCTTGGGTGAGGGAAGAAGGAAAGAGGCAGTAGGGGAACAGTAGGGCTGGGATGAGGGTCCGGGGGGGGAGGCAATGATAAAAATAAATCATGTTTTCAAAATTGACTCAAGAATATTGGTTTGCTGGGAAAATCTTCTTGAAAAACAAGCGAAATTTGCCTGAAAAACTTGCTTTTTGCTCAAAAGTAGACTCTTGTTAGGGAGATTATCTGAAAAGTAGACCCTTTGAGATTTCTCTTTAAAAAAGGACCCTTTTAGCGGGATTTTGGTCAAAAATGGCCTTGAGAGCCACCCACATGTGGCACCAACCCATATGAAGTGCCCCATCCCCCGGGGGTGAGGATAGAAGGAGAGAGGCAGTATGGGAATGGTGGGACAAGGGCTGTGGGTAGTATGATGAATTCTGATGTAAACTTGAATATTCCATATTTCATGTGATGGCTATATACAACATGTATTTAATTGTAACATTTAATAATGATAATATAATGAAAACTAATCAGATCAGTAACTAAACTGCTGGCCCTACATTAATGAATTAAAGTTCTGGTTTGAATTTTCTTCATTGTTCATTCAGCACAAACCACCTGTATTATAAAGTCAATCCATCATAGTGACAACTAAAATGTCATTGCCCATATATTATGTTGTTGATGATTCAAGCCATGTGAACAAATGAAATACTACCAACCAAAATGGATTCTGCTATGTGGGTGTTTAGGTGAACAATGAAGAAAGAGAGGGCCTTCATTCCCACTGACAAGTTCAGCATCAGTTGATTGATAAACTTATCCTCCCTAACATATGACTCAACATTCAATTCTTATACTGTTTCACAAATTAACCAAAATAATCCATATATATATATATATATATATATATATATATATATATATATATATATATATATATATATGTATATATATATATATATATATGTATATATATGTATATATATATATGTATATATATATGTATATATATATGTATATATATATATATATATGTATATATATATATGTATATATATATATATATATATGTATATATATATACACTGTCATCTAAATCTAAATTACATAAATTTATGAGTTGATTACAGTAATATCTTTAGCATTTATAAGAATATCAAGTGGTTTAACCCAAGACTAGAGGAACTCTATGGGCTTGGAACTAAAGCTGCAGGCCCAGAATAGCCAGTTTATTTTTTTAAAGAGAAATTAAAGGTATTTCCCATCAATTCACACCATAACTTAGCAAGAATGGCTAGATTCCTGCTGATCTTACCTTTCCAATGATATATGAGGACGAAAAGGTAGCTGAAAGGCCAATGGTTTATATTTGATATCTTATGTAAGGTGTTAGTGTTGCTATTGGAGATGCTAGTGTAAGGTATAGAAGCCCATACTATGTGATGGCAGGGTGGGAGGTTGGTATAGAGCATCGTGATGATTGTTATATGTCTTAGTGTGTAAGGGTGGCATGTAGGTGAGTGCAGATGCCAATATAAGGTGCTAGAAGCTTGTACTATGTGAGGGGAAGGTGGGAGGTCGGCATGGGGCCTTGAGATGATTGTTATATGTCTTAGTGTGTAAGGGCGTGTAGGTAAGTGCAGACACCAATATAAGGTGCTAGAAGCTTGTACTACATGAGGGGAGGGTGGGAGGTCAGTATAGAGCACTGTGATGATCGTTGTATGTCTCAGTGTGTAAGGTCAGCGTGTAGGTGAGTGCAGATACTAATATAAGATGCTAGAAGATTGTACTACATGAGGGGAGAGTGGGAGGTCGGCATGGGACATTGTGATGATTGTGTATGTCTTAGTGTGTAAGGGTGGCGTGTAGGTGAGTGCAGACACCAATATAAGGTGCTAGAAGCTTGTACTATGTGAGGGGAGGGTGGGAGGTCAGCATGGGGCCTTGAGATGATTGTTATATGTCTTAGTGTGTAAGGGTGTGTAGGTAAGTGCAGACACCAATATAAGGTGCTAGAAGCTTGTACTACATGAGGGGAGGGTGGGAGGTCAGTATAGAGCACTGTGATGATCGTTGTATGTCTCAGTGTGTAAGGTCAGCATGTAGGTGAGTGCAGATACTAATATAAGATGCTAGAAGATTGTACTACATGAGGGGAGAGTGGGAGGTCGGCATGGGGCATTGTGATGATTGTGTATGTCTTAGTGTGTAAGGGTGGTGTGTAGGTGAGTGCAGACACCAATATAAGGTGCTAGAAGCTTGTACTATGTGAGGGGAGGGTGGGAGGTCAGCATTGGGCCTTGAGATGATTGTTGTATGTCTTAGTGTGTAAGAGCGATGTGCAGGTGAGTGCAGACGCCAATATAACGTGTTAAAAGCCTGTATACAGTGTAGTGTGTTGGGAGGAAAGGAGGTAATGTAGTCAAAAAGTGCAAACTGTGATGATTAAGGGGATTAGATACTAGAGGCGACCATACATTACAAAGTAGGTAAGGGTCCTGTGCTATAAAAGCACTATATAGAGACCACAGGGAATTCTGTAACTAAAAAGTCTAGCCACTGTACTCATGGAATGATCGGCTGTGGCATTTCTTGCTATTACTGAACATACCTCTAGCCTGTTAGACTCTTCAGACTGGAAAAAATCTACCCCTAGTTCCTACTAAGCGGCTAGAACCTTTGCTTTTGCTGTTGCGAGATAGTCAGGACCATTAGCCAATAAGATGCCTATACATGTACTCATTTGAATTGACTTTTATAGATGCCCCTCTGTAACCTTCTGTGGGCCATCCCTGACCCACAGGAAGGTAATTCTTGAGAAAACTATGGGCCCACAGCCAAAAGGCCAATGGCTCCCAGGCCAGTGTTAGTGTCTACACCTATTTAAAGATGTTAAGATTTCTTTGAAAATATCAATGTCAAAAGATGTATTATGACTTCTGGGAATGACTTCATAACTTTGATTCTAATAGGGATATTTGAAAAATTCTTTTGCTATTGAAAAGCCCAGAAATTGTACATTTTGATAAATATATTTTTTGGTAAATCTGCACCTGTTATCCACTGGCAATTGTCACATGTCACATTTTTGAAAGAATGACATGTCTCTTGTCACTTTCATCTTGTTTTCTCATGTCACATGTCAGTTTTAAAAGGGTGCAATGTCAGAATGTCACCTCAAAATGACCAAATGTCACCATGTCGTTTTTAACCCCTTGGGGGCCACCACTTTCGTATCTCTACTCTACTCCCGTTCCCCTAACGGCCCACCCGTGACACAGACGATACTCAGTCTAGTATCTACCCAGTACCTAACCGTACCTCCTACCCAGTACCTGACCATATCTACCCAGTACCTGATCGTATGTGTATGGTGCAGGGCGAGGCCCTGTCAAAATCCCTGGGTAGGTATGGTAGTGTACTTGGTAGGTATGAGTAGGTATGGTAGCTTACTGGGTAGGTAGGGGTAGTGTATGGTAGTGTACTAGGTAGGTATTGCTTTGTACTGGGTAGGTATGGTAGTGTACTTGGTAGGTATATTAGCAAATGTCCACGACCATTGAGTATTTTTGCATCGTATTCCCAGAGGTGGTGCTACTGTATTCCACGAAGCCATTATATGCCATTTTTAAATTGTCACAGCTAGGTATGGACAGTATAATTTGCCAAGAGTTGGTATTCTACTCTTCTAAATCTTACGGGAGGCACCTGAGATCATATTTTGGTTATTTTAATACTATTCTTGTTTAGAATCCTCGCCTATGAGACACAGACTGAGTCGGGGTGAATCATATAGGTCACAGGTGATATAATTGCAGGGGCGGATCCAGGATTTTCAGAAAGGGGGGGGGGGGGCGTGAATCTGACCATGGGCAGCAAACATAGATGTGAGGTACAAGTGGAAACCTGTGATGTTGCAAGCGCAGCGCAGCAAGCTTGTTGGGGGTATCTGGGGGCATGCTCCCTCAGGAAAATTTTGAATTATAGAATGCAAATGGTGCATTCTGAGAGCTCTACAGACTGAAGTATTTGAGAGTTCACTTAGGGTTTCATCCAGGTTTCTTTTTACAGAAGGAGGGACTTCTCAGGGGTGGATCCAGGATTTTCGGAAAGGAGGCATAATTTGGGTCCTGGACATCAGGGGAGGAACAATTGCAGCACTGTGATGTTGCAATTGCAACATAGCATCCCCTATAGGAAATTTTTGAAATATTGAAGGGGGATAGTGCATTCTGGTGGAGTCTGAGGGCTCTCCTGACTAAGCTATCTACAGCCATAAGTAAGGATTCCTTCTCTAGGTTTCAAAAATGTCTTGTGGAGGCAAGCCCCCAGAAAATTTTGAAATCTGGAGGGGAAAAGATGGATTCTGGGGGATTCTGATGGCTCTCCTGACTAAATATACCTACAGCTATAAGTGAGGCTTTTCCCCCTTCCCATTTAAAAAAAAATTGAAATCTAGAGGAGAAACAGTGCATTTTAGTGGATTCTAAGGGTTCCACAAACATGGATAAACATGAATAACCATTCAAACCCATTTGAAAATGCTTTTTGCCTCATGAATTTATTTGAAAAAAAAAAAACATTAAAAAAAGGTACCAGCTCTCCTATTTTACAGCCCCCTCCCCCTCTTCTCTTGTCATATCCCTATCTGGATCCCTTTTTATCCTGATGGGCCATTTATTTTCATTCTCTAAATCCTCTCTTAAACTCTCCCCCCCCCCCATTTCTCCTACTTCCACACATCAAGGGAGTGCCCTGGTGGATCTTTAAAAACTGGGGGAAAAGACTGAGTGGTTTGCAGATATGCATACTCATTTGTCAGCACCCAGTATGTACCACACCCTGTCACAGTCCCAAGGGTTACATTCCCTATCCATGGGGGCTGTGCACAAATGACATCATGCAGGAGGGGGGAGGGGGGGTCCCACTTGCCATGACCAAGCATGACAAGGGGGGGAGGGGGGGTCATGGGCTGCATGACATCATGTCATCAAGAAATCACAATATGCTTTGGTTTTGTGGTTTTGGCAAGAACAAAAACTTTTGTAAAAAGATGTTTAAAGGTAGGGAAGTTTAATGCATTCATCTGACATAAATTTATTACCTATAGGCCCTACATGCATGCATTCCTCAGACATCTCACTCAATGAGTGTCACTGCCATCAATGTCAGTGTAAAATCAAGGCGATGTCCAGGCCACTATAAGGGGGCACTACTACTCTATCCTACCTATACCAATTTAACCCTTTTTGAAAAGAGCCACTGCTGCCCTCAGGATCTAAATGATGCATCTAAAATACCCCTGAACTGCTTCTGTTGCCTCAGGGCAGCATCCATAGTCATCCACAGGCTTCTTTTTGAAAAGGTGTGATATTCCCCCCCCCCCTCTTTCTTGAGGTGTCAAGGGAGATGTAAAGGGGACCTCCCCCCAAGCTTACTCTCCACATCTTTGTCTGAATGGAACTCTGTCGGACTCAACTTATTTGCAGATTCTAGAGTAAAATGCTGAGGTGACTCGATTGCTTTGTAAGATCACAAATTGGAACTATGATTGCAATCGATGGTCTCCTGAGAATTTGTGATGCTTTCTGAGTTTTTTTTCTATTAGGCCACTCACTAAGTTCAGAGTGTTCTCCCTGAAACCTATTTCTAGTACACTTGTATATGGTTAAAGTTACAGATTAAATCAATACATTCAATATATCAATACATTCAAGCTCTTGAACTATATGATCCTTAATAATAACTGTTCTTGATTTTTTCTTCGCTGACAAGTGTACAACTTTCACTGTAAAGAAGGCAGACTATTAACTGTATTGGACTATTGATCTAGACAGTTTTTAAGCCCTTTTGTGACAGGAAATACTTGTGTATGATCACTACCTTAGTACTCCGTGTATAACTATGTAATGGTTCAAGTTATTATATAACTTCGGTTTAATTCGAGATATGTCAATATCAAGTAAAACCAGACAAGTTAGCTCGGGTTAGTGCAACCGGCACATAGCGGCCAGAGATCGAAGCGCCCTCTGGTCCTACCGGTGGTAACCGCACTGATCGACCCGCCCTCTCGAATAGGGAGCTAACACTATATATAACGCTCCATGAGCCCCTACAACTACAAGGCACGGAAATGGTACATCCTCCATATAGGGACCCATACATTAAAGCTGACAGTGTTTGGCATGTTTCTCTGTTCATTTGTTGATCAGTGCTAGTTCTTTTTTCACTTTGCATGCATGTTATCCTTTATTGGCAATTCACACCCACTATATGTCCCTTTGAACCATTTTAATTTGTTTATAGCCTATAGGCCTTCACTATTCATGCACTTTGGGGGGGGGGTATCTCTCTGAATGACGTCATGCTGAGGGGGGGGGGTCAAGTGTTGTATGACGAAACATGACAAGGGGGGAGGGGGGGTCAAAAATGGTCCAAAAATGCATGACATCATTTGTACACAGCCCCATGCCCCCAGTATCATGTACCATACCCTATCCATGCCCTCAAGCTTACATAACCTGTCCATGTCCCCAGTATCATGAACCATACCCTGTCTATGCCCCAAGCTTACATACCCTGTCCATGTCCCCTGTATCATGCACCATACCCTGTCTATGCCCCCAAGCTTACATACCCTTTCTATGTCCCTAGTATCATGTACCATATCCTGCCTCATGTTTCCTGTCCATACTCCCAATATCATGTAGCAGACCCCATACCCTGTCTACGCCCCCAATATCATCTAGCAGTCCCTGTCTACGCCCCCAGTATCACGTAGCTTAACCTGTCTATGCCCCCAATATTATGTAGCAGACCTTGTCTTCACCCCCAATATCATCTAGCAGTCCCTGTCCATGCCCCCAATATCATCTAGCATAACCTGTTTGCACCCCCAATATCATGTAGCAGTCCCTGTCCACACCCCTAATATCATGTAGCAGTCCCTGTCCAAGCCCCCAATATCATGTAGCAGTCCCTGTCCAAGCCCCCAATATCATGTAGCAGACACTGTCTATGCCCCAGTATCATGTACCCTGCCTAATACTATTCTACTTTCATTTATATTTTAAGCTGTATAATCCTTAATAATAGTCCGATTGGAAAACCATAAAAACTGGCATGAAGCTGAGAATTCACTGATTTCAAAACTTGGAGGCTCAAAAGGGGGGACTTACGCCACGTCCGCTCCCCCCCCTTGAATCTGCGCCTGAATTTTGGTGTATAAGCCGCGTCTTATACTCGAGGATTTACGGTAGTCATGAACCAACTTTGGACCATTCAAAATTGTATTTTATTAAACCGGAACTTACTATAGTGTGAAACCTATATAAAGTGGCAAAAAGTGTAAAGCAGTGCCATTTATCCACATGTTACCCATCCTTACTCGAACCGATGAAGAGTGTGCCTTATTTTCCAGCTCCCAGATGTACCTACAAGATGCTTCCAATATTGGCTAACACTTGGCGCTCACCCCTGGAGTGTGCCACTGCAGCTTGCTTACCAAGGAACATCTGACTATCCCTGTCGCAGCTTCCTGCGCACATGGGAAAGCTGCGGGCGTGTGAAATTGTCTTCAGCAACGCTCATGGGGTATTCCAGGCCGGTGACATGGTCAGGGGACATCTCTATGTCGACTTTGCAGAGCCTGTCAAACTCAGGAGTAAGTGTATCATTCTGCTTAATACCTTGCGTATAATGCACACCCTGCATATATGTCGCTTTTTTTTTTAACCTGATATAAAAACGTTTTTATAAAAACGTCAAAATAACGTTTTTTGAGTACATGTAAAAACGTTATTTTGACGTTGAAAAAAAAACGTTTTGCAAACTTAGGAGCCAAAATAAAACGTGTTTTTTTTTATGTCAAAAAACGTTTTTTTCTGCCAAGTGGGTAGTACTTATCTGATGTCGAATATCCTTGCATGTAAGGTGCCCCCAACTTTTGCTAATCATATCATATAAGGTCCACCAGGGGCTTATTCTCACTGGGGTATTGCGATACTTCTAATAAGGCGGTACAAAAGATTTTGCCAAATGGTCTCAGGCCACCCTTAAGTTAAAAATATATTCGCTTCCTGTCCAGAGGCCTGGTGGAATTTTTTGTTGAGGGTGGAAACAATTTTTTTTTGAGTTTTTATTCTTTTCTTTTTTCCCCCTTTTTTTTTGGTCTCAGCTCAAGATTCTAGGTTTCCAACCTCTCAAATTTAGAACATTATGGCAGATTCATGCTGCCAATGCTATCATGTTCATGATAGATAAAATATTTTCACCCCCTCCCTCATGGGTCTGAAAAATACCACCCTCTGGCCAGGAAACGGATATACATGTATCTTTAAGGGTGGTCTCATCAACACGTTTTACTTATTGGCACCACAAGGAGGTAAATCATGCTTTGTTCATCCCAAATCCAACGTTAAACCAAACCTGATGTCAGTGTCTATGCTTTGGGACCTCTAGCCATGGACTTAAGACGCCGCCTCCCATCAATATTTCTATGATATATACATTTTTTGTACACGCACTATGCATGTAGCTTAATTTCTATGTTGCAGGTATATCAGTGGAGTGTCAGGGAAAGGCCAAAGTCCATTGGGACAAATGGATGTTACGAGACAGTGTGCGCGCCTACTATGAGTGTTACCGAGCAGAGGAGAGCTACTTCAAGAAGGAAGTCCGGCTCTATGGAAATGGTAATGAGGCCCAATGATTTAGTAGTGTAGGGGCAGCAATTCCCCATACTCTGTTGACCGACCCCCAGGGGCGGGTCTCCGGGTAATCACTGTCCCCTAGTCGAGTACACTCTTGCACTCGGTTGTTGCCGGCTACCCCCTAGTGTGTATCATACTGATCCAGGTGTGGATGGAAGGTGGAAATGTCAGGCCAGGGGAAGTATCTCAGAGGTAGAGCAGCCGCTATAAAGTTGGAGGGTCCCGGGTTCAAGTCTAGTTTCTCCAGAACATTTTCACCAACCTCTACAGTACTAATCTACACTTTTATCAATCTTTTTGCTAATTGAGGTTCGTAATCAAGGGTAGACACTAACATTTTCAAATGTTGTGGCCAATTTCAAAGGAAATCTAGAAAAATCAGGGGCTTGCCAGGCCATGTATTACTGTCTACCCCAGATATAATCCGTGGTAATACTGGTATGTTTTTTTCTTCTACATTAAGTCCTTTAGTCGCAACACTCCTACAGCCCACCATAAGCAGGGGTAGACACTAACGCTGGCCCGGGAGCCATTGGCCCAGGTGGCCAGTGGCTGGTAAAGTTAGTGTCTACCCCTGATAAGTAACAAATGCTGCGCTGTGGCGGATCCAGGATTTTGAAAAGGAGGGGGCGCGGCCTAAAAGGAGGGGGCGCACCTAAATCCGCCACTGACTGCAGGTCATTTTCTTAACTTCCTTTTAGATTTTCAATAGAGGTAAATAAATATGTCTGTCTTGCAGCAATAGGTGGCACCCCGGTCTTGCACCCCTCTGGTCGGCAGCAGTACAACTTTGAGTTCCCTCTACCAGCTGATCTACCATCATCCTTTGAGGGGACCCATGGCTACATTCGTTATTTTTGTAAGGCAACAATAGAACGGCCATGGAAGTTTGACCAAAGTGCAAAAAAAGCGTTTTCAGTTCTTCATCATCTAGATCTCAACCAGGAAACGGGAGTGCGGGTCAGTTATTGTTAACAACCTTTTAATCACATCTGAAAAGATAAAGAATTATGTAATTCTGACTACCATTGTGATATGTTTGTGTTCTTAATTGAATGAATGAGTGAGTAATAGATGTCCGATGTTTAACGCCATTTCGACAGCTAAGGTTATATTGTCATATTCATGGCGAGAAGTACATTACAATTTTATAGAGGAATGTGTCAGTGCCAATGCCTTAAGGACGTAATAGCAAAAAGCAATCAGTGTAAAGTCAAAAGGAGTATTGAAAGGTATGTTTGAAGTCTTTTTGTTCTGTATCAAACTGAACTGTTTACTTTCAATTCAGGCACCAATCGAATTTGAGCGACAGTCTCCAGTTCATTGTTGTTGGTGTCCGCTGGGCTCAATCACAGCCAGTCTACACCTTCAACATCGAGGCTTCGTCCCCGGCCAGAATATTCTCATCAATGCTGAGATTCACAACTCCTCCAACACCGCCGTAGTTCACACCAAAGTTATCCTATGCCAGGTAAGTCCTCAAGATATGGTCTGGTGCAACATCATTTTCTAATCATTAGGAATTCCTTTCCTGTTAGCTTGTACCAATCATCTCAGCCATGTAAAAACAATACTCGGTTTGTTATTTACAGCATATCAACTTCTATGCGCTACATCAGGGCGTACCTAACTCGGCCATTTCCTGTACGAGCAAGCTGAAGCAAAATACAACTTCACGTATTGTAAAATGCATCCTGAAAGCCGGTGTTGAGCCCGGCCATACTCAGACCTGGGATGCTGAACCACTGCACATTCCCTCATTACCGCCCTCACGTCTTGATGGCTGCAAGATTATTGAAATCTTCTATACTGTAACTGTAAGTTTCATATTCTCATCACTCGTGGAATGCTTTAATCTTGAACCAGATGTACAGATCTCCACATACGATAGATATGGAAACGTCTGAATTATGTTATGATTTATTTGATAACCTTTCTTTATTTATAGCAAGGTTGGAAGTCTCCAGTGTTTCCCTGATTTCAGGAATTATCAATTTTCTAATGTCCTACTAGTTGCTATACAAAACCTGCTGTATGGCCCGTTTAACTTTAAGCGCTGGGGTCTCAAATAAATAAGCAAATGTCCATGACCACAGATTTTTTTTTGTGCTCAGTCACTAGCACCCCTGTCTAGCACCCCTGTCAGTGTCAATAGACATTGTGTCATTACTTCCTATATTTTGCCAATGCTTGTTTTGCACAGTTGATGGTGGAGCCTCAATGGGGTACAAAGCTACAGATATCAACAGAAGTGATTCTGGGCACAGTGCCACTGCGTCAAGTCATCACATGCCCGCCTTCTTACAGCTCAGTTCTGTGTGAACGGAGGCCCTCCTCTCCACCACCGCCATTTGATGCTGAGTACCCTGCATCTTACGCCATCTTCCTAGATGATATACGTAAGAATGCTCCTTACTTCGATATCTCCATAAAGTTGAATGTTTTAAATGATTTTAGTTGAAGGATATCTTTTGTAATTCTCCCAGCTACATGATACACTTTTGAGTGTTTGATATTGATAGATACATGATAATTATTATGTTTTTACAGCACCTCCAACATATGAAGAGAGTGTATTTGGACACGTTCAGTTTGAAGATGAGGAGGAACAGGAGGAGTTTGACTACACACCAGTCTATGCCTACTACAACTGGGAGCAGCTCACACCAACTCTCCTTACTAACAATGCAAGTGACTCCACACTCGTCAACGAGTCAGGTATGTGTTGCTCCTTTCCCATAGAGGTGTCTGATTTGCAGTTCAGGATTATTGCCAAGGATAGAAATTTTGGCATTGATGTCAGGGATTTTCAAGTTTGAAAGACCTACATTCCTAAGTAAAACTATATTTATGGGGTTCTAATTGGTGACTGCTCAGTCACTTTCATCCATGTATTATACCCTCTTGCTATCGTGTCAGGACCACTTATTAGTGGGGATAATCAGCCCTCCAAATCTATATATGCGCCAGGGCACTTATTCAATGTGGTAAAATGTGGACTTGAGGATAATGAGTACTACAATATATTTTCTAGCATTTCCAGAGCTGCAGCCATCACCACCAACACATCCAAAGTCAATTGCCTCTAGTGGAAGCCAGGCGGAGAGTATAGCACACTCCAGTGGCACAATGACAATGACGACAGCGACGACAACAAGTAATATAACTGAGGCAGTGGCAGCTCCCATGACCAGCACTCAGTGCCCAGAGGAACAGGTGCCCTTGATTGAACAGCCAGGAAGTACACAGAGCAGTTGTCAGTCTTCAAATATACCACCGTGTGAATCTGATAGGAACCAACACAAAAGGAATGGACATGTGAAAACAGAGGAGGCAACTCCCTAGATGTAGAGTGAATGTAGAACAAATGGAGCAACAAAAGGATTACCTGCGATTGCGAGGTTTTGTAATGTTCTTCTATATAAAACATAGCTAGTTTATTTTAACAAAAGAAGATTACAAGTATTATAGTTGTATATTTTGCTACTATTGTCCATTGTACCTGTTTGTAAAATTCTCTGACTGCCATATAGGATTTATATACAAAATGCTTAATCAGTGGTATCTTGCAATGAGTGTAGACGAATTGGAGCCCTGAAATCGCAAACGCTTGATGCTATGTAGTTTGATAAATATTGCAAATTAGGTGAAGATAGATATGATGGAAGCCCCATCATGGAGCTATAAAAATCAAGCAACTGTTGGTGCTTTGAACAAACGAGTGTGCAGATCCTTGTTTTTCTTATTAGAGTATGTTTAGAAAAGTGTTCACAAAAATAATCTACTTAATATTTACAAGACTACATTTCCATATCTTTTAGGAGGTGTGACTATAAATCGCCATATTGTTAATTTGACTACACAAAATGATAAATGTCCCATATGAAGTGGACCTTTTGCTAAATATTCAATATAACTATCATCTTTCCTGTCATCACAGGTGTTGAAAATATGTTCTTCAGCACTGGAAAACCCTTTCCACGTTGTGTATTGGTGCTGTCAACTTTGCTGTGCAAGGTCTCTACTGTTTGAAAGCCTCTGATTTACCTCCCTTCATAGGAACATTCATCTATGGTATTTCATCTATGCCATTTCAAAATTATGCTTATAATCTGAACACTACTCATGGTTATCTTATAACCTAACACATTAAGATGTTAAGATTTGAATTCAAATTGGAGTTTACATAGAGGCATTAAATTGTCGCCTTAGTGCAAGAAGGTTGTAACTGACATTTTGGTGAAAATGAGCGTTCTTCTGTTTCAACATCTTATGACACTTATCTAGCTGCTATCAAACTTCTGAAGCTGTGTCTATGAGATGTGTGCCTACAGACCCCAGTGCAATGTTTAAACTTTGTGCTATAGTAAGTGGAACACTATTTTTGCCTTTCCTGCAAAGCTTGTGAATGCAGATACAACCTTCTTGCACTAAGGCACCAAAGTGTTTTGTATTACCGGTAGGTGACATTGCTTTTTACTTTTAAAAGCAGGAAACGAGTTTGCCACAAAATTAAAAGCAAAATATTCCCTAAAAGCTGCATCTTCAACTTAGTGCAAGACTGTTTTAACTTATTGCATCTGGGTCAACAAGGTAACCGGTACCTCAGTGAGGCCCCTCATGGAGGTACCTCTTACCCTGTTTACCCAGATTCAGTCACGACCTTCTTGCACTAAGGCGACGATTTTATGGTGTTACAAAGAGTGTGTGACCCAATAGTGAAAAAAATAAGAATTTTCTGACAGTACCATCAGATTGGTTCATCCTAGTAATATCATCTGTATCCTGATACATCACAAAACATTCATTGTGCAGTACTCTGTTCAAACACTAGCAAGGCTATGTTGTCATTCAATATGTATCACTATAGTATGACTGCAATGTGTGTAGGTCATTAGTACAAACCTACTTCATCTTCCACCCAACATCGATTTCCTTCAGACGCCTGGGCCTCCAAGTTCAGGCCCTGCTTAGGACAAAAGATGCATTCAATACTTGTGTGTTTTCTATTGAATGTGTCTTGACTGTTTGCAACACAAAGGGAAGCAGTTGCAAGGATTCATGCAAAATCTGTCACGGGTCGATGGCCTTACAAGTTGGCCATAATGTAAGATTTATGTACATGTAGCCCATTTCATTTGCAAATATCTTCCCATATGTCCTTTTGTACCAACACCCAAGACAGTCAATTCTGCGTTTATATATATATATATATGTAATCTCACTTAATTTTAATAGTCAAGGTTTATTGCTATCTATGGATTCTGCAGATATAGTGCCATATTTCTAAATTCCTTTTTTCTTGTATCATACTTTAATATTGCACAACTATATTTCTGGCATTTTCTAGAAGGAAGTTGTGTTTTTCGTCAGCAAATATTTGGCATTTGTACACTATCAAATTTATCCTCACAGGTATTTTGTACTAGTGTTATATGAATGTGATTTAGAGTTGTAAAACAAAAATCAAAGCATCAAAATCTGTGTGCCTGGTTTCAACGAGATAACAATTTATGCTTAGCAGATTGCAATTACTCTTAGAGAACTAGATCCAAATAACTGGTCAATCATTCTTATAGGACAAGGTAGTTGCATTGTTCCTTGTAGATAACCAGTGATGCTTAAAGGATATGGCTTATGTGTATCTATGAGTCCTATCTAGGTGCTTTCACATTCTGTCTGAGACCTTCCAAGGCATTTACCAGAGATCATCATACAATTTCAAAGCAAACATATACGATAGTATATCTGTACCACTGCTTGAGGTGTATGCACCACTATCTATTGAGAAGGCAATATTATATGCCTTCATATTTCATTTTTTCAGCATCATGCTGTTTGGGGGATGCTAGTAATGTCGGGGGAGTTTATCCTTTCTTCCAACATGAGTATCTGTAACTTCTATAACTGATATGCAGGATCAGTCCAAGCAACAGAGTGCTTTCATTACATCTTTTGGGTAGCACATATTTTTTGATAAATATTTAACATAACTCACTTTTTTGTTCATGAAATGCACATGTATTTTGTGTTTCCCTCTTGTTCTATTTCTAAACTCTATCCATTTTATGTGATTAATTATACTGAATACAAAATTAGGTTTTTGAGGGTGATACATTTATTTTCGCATTTTTAGATGCACATGGATATTATACTTATATACAGAATTTCTAAAGAAATGAGCCCATAATTTTTGTGAATCTATTGTAGACCAGCTTCCTATGACAAAATAAGCTGAAGAAGGTATTTTATACTGCCTTATTTTGGAGAAATTATTTTGATTACTCCTGAATATTTGCATTTGATCAAAAATATACTGACTTTTGACTGTCCATGTTTTGTATAATGGCACTCCACAATTTATTTGATACCGGGTAGTTGTATCTACCGTAATCTCCCCCGTTTAAGGCGCATCTTATACCTGGGATTTTAGTTCTCTCTGGATCCGCAAGAAGGACACCAAGAGCTTTCTTTTTGATATATTACACTCCCCCTAAGTCATAATATGACATAGGGGGTCCGGGGGGGGGGGTCCTGAGGGCCCTAGCTACACATTGCTTTTTGATTTTTTTAAAATCCTTTTAGTAGAAGAAAAGTCATGATTTTTTTTAACCATAATATTATTCTAAAACTCTAGGTGCGCCTTATACACGGGCTGCGCCTTATACACAGGAGAATACGGTAATTTATACCTTTCCGATGTGCTATATGAATGGCATTTATAGATGTAGGTAAAGTTATTGATTGAAGTGCTTGGGTGCCTGCCATTGTAGGTATAATGTGTGATGCTTAGGGCATACCTTAACTGCAAAGGAAAAATATACCAGTTTATGCCAAACGGTAGCTGGATTATCTAACTAAACCTTAGTTAAGATAAATAACGGTGCTTCAGAGAAAATCAAATTACCAGAGAGAACATGTTAATAAAATCTGATATTCTTATTCATAATCCTAAGTGATGGGTATTTTTGTTGCCCAGTTAGCGAAGGAATTGAAAACAAAGGATTATAGGATCAAGAATGGCTGAAAACAGCACGCAGCTGTTAGAAATGATATTTTGGATCATATAGTAATTGAAATCCAAATTACTTAGAATTTAAAGCACATAAGATAGTTGTATTTGTTATTAACATATTGTACTAGAAGACAATGAAGTTTGATTTTATGTTGTCGAGTGTGCTTACATATCTATAATTGTCACAGCGCATTTGTTTCATGTTTGATGTTATTTATTTTGGACCAATTATATTGCTTGTTGTAAGTCCATGTTATGAAAGACCAAAGGTCAAGTAAATGATAATAGTAATATTTAATAATGATGTTGCACATCTAAACTTTTTTAGTGTGAGTGTGGTTGTTAGTAGGCATATATGCCCAGTTTGTTATCCATAAATATGAGCATTGCTTCCCTCTGACATTATGAAGAGAAAAAAATAAGGCATTGCTTAGGTAGTGTTATAGGTGATTATGACCTAAGTAGCTGATTGATAGAAGTAGTCTTAGAAGTCATCAGTCGGTATGCATGGATAGACTGAGAATGCCATATGTACTTAAGAGCATATGCAATATCTATGATGAGAAAAATAATTCTTTGTAAGCGCATAGAAAACGTGTATAATGCAAAAGCAATTCTACCCTCTGAATCTATTCTGTGAGGTCTGATAATGTGTGCTTGAGTGTATGTAGGAAACTGTATTCCTCTTTGCATTCCACTCCTAAGAGCCAAACCTATTTATTGACATGTCAGTACTGAATTAATATCCTATCCATATGTGTGTGCTGAATGTCATTAAAAAGAAAGAAGTATCCAAATGTAGTAAATTTGGACTGGATTCAGCGTTTCACCTATGTGCAGCTTTAGAACACAATAAAAAGAGTCTGTTTCTGGTTGAGAGTATTAGGATTTTAAAAGTCAGTAGGTAGGTAAGGATTTTTTTCTTTTTGTGCATTCACAAGTGAAGCACCTGCTCGGTCCAGAAGCTGTGAATGGATTACTA
This sequence comes from Acholoe squamosa, assembly GCA_949317995.1. Lineage (NCBI taxonomy): Eukaryota > Metazoa > Annelida > Polychaeta > Phyllodocida > Polynoidae > Acholoe > Acholoe squamosa. Next base: position 23,536,418 of record OX439044.1, read on the forward strand.
TGGCAAGTTTTCTGTTCTTCTAGGGTTTAATTTGATATTTTATCAGCTAATGATTGAGTGGTTGTACTCACCTCACTTCTATAACATTGTTTACCTACTGATGGTGGGGTTTGATAATTTTGAAAAAAAAAAAACAAAAAAAAACCCAACTTTCTGGCACTAAAAAAGTTTCTCATACACACCTCTCTGACCCAGCCTCTCAACAACCAGAAAAAGACTTCTTGTATGACCCTAGTGTACAGAGCATGTTGGAACAAAGTAAGCAGAAAATACAAACCAACTATTAAAACTTAAAATGGGACCTTGATATCTATCTAAACCTGCTTTAACTATCTAAAACAAGACTTCTTATCTTTATAAAAGTAGTGGGCAGTCACATCTCACATGAGATGCTCTGTGATGGCTGTGGTGTTATCAAATTCCTAAAGCTTTTTTGCATGTTGTTAGACAAATTTTTCTTAAGTTAGTATTCCTTCTAATACACATTCAGATTAGTGAAAAATGGATACATGCAATAGAGATTAAAGTCACAAGAATTTGAATTCCACACAATCTTAAATGATACATAGGTAAAGTATAAATATGTATAGAGGATAATTCAAACAAAAGATCAAGAACTCATAAGTAAGCATCACATAGCCTCTCAAATAAATTTAACATCAAGTTAGCAGTTATACATTTCCAAGTTCGACTCACATAGAAACCATTCACGCTTGTTTTTGAGGATAGAGGCTTTGTTACAAAACATATCTGTTGTGTTAACATGACATTATTGGGAGTGTTGTGTAACTGTATGGTAAGTTGTCTTTGTTCATGATATGTGAATGTTGACTTTGTTGTTTCTGCAAAATGCTAATGCTATAAGTATTGTACTGCCAAAGACTACTGTAGGGCTTGGTTAATATAGTGTTGTGATACCAATGCACAGGTCATGTCGATATAGAAACATGCCCACATGAATCAAAATTATCGAAATTATATGGAAATGAAGTAACTGCCCTTTACAGAAATAGTGATATATTTATGTGAAAGCATGAACCAGTGCTAAATATTGATTAGGAAAGGTTATAGCTGTTGGAGAGCCAACATATATTATTCTGACTCACATATGCATTAAGTGGGGACAACATTTGGAGGACACAGGAAAAAAAAGTTACTGCTTAACTAAAAATAAGACCTGGATTTGGAATCGTAGACAGGAAATTTGCATCGCTTATTGGCCTGATTGTACCTATTGTCGTTGATAGTCACCTTGGCGTGCATATTTATGTCTACCTCATTTGTACATTATAAACTGCACTATGTCTTTTTCTATAGTGTTGCATATCAAACCCCTTCAAATGAAGGTTAGAAATGTATCTGTTATTCACATTTTGACAAATCATTAAATAAGGGTGGATCACATATGCAGTGACTGTAATACATGTTCAATGTTTTTGAAAAATATTGATGCAGGGATTATTTTTTTTCTTAAGTTTTGTACATGACTTAATGATGTGTTTCACAAACCTTGTATGACCGGGAAGAAGTAAATTATAAGTGTTTTAAATGCAAATGCTTCTTCATTGTCTTGCCTTTCTCCAGTGTAGTGTACAAGTAGGTGTAGGGTTTTGGGTGTCATCATGATCGGCCATATATATTCAGTTTTATATGGCCGAAAATCCTGTTTAAATGCCACAGCTTATAGACCATTTCAGGGGCCTACTGCAGCTTATAGAAGCTTCATGTGTGGGGTTTTACATAGAAAACATAAATGGGCATAAATACACAAGGGTTATGGTAGTTATCAGTCCTTATACACCAAGTTCCTCTGCTTCCTGGTGTCATATGCTGCACGGGGGAGATATGTGACCTTCATAATTATGGTCTGCCACTCCCCCCTTGCATAGTAGCAGTGATTCAGAAATGACGCTGGCTTTTGCCAGGACAGATTCTTAATAGCTGGCATAGGCCCTCTGGACGTAGGATAGAATGGCCTTTATTCATCTCACCTCCCTAAGGGTGAAAGAATTTCCCAAACCAGCCTCTTAGAATTGTAACTGCCGGGCCACCCGTCGGTAAGCCTGTTGGGATAACTGTTGATATGACACTAAAATTCTAGAGACACAAAGAACTAGAGTTTCTGAAGCTTTATTACTTGAAGGGAGTGGATACAATCTAGCTAATTCAAAATTGGCCAATAAAAACTTTCAGCGATGTTAGTTTGACACTTAGGCCACACAAAAAAAATAAGTTGATCTACGGATTTCCCTCTCCATATTTTCAAATACAAATTTTTCTTTCTTTGAAAAAAATCTCGTCTATGGATTTCGCTCGCTTCACTTTCTACAAGTTTTCTCTTTGTGATGTTTGGCAAATTTATTTTTAAATAACATTTTTTCGCTCGCCTCATTTTTCCAGCAAGGAATCCATTGGACCCAAAAAAATTCTCGCACCATTTTTTCAAAACCAAAATCCGTAGACCAACTTATTTTTTTGGTGTGGCCTTAGGTAAGATAAAACCATAGGTCACGGGGTCCGTTTGGCCACTGGAGGTCATTGAAGTTTGGTGGTCTTAACTGTAGCTACCTATAAGAAATTGTATTTTTCTACATCTAATTACACTGAAATAATCCTCCAACAATTTCTTAACCAAACTCCAGTTATGCATAGCTATATGACCATCAGAAACATTGTGAAACTAGATAGGAGTGGGTAACAGGTAAAATGAAAATTTCCTAAAACTATCACTCATTCCTTAATAAAGGAGTCTCGGTACAGAAAATATGAAATCAATATAAGTTAGGAATATGATCAAATAGTATCATATTTCACAGTTTCATTTTTTGCCACCAGGTGCCGTTTGTGTAGATCCTATCTACTACCTTTAAATGAACATCAACAGTGTTCGGTAGTAATTGTAAATGCACTCTTCGATACTTTAAGACACTCTTTCCATGAACCCTATTTGCCTAGACCTAGACGGTAGACTTTAGATATACATTATAATACAGAGGTGTGAGGGGTCTTAGGGGCTAAGACACACTCACCAAACCAAGGGAACTACAGTCCCTTACATACAGAACTAATTAATACATGACCTCATTAACATGTTGATAGCAATTTGAAATGGCTGGAGGTTTTTTAAAGTCGTTTATTGGGCAAAAACAAGGTACATAATAAAATGTAAGATGTTTAACTTAGCACCTACGCATTTTAGTGCTTACGCTAGGACCCACTATATACTATAGATTCAATTCATAAAACATATTTTTTGGTAAACAATAATAGCAGTCACATTACATAGTTTGTTTAACTTAGCCTACTAGGGTTATAATGATTGTACACTACCCTAAGTAACAACGCTGATGTCAAAAACAATCAAATGCCTTTGGCTGTAATGATGATGAGATGAGATGAGCACGATGTAAAAAGAATATCATGGGTCTATTATAAATACTTAGTCATACAAAACAGTTTGGATAGATTTTTCTAACACTATTTTTGATTTGTAAATATTGTCAATAACTGTAAATTCTGGTTTTAACTGATTCCATCTTATAATGGCTCTATAGTGAGCACTTCGTAGAACAACTGGTTTCAAGCTATGTGGAACGGTTAGTCTCTTACCCTGATGGTATTGTGTAGCTATATTTCTTCTATCCACAAATGACATGTTCTGAGCTAACATGAAACCATAAGATAGTAGGTGTAGATCTCGTCTAACATATAGCTCCGTGCAATTATTTCTTTCTTGTATTTCTTTGGTTGTCATAACAGGATTTTCTTCTAGTTTAACCTTATATACCATCCTTAAGGCTCTGTTCTGTAACATTTGCAAATCTCTGTTTTCTCCTCTATAGTCCCTATCCCAAACATAATCACAGTAGTCAAATATGGGTAATATCATAGATTTGAAAACAGTCAATGAGGCATCTTCATCAAGTAAAGCTCTCACTCTACCCATTTGAAAAATCCTTTGTTGAATAGTTCGCATAGTATTCTCCCTATGTTTTACAAATTTCATCTCTGTATCCATTCTTAAACCTAAGTAAACAAATTCCTCCACTTTTTCATTAATCCACCCGCCGTCTTTTCTCTGAGAGGAAATCTATCTAAGCGGACATACTGATAGCTTGGTACATGTAGGTCGGCATCCAATACAGATGGGGTGAGCCATGTTTCCACTATTCCAATTATATCTGCTCCTGTTACTAGCTTAAATACATCAGTTCTTTTCTTATACATTGATCTAGTTGGTACAAATTATTTTCAGTCCCTTCATAGAGGTTAGTTCATGTAGGAAAATCATGCATTTTAAGCAAAATTGACCAGGTAGATGCAGGTGAAAATGAGGGTGAAAAGGAATGATACCTAATATGAGAAAAGCATATATATTGATTTAAAAGCATGGCAGTCATCATAGTAAAAAAAAGGGGGCTAGCTGGCGCTCTCCCGTCATGTTACTGCCATAAATCGTTTTTTTTTTCATACCGGTAGTATCATTTGTCATGATATATATATATATATATATATATATATATATATATATATATATATATATATATATATATTCCCAGTGTTATAAGGATTATTTGTATACTTCAATACATGGTGTGTATATGTATGGTGATAACATAATGTTAAGGACAATATATACATGTTAGAAAAGTCGCGTTATGGGTTGCATATAGTAATCAGCTGATCAGGTTTTATTTATATAGGTCACTCTCGCCATAGTTATTTACAGCGTCCTGAGGGTAGGAGTCACTGTAGAGTATACACTAGTGTTGGCTATAATTGGACGCGGTATGGTTGATGGTGCATGTCAAGTTGTTACAGTTATAAGAGAAAAGACATGTATATCCAGTATTCAATAACCTCCTAGGCATGCCCTACCAGCATAACATAGTGTGTATAGACAACCAACAATACCGTGTTTGATCTACCACTTGAGGTGAAGAAGGATATTATTATTAAATTACTTAACAGAGAAAGTCCATTATTTCTTTTTAGGAGAGAAAAAACCCATCATCTTTTGCATGGCAGTAGACTCGTGGCTCTTTTCCACTCTGGGTGCCTCATTTTTCCTTCTACGTTGATATTTCATCTTCTTGGTTCGATCAGCTGAGGCAGTACTGGCCATGGTGGTAGTATTCCTAGTTGGGGTTGATGGCCCATGAGCAGCCTGAAGATCTTTCAAGGTAACATGCGGAAAGTGTAATCCCACTGTGTTACACAATATACTGGTCGATACATAGTGCTGATAAGACATAACTTATTATAGAACATACCAAACCAGTGGCAGCGCGTGGGCTTGCCCTCTACAGAATCGAAGATAGGACCATTTATGTTAAACTGTTTAATATTAAAACATTTTCAAATTTCTTTTCAGTTATAAATAAGTCTATTGGGCTACTTTAAAATATCGATGGTCATATTGCCTGCATGAGACTGAGAAGGAAATGGCCTGCATAAGACAGCAAGACTCATTCCTCCGTTGATAAAAAGTTTTTGATAAAACTGATAGAAAAATTGGGTGATGTGATTGTAATGAACATAGAATGTTAATTATCGGCGGCTCAGTGGCTGCCACCGGATCGGGGCGGGGGTTGCGATTTTAGTGTCACATCTGTTGCATTGATTATTTCCCATGTGTAAAACGGTTCGCAAGTGCACATATTCTCCTTTAACAATATACGAGTAGGCGAGGTAGTACCTTGAACGTTAGAGGTTCCAGCCAGAAGAGTTATATCTATGGGCGATGGGGTGGTGGTGGTAATAACGTGCGATCTTGTACAAGATATTTACCTCCATCTCCGCTGAGGTTACCCACCTCAGCGTCTTTAGCCAGAGCTGCGATGTCTATGGGTTTAGGTGTGAGCAGCAGCAGCAGCGTCCAATCATCCGTACAGATCAATATAAAATTTGCTGTTAGGGTCACCTGTGAACAGATCAGCATGGATCTCGATATGCGTGGGGAAATATGGTGATGGTGTAGTAGTCGGTAGAGAGGTCGGTGTTTCCATGATCAAGGTGGCAGAGAAAGTGTGAGGGAACAAAATTTCACTCTCCCTTATGTACCCGTCTGAGATAAGCCTCTCAACTATGGTTTTAAATCGATCAAAGACTTAAAAGAAATTTAATCCCATTTTCATAAAGACCTTCGCTCGGTAGGGTATCTGTCTGTTTTGATTTTTCACCTGCCGTTTGCTGTAGGCACAGATCCCTTAGATCATTAAGTGTGGTCAGTCCCAGAGGGAAAAGATAAAAGACTTAAAGGATCTGATTCACATAGTTACAGAGATTCTTCCTCTGTAGGGTATCTGAAAGTCACCCACTGTTCACTGCAGGAGGGTTTAACTTAGATCATCAATGTGTTGTCTCATGGCGACAAGAGGAGCAGGAGGAAGGGGGATTTACTTGTTGATTTTGTTAGACTTAATCTACCTACCACACATGCGCCTTTTTAGTCACAGACAGAGTGGCAGACACGCGCCCTGGGGTATTATCCTGTGATGCATAGACAGGTAGGTAGGTAGGCGCCGTAGTACCTTGCATATTAGGCTAGGTGCCACCCCTGAAGTTTAAGGGTGTACCTTATAGGTAGGGGTTACTATAAATCACTACTGAAATCTGTTGGCGCCACGCGCGCTGCTGCTGCTGCACACCCCACACCTTGGCTAGTGAGTGATCCAATTAAAACACTTTGACTTCTCTGTTACAAGATTATATTTTCCCCCCTACTGTTAACCACCCCCTGTAGTTTTTGTATACAGACTTTGAACGTCTTAATCTCCTAACGATCCATAATCCCCTTATACATGTCAGTCGCATTAAGGTAATTATCATACTTGTTTCACCTGTTTATCCCACCTGATACCCTTATTCCAAAAGCATTTTTTCCTCTTGATGCGGAATGAAAGGATCCAGGTGAAAACAGGATTAGATGATTCTCTCAACTATATAAAGAGCCCTGATTTTTCTTGGAAGGGCAAAACACGTCCGCTGTCTCCTTTGACACCGCTTCTACCACTGCTGCTTCTACCACTGCTGCTACTGCTGCCACCACCACCATCACCACCACCGTCACTGTAGATACCTCGCAGCCTGTTTACCACCTACACTCTAGGAGGAAATTCGAGCTAAGGCCATCACTCTCTTTATTATTTTCTTTTTGAGCTTTTATTTTATTTTCACTCTTTTTTGAAATATTCCATTTGAGATGGAGCGAGATTTTAAAAGAACGATTAGGGAAACCCCATCTTTTTTCTTATCTGAACGTAGAGGTCAGCACATATTTCAGTCTCAAGCCTCTTTTGAGGCAATGAATAATCTAATGAAAAGCAAAGGTGAGGAATTTAGTAGCAGCGCCAGAATCAGCAGCAGTAGTACCAAAAGTAATCGTAGTGATAGAAATAGCGAGAGAAGAAGAAGAAGTAGTGTCAGTGGCTATTCTATGTATTATAATTATCAACGACATATTCAAACCAAGCTGACCAAGCTTCCCCCTGTATAACCCAAGGCTCACCTATTTTTAACCTGACAGGGTGAGTGACTCATTCACCCTGGTCTGACTCACTCACCCCCGTCCTCCCCCAGTGAGCACCCCCAGGTCCCACCTGCGGATCCCCCACTGGAGGACATGATATCATATGCTATTTTTAGCCTCACCTGCCCAGATGACTCACTCCTGAGAGCAGCTCCCTCCCTCCTACTCCGGATTGGACTGGATCCAACCAGATAGGGGCTGAGCTTCTCATTCCCCAGGCTGAGTCACTGAGCACTTTCAGAAATAGCATATGACGTACACTGAGTGGTATTTCCTTTATAAACAGGCAGAACCCCACTCAGGACATCTTATTGTTCTCCAAACCTAGACCCTACGACACTCAGGTGCCTTGGCCCCAGGATATAGCTTGGTCAGACTGGCGAGTACTATACTGTGTACCATATTGATTACTCTCATGCCAATCTTACAATAAAGCTGGATCATCAACTGAACTGTCTGGACTCCTGTTACCTCACTTCATGACATGTAATGACCTGTTGACAATGGTGGAGAACCCTCACCGTAACAATCCCATTGTTTTCACCTCTCATGAGCCATGAACCAAAGTGAGACGACGCCTAAAGAGTTTGCTTCAGAACGTGCCGTTACATCCCCAGGGCTAGACGTGCCCCAACCAGAAGCAGCGGCTCCAGACACACACCAGCCTACTCAAACAGCTGATTCGTCACCTGACGCCTTCCTGTTGGATCCCATCCTGCCAGCCTCATTGTTAACACCTAAGCCAACACCTGTGAGTAGGAACAAAACTTTCTCATCAACTATAGTTGATAGTTATACCAGTACACAGACCAGCACACCTAGCACATCACAGGCACCTGGCCTTAATTTGACTTTACCTGGTTTCTCAGACGCTGAGTCCCCAGCACTAAGACTTGCTGGTCTGCCAAGTGAAATACAGTCTACACCTGTAATTAATTTTTCCTAGTCACCTGGATTTAGACTCACACTTAGAGCCCAGGTCTCCTCAACTACAGGCTGCCTTACAGAGCATACCAGTTCCTACTCAGCAGCCTGGTACCGGTACACACCCCACCTCCAATCGAGCAGATTTTATACACCCAGACCCCTCTGAGCTCACTTGGGATAATTTTGTCGTCCCAGACTCTACTACTTATACACCACCCACTTCTGATCTCTGGGGACAAAGGATAAGATCAGCTATTACCAGGTGGAGATCAGCAAAGTCAAATAGTACCGACAGAGCTCAGCAGGCACCAACCTGCAACCCCGAGGACACACAGTGTGGTGAGAGTCCCTCAGCCTTTTTAGATCGTGTCAATAGAATACTGGAGGAACAGTGGCCTGACGCTACAACTTTCAGTGATCCCTTCAGATCATACCTAAATCCCTCCACCCCTGAGGCAACCCCACCACCACCGAACACCTTCTCCCCAAGCTGGGAATCTGGAGTCTCCACATCTGACTATACACCCTTACCTAGCCCCAGGAGGAGAAGAGTACAGTCCAACTCACCTCATAGGAGACAAACACCTCCTTATTATAAACTGCTAAGAAGTGTAGACTCAGCAGCAGCTGGAGGTAATATAAGAGCCACCTCTCATATCTTCAGCAGAAGACCAAATGCCCCCGACTTTACATCAGAGGACAGCATCACTTCTGAAGAAGATACTAAGTTCTCCTTCCCTCACCTTAACAGGTACAGGACGGACAGCAGCATGGCATCAGCACCCCCACCCAGGTATGACCAGGATGACCTGGCCAGAAACCTAGTGAGAGAATGCACACAGGCAGTCAGTGATTCCTTATCTAACTTACTGACTGGCCAAATTAATCCCCTGTCCGCTGAAATAAAAAGGGTAGGCCAGGAACATCCCAGCCAACTGTCTAGAGTCAAAGACAGACTGGATAATATGGATACCTGGAGAGCTCAGATGGAGCGTGACATGATACACACACAAAGGAGTGCTGCTGAGGACAATGCTGATGTTTTAAGAAGATCTGAAGTATTGGCTGGAGATATTTCTGAGAGAATAAACAGAAATATGGATGATGTTAGAAGGGACATTTACACAGCCTATGACAACAGGGCACCTCCTGCTTATGCCCCTGTTACACACCTAACACCAGCCAGCACAGGGTTAACTCACACCACTCAGACCCCGAGTGCACCTCCTGCAGCATCCATCCTACCACAAGGCGCAAGCATCAGGTTAAGCCCACCCAGCGCCTTCCAATACAACACTCCAACACATGCCACGCCTACCTCAAACCAGCCGACCCGAGGCGAAATCCCTGGTTTATCCGCTACCCACCAGATGGCAGCATCAGCTCCCGCCCAAACAGAAGCAAGGCCCAGCGCCCTAGGGTCAGTAGTAGGAGACATACACTCCAGCACAAGGACACACCCCTGGTAATATGCCCATACCTATGCAAACCCTGCACTCCCAAAGCACTGGTGCAAACCACAAGGGTTATCACCAGGCATATGCCCATTCCACACCTATGGTTCCAAACCTAGGGCAGTCCCACTTCACTAACAGTATGGGACGAATGACACTGTAAAAAAAGATAAACTCTCCTCAGCCCAACTCAGCTCTTTTAATAAGCCTGAGACCTTTGACAAACCAACTGAGTACAGATCTGCATCCAAGTTCATCATGGAATTTAAATTCTGGATCAAAAACATGTACCCCCGCCACCCCCACCTTCATGCCTCATGCTTGTACACCTTCCTGAAGGGGAGAGCAGCCTAATGGTTTTTCTCTAATATATTTGAGAAACCCATCCTGTATGATAACGAGGCTCTATATGTGGATCAACACAGTAAAAGGTACGCCCATGAGGGGGTGCACGAGCGTACCTTTTACCATGTTGATTCACATATGCTGCTTTCCTACAATGTTTTGGCACCCACGACCCTGCAACCATCATTAAAGGTTACAGAAATAGGAAGCAACAGCCATATGAAATCGTAGAGCAATACCTGGCTGACATGACTCTCCTCCTGGCCAATAGCAGCATGGAAGAATCCATGCAGGTGGATTATCTAATCAATGGCATAAAACCTGAGATTAAAACAGTAATCCTCCCCGAGGCACCCAAATCTATAGTAGAGGCAGAGCGCCTAGCACTCAAACAGGAGCTCAGCCTTGAAGCCAACAAAACCTCCTTGGCCTCCCCCCAGCAAGCAGACCTCTGCGCCATTTTTAACAACAATAAAAATAATGGCAGATCCAGAAAGGAAGCCCATTATCAAGACAATAAAAAGGATGACAGGCTTCCAAATGGCAACTACAACAAGCAGTATGATGCCAAATACAGAAGTGGTTTTAACCCTTTGAGTACCGCTGTATAAGACGGTGCATATTACATAACAGCCATACTCTGCACATGTAATGCACCCCCACAGCCGGCCATTTTTGAGAATAATGTGCCATGCTCACTTAAGAAGTACAATGCATAACCATAGCAAAGTTTTCTTGTGAAAAAACACCTAGAACATAATTACCAATGATATCTGTTATGTCTCCTCAAAAATTGGTTTTGATATGATTATTATTTCACCAATTAACCCAAAAACAACTTTTGAGTAAGAAAATGATAAATAGTGCATTAATGCACTATTGGTTATCCCCATGGTAGTGCATTAATGCACTATCTGCACTATTCATGGTAGTGCATTAATGCACTATCGGTAGGCAAAGGGTTAATAACCAATCTGACAACAACGACAGGAGGTACAAAGGCAGATCCAGATCCCTAGACCCACCTGGAAATAAACAGGGCCAATCACCCCAGTTTAAGAGGTATCTAGATACCCACAGGAACTCAGGTACAGATGATAATAAAATCATCATCACTGTAGCCACAGCCCCAGCTGACAATAAACAGATCTCCTTCAAGAAGCTCACACCTTCTACTAATTCCAAAGCCCCTAATGACTCCTCATACAATAAGAGAAGGACCAGGGACTCAACACCCAGCAGATACTCTAGAGGTAATAAGGATAATGAGCCTACTGAATCTGACAATGACGCCGATCTCAATAACATTGATGATGATGACTTTGATCACAATGATGGCGATGAAGACTTCATTGATGATGAAGAGAAATATGACGATGAAGAATAGGTTTCTGGGGAAGGTCGCCATGCACCCCATGACCCCGCCCCCACCCAAGTGGACAAGAAATCTGGAACACCCCCCACCAGCCACCAACCAAGCAATGTTCAAAGTGATGCTGAAGTCAACTCCCTCCAACGGCCTGACATCAACGGCAGGTTAAACCTTGATGACAGCTCCTCAAACAGTGAGGATTGTTATGAGGACAGCAACAGCAGAGTGGTGTGCCTCCAACTGAGAATCAAGTCAGATAAGTATGGGCAGCAAGGTAAGGTCTCTTACAATAATACCGAGTTAACCAGAGGTGCAGTTTTTATTGACATAAATGACCACCCCTACAGAGCATTGGTAGACTCTGGTGCTTCCTGATCTTTTATCAGTCAGAAAATGGCCAATAAAGTGATTAACACCCCAAACTTTAGACATGGAAGAATATCACTTATGACTGTCCTTCTAGCAGAAAGATCCTCAGTACAGGTAAACCATGCATTAAATCTAAGTTTTCTGATAGAGAGAGTAGAATTTATCACCAGGTTCCATGTAGTACCCCTTCATCCTTGGAGTAAACTTCATGACCAAATACAAGGCCAAACTCAGTTTTGGCCCCAAGCGACCAACAGCTTTCACGATTAGGCCGGTAGAAAATTTCACAATACCTCCTAATTCGGAAACTACACTGAACGCCATGGTCATCGGCCCAGACAAACTATCTAGACTTACAGGCATCACTGAAAATGTTGACATAAAGTTACCCTTCTTAATCAAACATGCTTTGGTTAAACCCAAAACAGCTCAAAAGTTAATACCGGTAACTGTGGCAAACCCAAATGATTTTCCTTTACCTTTAAAGAAGCACATGGCTTTAGGCCTATTCAAGCCTTTCAACATCAAAAAGGCAATACCAATTGGCCCCTTACATAGTCACCATTCACTCAACTATGTCACCCCTGACCAAGAGCTCTTCCCAAACAATTGTGGATAAGATCCCTTAGAGCAACTCCCAAAGGGCAATGAACCCCTAAAGTATAAAATTTGTGAGCAGCTCAATGACAACCAGAAGGAGCAAATATGTAAAGTTGTTGAGGGGAATAGACAAGCTTTTGTGATAAATGACAGTGCCATTGGCTCCAATGTAGAAAATGAGGTCAAACTGGAATTGATCCCTGACCCCAAACCCTGTAACAGGCCTTCATACAGAATGTCCCCCCACAAAGAAATTTTCCAAAAAGAGCTCTTAAATAAACATTTAGAGCAGGGAATTATTGAGGAATGCACCAAACTTTGTGAATGGAATTCACCAGCCTTTCTAGTGCCTAAACCTCAAGGGGACAGATCTGTAGCCTCTGGTTGGAGAATTGTAGTAGACTACAGATGGGTTAATCAAAACCTCAAATCTTTTTCGTACTCCTTCCCCAGGGCAGACGACCTCATGCAACAAATTGGCAGAACAGGTGCCAAATATTTCTCAATATTGGACGTCTATAGCGCTTACCACCAAATTCCTTTGGCTGAAGAATCTAGGCCTATAACCACCTTTTCAGCCAATGGAACCAGATATATGGCCAAAGTCCTCCCTATGGGACTTAAAACCTCAGGTCTATCCTTCATGAACGTCATGGAGCAACTACTCATGAAATGTAAATATAGAAATGCAGTAGCATATGTCGATGACGTGGCTATTTATAGCCCAACATGGGAAAGACACCTGCAGGATCTGGATGAAGTGCTCAAACTTTTCATTAAAGGAAACATCAAATTGAAATCTGAAAAAATGTGAATTTGGCACCACCAAGATGGATTTCTTGGGATTTTCTCTAGACCAACATGGTGTGTTACCTTCCCCAGACAAAATCTGGCCAATCAAAACCTTTCCCCCACCTAAGAACATTCATGACCTTAGATGCTTCAATGGTTTGGCACAGTTTTACAAAAGGTTCATAAAAGGTTTTGCTCATATCATGAAACCCCTATATGAGGCCACTAAAAGCACCTTTAAATGGACCACAAGCTGTCAGGAAGCCTTTGAGAAAGTCAAAGCCTCGATTTGCACTGAAGCTGTACTCAAATTCCCTGATTACAGTAAACCTTTTGTTATTTTCACCGACTGGGAGCTGTGATCACACAGGTGGACGACTATGGTTTCTACAGACCCATTGAATTCGCAGGCAGAGGTTTGACCCCACAGGAAACCAGATATGGAATAACAGACAAAAAACTACTGGGCATAGTCTTTGCAGTAAAAAAATCCCACCACTACGTGGATGGAACTCACTTCAAGGTCTACTCTGACCACACCGCCCTAGTTTCCCTCTTCAACAAAAAAGAAAATATCACAAATGGGAGACTAACCAGGTGGGTGGACACAGTCATGTCTTACGATTTTGAAGTAAGATACCTGCAAGGCAGAGCCAATCTTGTGGCAGATTTCCTCTCCAGGAGGACCTACCCACCAAGCTCTGATGACCCAATTCTCATTAGATCAGAAGGGAAAATCATACCCATCTCTGACAATACCATGACTAAGGTTTTCAGATCCAACGAGCCAGTACCCAATCACCCAATCCAGATGGGACCTCCCAGATCAATACTAAAAGGAGGCAAAATCTGGGAAAGCACAGGCAAACCACCAAAAGGTGGTTTGCCTGTGCTTCTGAAAGAAATTACATAGCTTCACTTACAGCGCACTCAGAGCTGTGTGTCTTAACCAGAGCGCAGTCACAGAACTCCCAAGAAGACACACCCCCAGCCCCCACCCAATCACGAACCAGAACCACTGTAAATAAACAGAGCCGACCCACAAAGGTCAAGCTGGCTGGTTCTAGGTCAAGAGGTCGATCCCCCAAAACCAGGTCACCAAGGGTATCAGTCAGGGCAACTAATGCCAAAAGAGCCAAGCTCTCACAAAAGGCTTTACCTATAGCTGAAAGGGCAATTATGAAACTTTGCAAGCATACCTCAGCGACACCCTCTAGAGAGGCTTACATAAAGGCACAAAAAGAAGACCTTTTTGCCTCATCAATGCTAAATTACATTGAGTATGGAAAATTGTCAAATGACTCAGGTTTAACTAACCAAATCTTGAGCAATCATGATCAGTTCATCATTCTAGATGAGGTCCTTTTCAGAATCACTGATACCGTCATGGGTAAATCCCTTGACCCCACCCTTCAAATTGTGATCCCTGAAAAATGGGCAGAGTCCATCATTGAATCCACACATTGTTCCCCATTAGGTGGACACTTGGGTTCAGTCAAAACATATGCAGCTGTCAGGTCAAGATACTATTGGCGCTGAATGTTCAAACAAGTGTTTGACTTTTGTGGCACCTGCCACACATGTCTCACTACAAAAAAGAGGCCAAAGCATCTAAAATCACCAATGACACTCTGCGAACCAGTGCTAACAGCATACTCCCACGTTACCATGGATACCATAGGTCCCTTTAATCAAGCTGTGGATGACTGCCGCCATATACATGTGGTAACAGATCATGCCAGCAGACATGTCACAGCATGGTGCACAGAAGAAAACACAGCTCCCAATGTGGCCCTTGGTTTCTTTCAGAGAGTGATCTGTATCCATGGAACACCTTCAGTCCTAAATACTGATAATGCCAAACAATACACCTCAAATTCCTTCGCATTATTTTGCACCAAATTTGGCATTAAACATGTTACAGGGAGTGCACACTGGAGCAGGTCTCAAGGCCTCTGTGAACGCCAGCACCAAACAATAGAGTCATCCCTCAGAGCTTTTGTATCCAAATCACAAAAGCATTGGTCAACCTTCCTCCAGGCTGTGATTTTCAGCATGAATAACACAGTCTCCAGCGCCTTAGGCTACTCACCCAACCTCTTTGTTTTTGGTAAACAAACAGACCTATCCACAGAGGCCGCATTGGCGCTGATCACTTCTGCAAATGAAATTAAACAGAAGGAAGATATAGCCACCCACCTATTAAATCTCAGGGATGATATCCAAATGAAGACAGCAGAAAACATGATTAAGGCTCACAAAAAAATGAAAGCCAAGCATGATGCCTCAGCAGAGATATGCACCTTCAATACTGGTCAATTGGTGTATTTACACATCCCTAACCTTCTGGTGAAACACACGACCAAAAAGCTGCAACCTACCTACTCTGGCCCATACATCATAGTCAAAATGACCTCATCAGTAACTGCAATTATAAAAAGATTGCATGATGGAAAAGTTTTCAAAAAAGCTGTACATGTATCCACACAGAAAAAAATAATGTTCAAAATCTTAGTCAGATGTTAGTCAAAAAGGCTAACTTTCTAACAATACCTAGTCAAAAGCACGTGCCTAAGTGTCCAAGTTTTTCTTAGTCAAATACGACTAACCATTAGTCAAAGTGCCCAACTTGCCTTGGCTTGCCTGATTTTGACTAAGATTCCTCAGTAGTTTTGACTAAGTATGGAATCTAATAATGGTGAGTGTAAGCTCTGTATAGGATCCACATCCCACAAATAATTATCTCATCATTTAGGAAGCATACATGTAGAATGCCTCACATCATTTTCATTAGAGCCCCGGAGTCAATTACTCTGGGTTTCCCACAAAGAAGCAGATACATCTGTGGATATTTTACTTATCTAGATTCCCACAGTAAAGGTGTAATTATCTGTCTACCTGGTTCATTTAACAAATCATTAAACTATTTGACATATTTTGCCAAGCTTGATGTTATATTGAATTGTGAAAGCCTCAAAATTATACAGCACCTGAAAATCACCATCATTTTGACATCCATCGAATAGTTTATGGTACACAGCCACCAGAAAAATCCTGTTTCAAACCACGCTGCCACCTGGTGTGTAAAGGCAATACTATGCCAATATAGCTTAGTTAAAGTCACTAAGAGATCTTAGTCAAAGTGACTAAGTGACAGTGACTAAGATAAGTTAGCTTGCCTGAAACTCCCATCAGATACCTTATTCAAGATTGTGGTTGGAGAGAGAAACTGATTTGGGTAGTCAATGTGACTCAAATAAACTAGACATTGTTAGTCACACATTAGTCATATGTACTAACTAAGATTATTTGGGCGTTTTGACTAAGTAAAGTTAGACTGACTAACATGGATTTTTTTCTGTGCAGGCTGAGAAGACCAATCACAAAGGGCAGTGCCAAAGCCATCATAAAAAGGCTTCAAGCTGGTCCTGTGACAACCTTTTTTGACCCTGACTTAAGCACAATACCTGATGCTAACACACCAGCCCCCCTACCAAAAAGAAGAGAGGATGGCCTGCCAAAAAAGGTATTGTCACCTTTGCCCCATCTCCACTCAAAAAGGCAAAGAAGAAAAGAGCAGCAATCACTTGTTAAAACTCGAAAAGAAATATGTAAAAACACAATTAGCCCGACCCCATGTGACATCCCGACCTCAGCACAACCTGGCGATAACGACCCAACTCCAGCGACTCCTTAAAACACCAGCATCTTAAAAATTTCCAAAATACTAACCATTTATTATTATTCTCACTGTACATAATTTTGTTTATTCATTTTTGATATGTCTTCTCATCAAAAACAAACCTTTACTCGTAAATTATTACACTGAATTTTAAATTGCCCCCGGCAGCTGTGTATCCTCTGGTACATGCCTTTTATTTATAAAAGTGTAGTTGTTCGAATCAATGTCTTGACTAGTTCGAAGTAAAGACCAGACAAGGGATCTCGGGTTAGTGCAACTGGCACGTATTTATTACGGTATATGGTTTACATCTACCTCGAAGTGTACTGCTTAACTATAGTGTAAGCTCAGGTAAAAGTGGTCCGACTGCGTCGACAGCTAGAGCCAGACTAATGCCTTCCCCGGCCCCAGGTAGGAGCTGGGACCAGGTGAACAGTGCTGCCACCTACCCGCAGATACCAGGGGTCGAGGAGACCTCTAGTGACTACCGGTGATGGGCGCACCGCTCGAAACGCCCTCTCGAGGAAGACGCTCACACTATATCATGATCTACGAGCCCCTACACTACCCCCACCAGAATAAGGAAAGGGGTGTGTAAAAAAAAATGTATTTAACATTGTGACAACTTCGTTATTCTAAAAAATAAGGGCTCGAATTAATAAACGAGAGTTCGAAGTAGAATGTGATATGTTATTTGTGTGACGTCTTAGTAGTAGGAGTCGACCACATATAATTATATTAGGTATTTTAAAAGTAAACATATTTATACACTATGAAACAATATAGGAAATGGATTGAGACAAGTTCGGAAGAACATGTTCGAATCCGTACATAGAGTATTTAATGTATGTTATTAATGACATACTATGTTTGTAATTATATATGGTAATATGTGTTACATAACCCGAAAAGAAAAATTTTACAGTTCATGTATGAACCCTATATTATAGTTTTTTTTGCACAGTTTACAGTAACTGTGGGTTTTTTTACATTTATAATTATACATATATATATGTGGTATAGTGGTATATATATATATATATATATATATATATATATATATATATATATATATATATTTATATATTTATATATTTAGTGGTATATATATATATATATATATATATATATATACCACTATTAGCCTCGAAGTGTGAACACAATCGGTATGTACCTGAGGAATATTATTAATATTTAAGGTAACAGATCTCGTAGGTTTATAGCACCAATTAGTTTGTTTACTAGTGATAAATAGACATAATTTATGAGATCGAACCTAGTGGATGACGTTATGATCGAAATTTTAAATAAAACTAATTTTATGCGTAAGGTGAGAGGAATAGTGGTTAACTATATAATATAAAATATATGAATTTATAGCAGCCCACCAGTGTAGTGGGTCTGCCGCACAATAATAAATGACTTCGGGGTGTGTTCGGGGTTATCCACTGCTTGTCTGCAGATCCAATCGGCGAACGATGGACTTGGCGGTGGCAAGCCGCGTCGCTGTGTGGTGTGCCCTGATCAAGATGGGAAGATGTAGATTCGTCCATTGGGTTTTGTGGGTCTGCATCCGTCCGGACATCCTTTGAGGGTGGGGCACAGTTCGGGTCTTCGAGGATCCCATATAGAGGATAGGGTCGGCAGCTGTAGTTATCTACATCGAGGCTCCCAAGTCTGTCTCCATCACCATCTCACCGGAGTTGGTTTCTGGATCGGAGTCCAGACTTATCAGGTTGTGGACCACTGGGGGTGGGTCAGGGGCTGTGGCCGCAGTGGTCGCCTCGGGGATAGGGGTTAGGGTTTTGGTCTGTCTAACCGTGGTGGCAGTCGGGGCAGTGGTAGTGGCTTCGGGTTCCCTTCCGGGTCCGGTTGGGGGTGTACCTGCGCTGGCAGAAGGTCTCGGGGTAAACACACTCATGAATCCAAAAGATTCGATGTCCGCCTCGAGCTGTCTGGCCTCCTGCAGCTTGCCCTGGAGCTTCTCGAACGCGCTCTCTGCAGTGCCGTCCCAATCTTTCATGAAACAGCCGAACACTGCCATGAATCGAACATCCTGGTGGTCGTATTGGCTTCTCAGCTCCTGAAGCTGCGACTCGTATTTCAGCTTCATGGCCTTAGCCTCGTTTTCATGCTGGAGCGAGGCCCGAAGCTGGTCTCTTGCCTGTCCTTGCATGTCTTGTGAGATCCGGGTTATTTCCCGTCGCTGGATCTCATGCAGACATTCGAACACACCTTCGGTCACGCCTCGAAGGTATCCGGTGGCTTGGCTGATATGCCTCTCTTGCCACGCCTGGAATACGTCGGCCTGAATATCACAGGATTCCTGTGTCGGGTTTTTGATGTAATCATCGGGGTCCTCCTGTTCGAAGTTAGATTTCACCAAGTGTAGCACATTGGTGGTCCTCATATTTCTTACTGGAGGCGTCGGTACAGGGGTCGTGTGTATGTCTGAACCACTCTCATAAGCGGAGCTCGAGGTGGCAGTAGCTCTCGGGGATGGGGTGGCAGTGCTGGTTTGTCGAGACGAACCGACTACCGCCCCACTCTCATCAATGGTTAGGCCTCGCCCCCTTCAAACCTCGGGGAGAGGTTGACTGGGGTCTTTTAGCACCAACTCTCTTCCTGGTCGCTTTGGATCCACAGGTCGGACCCGTCCGCGAGCAGAGGTGGTAGCAGGAGTAGCTGGGGGACCCATAGACTTCGGTTTCCCTGAAGGCAGTAAGGTCTGGGATTCGGGGCCTGGTTTCTGGGTGTCAGACAGAGCGGGGAACTCATCTGGTTCGGCTGCCTTAAGCCTGCGGAGTAAGGCATCTTCCTCTGGGGTGCCCTGGTAGCGTGGAGTAGACTCCGACTCACCCCTCATCCAGTCTGAGTGGGAGAGGGTAGTCCGCCCCTCGAACCAGGTCTGGTGGTTACCAGTCGAGGTCCCTGCTACGGGTCGGTAACCACTCGAGCTTAGGGGCGAGACATGCTCCATGCTCGTGAGGTCTCGAGATGCAGCACCCAGGATCGTGCTAGGATCGGGGGATCTCTTCTTGTGGTTGGGGGTCGGGGCTGGAGATTGTGACTCCGACCTCGGTCGCTTGGCGTCACGAGTTCGAGGGTCACCACCAGGGTGTGGTTGTGGTTTCCCATGTCGGTCCACTGCGTCAGGGTCCCTTCTCTGGACTTTGACAAGCCAGTGCATTTCTGCTGACATGTCAAATCGATGGGAACGCACGTTCTTGAGGAAGTAGGCGTCCTGCTTC
Source organism: Acholoe squamosa (assembly GCA_949317995.1). Taxonomy (NCBI): domain Eukaryota; kingdom Metazoa; phylum Annelida; class Polychaeta; order Phyllodocida; family Polynoidae; genus Acholoe; species Acholoe squamosa. The sequence goes on from OX439044.1 coordinate 23,556,741, forward strand.
CCCTCGACCGAGTGACAGAGGTGGTCAGTTCTCATAGTGATCGAAGCCATAGTAAGACTTGGGAGTCTTTACTGTGTCTCCGAGCGACGCTACCCACACGCGATAAAATTCTGCGGGCCGGAGTCTTTTTTCAGGATTTTCATCCATTCCTCGTCGTCACTCTGGCCGTCGCGATTGGTGGCCGGAGGACTCGAGTAACTGTCAGTGTAACGCTGATAGTCCATGAAGCATTTCGGGTGTAATCAGGGAATCCAGAGTGGGCATTGACCCACTTGTTCAAGCTGGATTCGTCGGGAGCGTCTTTTAACGGTTCCTCCAACGAGTCGATATTTTCCAGCAGCTGCCGGCTCATTTCGGCGACCTGCCGGTCTCGGTCCCCATTGCCTTCCTCCTGAAGCTCTTCCTCCTCGACCGCAGTGCTACTAACGGGCTCGGGGGGTAGAGGGGTCACCTTTCGAGAAGTTCTCGTTCGGGTGGATCTAACTGGGGAGGAGGCATCCTCCTCCTTCGTGCTCTTTCCACTTCGAGTTCGGCTCCGCGAGCTTCGAGACGAAGTCGAGGCTGCAGAGTCGTCGCTCTCTTCGGCTTTCTCTTCTACCACCTTCTTTTTGCGGCGGCTCGTCTTTGGTTTAGCTTTGGGTTTGTCCGTAGACTCCTTCTTAGCTTTCTCCACGTCTCTCTTTAGTTTCGTTCTGCGCTTCATAAGGTCCTTGCGCTCTGTGTCGATGGCTTCTTGGCAGGCATCAAGCTCCTCGAGGCTCATCTCTTTCACAGTGGTTACTTTGGTGGAGTAGCAAGCTCCACCTTCCATACTCGAGGCAGCGTCGGGGATTTTGCTAGCAGCATCCCCGTCGCGAGCTGTCTCGTTTGCCATTCATCGCTCTTCCTTTTTCGAGCTCGGGGTCTGCTAACAAAGCATCTTCTTCTTCACGGACAGGGGAGTTCTTCTGTTAATCCGACATGAACACAAAAGTGCATTCTCAGGGCGTTCCTTGTGGAAGGAGTACTTCGGGGGAGTGGACGCTTGGCAAGCGCTCCTCGAACCCAACTAGGCCATACAACAGCAGGTACGCTGTCTGTGACCTAATTCGGTCGTCCTCGCGGAGGTTCACCTTTAAGGCCCAGGTATTTCGGTGGGCAATATCGGTTTTTACCTGTGACCGTCCGGATAAATCCTTTGGTCACATTCACGTACCTGATGGCTGGTGGTCGGTCGGTGAAAGTCACGGGGACTTCGATGATGACTGAAGGAGTAGTTCCCTCAGTCGTACTCGGGCGTGGTGTCCTGGGAGCAATCAGTTCAGCACCTTTAGGGATGCTCAGGGTATCTGGAGTCGAATCGGGAAGAGACGGCTCCATTTCGGTGGTGTCCATCAGCTTAACTGCTGGACTTCGGGGTGCCTCGTCTTGGGCTCGAAGTGGGGTTGGGTGCCCATCAGGATTGGCCGTTACGGTCGCCACCACCTCCAACTGAGCCATATTTCGAGCTCAGACGGCTCAGGGGATTGTCCTCCTTTGTTCAAGAACAGAAGGAGTCAATATTAGTCAGTGGAAAAGGAATTCTGTCACTATAAGTGGCAGAGGAAACAGCGGCACGTCTTACCTCGGTAAGACGGTTCGCGTGCTGTGAGCGATATTGGAGGCACAACAAGCGAGGCGGAACCAATGCGCATGCGCCGCTGCACTGCGCCACTCTGGTACCCCGCTCACTAGCGCCCCCCTTCCCGCTCGTGGCAGGCGTCCGTACTACCCCGGATAACCAAGGTTCGGGGTTGGTTTTCTCCATAGGCCGTTGGTGGGACTACCCCCTTCACTATTCATTTCAACAGGAGTTTGGCAGAAGAACATGTAGCATCATGCGTACACGTCAGACAAGCTGTCTGCCACCCAGAGGTACCATGAATAGGTTGGTAATACCCGTCGTGGTCGTATTTCGAATCATGGCCGAGGTATCTCAACCTCCAAACATATAACAAAAAATGTAAACAGGACTATACACTTGTTGTGATTTCGGAACATTAAGTAACGGCAGTCCGCCCAGCAAATCTGGGACTGCGCCTCACCTCTTTTTCTTTGTTTTTCAACCGAGAATCTCGAGAAGGTCCGGTGGAAGGTGCCGATGTTTTCCCCCTACCTCGGATTCTCCGTTCCACCAAGACAATTTTATCACGATTAGGTTTTAAATTCGTGTCAGTGTCGACCTTCTTGGGTCGTCCTCTCTTTGGCTTTTTCTCAACTGCTATTTTGCAAGGTCGGCCTCTTTTCCTCTTCGGGGCCTTTCCCTTCAATTTCCTTGATAGCTCATTAGTTTCCATTAGGATCTCGTCCTTCTGTTCATTCATCTGGAAATTTCCTCACACTCGGAGTTGGCGGCATCCCATCCCCTCCATTTCCTTAATCTACACACGTTAGACTTATTTATTGGGCCTGTGGCCAGACTCATAAGCATAACTGTGTTTTCAGATATGATTCGGGTGACCATGTGAGGTCCATCCCAACTCGAGATTAATTTCTTGCACCTTAAAGGTTCATGTATTCTAAACACTCGGTCAGGCCTCCCTAGCCCACTTAAAAGGGTCTATTTCTCCTCTTTCCTATCCCCTCGGGATGTCGGGCTTTCCTAGCCCACTTAAAAGGGTCTATATCTCCTCTTTCCTATCCCCTCAGGATGTGTGTGGTGCACATATGCGCAGGCACTGACACATTCTTCTGTTAGATTATCAACCTGTGAAGCACGGGATAGCCACTTAGTGCCGCTAAAGTGCTGTAAAACACAAATCAATCAATCAATAAATAAACACTCGGTCACCCACGCTAAACTGGTGTGGCTTCAGGTGGGTATCATACCCAATTTTCTGCCAATTTGTGTTATTTAATAGCTCATTTCGAACTACTTCATAAGCTCTCTTAAATTGATCTCGTAGGGATTCTACAAACATCACCGTACATGGGGCTACGGGGCTCACCCCTATAACACCATATACGAGATCTGCAGGCATTTTAATATCTTCCCCGAATACTAATAGATTGGGGGAACAGTTCGTTGCAGAGTGTACAATGCTATTATAAGCATGTACTACAAAATGACATTGCTCCTCCCAGTCGTCTTGGCAAGAATTTACCAAGGGTTTTAGAACTTGTACCAATGTTCGATTGAATCTTTCTACTTGACCATCAGACTGAGATCTGTATGGATTAGTTCGAGTTTTACAAATGGCCAAAAAGTGGCACATTTCTTGCCATAGGTTGGACTCAAATTCTCGTCCTTGGTCACTGTGCATCATTAATGGTGCACCTAAGTGTAGAACCCATCCTTTCACGAAGGCGCTAGCGCAGGTGGCTGCCTTGTGGTCAGGTAAAGGATATACTCGAGTGTACTTAGTATAGTAGTCAGTCACTACCATCATACAAGTGTTTCCCCGAGGTGTGGGTTCGATTCCACTGATGATGTCAATTGCTACTCGAGCAAAACGAACGCCAAATAGCTCTTGCACCAGAGGTATCTTTCCCATTCCAGGACCAGGCTTATTCTTACTGCATTCGGGGCAAGTCATTACCCATCTTATGATGTTGTTGTGCATCCCTGGCCAGTAGTATCTTCTGGCTAGGCGTTCTAAAGTTCTCTTCTTCCCGAAGCGTCCGCTAGTCTTATGTCCGTGACAATAAAACATAATGTCTCGTCTTAGTGACATGGGTATCACTATCTGTAGGACCTTGTCCTTAGTAGGACAGGTTTTCCATCGACACAGTAACCCGTCTTGAACTTCTAGCTCGGTCCATTGGGCTAGAAATTTGCAAGTTTCTCTGTCTTCGAGGGACAATGCCGGCCGTTCGGGCTTGGCATTCTTATTCAGGAAAGAAATTACTCTCTTGATAGCGGGATCGTTTTGTTGGAAATGTTGGATGGTTTCTGCTGGCCATTCTATAACATTTTCCATGCTGGCGCAAGGTAGCAGTTTGGACTGTCTAGTTCGAACCGTTGCAACTACCGCGTTGTGGGCCCCACAATCATCACAATCGATTTTCTGGCACTTTCTAAAGGGCCTCCGGGATAGGGAGTCCGCATTAATATGCTTCGAACCCGGTCGATGTTGGATCTGGCTATGCTCCAACCCAAATTCTGACAGGTGTGCCAGCCAACGGCCAATCATTCCTTCGGTGTCCTTAAAATTAAGTAGCCACCTCAGGGACGAGTGGTCAGTTCGAAGAGTAAAATCGGTACCCCATAGGAAGTGTCGAAACTTTTTGGTATACACCACCACAGCCAGCAACTCATGTTTAGTGGTGCAATAGTTTCATTGTGCCCTATTCAAAGTGTTACTAGCAAAGGCAATTGGTACTTCGACCCCGTCCTGGACCTGCGACAGGGCTGCACCAATGCTATCATTGCTAGCGTCGGTATGAAATGGTCATCCGCAGTTGGATATTTAAATACTGGTGTGTTAGCAAACAAATGTTTTATTTGCTCGAAGGCTGCGTCTTGTTCATCTCCCCAGGGAAAACGTTCCTTTGCTCGACCTGGGGTCCAATGTGCTAGCATTTGCAAGGGGTAGCTCACTTTAGAATAGTTTGGGAGGAAGTCTCGATAATATGAACAGAACCCGAGGACGGATCTTAATTCCTTCGCACCTATGGGCTTCTGCCATTCGGACACTGTCAGGAGTTTTTCAGGGTCGGCTTTTACGCCGTCAGGAGTTATTATGCGACCAAGATATGTAATAGATGATTTAAATAAATTACATTTCTTAGCTTTTAACTTCAGACCATTTGCTAGTATTCTTTTCAAGACTAAATTGAGGTTGTTCATGCAATCCTCGAAAGTCTTTCGAAATACTATAACATCGTCGAGGTACACTAAACAACTCTTCCAAAGAAGGTCGCTTAGCATTTCCTCCATCATAGCTTCGAAAGTGGCTGGTGCATTACACAGCCCAAAAGGTAAAACATTGTATTGGAATAAACCCATATGGCTCGAGACAGCTGTATCCTTAGGGTCCATCCCGATCTGCCAATACCCGGACTGAAGGTCCAGGGTACAGAAGTATTTGTTTCTTCCTAAGGAGTCTAAGGTCTCATCTATCCTTGGTAAGGGATAGGAGTTCTTTTTAGTTAAGCCATTCAGCTTCCTGTAATCGATGCAAAATCGAATAGACCCATCCTTCTTTGTGGTCATACACATGGGGCTGGACCAGGGACTCATGCTAGGCACAATAACCCCTTTTTCCAGCTGTTCGAGGTTTTTGTTTCTCAGCCTCCACTTTCTTTTTAAGTGGTAATCTCCTATAATGTATTTTAAATGGCTTCGAATCGCCAGTGTCAATCGTGTGCAACACCTTGCTAGTGCGGCCTACCAGGCCCCCAGGTTTCCCGAAGGCATCATGGAAGGTAGCAAGCAAAGCTCAAAGCCTTTCTTTCTCTGAATTTTTCCTCAGGGAAGAATCATCAACTAATTTTCTTAAATCATCTGGTAATCCTCGGACTGCGTCCTCAGGTAGCTCAGTTCGAAATTGAGCTTCGGAGACATGTTCGGTCAGGAACATATCACCAATCTTCTCGTTTTTTCTCAAGTACACAGGTTTTTGTCCTCTGTTCATGATCGGGACTACCGTCCACGATCCGTTTCCCACCAGAGTGTCAACAGAATCTAGCTGTAAACTAGATAATACTTCAGAATTAGGTTCGAAAACAGCATTCGAACCTCGAAAAGCATTGTTCGAGGAACACATAACGTCACAAGTCATTCCAGATGGAATTTTCACAGTCTGTACCATGGTGGCTACCGAGGATACATGTCTCAATATACATGGGATCTCGCAATTGTATGGTTGCTGAATCTTCAGCATCCCGAACCGGTGATCCAACACAGCACCGTACAAGCTTGCGAAATCCAAACCGATTATTCCATCGTCACTTATGTCGGCTATGGTAGGGTTCATCACACGTAGCCCCCCATTCCGATCTGTATGAACGTCTTACCAAAAGTCTGCATCTGGCTACCGTCGGCCGTGCAAGCATTAACACCAACAGGTAGTGTTTCATGGTTGCCGGACACCAGATTGAAGAATTTTCTCGAGACACACAAATGGCTGGCACCTGTGTCAATCAAAAATTCCCCAGTCCGCCCCTTCACCGATGCAGCGATGTACCATCGTTTCCCCCCCAAAGGTGAGGAGTTCTGTGCAAATCGGAGTTGATCCTGAGAGTCACCGATCTCCCATCCGAAACCCTTCAGGAAGGTTACACACGGATGGTTCGGGGGGAGGTGTGCCGCACTCACACGCGTCAACTCAACCCAACCTCCCTCTTCTTTGACGTAGGATTGCTCCTTCGGGTTCTGACCTTCCTCTGTCCCTACCCCGTCGAAGTCCCCGGTTCGGACTGGGGTGAGAGGATCCTACTCACATACCAGTCCCCCAGAGGGTATTGACTCTTGTACTAGCTCGGATTCACCAGTGGTGGCATTTTGGCAGATTTTTGAATCACGGATCACATCCTTTGCCACAGATGCGACCCTCTTTAGTTTTCTTCCTCCTTCTTTTCTTCTACATAATTAACTCAGGATAGCACAGGCTTCGGGGCTGTACACTCATGAGCGTAATGCCCCATTTCTTGACAACAGTAGCAGCGTAGTCTGCTCCGATCTACTCTCCGTCGTTCAGGTCTGGCATACATAGTTTCAGCAAAAGTTTTCATGAAATCCTCCATCATTTTCTTCATATCCAGAGGTTCAGGTGGAGCAGGGGCTCTCGATAGAGGTTGTCTTGGGGGCCGACTAACAGCCATTTCAGTAGTTCGACTGTCTGGGCTGGGTCTTGTTTCCCCTCAAGCTTCATTAGCGCTTCGGTTATATATCCGTCGAGGAATATACTTGCGCTTAACATCTTTCTTTACTTGTACTGCGGAGATACTACCGTCCTCCTCCTCGATCTCAATGATCTCGAAGTCATTGTCTGTTGTTTCAGTGTATGTCGGTTGGTGTATTCCCGACATGGAAGCCGTACTAGTATTAGTACTCGCACAAACCTTGGTATTCTAGGTTTTCATCTCCACTTTTCCTGCCATGAGGGTCTTCTTTACTGTCCAGCACTCAATCCCTTCAAAAAGGTCCATCAGGGTAGGTTTTCTCCCTTTCCAAGCATCTAAAGCTACTTGCTGCTGATCTTCATCTCGAAGTCCATGTACCAATTGTGGCAACAAGTCGTTCAGGAAATATTTATTGGAAGGATTGGTTCCTAGCCGTGCCCTCTGTAACAGGGATAGCAACTCATACCCGTAGGCTCGAAATGATTCTTGTGGTTTCTGCATTTGCTTCTTGAAGAGCATGAAAGGGTCTTCACTCACTAAATTGTACAGCAAAATGCTGGCAATCTCGACTAGCTGTTGGAAAGTACCCCTCTCGAAGTATACTTCGTTCCACTTTTCAACGGCTATCCGGCCTTGGCCATGTTTCAGACATCAAATCAGGTGAGGTAATGCCTCTTCGGGAGTCCATGCGTTGCACCTCATATCATCAGTGAAGTTCGAGAACCATTCTTTCCAGGTTTTCACACCCTCGTAAATCTTAGGCAGGATGGCTTGTCGCCTAGCTGCGTTATTTGTGCGTACCAATTTCTGACATTGGTTGACACTCCATTCTCGGATGGTCTCCTCACTGTGTGCAGTGTTCGAAGTGTTGGCTGACTGATTCAGCATGTCTTCTAACACACTGCTTCGGGATCTGCGCCTCGAAGTTCCTCCCGTGGTGCCACCAGCCCCTGGAGGGGGTACAGTCGGTCCTTGGGTAGAACTTTTTTTTTTTTTTTTTTGGACTAGCTCATTGCGTTAATGAACTGTCAGGTTCATTTATGTAACGCTATAGAGCCGACCAATTTTATTTATATTTCAAACAGATACCAAACAGTTGAAGTAAATATAGACTCCACATAATCAGACATATGTCATTATGTACAATAACAGTAAGGAAGCAGGCAAGTGTGTCAAATCAATCACATAGTATTTGTTGAGATATATATCAATATGACACAAGAAACACATAATACAATCAAATGATCATCAATGATATAATATTATATAATGATGAAAATATGCTGATCACATAAATAATATTTGGAGCGGCGCGGTGACTACACCGTCTCCATCAACCTTTGTTCCTTAGTTATATCCAACCTTTAGCCTTGATCTGAGGTTTTTTAACTTTTTAACCTCATTCTTAAATTTAACTTTTGTGGTAGCCCTCTGAACCTCCTCAGATAGTAGGTCCCAGAGGACTACACCCCTGTACCATGGCGATCTTTTATAATGGCGAGATATACTTCTTGGCAATTTAAAACGTATCTTATTTTGCGATCTTGTATTATATGCATGACCATGATTTATCTGATCCTTGGATTTCTTATACATCAAACTTAAAAGTAACATATCAAATCTTTGTTCTAATTTTTCCACTTTACAGATGACATGTAACTCATCAACACTATATTTAACAATATTGCATCTAAGGCAAATTCTCAAAGCTCTATTCTGTAAACGTTGTAATGCCTTTAAACCTTCCTCATTACAACTAGTACTTATTCAATAATCGGCCGGATGGTACAACAATATATTTTTATGCTTTCTTCTTGTGTGAGATATTTCCTTAATTTAGCAAATCTAAATAATTTATTACAAATGTTTCTTTTAATAAGCTTAATTTGTTTGTCAAAACTTAACTTACTGTCTACTGTAACTCCTAGGTAGGGAAAAAAACTTACAGTTTCTACTCTGGTACCATTTATTACAATATCTGTATCTGGACAATTTTTCAATTTGTGAGCACTACAAAACCACATAAATTTTGTTTTCTTTGGATTAACAGTCAACTTGTTGTGAAATACCCATGTCTTAAAGCGTTCAAGATCATCATTTAACACTCTCATTACATCTTGGGGTGTTTTCGCTGCATGATATAAAACAATGTCATCTGCATACATTATAATTTTGCACTTGTTCAACTTTTTAATCACGTCATCTATGTATAAAACAAACAACAGGGGGCCTAAAACAGACCCTTGTGGGACACCATATTTGATTTCAGATTCTTGAGAGAGATTATTGCCATAACTAGTTCTTTGTTTGCGGTTTTTTAGATAACTATTAAACCAGAGAAAGTTATTTTTGCTGAAACCTAATTTGCTAATTTTTTCCAGAAGTCTAACATGGATTACACTGTCAAACGCTTTAGTAAAGTCAATAAATAGGGCCCCTGTTATTAAACCATCATTTCGATACTCATATAGATCATTAACAAAGTCAAAGGTGGCATCACCTGTACCACTACCTTTCTTGTAACCATATTGCTCATCTGAAACATTATCGTGATCTTTCATGGCACAACTTAAATAATAATACATTATTTTTTCAATAATTTTTGAGGGCATTGGCAATAGCGAAATAGGCCTCCAATTCTTAACTTGTGATAAATCTCCATCTTTGGGTAATGGCTTGACCAATGCAGAAGCCCATTTGACAGGAAAACCACCACTATCAAAACTTCTCTGAACAAGAAAAGTAAATTGATCTAGCAGGCATATTATTGCACATTGTAGTATATCACCTCTGATCCCCTCTATTCCGGATGATTTATTTTTATCAATCTCTTTTACTGTATAATAGATATCCCAGGAATTAATCTTTATATTTGATTCAGAGAAAATTCCACCCTGAATGATTTCCTCTATACTCACATTATTATCCATGTCACACTGTACTTTACCAACAGAAGCCACATGTAAGTCTTTTCCAATATTGCAAAAGTATTGATTAATATATTCACAAGCAGTTTTGGATGGGACCTTAACACCATCTACATGGTGCTTCATATCTGGATAAATCTCAGACCCATTACCCTTAAACATGTTATTAATATATTTCCAAAAACTCTTAGGATTTCCTCTACATTCATGTAATTCTTGCATAATACCACCAATTTGATTAGCTTTTATTTTTTTCCTAATTTTTCTCCTGCAATCTTTAATAGCTTGCTTCTCTTCATCACTTTTATTCACCTTATACAACCTTAACCACCCTTCCCTCTCAAAAACAAGATCCATTACTTCATCATCTATCCAACTTTTTCTAGTTTTTTTAACTAATCTCTCAACAAAGGGATGATATTTATCCAGATACTGATTAATAGGTGTTAGGAACATGTCCCACAGCACATCAGTACTCAAATTTTTATCATAATACAATGTCCAATCACAAGATTGCAGGAAATCTTTGAAATTACTTTCTTTAAAATTCCTATAATCACGGCCCGAATAAGTTGTTTTAGTATACTTGTAATTCTCACGGCCCTTACAGCCAAATACAGGAATGTGATCAGAAATGAATGCTTCTACCGTACCTGCATCAGTAATGTTAACACAATTTGATAATACATTGTCAATACAAGTACCACTAAAGGGACGAGTAACCTCATGTACCAGAATTTTCCATCCTAAATCTTTACATAATGACCTAAAACTCTCACAGCTTGCATCAGTATCATCAAACATATTTAGATTAATATCACCTAATACCCAAGTCTCATGTCTCCCTTGATTATCATTATATTCAAATCCAGCTACCTTCTTTAGAAAAGTAAGAAAATTTGGTACATTGGTATTTGGTATTCTATAAATAGATACTATGAGCTGTTCTTTCTCACCCGGTAGACATAGCATAATAGCAATACTTTCAAAATCAATCGATTGAATAGTCAAATCATTTACAATGCTAATATATCGACATAGACCAGATCTACAACTAAGGCCTACTCCACCACAATTCTTACCAATTCGATCATTTCTATACAAAATACAATCAGGTATATTTATAATTCCCTCTGGTGAAGCAGGCTTAAGCCAGGTTTCACATAAACAAATTATATCACTACGTTTCAATAACTTGTATATCTCTTCATGTTTGTCTTCAAAACTACGACAATTAATTGAAGAAATCACCAGCCCCTTACTGTTGTTAAATTCCTCAATACAAAGTACCATTACAAATAATAATGGGATAATAATGATGCCATCTCATTAGGTAATATACAAGGTGAGATACATTAACAACAACAGAAAAGAAAGCAATGTCCAATACCAGTATCATCATACAGTATTTACAAAGTCTTCTACCACAAATTATCCTCGTAGTAGAGGTGACTGTTATAAGCAGTCTACTGTGTGTTCAACTATTGCTTACAACAGGTTAAACCCCCAGCCCCCCTTACACTTGACTATACGGTGGTAAACTTATCAGGGGTATCACTGGGGTTAGTGGACTTAGTACACAACAAAAAGGGGCAGTGTCCTAATCCAAAAGAATTTTGAATAGAGAAAAATGATTTAGCACATTCAATTAATATGAATAGAAAATTTAACAATGCTTTCATGATGACACTGTCAAGAAAAATGTGAAAAAAAGGCAAACATCCATTTCCGAATCAGTAGACATATATCAATAATGCAAAGCCTGTTATTTAATTTAACACTAACATATACAAGTAATTATTAAAAATCATCATCAGCATCAGCATGATCCCTGTTTGGATTCAAACCAAGTGCTAGGTCAAGGTCAGTGTCTGTGTATTCAACACAAAAGTGGTGAAAGATCTTAACTACCATTGCACGTACCATCTTCTTTTTGTGTTTCCCATTCTTGAGGTGAATGCCATCTCTCATATGACTAGATAAGTCTCTCTTATGACAGCTACCTGCTCTTGATTTACTCACTGCACGTTCAAATCGCATTGTAGGGAGCCCCTCAGCAGCATTAAATGCCCTTATATTAGCATTAATTGTATCCAATGCTATGTCGAATTCCTCCTGAATTTTCGTACAATCCATTGTCCAGTTATTGGCCATAGCTAGGTTGGCTCCATAAATACATGTATAACAGGTTGGTTGATCAAAAGGCAAGTTATTCAGGGCAGTAGTTATAGACTGGAACCCATCGCGAACAGACTGATATACCTCCTCCGCATATTCTCCTTGTAAGCCGTATGACTTGTGGCCCTGTCTGTCCTTCCTCATAAATGACATGTTGTTAATGCCAGCTGATATTACACATAAATCAAATGGTCCATTCATCAGCAGTTCCTGAACCAACCTTCTTTGAATGTGTTCAAGTTTTGCCCCAGGCATGACAATAGTATGATGCAAGATACCTTTTTGTGGAAACACAAGGTCTAGTAGCTCTTCAAAACCTGCTACACGTGAATCTCCAATAAATAACACATTAACTCTATAGTACAACAGCTGATCCATAGTGTCATATGTCCATATGTACATTCCCTTTCTATCCCTAATGCTATGTAAGCTCTATATAGCCCAGATATATATAGCATGAGACATAGTCCTACTAACAAATGGCACTTGTGCACAGTTGGCTGGCGCGGTAACTACACCAGTCACTTTAATTAAGGGTATACAGTCGCCTCCAAGATCACCTATTTACAATGCATAACCAATGGCTACCCCTACCCTCAGGACGTCACAGATTTATCATTGTTTGAAACACTCACTCTCTGCACTAGATTTACCATCAACTTGATGCACTACCCCCTACCCCACCTTGGTTCCCTGTGCCCAAAGGTTCAGAATCATCTACAGAATGATCATCATATGATAACTCGAAGTGGCCCTCCTGTCCATATGCATTGTTGGGTTCATTCTCTTTATGTGGTAAGTCAGTGGCGACACTGAATCTTATCCTCCGTTTTTCAGGTTCAGTTTGCCTGGGTTCATGTGTGGGGTCATAGACACCATCGTCCCGAACATGGACGTTGGCATTATCATTTACGAATGGATCGTATCGGTCTGGCTTCTTTAAAGCTTCAGCTGGCGTCGATGTCGCTAAAGGTGTATTTCCTTTTACGAAAGTAGCGCCGGAAGGTATGTCGTTATTAGACATTTCCTGGTGATAAAGTATATCCAGTTGTGTAACTGATACACTCGTGTCGGTTTCGAAAGATTTATCTTCCTCTTCGGGGCATGTTCTGGCAGTTTGATCACTGTTCTCTATTCCCGACACATATGTATCCGTTTTGTCAGGTTGGCTATTTCGAGACATAGCTCTTGCTGCTTCAAGAATAGATCTTGATTGCTATCTTTCATGGACTCCATTACGTCCTCGTTTTTCAAGATGCATTGATCTCGGATCTCTAGCAGCTTATTTGCCTCGTATTTATATTGTTCCATTTCGGCTCTTATTTGCTTGGCCTCTTTCTTTAATTCAAGATTCTTGATGGTGGAAGTAGCTTCCTGTTCCTCTAGATCAACTCCTTGTCTAAGCTTTTCATTTTCCCACTCGGCTTTAGCAAGTTCGAGTTTCCTTTGAATGACATATGTTTGTTGTTCGAGGTCGCGATTGATTTGCTCTTTCAATTCGGTTCTTTCCTCGAGTTTCTTCATGTCGTTCATCATTCGTTGTTTATCGGTTTCATACTGGTGATATTGTTTCTCCAGATTCCTAAGTCTCAGAACTTTTTGTTCAGAGTCTTCTAACTTTGGTAAACCTTGGTATAGGCGAACTTTATTCATGGCGTCGATGCTCAACTTGGCCTGTTCGCACAAGTATTCTCCTGCCGACTCAGTAACTTTCTTCGAACCTCCTATGTCGAATACCGAGACGTCTACACCGTCTAAGGATCGACGGGGGTTCGCTGTTCTCGTTTCTGCTCGAGCCGAGGCTGCTCGTTGAGCATCTAAAGTCATCATCATAATTGGTGTCGATCTTTCTGCGGAATCGGTACTTAGTCTGTATGTATAATTCGTGACTGGAGCGGGCATCTCTTCGGATTTGAGGTCTCAAACTACCCTCTCTACCTTGGGTCCAATTATAGAGGTATACCCCTTCATTTGAATTCGGCTTAAATCGTTGGCATAAGCAGTGTCATTCGATGTGGATCCCGAGATACTCGATCTTTCATCTCGAGATCCATCGTGTGCATGTTCGGCCTCCAGGGTCGCACACTAACACCAAGAGCTGGTCACGGCACCAGTGTAGTGGTTCGAATCAATGTCTTGACTAGTTCGAAGTAAAGACCAGACAAGGGATCTCGGGTTAGTGCAACTGGCACGTATTTATTACGGTATATGGTTTACATCTACCTCGAAGTGTACTGCTTAACTATAGTGTAAGCTCAGGTAAAAGTGGTCCGACTGTGTCGAAAGCTAGAGCCAGACAAACGCCTTCCCCGGCCCCAGGTAGGAGCTGGGACGAGGCGAACAGTGCTGCCACCACCCTGCAGAGACCAGGGGTCGAGGAGACCTCTAGTGACTACCGGTGATGGGCGCACCGCTCGAAACGCCCTCTCGAGGAAGACGCTCACACTATTTCACGATCTACGAGCCCCTACAAAAGCATGCATGCACCGGCTTGTTAGCTTTTCAGGGCTCCTATTTACCAGTGACACGCCTATTGTAGGTGTCTGTGTTCCCCCATGCCCAATCCATGTTTGTACCTCTGTATAGCATGAGGGCGGTGATGTAGGTAGAACCCAATAGGTACGACGGTCAATTAAGGCAGATCACCAGTTCATGCATGATGTTCCACACATCCATGATCCCCTGGTCAGCAGTTTTTCCCACATACAACTGACCTTCCCACTCCCACCTTATCATACCACTGACCCCAAGGTCCCAATTATAAATCTTCATTACCTAGGCATAGGTACCATAATTTGCATAGAGGGCAGCGCAGCCTAAACTGCATTCATCCATTAAAATTTAGCCACAGCTTTATAGGGCAAGACATACCACTACAGGGAAATCCGGAAGTGAGAAATAGCCACCCTCACGGATGGGTTTATAAGCCTTAGCCCACACCCACCTTACCCACTTTTACAATAACACTAAATCCAACCACATCACCGTAGCAAGTGAACAAGTCCCTGGATTAGGAGCAACATGGCGTCTACAGCATGCAATAAGCCAAGGTAGGCCTGTCCTATGTGCCCATTCTTAGTACTAGACTATCAGCCGTTCTTGTATCGTCAATGGCAAAGTTTGTTGCCATGATACCCAGGTACCTCTATGAACCAATGGCAGTGTGAGCACCAGAATACCTGTAAAAAGTTAGAAGTTACTGATACTCTTCACAACCCACACTTAACTTAATTTGTTTCCCTCTGTACTCACCCCTCTATCTGGTTACCAGATTATTCAAAAAGTAGCTTACACAAAAATTCTTCTCTTCAGGAGGAAGTCACAATCTGATTGGACAATTCATGACCTCCTGGGACCCATTGGAATATTGAATGACAGAAGACACATTTTAGAGACTAGGCAACTTATTGTAAACCACCAAAATTTGGTTTTAGATATGACCCCTGATTATTTGAGCTGCTACCTGAATGACCCGGCAGTCCTCAAAGAACTGCCCCTACATGACCCATTGGTCTCTACACTCATCAAAAGGATGATGTTTTACTTATCTAGTGACATATCTACTTCTCCAGATTGGAGTACCTTTTCCCCCAAAGCAGCTGCTTATATTGCGCTGTTATGTGCGCGCACACTACTGGCTTCTGATAAGCCCCTTAAAGACCTTCCTAGTTATTTCACCAGGATAGGCAGAATTCTGGTCATCAGAGACACAATAGAGCTCACCTTCCAGCAGGCCATTTTTGAAGCCCACTTGTGGTCCAATAAGTAATCTACTCTCCCTACACCAGCCACCAGCGCTGATCTAAAAACCCAAAAGGGTTAGCTACCATTCTAACAACTCAAACTCCCCCCCAAATTAGCACTAGCTCACTAACACCCCAAGTCGCGTCACACCAACCACACATTTTTACCTCACATAAAAGCCAAGCACCCCCCCACTCACACACACATACCACACCCACACTCACCTAGGTGTACATACAAGCCTCACACAAGAGGATATACCCCCACGCGACAACCAAAAATTTAAACTCCCCTAATTTTTCTAAAACAATTCTCATTACCTTTTTTAGGGCTGCAGTCCCTATGGCGGTTACACTCATCCTCATCGCCATAACCATTGGATTACAACATCAGGAGTACCCCCAAGGATTATCTTCAGACCAAACTATGGAGCTCTTTTTACACAAATGCCCCAGCCTCAACTGTCAAACTTCATGGACTACCCCCTGGTTTTCAGTCTAAATATCTCCCTCTCCCCCACACTCCAAAGACCTGACAAAGTATCACCCCTTATCAGACCCAATGCCTAGCCTTACATCACACACACAGCCAACAACTGGGACCTAATGATCAGCAACCTTTTTGATAAATCCCAAAAATCTTTGGACCTTCTTTTTAATCTAATATCTACCCCCAAGACCCGTCTGACCAGAAATGCTCCTGGCCAAATCATTGGTGACACTGTCAGAGCTACTATAGGCCTGGGAACCCAACCTGAAATTGACCTCTTAAATTCAGATGTGTCAGATATAGATAGAAGACTAGCCACCAAAATGCATGTTGTAGAATTGGCAACCCATTTTCTACTCAATATTTCAGAATACAATTACAAATCCTTAAACACACTTTCAGAATTTCAAAATGATACAGACAATGCACTATCCCTGCTGGCCCACAAACTTCAAAATTTGAACTCAAATTTCTCAGCAATTATTCTAAATTTGGAAACCCAGGCCAGACAGGACACCTTCTATTCCATGCTATTCTCAGCAGCCAATGCACAAATTGAATCTCTCATTGATCTCCAAGATGATTTAGACACACTTCTTACAGCCATTAATGATTTAATGGAAGGCGAGTTACCCCCCATCTTAATTCCCCACAATACCCTAAGGCTAGGTCTAAACAACCTATCCAGCGCCTTAAGCAGTGCCCACCTAGGTATCACTATACTAGACGTACCGGTAGGTTTTTATTACAAAAGAAGGGTGAGTGCTCACTGGAGGGACAACGCCACCCTGCTTATAACCATACCAATACCCATAGGCCTAGGGGACAACACCTACTCTATTTAAACCTTCCCAGTCCCTTTCGACACATCCAACATTGATGCCAAAGGCCATACACTAGTACAGCCCCTACCCCCCTTCATAGCCATGTCAAACAGCCACTACATGGAGCTACAGCAGGCAGACATGGACATGTGTATGGACATGTGCAGTCCATCACACCTGCAGTTTTACTGCACACATGGCTGCACGCATACCAAATTTAATTAAACTCATAGGCAGGGACACTCTCTTAATTACCAGCACCTCACCATCCCACCTACAATGCCACAATGCAGGGCAAATTACCATCAAAACTGCAGCATATTCAGTAACAACAGTACCATGCCTATGCTCCATCAATAATGCTGGCATGATCATGATAAATTCAAACATATCTTGTGTACAAAACATCACCCTAGATCCCCTGGCCATGAGCCCCATCAACCTCCCCCTATGGCGACACTTTGGGTCCCCTCCAGCCAATGTATCAGGCGTTTCCATGACAACCACACCCCGGCCCCTGGAACTTTCAGCGCTTCAGATACCTACACAATCAGAAAATAGTACCTTTAATTAAAGAAGTACTCCCCCTCAGAAGAGCCGCAAAAGGCCTGTCTGATGAATCCTCCCTGTTATCGGCAAGTTCCCTGACCCACCTCGGCCTCCACCTGGAGTACTCGACTTGGTTACACCTGTTGACCCCGCCACTGGCTGCTCTGTGTTGTGCAATTACATGTCATACCCACAGGCGCGTGACGCGGCTAGCACAGTTAGTCACCATCCACTCAGTGCTTAACACCCCAACCATGGCAGACGCAGCAGCCTGGAACAATCTCAAGGCCATGATCAACAAGGCCAACGAGAAATGGCCCCTGCCTCCTACTGCAATCCCTCAGGAAGTCGACACAGATTTCATGCAGCAGCCGGGACGGTATGATACCTTGTGGATCTCGGCCGTAGTCCTTGTGACCTTGTACATAGCACGCATCCTCGTGATGAGATGCTTAAGACATTGGGCATACTTCAGACAGGACTCGGACGGCCTGCCTCAATTCGTCCTAAGGATCCACTCCGAGGGACGCTGCTTTGAGTTTGTGGTGGGGACCATGATCTTTGGCCCCAACTTGTGGCCCCCCTTTATCAAGGCCCCCAAAATATCAAACCCCGCCTGACCCGACATTTTGGACCTAAATTGGAAAGCGAAAGTCAACTTTATCATCGCAGGACAGGTCAAAGTGGTTCAGCTGGAGAGGTACCCGAGATGTCCTCTATTTTGGAGGCTATCCTGAACTCAAAACCCCACGTTATGACCCTGATCATCAAGTCAAAAAGCCAGCCAGACTTCCAACTTTCACCAGCCCTGGATCTTTCGGAGTCCACCAATCTACCAGAGCTATCCAAAATCCGCTGACCCAGGAGTCCCATCTCCCGGCTCAGAGCGACCCCCACCTCAGGGAGCTTGGTGGAATTAACCAGCTTCAGGTCCAGGGAACTCCAGCCACTAAAAGACAAATTCGTCTTCGACCCAACCCTACCTGATGAGGCAGCCAAATTCCTCCTGGATGATGGTAGGTTTTTATTTCATATTTAAACACATGATTGACCTCATGTTGGGATGACCACATGCCCGCCTAAAAAGCATCTACTCACTACCGGCCAGCCCCATCTTCCCCAGAATAATAGACCCGACCGCCTCACCTGCAGGATCCCACCGGATAGCCCACAGCCACACATAAACCTTATGTGGGGATACTTCACTTACGGTGACTGCACTGCCCAGCTATGCCTAGCCCTTATCAGCTGACAAATAAAATCCCACTAAAACAAACATACCAGCACATACCTATAGCAATAGCAGCCCCACTGACCCAGTTTGGACCTTGTGGCGGACTCCCGACGTCAAATCCTGACGCTGCGTCCGTGCGTTTTCGCACCAAACGCAGCGTCATGACATCACCAGAGCGTCCCGAATACAGCTCCCAAACGTCAGTTTTTGCACATTATATAAACGTGGGATTGGCAATATCAATATCCAATCCAACATTCGCACGTGGTGCACACATCAATACAATAACATAAGCACGTGTTTATATTGACTGTAGACTTGCAACATACCCCGACTTACCACTCCCCAATCACCGAACCAATCTAATTCAGACAACACCGGCACCCACTTTAGAAGCCCCAAAATTGATAACAGAACTCTAAACTGGTGGTGGACTTTCTATATTATTATTCAACAATTATCACAGTTTGATTCAAGCCCTTCTGGCCGTTATATAATAATCACAGAGTCAATCACAGATAAAAATTAGTCAAATCACAGCTCCGCATTACGCCCCCGCCACCTTTTGGACAAGTCCTTTTCTTTTTCTATACTTTCGGCCTCCCGCTCCACCTCATGCCAGATCGTGCCTTTCCGACTGCTATCATGAAACACAATTCAGGATCCTTTCAGTCCCCCAAACCTCAAGTGAATCGCAAATTAAAAGTGAAAAGTAAAACTATCCCTCATGACAAAATTCAAAAGTTCCCTTGTTACCACTTTTTTTCTCTCTTTCTTCCACATTGCATATGAAAACACCAAGACCTTCAAAACTGACACATACCTGGACCCTTGTCCTCCATTAACACCATAAGGTGCAGGGCCCACTACACCCCCCGAGCGGCCCATCATCCCGACATGATACAGATGGCACAGGTACTGAATCCGGTCAATTAATACCCAGATCACGTATGCGCTGAAAAATAAGCACAAACCCTATCAGCACCCGCTATATC
The DNA here is from genome assembly GCA_949317995.1 of Acholoe squamosa. NCBI lineage: Eukaryota > Metazoa > Annelida > Polychaeta > Phyllodocida > Polynoidae > Acholoe > Acholoe squamosa. Next base: position 23,576,485 of record OX439044.1, read on the forward strand.
CAATAAAATAGAGGATCACATCTTTTACCACCCAAAAGAGGTCTACTCACCTCCACTGTCCAAGAAGGAAAATAACAAGGCAGACAGCCCCATCCATGAGCACGAGGACGCTAAACATAACCTCCATGTTGACTTAGTGACAATCTTCCTCGTCTCCCAAAAATTCTCTGCAGTTTTGACATCAAAAACGCCGTCCACCCCTTTTATAGTAGACCCTACCGCGGGAACCTTCATTCATTTTTCAGCTCAACTTTCGAACACCAAAATCTAAACCTCTTCAGTTTTTCCAAATTTTTGCCACCAAACCAACCCCTCCTTGGCCCAAACACACAAATTAGACCCCCCAGCAAAGACGCACCCAAGGAATGGTGCAAGTCTACACCATTTAGCCTTACCATTCGCCTCATACCATTAACACGAACGCCGGAGAAACGCCGACTTAGTGGCGCCGCATGGTGTTTTAAACCAGAACTAAAGTCCGAAACCATTGACGGCTGGTCCTCTGCCCGTCTGGTGGCGCCCCACGCCGCATCACAACAGAACTAACTTAGAGTCCTTAGTTACAAGCCTCCTGCGTGTGTTCTACCTATCCGCCAAGCTCTGTAGAATTTGGTCCTTGTCATAAGACTGGTATTGCTGTAGACCTGCTTGTGAAACATACAACCTGAAATGACCTCTAATGCCCGTTTGCTCTCTGTTCTTCTGTTAGCCATGACAGGCCCAACTGGAGAAGCAGCACAGGTAGGGACAAGCTCGACAGCAGGCGCACCACCATCAGAACCAGCCACAGCCTCAGCGACAACCAAACCAGCGGACCAGCGCACCCCCAAAACAAAGGCCTAGCCATCAGGCGACCCAAGAGGGCAGGGACACCCATTCCCCCCAGATATGACTCCTGGAGGGATGTAACCTGCTCGGGACCCCACCAACAGCCAAAACCAGGCTGTGGGCTGCAAACTGTGCAGCAACAAAAAAATAAAATTCAAACCCCTAACATCCTACAGACCAAACCCTGACTTCACATCCTTCTTGCCCATCCCACCACCAACAACCAACCTCCGAATCCAAAGTCCCTCACAATCGGCACCCTCCTGGCACCAGCCACCACCAGTGCTGCCACCCTCAGACACTGAAGATGATAACTCCTCCTCCTCAGCCGAGCCAGGCAACCTAGCTTCAGTGGAAGAGGATTTCAAGGACCTCAACATTGCACAATACACAAGAATTAAAAGGATAGATGCTAGAAGAAAATCTTCAGCAGGAAGGTTCTATGACAGAAATCCCAGAAGCCACTGCAACCTACCCCCCGCCAGTGTCGGTGCTAGCTCCACTAAACCAAAATATTAAAGTAGACATTTTCCACATGAACTCTTTCCCCACCCTCACATAATTTTAAAATCTGACATTGTTGGGACACAATTATTTTTTGACCCCCCCAGGACTACTCCTAAGGTGCTATATAATGTTTATAGAGTTCTTCCATGGAAAGCTGCTACCAATTTAATTCTCAAAGTCTCACTACTGTACTCCTGTTTTGAACACTGATCACAATCTCCTACCTTTTATTACTCTGTGAAAGTTTGGAGCTGAGCTGACTGACAGCCCAGTCCCAAATTCTTTAAGGTGCCACAGAGCCCCCATCATTCATCATTATTCAAACCCAACCATGTTCATGTATTTATGGGTCATAGTAGAAAACATTTTTGTGTGAAAATCTAAAATCATTTTTTTGATAAAACACCACCCAAAAGGCTCTTATTGTCAAAATGCCCTAGAAAACACCATACTTGACAAAAACAGCGACTTAAAAGTCCCAAAGAACGCTATCTTTGAGCCTAAAATCATATTCCCTCCCGGAATGCAAGTTTTTTTAGGAATTTTTTCATAATCTTTTGGGTGGACCAATATTTTCATGCATGCATTTATTTTATGGTACAAAGCTAGTCCACAAGTTCAAGAGTCAAACCCCAGGGAATATCACTACTGTCGTTGCCCTGATTACCCAAGGCAACACATTAGCAGCGAATACCACTCTTGTCTTAAACATCATTGTTAACCACCTTTTCCTTTTACTTCTGTATATCAAGATAACATGCACATATTTCTGTTTAATTTATCGAGCATTAGCAATGCTGATGCTGCCCTGATTACCCAAGGCAGCATACAGCAGCGAGTAGCACTGCTGCCCACATAACTCAAGATATATATCTTTGTATAACTCTCAGTGATACACTTCACATACAGAATATTTCCTAGTACATACACATTATTGGCATACAAAAACTAGTATTTATTACCTCACATCTGTCACCATGTATTTTTTTGAACATTTGTACCAAGTTTTGCCTCGCCTTTCTGAGGATGTATGTTTTCACATAGTTTTTCTTTTAGACAAAAAATACCTGTTTTTATCCCACATACAGTGTCATATAAACTACTACCGGTACACCGATTCTAACTAGACTTATCCAACGATCGTCTCACGGTCACATCGATGAAAAATCAACACATCAACCTTTTTGTATCATGTACCACCTTTTATTTTTCTCAATTTTTAAATATGTCAGTGGAATCTATATAGCCTCTTATTCCTCATAATTATCCTCCCTTTAACCTCGTGCAGAGACGAAGTGGCAAAGTGGGGATATGTCAGTGGACTATTCTATGTATTATAATTATCAACGACATATTCAAACCAAGCTGACCAAGCTTCCCCCTGTATAACCCAAGGCTCACCTATTTTTAACCTGACAGGGTGAGTGACTCATTCAACCCGGTCTGACTCACTCACCCCCGTCCTCCCCCAGTGAGCACCCCCAGGTCCCACCTGCGGATCCCCCACTGGAGGACATGATATCATATGCTATTTTTAGCCTCACCTGCCCAGATGACTCACTCCTGAGAGCAGCTCCCTCCCTCCTACTCCGGATTGGACTGGATCCAACCAGATAGGGGCTGAGCTGCTCATTCACTGAGCACTTCCAGAAATAGCATATGACGTACACTGAGTGGGATTTCCTTTATAAACCGGCAGAACCCCACTCAGGACATCTTATTCTTCTCCAAACCTAGACCCTACGACACTCAGGTGCCTTGGCCCCAGGATATAGCTTGGTCAGACTGGCGAGTACTATACTGTGTACCGTATTGATTACTCTCATGCCAATCTTACAATGAAGCTGGATCATCAACTGAACTGTCTGGACTCCTGTTACCTCACTTCATGATATGTAACGACCTGTTGACAGTAGCACCACCAGGGAAAGGAGTAGTAGTAGAAGTAGTAGTAGTAGTAGTAGAAGAAGTAGCGGCTCTTCTTCGGCAGCAGCAGCAGCAGTAGCAGCTGCAGTAGAAGCAGTAGAAGCAGCAGCAGTTTCAGCAGCAAAAGCAGTAGAAACAGTAGAAGTAGTAAAAAAAGAAAAAATAGGGGTAAAGCCGAAAGCTGTCTTTAAAGAAAAGAATTTACTCCATTACTGTTTGATAACCACCCTCAGTGCACCCACTCGTTGGGCATTTCATGAAAATAAAGGGTGTTCAAATATGGTGAGAATAAGCGCTATGAAAAGATTCGACGAGGACATTGGTTATTTGGGGGTAACCGCCGCTCCCACTCGGTGGGTGCGCATGGTGGCCGACGTGAACACTATCTGGAATTGCCTCGAAGTCGTCACCTGTATTCTTTCTTACAAATCCCAACAACCACACAATTTCTGCATCCGCTCTCGTACCACCACTGACCCCCCGAGCTTCCCTCCTTGAGGTGTTGCTCAAACAAGTTCCACAGAGGAAATGCAACGCCACCACCAAGCTGTTTAAGAGACTGCAAAAATCCGACTTGGTCAAGTGGAACAATGACGGTTCCGTGAGGGAGATGATGGGTCGAAAAACGGATCCCGCCAGTCAAATTAGCATAGTGGACTTACTGAACGATGCCAGGAGGTTGAAGAAGACAGCGTCGAGACACGAGGGGTACACGCCGTTCAAGCTCGTGCTGAGCATGGAAGATCCCACCGGTTCCTTGATTGGAAACCAAGTCTATAAAGCAGGGGGTCCTAACAAAAATTCAGACAGAATACCTGCCGGCAGAGGGAGGAAATGAACAAGTTCCAATGAGGAAGACGCCACCGACGATGCAGACTACTACTACGAAAACGCCACTCCCCTCGTCACCACCTCTCGCCCCTTTTCCCGTCGTAAGGACTACGCCGACAACGACATCTACAAAACTCCGACTTCTAGCAGGAGATCCCCTCAGGACGAGTAATGAATGCAAGAAAAAGAACGGACGCAATCGCCAAGTGTACTCCGACTCCGACTCACCAAGATGGTGAGGTCTAAGAAACTGACCAAGAAGGAAAAAGAAAAAAGACGAGTGGTAGCTAAGTACACCGACGTCAAAGCACCCTCTAGTTTCACCAGTGTCACCAAACTCCAGAAACATCATTTCCGTGACCCAAACTCGGCTTTCATCCGAGACGCCTTGGGGTCTCTGGACGCCTACACTAAACATAAACCCATCCGGAGAAAATTCGCAAGGCACAAGACGATAACTGGGGGAATCAATCAACAGTGGCAGTTAGATCTGATGGACATGTCAGCTTTAGCGTCTCACAACAACAGGTTCGGGTACATGCTCACGGCCGTTGACGTTTTTCTCCAGGTACGCGTGGGCAGCTCAAGAAAATTCTGCCCTGTACAAGCAATACCTGACGACGTCCAACAAGAGGCGAAAAATGAGGAGTATGGCACATGCCATGGTTCAAGACATGGAGAGAAAAACGTGCGTGCAAACGTCGCTGCCAAACATATTCCCCGTGCCACCCATTTTCACGGGAAACAATGCTCAGTTCATCGAGCGCTTGAACCTGCGCTGTCTTCTCGTACGACTCGCTGACGAGACGCGTCATCATCAACGTGCCGCGGCACACTGGCGTGCTCGTCACCGAACATCTGGCGCACATTCTAGGATTCGGGGTGAAGACTCATTTCGTGACGACAACCACCGGCATTTACATCATGGACCCCTTCGGAGACATGTACTCTGTGTACGTATACACCGACGACATTCAAGACAGACGAGTGGCGACATGCACGTCCCTCTGTTACACTGCGTGCAGTCGACAGAAGCGGACGACGGAAAGGGGAAATGCGAGCTATCAGTTTTCCACATTTGGATTATTTTCCCTTGAAGCTAAGCCTTTTAAAGTCCAAAAGGTTGGACGAGGTCGGCAGCTACTTAAGAGACAGAACTGGCCGATCCATACCATTCATGAGAGGAGAGGTGACGGTGACACTTCATCTGAGACCCATCAAACATTAAAGGTGCAAACATGATACGTAAAAGAGCGCCGTACTTTTCATCAAAGGGTACCACCGGACAACGATACAGTGATTACTACAGTAATCACTGTATTGCTCAGTTCGGTAACGGAATCAAAGTGTACAGCGGAAGATCTTTCCAGACAGGTCACGGTTTCGGTGGCGGCCTTTTAGGACTCATGCGCTTGGCCACACCCTTTTTGAAGACGGTGGGGAAAACTCTGTTCCGAGCTGGCGTGGGTGTGGCCAAGGATATGATGGAGGGAGGTACTTTCAAGAACAGCATGAAAAACAGAGGAGTAGGTGCTCTGAAGAGTCTGGCGGGTAAAGTGATCTCTCCGGGGAAAAAAACTACACCCAAGAAAGCGGGGGGCAAACGGCGGAGGCGCGCTCCTCAAACGGGAGGCGGTTCTTGCAAGAGACAGCAGGGGGACATTTTCGATCGCTAGGGAGACAGCCTATAAATAAAAGGACTAGAGGTCACCGGCGTCAGTCTACCATCGACGTGAAGAGGGAACACAATGGCTTACGTACACGAAAACAGCAGCGAGTGCACGCTCTCTGAGCTCGACCTGCACGCCATAGCGCCAACTCAAACTACAATCCTAAAGTAGACCTTTGTCGGGCTAGAAACGAAAAACTCTTTGGGAGACGGGAGCAACATTAATTTCACCATCAGTAAGTCCCAAGAGTACACGGACCTGAACAAAAATTACCTTCATCTGGAATGTGAGGTGCTGAAACCGAACGGCGACGCACTGGACGACACCGACTAGGTGGCTCCGGTGAACAACTTGGCTCACTCGCTCTTCAAGGATGTCCAAGTCTCCATCGGAGGTTTCAAAGTGTCTGCTAACACTGAGACCTACCCCTACAGGGCTTACCTGGAAGGTTTACTCAACAGAGGCGTCAAGGAGAACCTGATGAACGTCCAAGGTTGGCACCAAGACAGGGCTGGTCACTTCGACGCCTTGACCAATGACAACCCAGGGTTCAAGGCTCGCCAGAAACTCATCTCCAACAGTCACTTTTTGCTGATGTCGAGACTCCACTTAGACCTAGCTCATCTACCAAAGTTCATAGCTGGAGAGAACGGAAATCAACCTCACTCTGAAATAAGCTGCCCCTGGTTTCTATCTGATGAGCGCGGGCACCACCGCATACAAACTCAAGATCCACAAAGCTAAGCTCTATGTGTGTTGAGTGGTCATAGCTGATTCTGTGGTGGAAACGCATGAAAAGGCAGTGATAGAACAGGGTCCCTTCAACTAGCCAGTGAACAGAGTGGAGGTGACGACCTACGCCATCCCTGCGGGCAACAGAGATCACACCTACACGCACTCCAACACAGGTCAACTACCCAAGTCCATGATGACTTGTTTCCTAGACCACGGAAATTATGCCAAGAACCCGTTTGAACTGAAACATTGCAACGTCAACTCGTTTCAAGTGATAGTGAACGACCAGAAGGTGCCGAACGACACCTATGTCCCCACCTTTACTAAAAGCGAAGCGGTGAGGGAGTACCTAGCACTACACACGGAAACGGGGATGTACGAGGGTTCACGCTCCTGCGACATTTCCTACAGCGATTTCCTGAACAGTTACACGCTGTTCCCCCTGGATTTAACTTCGGACAGATTGCACGACGGGTGTAGAGTGAACCTTATAAAGGCGGCTCAGCTGAGGGTGGAGCTCAGTTTTGGCGCTGCACTGACGGAGACCACAACAGTACTGTACTTGGTGTATGACAACATCGTCGAGCTGACCAGAGATCGACATCCCATCACACACTACCACATGAACTGAAGACAAGAAAGTGTATGAACACACTTGAAATAGACAAAGTGTTGAAGGATAACATTCACACAAAACACCATTTCCTAGGTGTTTTCTCTTGTGACACTATCCCCGAGCACCCTATCAAGAACACTTGTTTCGTCAGTAATACGGATCCTCAATATTTACCAGGTCAACATTGGGTGGCGTTTTACAGTGGAGGTGTACTACTTTGATTCATTCGGCTTACCTCCGCTGAGCGCAGAGTTCTTAGCTTTCTTAAAGCGTGCTGCTCCGTTCAAGTGGCAAAGAAACCATGTTTAATTCCAAGACACTACTGCTGACACCTATGTGGCCCTCATTGCGTACATTTCCTGATTGAAGCATGTCGAACAAGAAACCCCACGAAATGCGTCATGCGGATGAGCAAAAACCCAAAACTGAGCAACCGGTTGGTGAGTCAGAGGCTCGCAATGATGATGATGTGAAGAATTCGGAAAAAGAGGAAACGGGATGCTGCAAGCGTCTACAATTCATGCAGACAAAGGTCCTATATCTGGCCGAAATAGTGTTGGATTTATCCAAACTAGTGCAATGTATGATGGAGAGAGTCAGTGACTGTGACACTAGCAAAGTGAGACTTTGCGGTCTGTTCGAACGAAAGAAAAAATGATTGATTAAAAATGACATAAAAAAAAAAGATGATTCATGAAAATAAAATAAAAAAAAAAGATTTATTTTGTTGTGCTTTATTTCATACATAACTTTTTAAAAAAACAACTAGTCGAGTTATCATTATCATCACGGGCAAAGAATTCAGGAGTATCTCATTTGCATAATTAGCCCCGCCCCTTTGTTTATAAACAAGGGGCCACGTGGCTACACCAAGTGTTGTTTACAAACAAGGGGTCACATGACTGCACTAATCCCCTGGTTACCAGAATGCTGGCCTCTGATTGGCTGAGCGACAGTTGCTAATCCCCTAAGTAGGTCATGTTACCATGGTTACCAGAATGTTGGCCTCTGATTGGCTGAGAGGTGTCACTAATCCCCTAAGTAGCTCACGTTGCCATGGCCACAGGTCACGTGACCAAATGGAAGCCTCTGATTGGCTGCATCCCAAGTGAGTAATATCCTGTAGTTAGCTATAGTCCCGTTCGGATACATACTATACTACTGATGTCAGTGTCATGTGACGTCACATCCGGGTCTCCAGACTATAAAATAACAGGTTCGGTGGATAGAGCCAGACATAGTCAGAGACTCATTGGTGGCTGATGCGAGGCTGTAGTTCTGGTGTCTGGTAGCAGGCAGTGAGTGTGGTCAAAGAGGGTGGGCGTCTCATATGCAAGTTATAAAAGTTACAAGTGAACTAAATCTAATGCAGGACAAGTGCTGATGTTAGAATTAAGGCAAGTCAAGTAATAAACACAGAGATTGTCAGTTATCAACATTTATTCTGTTGTTACGCCTATTTCTGACTATTACATTGGTGACAGCGGTGTTGCTTCATTTTTGACGAACCCGCGCTAATCAGAATGACAGGGAAGAGAGGAAACAATTAGAAGAAGTCCTGGGTGGAGGGAGAAAAAAAGGCGAGTTGATAGAAATAGTAGAGGAAGAAGTGAGTCTCAGGAAAAAAAGAGCAAGTGGCCCGGCGGCCGGGGCCACCGGACCCACGGAAGCAGACGACAAATGGTGGCCGGGTGTTGGTAATAACGACAGGGGAGATAGAAAAGGGCCGATTGAGAAAAGTGAGGAGAGTAAGGCAACAGAGGAAGCTGCTAGGTATCGTGAGAGTCGCCATTCACCAGATATGGGAACTATATAGGGGGCGCTCAGTGGGTTCAGTGTGGCTTCCAGTGGGACGTCCGGTGAAACCACTGGAATGAGAGTCGGCATACCATACCACCAGGAGCCACAGATCAAAGAGGTTGCACGGGAAAAGGAGCAGCCCTTAGTTGGTAGAGATGAGCGCAGGGAATACAGGGTAGAGAATCCTGCGGGAGAATGGATACAGGGATGGGACTTGACCCGTGAGCTACTCGGGGTGCCTTATCACATGATTGGCGGAGTGGAGCGCCATGAAGGTAGGAGAGACAACCCCCTGGGGGATTGGCTGCAGGGAAGGGAGCGGCGCCGTGAGTCACTTGCTGAAGTAAGGGTCCAAGAGGAGAGGCCGAGGGCCAGTTCCTGCAGGGATGAAACACTGCGGTTGGAAACCCCAACCTCGATGACTGGAGACGGGGAGCTTTCAAATGCCCACGGGCCCTAATGGGGATGGCAGGATAAGAAAAGTGGTGGTGATGCCGGGAAAATACGACAGGTCGGGGCAACTAGAGGAGTTTCTTTCGCACTTCGATTTGTACGTTATGGCAAATGGGTGGACACCTGTAGAGGCAGGCACATTTCTCGGCATAAGCCTAGCCGGGGTGGCACGTAGGCCGCTTACCAGGCTCAACCCTCTTCTCCAGGGGGATATAATTTGCTCCAGGAAGCTTTGATTGAGAGATTCCAGCCGCGCAGCCAAGTAGAGTCATATAAGGTCCTCTTGCATGGGTAGGGAAGTCTTTGTCTGAAGAGATCTTGAGGCTAGTGCACCTGGCCTATCCCAATGCCATAGGTTCGTGGAGTGCCTGGACGATACTGAGTTGAGACAATGGATCTATCAAGGGGAGACACCCACGCTGTTAAAGGTGGTGGTGAGGGGGGTGCGAGCAGAGGCCTACCTAAAAGCGGAACGTGAGAAGGTGGCCCAAGTGCGGTCCTCGACTAGATCCATGGCGGAGGAGATGTCCGAACTCAAGGATGTGATCTCGAAAATTAAAGCAGGGTGAGAAGCCTAGGGGAAGTATCTCAGGGGTGAAGGCCGGAAAGGGGCCCAAGTGCTTTGAGTTTGGGTCCACTGAGCACTTTAAGAAGAACTGCCAAGCCTGGTTGAAGCGAGTGGAAGCCGTCAAAAAGTGTGATACCGCAGCCAGGTCTTAGGGAAACTGAGCGGGGTCCCTTCCTCTGGACAGGAAGGGACCCTGACTCCTGAGAAGGAGAGAGAATGGCTGGGAAGAAAAGAGAAAAAGGACAATGGTCTAGAGGTGGAGGGCCAGTTGTGGGGTCGGAATATAAGCTTAGTTGTGGACACTGGCACTACCAGCAACCTTTTGTTTTTTGAGGTTTGAAAAGTGTTTATTGTCAAATCATAATTATACAAAAGTGGTAGCATGACAATAAGATGAATTCCTCGATCTTTTGTTACACCAGATAATGTGTATGATGATAAACAGATAATGTGTATGATGATAAACCAAATTAGAATGAAAGATGATTGCATACAATCAATAAATAATAAATATTAAATATACACATTACACTATATACTATATACAAAAATAGAACAATTGACCTCATCAGTGATTACTATTCATGCTAGTTGGCATTTGCATAAAGAGGGAATAAAAGACTGAAATTGATAGATGGCACACTAATTCTTGTATCAGATAACAATTGACCAAGACAAGAGACTTTGTATAATATACATAAACTAGTTGTAATATTGTCAGCCACCATCGGTGCGGTCAAAGCGAACAGCTCCCTAGTGGCCAACTCAAAGGGATAACAATTAACCAACATAAGTGGTCTTAAGGGCACAATGTTAACAATTGCATGGTACTAGTTGCTACAGATGTGGCTCATTGTAATATTATGTGCCACCATAGGTACAGTCCAAGCGAACTGCTCCCTAGTGGCCAATTCATAGGGATAACACTTAACCAACATAAGTGGTCTAAGGGCGCAATGTTAACAAATTGCATTGTACTAGTTGCTACAGGTGCAGTCCAATCGAACATCTCCCTAGCAACAGATATTCAGATATCATAAACATATATTAATAATCTAACTATCATCATCGTCAGGAACTTTGGTCAAATCCTTTACTCCTCTAATACGTGTCTGGTGGAAGAATAAGGGGTCGCCGGGGAAGGTACAACCGGCTACATCCGCATATCATACGATGGACAGAAAACTCCTGCAGGTAGAAGGAAAAGTTGTGACAGATTTGCACCGCGGGTAGCGTCCTTTGAGCCTGTTGGGGGCTGACTTCTTGATGCATAAGAGAGCAACAGTTGATCTTGCGCGGGAGATATGTTGCCACAGGACCAGGTGACGGACCCGTGTCACCTGGTGAATGCGGAGACATGAGTGCTGGAAGGTCGCCCCGAGAGAGTAATCATGGAACGCATGCCCATTAACGCCCAGGCTGACAGGGGCATGCCCTTGTTTATAGTGCACGGCCCTTGTGAGACGTGCAGGCTTGTATTTTGGTGGACAGATAGCCTACGACACCATGTTTGGGCTTGTGGTGTTGAGCCATCGGTCAATCACAGACCAGTATTCAGGTCATGTGACCTCTTGTGAAAAAATAGTGAGTTTGAGTCCAGCAGCCATTTTGGTTCAGTGTTGTGTGTGTATCTCTAGGAGTTAAATTCATGGATTATTTAGGTCATAGCCCATAGAACATTACATTTGGCGATCTAGGATGTGGATGGTAACTCGGTGATCCAGGAGAGATAGGATTTTACATGAGTTATTGGCTGAATAAGGAGAATTTTGGAGAAATAGCCAACTTTCAAGCTGGATTGGAGCTCCCCTCCCTGCTTACCTGCTGCTTGTCTGTGTGTACACCTGCCACTGCTGAGATGCGCTAAGATCCAGGAGCAGGCCAACAGTGTGCTACTACCACCACCACTAATCTGTGTGTATTGAGGTAGGACTGATTAAGACTTCCAAGACAGGGTGAGTGACTTTACTTACATTAACTGTTGATCCCGTAAGTAACCCTGAGCATCTGTGCTTGAAGGCAATCATGGCTGAGGCTCTGACACACTTTCCACCTTTTGATCTGTCAGATAGAGACACAGTAGGGGTCAGGTAGAAGAAGTGGGTATGTCGCTTTGAACTGCTGATGGTTGGTCTGACAATAACAGATGCTGCAAGGAAGAAGTCTCTGATGTTACACTATGCAGGTGAGGAGGTTGATGACATTTGTGATACACTGACTATCCCACATCCTGTGGCTGCAATCAATTAGGATGCTTATACAGTAGTGTGTGATGCTCTCAATGACTATTTCATACCTCAAGTGAATCCTGAGTTTGGCACCTATGAGTTCCACATGAGAGATCAGGAACCAGGTGAAACTCTGGATATGTATGTCACTGAATTGAGGAAGCTTGCGAAGTACTGTGAATTCACTGATTTAAACTGAACTGAAGTCTCAGGTGATTCAACACTGTAGATCTTCCAAGTTGAGGAAAGACGCTCTGGAGAACAAGAACTGGACACTTGACCAGATCTTAGACAAAGGTAGAACTATGGAGATGTCTGAGCAACAATCTAGTACTATTGAGCGAGGTGAGACATCTGTACATAGCCTCAAGTTTAAACAGCAACAGAAGTCATCTCAACAAGAGTCTCAGAAGCCTAAACCTGCAGACAAGGGACAACTGGCACGCTGTAGTTCTTGCAATTTCTGGCATAATCAACGATGGTGTCCTGCCAAAGGGAAGAATTGTAGGAAGTGTGGTAAACTTGATTATTTTGCATGATGCTGTACTTCACCTTCTAAAGAAGAAAAGCCTAAGCCGAAGGCAGAAGTGAAGAAGAAAAAGAAGAAACAGGCATGTGTGAACGAGGTCAGGGAGGATACAAATAATGATACTGGTGAGAAGTACTGAAGCCTACAACTTCTAAGAACAGCAACATGCTGAAGGTGATAGCAGAGGTTGATGGTACCAGGATCCCATTCATTCTTGACACGGAAGCAGGTATCAACATCAGTGATAATGCTGCATTCAAGAGTATGGAGATAAAGCTGATGCTGCAACCCCCAGATATTGTTGTGAAAGCCTATACATCTAAAGTACCAATCAACATCCGAGGTAGATTTAAAGCTTGTATTCAGGTTCATGACAAGAAGACAGATGCATTATTCTTTGTCACAGAACAAAACAAAGGAAGCTTGCTGACTTATGAGACTGGATAGGCATTAGGTCTCATACAAGCAAACATGGAACGCCTCCTTGCTATATGCTTTGATTACTCAGATCCACTGTTTAAAGGAGTGGGACTGTTGAAAGACTTTACTGTCAAGCTGCATATAGATGAGAGTATTCCACCTGTGGCAAAACCACACAGAAGGATCCCCATAAATCTGAGGAATAAGGTTGAAGAAAAACTCAGACAATTGGAGAAAGACGACATCATTGAATGTGTGGAGGGACCAACACCCTGGGTCTCCCAACCTGTCTTTCCACCAAAGTCCAGTGATCCTACAGACATCAGAATGTGTGTGGATATGAAAAGTGCAAACAAGGCTATTCTAAGGGTCAGACACATAATGCCTTCTATTGAAGAAATAGTGAGTGATCTGAACGGGTCAGTCAAGTTCTCTAAATTGGACTTAAACCAGGGGTATCATCAGTTACTCTTGGACAAAGAGAGAATGTCATGGTTAGTTTTGCAAGTAGAGCACTGTCTCCAGTGGAAGAGAGATACTCACAGACAGAGAGAGAAGCACTTGGAGTTTTCTTCGGTTGTGAGCGGTATCATCTGTATGTACTGGGCAGTCCTTTCACTATAGTCACCGACCATAAGCCACTGACTTCCATTTATAACAATCCTCATGCAAATCCACCTGCACAGATTGAGAGATGGACTTTAAGACTTCAGAGGTATAACATGATAGTTGTCTACAGACCAGGAAAAGACAACCCAGCTAACTATCTATCATGGCATCCCAATCGGAAAGCCAAGGCTTACAGAGCTGAGTTAGATGGTGAGGAGTATGTCAACTTCGTGGCTTCAGTACCAGTTTCAATCACTTTTAAAGAGGTATGTGAGAAAACGCTGGCAGAAAGTTGCTACTGCTATCAAAGAGGACAAGTGGCACAAATTACTGAGACCAGGTCCGGGTCGAGGAACATATGAGGCCTATCACATGGTAAAGGATGAGCTTACTGTAGCTCATGACAACTCTTCGGGGTACAAGGCTGGTAATGCCTCTAAGTCTACAAGACAGAGCCATTGACTTAGCACACAAGGGTCACTAAGGTCTTGTGAAGTCAAAGAAACTGATCTGCACCAAAGTTTGGTTTCCAGGTATTGACCCCAAGATGAAGAGGAGAATCTGCCTTGTCAAGCTGTGGTTAAGAAACAATCACAGACACCACTCATGATGACTCCACTTCCAGATGGACCGTGGAAGATGTTGAGCGCAGATTTCTATGGACCCTTACCGACACGAGAATATCTGCTGGTCATCATTGATGATTACTCAAGATTCCCAATAGTGTTGACGGTGTATACTACAAGTGCTAGGTCCTAGATGACCTATTCTGAACGCTTGGAAAACCAGTTGAACTCAAGACTGACAATGGACCTCCATTTCAAGGAGCAGAGTTTGCGGACTTTGCCAAATACTCTGGTTTCCATCATCGAAGGATCACACCATTACGGCCTCAGGTGAATGGCGAGTGTGAGCAATTCATGAGGAATCTAGGCAAGGTTGTGAAAGGTGCATGCACTGAGAGAAGACCTTGGAAACAGGAAATGAACAAGTTTCTGCGTAACTACCGTGCTACACCTCACTGTACAACTGGTGAGTCGCCTGCTGTTGCCATGTTTAAACGTCCATTTTTAGGGGAGGAAAGGAATGATAGTGTGATGCGTCGCTAAGATGAGCAAGCAAAGGCTAAAATGAAGTCTTATGCAGATGAACGGAGATGTGCTGTTCCCAGTGACATCAGAGAAGGAGATATTGTCATGGTAGAGCAACCTCAACGGAACAAGACAACAACACTGTATGACTCCAAACCCTACATTGTTACTAAGCGTAAAGGGTCAATGATCACTGCTTATAGAGGTGACAAACACATCACCAGGAACACCTCTAAGTTTAAAGTTATTGACAAGAACATTCGACCAGTGAGATCAGACAATGAGAGTGATGATGAGGCTCCCAGGATGATGCCTTATCCAACTAGAAGTAATCAACAACCTGTTGACGTGCCTGAGACAGGTCCTATGCCTGTCACACCGCCACATACAAATGCTGAAATACCAATAACTCCTCAGCGTTCAACTCCAAAGCAACCAGTTGTGGTTAATGAAAGACCACAATGTAACAGATCAAAGCCAGCATGGATAAAAGACTGTAGTTTAGGGGAAATAAAGATCTTCCACATGGGGCAGAATAATTCCCAAGATCTTTATAAAGGATGAGGACAGTCTATCCTCTCCTGATAGATAGGTTGTGAATTTTATGGTAGATGCATAAGTTTCATTTATTTGAGAATTTGTACACACATACAATATGCAAAAGGACAGTGACTGATATATCTGATATATACGAGAAGATGCTGACATGGTTTACCATAAACATTCTGTATATATTCGGAACATTTGAACAGAACTTTCATAGTGTCTTTTAATATCCTAAATATGTGTTTCAACATTACGAATAACCCAAGGTTTATTCTAAAAGGGGAGAGATGTGGTGTTGAGCCAACAGCCAATCACAGACCAGTATTCAGGTCATGTGACCTCTTGTGAATAAATGGACGTGCAGCCGTTTTGGTTTGCGCAGAGACATGTAATTGTCTCATGACATCACCATCTCATTTATTTCCTTTTTCATTACTCAACTTTGTAAAGTAGTTATGTCCTAATCTAATATTCTTCTTCCCATTATTCATCATTAATCCCTCCAGTTCTACTGGTCCTAAACTATTATCTCTTTCATTTTCAGATTGGATTTCGGAAGTTTATCTCCTTCATCTCTCGACTGGAGCCATCAAGCCTTCTGTCTCAAATCTCATTATGGACCTGAACATGACAATTTATACCTTAATTCCTGTGGAACACACCATCAACTCTTTTGTCTGTCAATAAACATTAATCACTTTGTCTTGCCTTACTGCCTTTTTCTTTTGCCTTTCTACTAAATTACTTTACATATCCCATCATTGTCAGCACCGCTGGTTACACATTATTATCCATTATGGATTTCTCCTACACCATCGTACACTGCAGCCTCGAGAGACTCCTCCCCTGATGAGATGGAGGTCGACGAGCTGTCGACGCCAGCTCCATCGAAAAGTGCCACCGAATCTACAGAATAGAAGGCATCTAAAGGGACCTTGAAAGACTTCAAGATCCCGAAGGTGCCTAACAAGGAGAGTGGCAAGAAGGAATCCGCAGCCAAGAAGGCTCCAGTCCCCGAGAAGAGCAGTGAGTCCACTGCTCCCCGGAACCTGGAACCGAGCCATCGGAGGTCGAGGCCGGTGCCGTGGAGAGCACCGTATCCTCGCCCCCGGACACGGCCAAGGCTGTCGACGAGTGGAAGCGGCTGTCAGGGATTACTGCCAAGCGACGTGCTGAGTACGTCGACGACAGGCCCTTGACCAAGCTTCAGGATTACCGCAAGAATGGTCAAGTGGTACTCCCTAGTCTCGTCGGGAAGGATGGAAGCGATGACGAGGAGTGGTATTCTGATGATACACATGCCATCGACTGGTATGTCCGATGATCGAGAACATCACGAATGCCTCAGACTCGTCGGGGGTGTCGCTGCCTGAGAGACAGCGGATTGGTTTTGCGTGGCGCATCTTCAATCCCGGGCAGCAGTGTGCTTTCTAGAACTGCACACGTAAGGGGTTCCCCCCTCGCGTGTACACGACCGATGGCAGGTATGCTCGACACTTGGTGGAAGAGCATCGAGCCATCCGTCCGCAGTTCGGGTGTGTTAAGGTGGAAAAGACCATTCCATGTTATCAGGACCCCGATGACCCGACCTCTCCTCCTTTCGTGACTACAAGAAGGGGCTTGATGGCGCGTCATCTCAAGTCGTATAAGCAGCCCCACAAGTACAATGCCGAGGGCGCTATCCAGCTGGTGGAGACACTAGTAGGAAAGTGTGAGCGGAATGAGAAAACAGGCGCGCCGACTAGACACTGGATGCGGATGGCTCCCGCACCTTTGTCTACCAAGCGTCTGTATATCAGACCTGAGCTCATGCCCGCTTTCTACGGCGCCTACCCGGAGTTCAGGGTAGAGCAGCGGAAGAAGTGGGAGGCCAGTCGTCCTCGAGACCCAGCACCAACAGCCGCTACGAGTGGGAACAAGAGACCCCACTCTACGGACGCTGGAAAGTCTGCCGGTTCGACTGAACCTAAGAAGCCAAAGTCGCAGGTGGCCCCCTCGAAGCCCGTGCAGGCGTCGAAACCCACCCTGGCCCCGGCTCCTAAAAAGTCGAAGACTGCTTTGACTGGTTCAGCCAAACCCAGTACCAGCGGTGCTAAGCCGGGAGGCAAGGCGGTGGAACCTCGGAGTGGTCGTGATCGACAACCCAAGGTCACCACCAACTCGTCTCCTCCTGTCAAGCCACCTACAGCGGCAGAGGACAGCACCCCAGCTGCCACGCCGCGCGTTCACGTAGGTGGTGCGACACTAACCTTGGGAGCAAGAGCCACCTTCTCCAACGTCGTGTCAGGCGCCGACACCCCGACAACAACCTTGCGTTGGGAGTTGGCCCAGCCTGCATACGGCGATGGCGTCGAACGTGGGGTCCCCAAGACATTTGTGGAACGTTGCAAGGGACTTCCACAAATGACGGGTAGCCCTGCTATCGACCACTTCGGTGAGGCATTCCGTGAGGAAGCGAGTGCCTACTTGTTCGGCCTGTTTGACAGAACAAACACGGCCATCCGTAACGAGCTCCTTCCGGCTCTTAGGGAAGAGCCACGTCAGACCGTGCAGATGGAGATGGACTCTCGTCTGACCGATGTCCACACGCGACTCAATAACTTTGAGTCACAAGCTCAATATGATATCACCAAGAGGGATGCTATCATAGAAGGCTGGGAGGAAACGGACCGCGAATTCTTTAGAGTCTTCGGGGTCCAACTCTTGGAATGGATGAAGGACAAGCACCATGGCGTCCGAACCCTGAAACCTGTTCGAACCGAGCCCTCTCGCGAAGCGCAGAGGTACCTCGTCGAGGGTGGAGTGGTTCCCGACGTCAGGACGCTGGCAGCACAGTCTAATCCTCTGAGAGAGTTATCTCCGAGGATAGACAGTCTGAGTTCGGCTATGACGATGTTGGGTCGGGAGCAGGTGGTGCAGGACAAGCCTGACACCCCTGGAAGGTCTCTCGGCGCCTCTGTCTACCCGCCAGCAACCGCGCCTTCCTCATCGGCTCCCTTGGTCGACCTCTCGGGAGCCACTGAGCCTGCACTGCCACCTGTTCAGAGAATGGTGTCCCCGAAAATCTATCCGGATCTTCATGGCATCAAGCCTCTGAACCCCGCGGGAGCAGCCGTCTGCCCGGACCAGTCGGCTTCCACCAGTGCAGTAGTACCTGCAGAGGTGGAACAGTCGATGGATGTAGACGGGGACGTCAATGTCGTCGGCCACTCTCCAACGGCTCCCCCTGACCAGGGAGACCAGGACGACCTTGAGAGTCGAGAGAGCGACGACGACAACGGGAGCGACTCTGCAGACTCGGCAGTCCTCCACTCAGATGCTGAAAGAGGCTTGGGGGACGACAATGGACCGCGTGGCTCCATTGCCCGAGTCGCCTATGTTTTCCGGCCAGTTAGCCCCCAGTGCCTCACATGATGATGATCGCACTGACGGAGAGCAGGCGGAAATCGACGCCGCTACAGGGTCCATCTCGGAGGAGCAGTAATATGATACTACTGTTCCTCCTCTTTAGTTCGGACCGCTGACATCAAACAGAGTCTCGATGTCAGCATGGAACCCCCGGGAACTTGTTCCCAGACGACGGTGTACCCTCCACGAGTGGGGGTACCTTTCCTGTCCCCGGACCTCCCTGCGAAGCTGTGTGGATCCGACGCCACCCCGGTCCTAGGACCCGGTGGTGCCACACATCCTCGGCCTCACGGTGGAAGGACCATCGTAGTTGTACTGTACACTACTGATGGGGTTCCTACGCTGGAAGGAGCTTCTCAACGAGACAGGGAGGAAACGACACGACCCCGGTTACCATACCCGGTCGTGCCTCCCTCGGATCGACCAGGAACAGGTCGTGAAGCAGTGTTTCGACACTGGTCTCCAACGTTGGATGGAGCAGCGCCCCTATATTAACTGTGATAATGATTTTTTTTTCTACAGTACAGAAACTACATATTTCTATATATTCCCCTACTGTATCTGTCGACCATGTCGACGGATTCAGTAGTTTAAATTATTATCTTTTTGTTTAGACTGATCTGGGATCTCTGAAACTTTTCAGAGACCTCGTTTCAGTCTAGTGGGGGGTGGTGTGGTGGTCCCGCGTCATCCTCGAGGTACCTTTGTGGTCCTCGTGGGCGATGTCGAGAGCACCTCTCTTACCCGATGCCTGGGGGCGCTGGAGTCCAGCGCCACGTCACCACCTGGTCACGTGGCCCTTGACTCTGGTGTATATAAGGCCATTGTACGGCCTTCCTCAGGGTCAGTCCAGTCGCGACGGACCATCGTGAGCGATGGTTGGCGGCTGCCCGACTACCATATTGTAATAATAGGTAAATGTGGGTTAATAACTGCAGACACTAGAAGGCCTAGTGTCAAACGTGCCTTAGAGTTCAAACTCTACCACCTGTAACTGTTATCGAGAACGGCTGATGCCTATGTGTTATTAGACAATAAAGTTTTAACTGGAACCTGAATAGTTGTTCTTCGTTGTTTATCGAAAAATTTGATTAAACTTCGAGGGGTAGAACACTACACTTTATTCACCGGACGTTAGCGATAGTCAGGTAATGAAAAATAAAGTAGCTGTTCTTCGACAGCCAAAAGAAAAGACTAGTTCTATTTACCCTTATCTGCGGTTCAAAATTGGCAAACAAACAATGCCAAATTAAAAGACTAGTTGATTTAATCACATGAGGCAACTATTCATAGTGCTAGCCTCAACAATATTTCAGGCATACTATTAGAATTTTCTCCCCTTATTGAGGTGTACTCTCTTAGAGGAGCATCAATCAATTTAAACCCAGTCACTCAATTGAGTCCTCCAGGAGAATTCTAGCAAGCAATTTTGGAGGGTTGGGTTTCTCTATGGGTTTGTTGTAGTGCTTTGCCATAGTCTTGGCATGTTTCCAGTCCCCATGACGAAGCATTACTGCAGTGGATACACCGAGTCTCCCTCCACCAGAAGTGCTAGTACCCCTGGTGGAGTGAGCTCGGTATACCCTGGTGTCAATTCCAGCCGCAGAGAGTACCGCAAGGATCCATCTCTTAGAAGTGTCTTGCGAAATTTCTTTATGTGGTCTAATGTAGGACAAGAAAAGCAAATGTCTCTTTCGCCCTTTCTTATCCCTTCTGAAAGGCTTTGTGATCTGAACATACCGCTTCAAAGCACAGACGACGCACAGAGTCTCCTTCTCATGAAACGGTTCCAAGACCAGTTCCTTGAGTGGTTCTCCCGTACGTGCTGTTTTCATTAGATTCTTTAAAACGAAACGTACAGATCATGAAGCCAAAAAGAACACATTTCGGAGATCAAGCGCTGGAATGACTTGACCCCTCTGGCCCGTGACTAGAAGAATCAACATGACCAGTTTGAAACCCAACAACTGGAGTGACAGGTCTTCTATTGGCACCCCAACGCCGGAACATGTTGAAAACCTGCCTAACATCCCAGAAGTGGGTGTATCTAGGAGAAGGAGGATTCCTTCTGGAGGCGGTTTGGACGGCCCTGCTTACCCAATAATGGGTACCCATGGTCGACCCGTTGTCAAGGTTTCTTACTAAAACCGACAACGCGCATCTGGCGGCGTTAACAGTACCAAAAGCTCTGCCCTTTTCCGAGAGGAGCCGTAAGAACCAGCACACCTCAAAAGGGGAAGGGGAGCGATAGGAGACCAGGTGAATTAAGCAGAAAGTGGCCCACTGGCTCATATAAGTCTCGTACACCTTCCGTGTACCAGTGGACCAGCTTTCTAGCAAAAATTCAGCAGTTCTCCGATCGCACCCCTGGTTACGGATTAGATCCTGCTTTACAGTTTAAAAGCCCGGAGACCTATGTTTCTGATGAAACACCCTCGTCCCTTCGACTCGAGGTTTCCGGGTCGAGGGTAGATCTTTAGATTTTCGTGTCTATGGATGAGATGATACCACGGTCTTCCTGGCCAGTTTGGAACAATCAAAATCATCTTTCTAGGCTTTTCCCTTCTGGCTTTTCTGACGACTCTGGCGACCAAGCTGAAAGGAGGAAATGCGTAAGCGTCAATTCCCTCCCAAGACATGGTAAAGGCGTCAAAATGGGACGCTCCTGGATCTGGCATCCAGGAACAATAGCGATCACACTTGTTGTTGATCCTTGAGGCAAAAAGGTCCCATTCTGGTTTGCCCCAAATCCTGCATATTCTTCCGAATATGCGATCATTGAGGCTCCATTCTAGATTGTCTTTAAATACACGGGATGCTCTGTCCGCTTTGATATTTAAAATACCCGGGACAAAGGATGCCGTGATCCAGGACCTTCTTGCCTCAGCCCAACCCCAAATGAGTCTAGCAATTCTGTCACATCCGGGAGATTTTACTCCACCCATCCTTGACACATAATGCAAGGCGGTCATGTTATCAGTACGTACATGTACGTGGATATTTATGACTTGCCCTAAGCTATGCAGGGCTAGGTTGATTGCTCGGAGTTCAAGGACATTAATGTGGTCCTTTTCCTCCGGCAACCACCGCCCACCTATGGTATGGTCACCGAGATGGGCTCCCCAACCCTGCATGCTGGCATCTGTGTCAATGGTGAGATGTGGAGTAAAATTACGAATTAAGCAAGGGTCTTGGGAATTAATCATCCACCATTTGATGTCTATCTTAGCTTCTTTGTCTAAAGTCATGGTAGCTTTGTAATTTCCCTTAGAAACTTTCAGTGCTCGATTCTTGCAACGTTCTAGAGCCTTGTAGTGACTCATACCATATTCTACCCCTTTGGAATAGGCATTAAACATTCCCACCAATCCAGCTACATTTCTAATGCTAGGATTATGGGCATTCAAGATTTCTGATGCTACCTCCTGAACTTTATCTACTTTACTCTGAGGTAGCGACACAGTCATATCTTGTGTATCTATCAGAAACCCCAAGAATTCCAAGGAAGTAGAAGGCGTCAAGACCGATTTTTCTGGATGAACTACAAGTCCTAGAGAATCTAGCAAGTGTGCCAACCTGGTCATGGCTTCTCTACATTCAGAGAATGTTTCACCTACAATGAAGGTATCATCAATGTAGGGAAAAGCCATATACCCCTGTTGTCGCAGATTACAGAACACTGGTGCTAGTAATTTTGTGAAAATTCGAGGGGCATAAGCTATTCCATTGGGAATCACACGGTACTGAAAAAGCTCATTGTTCCATACAAAGTTTAGATATTTCCGATCAGGTTCCCTGATAGGGAAAGTGTAGTATGCATCTTTGAGATCAATAGATGCCATATACATACCCTCTCCTATCAAGTTGATAGCAGTATCTAAGTTTTCCATTTTAAAATGTTCATATGGAATGAGATTATTCAGTTCTGTGAGATCTAGGATGATTCGAGTATCGCCATTAGATTTCGCAACGGGAAAGATACACGAAATCCATTGGCCCTCTTCATCCTCCACCCTTTCGATAATCTTTTTGGCAAGCATTCTGTCCATTTCTAGGTCAATCTTACGCGGATCGTAATCTCTAAGATTATAGGGTCGCGGTTCGTGTCTCTGGTGCGGGATAACTATAAACGGGATTTCAATACCACCCGCATTTTTTAACACCCATGAGTCACTAGTGATTGTCCTCCAATTGTCCAAGAATTGGACAGTCTGCCCACCAAGAAAGTTACCTGGTGTGTTCTGAAGGTAGGGAGGCCTTCGAACTACGCACCTTTTCTACTTTTTCGCTCCTCGTTTTGAGGGACCTCCTCGACCACCCCACTTGGCCTGGTTGCTGTAACTTCTGTTTTTCTGATAGTTTGTGCGACCCCCTCCGCCTCTGCGGCTTCGGTCTCTCCGGCGAAAATTCGACCTGGATTTCTTCTGGTAAGTCTTCTTACCTCGCCTCTTACCCGTGGATTGTCGCAACTTCAGTATTTTCTTTGTGAACTCACGCTCTTCTGCAGTTTCAGACACAATTGTTTTCGCCTCAGCAAACAATGTGGCCCCACCCATGGGAGCATCCATGACTTCTTGTTTAATGTCTTCGTTAATCTTGTGCCTCAAATTCTCCCTTCTACGCCTCACTAGGATGTTGTTGGCATATCCCATCAATTCTAGACAGTCAATGGCCCCTTTTGCACGTTCATTTCACTGTTCGTCATCCTCACCCCTGTCCACCATCAACATTAAGGTTGGGATGATAGCAGTCAAGGCTGCCATAATGGCAGCTTGTGCCTTGCACATATATATACTCATCCGGGACAGTCTCTCTTTTCTCTAGCTTCTTCTTGATAAAGGCTTCGCGTGGTGGCACTACCATGGCCGACACGTTTTTAGGTGGTGGGTACTCTTCGGTTACTTTGGGCTCACAGTCTTTGGCATTGGCATTTAAGAGCAGTCTTTGGATGGTAGCAGCTAGACCTGCATTTATAGGGGCAGACTTTTTGGGGCCACTTTCCTTGTTCAAGATCTCTTGGGCTTTTTCTGCAAATGCCCCACTCTTTTGACCTTCAAAAGTGTCTTTAGCGTCATCATCATCCTCGTGCGTGTAATCATCTTCATCAGATGACTTACTGGATGTCTTATTCTTTTTTGAATGTCTCTCTGTCTCAACCGGGGACAACTGGGCTCGTTTCTTAGTCTTCTGCTGACCTTTTGAGTGTTTTGGTCTTTGTCGCCTCGAGCGAGGCCTTGAACGGTGCCTAGACCGAGACCTTGAGCTGGGGGAAGAGGATGTGGATCTCGATCTATGTCTATGTGACCTGGACCTTGATCTGGTTCTGTACCTATGCCTCCGTGATCTTGAGTAAGATCTCGATCTCAACCTGTATCTGCCCCGTGTAGAGCGTGACCGGGATCTGGACCTGGTCCGAGACCTGTGTCTGCGGCGGGAGTATGAACGCGATCTTCTGTGTCTCTTGTCCTTGTGACTTGATCTCAACTTTGATCTATGGCGAGATCTATGTGGACTTGGAGGTTTTGAAGCTTCTTTCTCCTCTTCATCAGTTTCCTGATGGTCTGAGCCCTTTTGAGAGCCTTCCTGCTCTTCTTCTTCCTCCTCTTCTTCCACCTGCTCTTCTTCTTCCTCTTCTGAAGAAACCGGCTTATTCTGTTTGTTGGCAGCTTGCTTTACCTTAGTCTTAGGCTTGGCCTTGTGTGAGGGAAGGTCTTTCGGCTCTTGTTTGGGCCGTCGCTTTTCAGCTGGCTCCAAAACCGGAGGAGACGGTGTTCTAGTCTTCCTCGAGGCATCACGGCGAGTGTAGACTTTTCTCGTCTTGTCTTTCTTTGGGGTTTCGACAGGCTCAGAACTCAACTCCTCGATCTCGTCAGACTGACGATAGACCTGGGCTTTAGTTGTCACTCTGGAGCTATCGCCCTGCTTCATCATGGCGTCTATAACAGCCGTTTGTTGTCTGAGTCTTGACTTTCTTGTCTACTTGCGGTAGGCGCACCTTGACAGACATCTGCAAAAATTCAGAGAATTTTTGTATAAGTCATTGGTCACAGTTATAAAACACTTATAACATTAACACAAATTCACAGCATGTGAACATTTTTTAGGGCATAAGGTATAGGTATTTGTTTTGAACACACCTAACCTAGCCAGTGACCAACTGTGATATTTCTCAGTTGAGAAATTTTTTCCCCGGCATAAGGTATAGGTACACTGAATTAGCAATTCACAACCTAGACAGCCACGGGGCACAGCCATAAAAAAGACAAATCAGCCCTGCGCGAGGAGGCTAGTCTTTCAAATTTCTCTAAATGAGAAATTTTTCGGCATAAGGTATAGGTAAAATCAGATTTACAAGTATCAACCTATACAGCCGTGTTTAGACACCGTTCTTAAGACTTCTGCCCTTCCCCAGGGAGACAGGTAAAAATTTTCTATCATAATCAGCAAAAATTGTAGAAAACCGAACCACTGATTGAATCAGCTAGCCAGTATTGTGCCGGGGGGCCACAACTCTGGTGGTGTCAAGGTCCTCTTACACCCAACTCCAGTAACAAGTCCCACCGCAGGTCCGGACAGTTACGAAAGGAGTCACTTGTTTAAGAATTGTACCCAAATTCTAAAAACAGTGGCCTATCTGTACAGTGAGCACAGAGTCCAGCGTCTTATTGGTGTAGATAACCTCCCTGATACACAGCCATTTCATTCACAAGTCAGTCTGTGAGTACGGGATGGCTAGTGCCACTTCATTTCATCAGAAATTAATGTGGAGACCTGCAACGGTCCGACTTTGCGTGTATCAGGCACAAAATAATTTTAATATACCATAGGTTAAGTCCACCAGCTCAGATCATAGCCAGGTGGGTCAAACAGACTGAACTCCATCAAGAGGCATATCTGTGACAATCTAACCAGTGCAAAGGTCTACTAAAATTATTTCGTTTGATGATGTCAACTCAGGTTCCAGATCATGAACCTATGGGTAAATTGACAAACATGAATTGTCAATCAAGGCTTCAGAACATTTTTAGTTACATAAAAAACAATCCAAGTAAAATTGGACAAGAAATATAGTAAAAACAGATACAAAAAGGAGTAATCTCACAGTTTTTGGAAGAAAATCCGTCTTAATTAGGACCAAATCAACAATTTAACCGAGAAACGGCGGGCCGAGACGAAAAGTTCGGCGCCGAACCGGAAGTGGCCGGAAAAGACCGGAAACTCCCGAAGATTTTGCCGCCAAACGGTTCTAAGTTATTGTTGATGTCGTAAAAGGAGACGAAATCGTATTTTCGTCAAATTAAGACGAGAAATTTCCCAAAAACAGTAGATATTAAGAACATATTGAAGGATTACTCTTTAATGAATCAAAAAAGGTGAGAAAACTCACCCAAAAGTAGAATGATCGGGATAGAAATCCAACTGCTTCTCCGTACACGGCGGGAAAACAGAGATCGTTACAAAATTTTGAGAAAATTAGCCTAAAGAGGCCTAATTTAGACTTTAAAGGCGAGTTAACCCCCTAAAAGATGAATAAAATCAGATATGAAAAATGGAAGTATAGTGGAATTGCTAAAACTCACTCGAATTGTAAGCCAAATTGCGAGGCGTCCTCCTCCTATGGAAATACACAGCAGTCTGACATCTACGGATCTGCGCATGCGCATCTCCTATGAGACCGCAACGACATCTATCGTTGCGATCTGGAACTCCACAAGGTGTCTAGAAACCCTTGTGAGTACCTTGTGGAGGTGTTTTCATTATCATATATGATAATCTAAAAATTGATCTTTTTCTTAATAATGTATAAGGCATACCACCAGTTAGGGTCATTCTGTAAGGCACAATCTGTTTTATGTACAAGCTTTGCCTGTCTGTGCCCTATCTGTGACATACTAGGGTAACAGATAATGGAACGCAAGAAATATAGGTTTGGGGGGTTTATTAGCATAGTCACAAAAGAAAATATATAACCACTCAACCTATGTAACAAAGGTTCCTACACAACACAACCTTTCACATATTCAATGCTAAGATACTCTGGCAAACTCAGATTAGTGCTGCAATAACACAATGAATTAACTACCTCTCTTAACCTGCATGTGTATAAAAGACACTGATATGACATCAAATGTGATTAATACTTGAAAATAAGCCTTGTCAGTGGGTTGTAAATGAAACGAATACTGTCAATTGGTTACAATGAAGCTCTCAATGTAGAGTGTGAAACAAGAATGTGTATGCATAGAGCATGCTTCTCCCGTTGACACAAGTGGTCCAAGATGATATCAGTTGCTGTGTAGTGTAAACATGCATTCATCACTTAGTGAACAGTTATGGGTGGAAAGAAAAGGATGAAACATGACATCTGCCATGATCCTATTCTGACCACGGCTCCTTTTAATCATGGCAAATATTTTACAAACAGCCACTAAGATGGAAAGTTTGATTTGCCCATTAGCATATCTGATAGTATGATGTCTACTCGATATTTCAGTATCTATTTGTGCTGATGTTTGATGACACAGATATGCGGTAGGTACTGGACCTAAGCACACACGCAAAAATGGAGTAACACACAATCCATAGCTTACTTGAGGGGTTTCAAATACAGGGTACAAAAATCTATTTCTAAAGTTGTAAGAAAACTGGGTTTCTCTAAAGACATAATGAACACCTATAATAGCAATGACATAGAAAACGCTAACATAAAATTATAATTGTTCTTATCTATAGCTAAAGATCAAGCCCTGCTGTTTCCCTTGCATCTGTATATAATTTTTATTTAAATGTATATATAATATCATATTAGGGCATTGTTGGTTATTTAACAATAGGTAAGACGGCCCAAACAGCGATACATACCAATTGGGGACTAGATTGTATTACTCTAGCAGAGTAAATCCAGGTTGTACGTAAAGCTACGAGCCATTTTCTTTGCCCCTTTTGGGCTTCCATATTCAATTAATTTTCAAAATATTAACTACATGATATATCACTGGGTAATTAACAGTTCCAACTTACTAAATCTAAATCATCACAAAAGAAAACCGCTTAAAGACAATGATATTTATAGTGAAAAATCTGAACATAGGGTCTATATATGTGAACAGATTATGGCCTAAATAAGACCTCATTATAAATAAAGTAATTTGGTTTCATTTTGTTCTAGTAGTATGAAAATGGCAAACGTGAAAGGCATGGATTACTAAATTGATAAGAAATTGAATGATCTTTCATCTTCAAATATTGAAAACCACAGATTGCTGGATGAGCACAATGTAGTGACATGTGTATTAAGTACATCGTGTTGGCCTTGTATGGTGCAAGTGTTTCAATCTACATATCTCTTTTCAATTTACCTGTGTGTACCTTTACTCCATAAGAACAAAACCAGGGATGTCTTAGATAACACCTTAGTGCCTTTGATCAATCATATCAATTGAATCTTGTGAACACCAACAGACAAATATTCCATTTTATCATATATATTTATTTATGTGCACCTATTAATTCTTCTTTCCTGAGGCAGAATGAGTTCAATCGAAAAGACCACATTTCAGTGGTTATCCACCCCACATCCATGCCCTATACTTTACTGGCCTACATACTATAATTAATTCTCACATTAGAGATGTACATATCTAAGCACCATTGAGTTAAAATCTGAGCACAAACATCATAAAAGCTCTATAATATTCTAACCACACAATACAATTTTCAGGTCGGGAAATGGATTTCTTTCAGAATAGCATGGCATAGCGAAACATCTGGTGGAACAAATGATTACGAAACTGATATGTACCTGTGTGATTACAGAAAGATACATCCTCTTACTCTTTTCATCAGAGATCTGAGGCTAAATCTGAGAAATAATATTACCCTTATCTTCCTCTCACATTTGTTGACACTTACATACACTACTTGGAAAAGAATTATGATTCAACACACATGAATTTGCTTATTTTCAATCCTGTGTCAGTGAACATTACGGCTAAGGTCTTCATAATGCAGACATGAATAAATCCATCATATATATTGAATGTCATACTCAGAGGTGTCTTCCATACATTAGGTGGTAATCTCGCAATTGTTGATGTACATCCATCACTTTGGTAGCCTTTTAGTTGACTTTATTTCACTACTGCTGTACATTCCTCTAGTTTTTTATTTTGATTTTGGCCAGTAATACTCTGTACTTTCTTAACCAACACTATAGACAGATTTATATGAATTTGTATAGATATATGACATTTGAAAATTACATTTTCTACAACTAATGCGAAATTCATAATTATATTAATAACAACTATGTTCAATCGATACATAGATCTATATACCATAAAACCCTGCATGTAAGGCACACCTTTTACACAAGGATGGTGCGCCTTCTAGTAGCAGGGAAAGTGGGGCTAGACGTTTCTCTAATATCTTCTAACACTACCCCATCCCCATACAATGGTAAAGGTGGGTGGTGGGAAGCTCTGAGATTGCCCTAGGTCTTTGAATTCTGAAGATCCATTGAGTAGAACAAAAGTTAGGTCATATTTAATTCTTCCTATCATGTCTACAAGTTCTGGGTGTGCCTTATACACAGGGCCCACATTATACACAGGGTATTATGATAATTTTCGATATTTCAGGTCGATATTAAGAAAATAATTAATTTCTCATCATTCTATCACCAGGTATGGGCAGTTTTATGACTGATGATTATTCCCAAGAGATTTATACTTCTTACATGTGTTCTTCCTTTAACAGCAAACAAACTTTGTGTATATTTGTTAGTTAGTACAATCTGAGGTCAAAATACTGACCTGCTCACATATGCACACTGCTCAACAGTCTTTAGTTTTATGGGATAACCCCCAAAAGAGGAATATTCTACTGAAGGGTCTAATTGGTCATTACACAATCCATTCTACCTTGTTCTATAAATCTCAAAGCAATTCCATGCCCACATTCAAAGGTACTGAGCCTGTTGTCAGGTTACTTGTGCCGCTGACATTGCATGTAGGGTAAATCAGTTGACACTGGGAAAAGAAACTAACTATTCTCATACATAAGATTATAACTACTGGTATTGAATTTCTGATTTCAAAGCAGTTTGGTGTAGGTGCATGCCATACCAGGATGGTGACCTATGACAACATACCTATACCATAGTATTTGTAGTTAAATGTTATGGTTAGGTCTAAGCATACAATTAAATGCATCAACCTAAATGCTTGGTGTAGGTGTCTCTCGTTTCGAAAGTTCTTCACGTTCTTCTTCGCTATCACACGACTCGTCATCATTGTCTGAAGGTAAAGGTGTGGTGGACCGAGACACGCTGGGAGATGGGGGCATGGATGCTGGACGAGGTACCTTTTTATGTTCCTGCAAATTATATAAATAATGATGATTAGATTACACCAAAGTGTACAGAAAATATGGAAAGACAGGGAATAAATATATAATTTGAAATATAACAATATTGTTTCCAACAATGAGCCATGCAGGTTTTCTGAGATGTGTACTTAGTATATGACAGCCGTATCCTTGTCTCAAACATAGGCCCTAAAAAGTTCAATGTTTATCTGGATGGAATTTTTAAATTTTTTGCATCATGCAGGGAAAGCAGCAATAACTTAATTCAATAAAAAGTTCCTCCTTTTACACACCACTGGACTACTTCTGTGGTAAGTGTATGTACATACAGCAAAATTGTAAAAGCAAGCAAAAGTAAAGACTAAGCTAGTAATTCAAGGCCCCAATTTCCATGTTAGATTATGTAGCAAAGGCCACATTGTACAGACATAGAGATTTACAGTAAATAATCAAAGTTAAAGCCATGCTGGTTAGATCCATTATTTGGATAATCAAAGATGCAATAAGCTGTAAAGACAGTTCAGATACAGGTTATTGACATACAATGTAAATCTTTGATTAACATCATGTGAATAAACATCTACAAATTATACTATGTAATCTACTTTTAATTGGAGGCTATCGAGACCAGAAAGAAGGTGCTGTATAAAGCAAAGCTTATACAAGAGAACCTTACGGTAGCCTGTTGAGCCAACATCTGGTAAAAGATGAGTCAACACCAATGTAAAATACTTTACAAAACAGCTACATATTGCGACTACTTTATCTAGGGGTACACTTCTAAAATGTCATCTATAATATTATGAGGGCACACTGGGAAAAGTGAAAAGGAAATAAACCGAAATTAGTCTGACATAAGATGTCATATTAACTTACAAAATAAAGGAAAAATGACAAGAAATCATATTGAGATATATCACAATTGACAATTTCATCAATAGATGATGAATTGTGTCATTTACTGCACATCTATGAAAAATATTCTGCAGAAGAATCACAATACCATCCTAGTGTGACCACAAGTACTGGTATTCTCTAAGACAGCTTGTAATTAAAATGCATCCAAATGATATACTTACTGAGCTATCTTCGTGGAAGAGTTCTGGATTTGTCCTACAAAGGGCTAGATTACGGGCTTTCCGATAATACTGAAAAATAAAGAACAGCCATATTGCAGTGCTCAACTGTGTTTTCCTTATATTGGTGACCATTTACAATATGCATCTCAAGGGGACTTTACAAATCAGCCTCTTATATCACGGACCTGAAACAATGGATATGAAAGAAAGCCCTTATGAAAGGAGAGGAGTGACATTGGTGTGTTTTCACTACTTGCCACTAGATGGCAATGGAAAGTCACATTGGCAATAGCTGGCAGCATAGCGCCTGAATGTTAAACATCTCATATTTTATTCATTCATAACTTATTATTACAAATATGTTTTTTTTTACTATACTTAAGCATTATGATAATGCACACATAGGTTATCTAGGCAATGAAAACAGTATTTCTGTAAAAGAAAGAGAAATGTAATCTCCAGTTACAGGTTTTTCCTATGCAGATAATGAGTAGAAAGCTTTTTTAGGGGTGCATTTTTTTTACAACTTTTTTTAACTTCATTTTTTTTTCTCTTTCCCCCCCCCCTTCAAAATAAGAGTCTTCTTTTAAAACATCAACTTTAAATATCTTGATAAAATAGGGTCAGTCAGAAACTACAAATCAATGGCTTTCTAATTTGTTTTAAATCAAAGAGTTGTGACAATTCTACTAGGTGGGGCAAACAAAATATTGGGTTGGTCATTCTGAGTGAAATAAAAAGCTAATTGAGACACAACCTCACAATGTTACCACCAGATTTGTCTTGTAAATTAGAATCGTCATCCATAATTTGAAAGGGTTTTGTTAACCATGTTCTCCCATTTTGTGACCCAAGTGATTTCCTATGCAAATTTTCTAAGGGGTGCAATTTTGGGAAATTTTTTGAAAAAAAATCAGAGCTTTTCAAAAACGTCCACTTTAAATATCATGATAAAATAGGGTCAGTCAGAAACTACATATCAAGGGTTTTCTTATGGTTTTTAAATCAAAGTGCTGTGACAATTGTAAGTGAGGCAAAAAAAAATTAATGTGTGATATATATCACATATGGCCCAGGGTCTACTCCCCCCCCCAATATAAAAATTGGGCGTTGTGCATTGAAGCACAGAAGGCTCAGGGTAGGTACCATAAAATCCTCTATCAACCCTGTAGGGTCACAGGAATCAGCACTTGCGAAATATTGAGTAATTACTTACAAATAGACTATTATCTATACATGTACTGACACCAGTCTGGCATAATCTTCTCTTACTAAACCCCTTGGACCACTGACCCCCTGGTGTGCTGGCCCCCCGGACACCTGGCCCCCGGACACCTGTCCCCCGGACACTTGGCCCCTGGACACCTGTCCCCCTGGACACATGGCCCCCTGGAGACCTAGCCCCCTCGCTCCCAAATCCCTCCCTCATAAATCTATTCACTTGAGCAAGTCAAATGTCAATTCACCGGGAGTTAGGCATTGTACAGAAAACTTTATCCTTAGCATGCTTAGTTTATCGCTCAGTCCCCAATGTGTTATGTGTATAGTTTGGACACTGTAAACATTGCCTGCTGAAAAAAAGTGTCTCACTTGGAGATTACGCATAGGACTCCATGTGCTAATTTCATCGCCAAAATCTATCTGACCCATAGACCCAATGGTTAAAGGACTTGTAGTCAGTATAGCTCCCAAAACATGACGTCAGTACAGAAGCTTTTTTCGTAGAGAAAGACATCACTCACCATAAAGGACAAAATGTTGTCTGATAGATGAGATTTGAAACTTTCCTTTGGCTTTTGAAAAATGTGTAAACTAACAGTATATCACTGAATGATTACACCCTAAAGTTGGTGATTACAAATTTGTGGATCTGGCTGAAAACCCGGCTCCAATAGCCCAGGGGATACCCTGGGCCAATTATCTTCTGTAGGGTCATGTTAAGGCCTACTATCAATAGTTCCCATTTCTCCCACCAGGAACCCATGGCACAGTTGATAGACTGCAATGCTATACTGATTCTAGTCCAGAGTATTTAGGTCCGGCTTATAAATGCATGGGCGCCAATGCATGAACGTATAATACACAGGAGTAATTGTAACCTTTGTTCAAATGACATACACTTTATAGATCTACTAAAGCTTTTATGATGTATACAAAGCTGTATGTTATATGAGAAGGGCATATTTAGAGGACTGCGTACAAGTATTATTTAAAGTTCTTAGACTTACCACTCCCAAGTTTTTCCAATCAAGGAGTTCACTGAGACGTTCAGTGCGGTTTCTCTGGATGATGCGCTGCCTCCGGGACAAACAGCTAAAGTCAAACATATACTGGAAGAGACCAGAAAAGTTTTCTATTTTGACTGTTACCATAATCTCCCGCGTATAAGGCGCGTCTTATACGCGGGGATTGAGTAATCCCGGAAACAGAAGGGGGACACCAAGACCTTTCTTTTGACATGTTACATGCCCCCTATGTCATAATATGATATAAGGGGGCCCAAGTTACACATAGGTTTTTGAATTTTGAAAATACATTCAATGGAACAAAAGTTATGAATCTTTTATTTTTTTGACCATTTTCTAAAACTTAAGTTGGGTCTTATAGCGCCTTATACGCGGGAGATTACGGTATTTCAACATTAAAGTTAAAATATCATTTCATATCATTTCTGCTTCTTTTCATCTATGTTATCAGCAGCAATTGGCTTCTTAGCATAATATGATACAAATGAATCATATTATAGTATAAGACTGAGAGCAATTTAAAATCTTTCTATAGTTTTCAATGCTGGTTATTTACCTGTGCCAACTCTTTGACGCTGTCCTCGGTGCTCTTGAAGCGGCGGTCCACGACATAGATACCGTAAGACATGGGGTCACTGATGTGCTCCTGCATGAAGCAGCCGAAACCGCTGAGATTTGTGCTGATGGATGGTATGCCCATTACTGTACACTCTGCTGGTGTGTAACCCCATGGTTCATAGTACGAAGGGAAGATGCCCATGTGGCAACCCCGGACAAAGTCCTCATAGTCCAGGCCAAACAGGGGATTGGTTGAGTTCAGGAACTCTGGATGGAAAATAACCTAGACACAAAGTGGAGAAATAAAACATACATGTAGAATAATCCAGGTATAAGAACTCATTTTTAGAATGGTAGTAAGATCTTTCAAAAGTGGATATCAAAGTGACAAGATTAGTTTGTGCTCTTAGAATAAATATAAGAAATTAGGGTTAACGGTTTACAGCCTACCTTGACTCTATCAGAGCTGTGGTTGAAGAGCTGGCAGCGTCGGATGTTGCAGAGGACGGGGTCCTTGGCATCATCAATGATATTATGTGTGCTCACAGGAGGCAATGAAGAACGCTTCACCATGGAAAACATAAACACATTAAGTATATTGATAGATTGACCTTTTGAATTAAGGTTAGTCACTACTCTTTACCAAAAATGGTGTCATTCGTGTAAATATAACCTACCTTAAAACTCCGGTCACAGGCCAGATTTCCCCCCCTTATCTTTTTACCAAAACTTGCTTCTAATTATCCCTCAAAGTCTCCCCCTGGCTTATGACTGAAGTTCTTTTTTTACCATAGATTAAAGTAAAAACTTTGATTATTTTTTTTACTGAGATGTTAGATGATATTCATGGCTTCACATGTATACTATACATATGATTTTTTTTACTTTTAATGCAACATCTTATTGCAATTCTCGATTGAAAATTGGGATTTTTTTAAATTAACAAATCATTGCCATAAGCCGGCTATAATGACCCAGGGAGGCCCTGAGCCTAAAAAAAGAAAAGAAAAAATGGTCTACTGGGTGCCTCCCGAGTGCTTCTTACAGGAAAAATACGGTTTCAGTGTGGACCCTGATTTTAGGACGGAAATTTACTTCCCAGCCTATAACATACCACCTTGTTTTTTTTTTTGGTGTAAAATTGTCATAACTTTAATCTTTATCAAACACATAGAGCCCAAAAAGTATCCATTTCCCGCTAGTTTGTGTAAGCACATTTTTGTACTCTGCCCCCCCCCCCATAGGGCTGCCCTACCACCTGGGCCCCACCATGTGGGAAACAGGCGCTGCGTCGAGGGCCATTGTGTTCGTGTGAAATCTTGACAGTCATCCCTTTAAAATAGTCAAAATACCATTTTAACTGACCTTTTCCCAAAATATCTTCTTAAATGACGCTAGTTTGTGTAAGCACATTGTTCTTCTCTGCCCCCCCCCCCCCGGGTTCCCACCATTTATGGGTCATGGTTTCAACTGACGTTTAACTGACTATTACCTGACATTTATCGGCTTTTACCTGATCAAATATTGGATAATTTACAGGGTTCACAAAAAAAATTATCTGCTCTCAAGTGAGGTTGTTAGAAGAAACTTTGCAAATTCGCATGAAATCTTGACAGTCATCCCCTTAGAATAGTCAAAATACCATTTTTAACTGACTTTTTTCCCAAAATATTTTCTTAAATGACTTTTAACTGACCTTTAAAGAAAAATGGGTTTAACTGACCAGTGGGAACCCTGCCCCCCTCCCCCATAGGGCTGCCCTACCACCTGGGCCCCACCATGTGGGAAACAGGCGCTGCGTCGAGGGCCATTGTGTTCCTGACGTTGGACGGTTACATGTTTTTCCCCCCAAGGCAACCTCATCGTTCAACTACTGGCACACTTACGGGTGGCCCATTCTGTTGGTATAGACAAACAGGTCTATTCTTGGTGGTTAACCTGAGGTCTACTTCCAATTATCATACTCTTATCAATGGTGTGGCTGTAAATACTCTTATCAATGGTGGGCCTGTAAATTCACTATTGGCATGATGTCATTCTCACAGAAGGGTAGGCGTCTGCAGGCCGTAGTAAGATATGATTGAAAACGCCGAACTATTCTACTAGAAAAATTAGGGAATAAATATTGATTCAGCATGCTGCAATTTCGACTACAGCTTATGATGACTGTATATATAAAGTAATGCTCTGCAAAGCAGGAAATATGTCCTTCAGGCATATTTCCTGCTTTGCATTCCTTGGAAAGTGTCCCAACCTTTCCTCTAGCTGTACCCCCGGCTTATGACAGGGGTCGGCTTATGCCCAGGGTTTTACAGCACATGCGCAGACTTAGTCCCCTAACTACTACCTAACTATTGGTATGATTTGCATGTACATGTACTGGTACTACATTGTCCTGAAAAAAAAAACTGTCCTGGCGCTAATAGCTTAATGCGACAAAATAAGACATAATATGTATGCTTTGAATGTAAATGAATTAATAAGAGTTACCTGTGCTGCAAAGATACACCGCTTTAACTTGACAACATCCTCTTTCACAATGAGGTCACCTCCAGCTGGTACCTTCCCCCTGAATTATATCATGAAGAAATACATCAACGAGTGTGATATCATGTATCAAGAACCAAATACACATATCTATGTTTGAGATGACTTCCATGACTGAATAGTCTATGACTCTATAATGTGGTGTTTTATTTACAAATATCGACTTTTCATATTCAATATACACAGTGATTAAGTTGAAGTTCTATCCCCACACAAGGAAGATAGTACCAAATTTACGTCATTAAAACCGATACATTGAAAAATTTTGGTCAAAATCAACATTGTGTACCTGAGTGCAAGTTCAAAGACTCTGTGTCCAATATCGCGCTGCACCATGGCGACAGTCTCTCTGAGCTGTTTAGCGATGGCTTGTCCTCGGAGTGATTCAACATTGAAGTTGTTTGTTTTGGCTGGGAAGATGAGGAAGGCCACCACTGTCACGTCAGAGCCTGATGCCTAAAATCATGAAACTAAATGAATCGGTCTCCCTTGACAAAGCAGTCCACTATGCCCTAAATACACCTTACCAACTAACCATACACTGCCTTTAGCTGGATGGATGTGTGGGGAGCTTGGCTGTGTCAGTGTATATGCATTAAACCAGCACTATATTTGGTGACAGAATATTTTTTTGGCTTCTTTATGCTCTCCTTGGGATTTTTGTGATCAACAGCCATTCATATGGTTCAGCCGTAAACCCACCTACCTTCAAGTAATGGTTGAGCCTCGCCAGGGCCTCAATAAAGACATCTGCCCCTTTGTTGGAGAATTCATATCGGCCAGCAATGAAGAAGTAGAGAGTTTTATCCAAGTCGAAATCATAATGCCTAGGAGAAAAGATAAAGAGTCAAGATTTCGAATAACAGGGTAGTCAGAATATGGACCACAGCTTAAAAGGAATGCAATTATTGGTTATTGGTATAGGTTTAACACGGAGGATTCACCTAAACAGGCCATAACAATTACTGTAATCTCTCCCGTAGAAGGCGCAGCCGGTGTAGGAGCACCCCCAACTCAGGGAAGACAGGTTCACATAGAAGGTGCACCTATCTCCCCTGAATTGGTATTTTGAAAAAACCTGCATACAAGGCGCACCCCTAACTCAGGAGGTTGGTCTACATACAAGGCGCACCTTGTTCATGTACAAGGGGCTCCTTGTAGCCACATAGGTTTCAAGTTGGGCTGTCTATAATGCTGATCATATAATTTTTTTAATGCCACAAAAGAGGTGTGAGCAGAAGTAGATCTTAACTATTTTTTTGTTTCTTTTCTTTATTTGAGCACTATATCAATGTTAAGGCATTTTAGGGAATGAATTTAAATCATCCCATTATCTAAACAAAGTTTTGAACATCTGTTCTTGAGTCAAATATATAGCAAGTGTATAGGAATGGGATAGTGGCTTCACCTGGTGGCAATTCTAGGAATCATTCCTAAAATGTTATGGAATGTTCGGGAATGATTGAAATCATCACATTAAACATAGTCTAAATATATAGGAAGTGTATAGGAATGGATGATTCCTAGAATTGCCACCAGGTGAAGCCACTATCCCATTCCTATACACTTGCCTTAACATTGATGCAATACTCAAATAAAATGATGATACAATGTTAGAGTTAAGATCTAATTCTGGTCACACCTCATTTGTGGCATTAAAAAAAATTATATGATCAGCATCATAAACATTTGAAGATTGAAGTTACCCCGCATATAAGACGCACCCCCAACTTGGGGAAAAGTTATAAGACGCGGTGGCAACCTGATTCGCGTATAAGACATGCCTTGTATGCGAGAGATTACAGTACCCTAAAATTGTGAATTGATTTGTTTTTTCCGCCATTTTTTTTTCTGCATTGTAATCACATCTATGTATGAGCGTATCAAATATGTGAAAGCAGCACAACTTTTAGTTGCAAAAAGATGATGAATTACAGCAGCGCCCTCATCACAAAGATGATCCTCTTTTCTCGAGTGAATTACTACTAGAAATGCAATGTGCAAACCCCTCGCAAATGTGCCCTTTAAGTATCTGGCGTGCAGTAACACTCAGTACATCAGACATATCATTTACTCCTGAACACATGACAGAACGGCCGCATCATTTATTACAAGCTGGGCGAGGAAGCGACTTGGAAGGGATGGCTAAGATGTTTATCACGCTGTGGATTGGCAAAAAAAGTACAACTTGTCGACAAAAACTAGGACACTTATGATTTTAGATAACTTTTCATAGGTAGTTAACAATTCAATCCAAAAATATTCTCAATGAAACACTAGGAATTCCTGGTTAATCAGGAAGAGTGGCCTCTCTGAAAATTGTCAAAATTGGAAGCAGAGAAATTAAAACATAGATATGGTCCCATTCAATTCTTGGAGGCCACACCTCTGAGGCTCATTCCACCTTCTCTTCTCAGGTGCTTTTATTGAGATCGTCATTCATATCTCAATCATGAGGCAGAACTTGGACCAGGCTCAATCAGACGTTTGTGACTGGAGAAGTAAGAAGTACAAGTCAGATCGGATCAAGTGATAGCGAACAAATTTGATATTGTCTTCCAGATCGGATTGCATTTAAAGGAGTCTACCTCAGACTGAGTTGGCCTTGTCTGCCATTCCCTCTAATATATTGCATGAAACGACTTTGAAAGCATCCAATAAGGCAAATTTGGGGCATGATCTTCAGGTCTTGTTCATATAACATATCCTGGCTAAAAAAATTCCACCTTCACCTAGCAATAACTGACCCGTCACTCATGTCAACCTCACATTTACACATGGTTATTACAATCAGGTACACATAAAGCAAGCTGTGTGGCGATATTTTCGAACTGATTTCGTAACTTACCTGCCATTTTCGATTCGCCTGAATCAGTTAATATTTCAATCATTAGATCATTCATGTCTACAGATTCCACGTTGTTTGTTTTCTAAAATCACCAGACATGAATCAACACCAGTGTGAATGTGAATACCCCCTTCCACCAAAAAAAAACAACAACAAAAACAACTCACTAAAAGGAAATATAGGATAGCAATGTGCATTGCAGGTAACTCGAAAAGCCGATTTTTTTCCTTTGTTTTGTCATGCCTTAGCTCGTATAAAATCATGAGTTTTGTAGTTAGGAAATACGAAGGATATGTGAGACTAGTCTTTAGCTATTATTCAGTTCATTATATGGAGCTATGTATCTCATGTACCTCAATGAGGTTTAGAGAATAAAATCATTGTCATTGTCACCACTACAATGATATGTACTTTGTACTTTTGTACAACAGAGAACTATTCACACCACCAGCCTCCCTTTGAACCTTATTTTCATATATCTGCACCCCCAATAGCCATTCGCACCACTTCAGTGTAAAAAGGCAGGAATGTTGATCCATGGATCAACATCCCATAGGCTCAGCACTGGGTCCCAAAAGCGTCTTATATGGACTGGACACAAACTGTGAATGACTTGTATGCACTCATGACAGGATATTTAAGAAAGTAAAAAAGAAAACAACTTCATTCTTTCCATATAATAAAATAGACATTTTAAGCTTCAATTCCATGTACAAATTGTGAAGTTTATTGCATCATTTAACAGTGTATTTGCAAATTTGAAATCCTGCCCCTCCCTTTTTTCCCCACCTTTGCTGAGGCACTGAAAACCTTGTTTTTTTTAACCGGCTCTTATAACTCGCTTTTCGAGTTAATAAAAAGATTAACACACTCAAAAGTTGATAACAGTCCTTTCTCTCGATATTGGCAAAGGGATAAATCTTTGGAGTAGCAGCGTGTGCTTTGGGCATTGGAATTAACCAAGCATCTGGAATACCCTGAGGGCAACGTTAAGAAAATTTTCCCTAAAGCCGCCCCCCATACAGTTATGCATTCCTCTATATCATTACTCCATATCATCACTTCAAACCACTCTATGGGGAAAATACAAATCAATGTTCCAAAAGTTATGTAGGTACTGTTTAGGACGTAGACCCTACATGGCCCAAAGCATTTAGACATAATACAATCTTTTATTTTCTGGCCAATCTAATGACAAGCGATATACCTTTTCGTTCTAATAAACGCACCTTCTCTAATAAGCACACCCACCTCCTTTTGAGATAAAAGTGCGCCATTTTGATGTAAAATCATGCAAATAAATTGTAAAAGTAGCGATTTTAGGGCAAAAACAACGAGTTTCATCCTTAAGGGGGTGTGATTGTTCTAACCAATTTTTGAGGTTTTGAGTATTAAACAATCAATTTTCTGAGTATTTAACAATCAATTTTCCGCACTGGTGCGCTTATTAGAGCGAGAACAGTATTAAGCGAGGATTGAGTAATTATTTATGCTAATGGTGAGAAAAATACATTAAATAAGTTTTATAGAGGAATACATGAGTCTGTATCCGTGAATATGGATACAGAGAACTCACAAGCGGGGACAGAAAGGAGACAACACCCTTGTAAAATGGACCATGTAAGCTCTCTTATGTGTAAAAGAGTGCCTTTTAAAGTGTAAATAGTAATGGCAACACTTACCCATAGAAATGTCCTCGCACGAAATCATGGATCTTCTCCTTAGACATTGCATGCAAGTTTTGGAATTCGTGTATGGCGCTGAACTTTTTGACATTTAGACCATTTGGCGTAATGATATCTGTTACAAAAACACAAAGTTTTGTTTCAACATGTTCTTCTATTTGTCAAGTCTTTACATTGACTGTGATTTCTGGCTATGGCGCACATCTGACAATGTTAAATATAAATCCAATGGAATTACTGTTTTGCTGTACAAAGAAAAAAAAAGCGTAAAAAGATATATACATGTACATGTATCTGATTTTCTAACAAGAGATATAGGACAGGGCCACTATCATTACTCAAAAAGAAACTTGTTTCTCATCACCGCCCTCGTCAGAAAAATCGTCATTCAAGAATTTCTTCTTTTTCTTTTGGATAGAATTTTCTGACAAAAAAATACATTGAAAAATGGACAAAGATAGTCAAGTTTGGTATCAAATTAGAGCTTAGGGCTGCAGCAATGCACCTAGCTGTTAAAAATAACCATTTTCACACTTTTTAAATGTTGATGATAACTTTACTTTTGAAATGCATTTTTTCTTACTCGTGGACAACCGCGATGCATAGGTTTCAATCTTTATCATCTGCTTATCCAAAAAAAAAAAAAATTACCGGTAAAAATAAATCCTCCCTCATCACTTTTTCCCCTCACTTGGTGATGAGAAACAACTTTTTTTTTGGAGTGGTCTTATGAAGCTTGGTCCTGTCAGGTTTGTGAACTAGGTCTGACCTGGTTTCCGCTTGAGGAGATGCTCGCTCTCAAAGCCCGTGATCTCTGATACTGTGGTGAAGACATGTGCACAGTGGACCGAAGCTCGTTCAACGCAGTAACGGTGATAGATACCGCGGTCACCTGCTTCCTTATCTACATCAAACTGTAACAAAAGACATACTGATTGTTACTCGTATACCCCCGGTATATACTCTTACACAGTATTTCTTTCAGTATTCAAAGTAAGTTATTGCTTGTTATCTTTCAACCTTGTTGATCAAATCTTTAAGTGAAAGAAATGGTAAAGAATTTGCCCCTGCACTTTCAGCAAACCAAGGGTTCCCTTACATGTCACACTACACAGGCGTGATGACAATTTGCCTGTATAGACCGAGACAGCCAGGTCTCAATTTGCATTATGTGCAGGGGGAGAAATAAGGGTATAATTTGTAAAAGAAAATCGTTATTTCGAACCAAAACTCGGTTGAGGTAGGCCAATCATATATTCTTCACAAATCCTTTAAAAGTCTGTTTCCACTCTTAATGTGAGTAGTTTGCCAATCTGGTAGGGTAAATCACCTTGTCTAGATTATTGTAGAAGTCCACATTGCCAGCACACAGGTATCGTCCGAGCA
Organism: Acholoe squamosa; assembly: GCA_949317995.1. NCBI lineage: Eukaryota > Metazoa > Annelida > Polychaeta > Phyllodocida > Polynoidae > Acholoe > Acholoe squamosa. The sequence continues at coordinate 23,618,966 of OX439044.1, forward strand.
GGGTGGCGTGTGTTGTGAAGATAGTGGAGATGGGGACGTGTCGTGCACGCGCTACCACCAGACCGATACCAGACAGCCATTCATGGAAGTGACATGTGATGTAAGGCTCTCCCTCCAGTTCACGCACATTCTTGTGATACTGTAAATAATATCATTACAAAAATTGTCATGCTCCAAAGTGTGTTAGAAAAGAACTTTATATTGAATTTTCTCAATGGAGTGCATTTTTGAAAGTTCTTTGAATGGAATTTGTAACTACGATATTGTAGCTACATTACATACTTTATAAAATTGGACCTACTTCTGATAGGAACCAGGCTGTCAGAAAGCCAAAGATCAGGGCATCATTGGACTCCCGATCATGCCAGGGTATTCCTATATGCGCCATCTCCCAGAGCTCCCGCTTCCATTCGTCCATCTTCCATGCTGCCGACCCTATGTCAAAGAGTAGCACCTTTGGGTAGCCATCAATAAGCCAGCGGCCGAAAGTGATCTAGGGAGAAATGATATTTGACATGTTAATAATAGGCAAAACCCCCTTAAACTGATGTGAACATAGAGACACATCACCTCAGTGCATCACCTTAGTTGTAACTGCGCCTGGGTCAACGTGGAAAAGGTACCTCCATGAGCTTGTTCACGTCCCGATAAGTAAAAATTTTAAAACTTGAATTGACTTGAAAGATACACTGCAAATCTGCAAGAATCCCACTAACCTTTATACCATGGTCACGCATCTGCTGAAGGGTCATACACATAGCTTCATTGTAGGGCTCGACAGTTTCAACCTCAGTGCGAACACATGCTTCATTGTAGGGTCCGATCAGGCAATATTGCTCACCGAGCTCCTCAACTGTTACGCCAGCCTTTGTCTTGATAACCGTATAGATGCCTCCCACTGTCAAAGAAGTATGGATGTCACTTAATATTATTATGTAGTTCTTTATAAACGTCATATCCTTGCATGCAGTCTTATACTACAATGTACCTCTAAAGGCAGACACAGACACCACTGTTTCAAGGTCCTTTGTCGTCATGGTGCACCGATGTAGAGCAGGAGAGTCTTATTCGTCAACACTGCTTTCGTACACCATACATACCTATCTCTGTGTTTAGGGCCTGGGATAGGGACAAGGCAGTGACAGGGTAAAAGCAGAGTAAGGGTTAGGGTACAGTGGGGGCTTATAGGACGCACCCTCAATTAGGTTAAATCATATAGGACGCACCTAGGGTCAAATTCTGGTCATTTTAGTACTGTTTCATTGTGTAAAATCCTCGCCTATAAGACGCACCCTGAATTGGGCTAAATCCTATAGGACGCAGATGATGTAATTCTGGTGTATAAGCCGTGTCTTTTACACAAGGATTTACGGCAGTACCGATTAGTAGAATGGGGCAGGGCATGGGCTATAGTAGGAATAGGGGCACTAAAGGTAAAAGTAAACTTAGGTAGGTAGGGGCATGGTAAGGTAGAGTTTGGTAGGGTAGGGGATGGTAGATTAGATAAAGTGCACGACATGGTAACAGGGTTGCCGCCCTAATGGATCATCAAAACATGAAACGACATGGTAACAGGGTTGCCGCCCTAATGGATCATCAAAACATGAAACGACATGGTAACAGGGTTGCCGCCCTAATGGATCATCAAAACATGAAACGACATGGTAACAGGGTTGCCACCCTAATGGATCATCAAAACATGAAACATGGTAACAGGGTTGCCACCCTAATGGATCATCAAAACATGAAACATGGTAACAGGGTTGCCGCCCTAATGGATCAGCAAAACATGTAGGAATAGGGGCACAAAAGGTAAAAGTAATACAACTTAGGTAGGTAGGGGCATGGTAGGGTAGAGTTTGGTAGGGTAGGGTATGGTAGATTAGATAAAGTGCACGACATGGTAACAGGGTTGCCACCCTAATGGATCATCAACACATGAAACGACATGGTAACAGGGTTGCCACCCTAATGGATCATCAACACATGAACCCACATGGTAACAGGGTTGCCAGTCTAATGGATCATCAAAACATGAAACGACATGGTAACAGGGTTGCCAGTCTAATGGATCATCAAAACATGAAACGACATGGTAACAGGGTTGCCGCCCTAATGGATCATCAAAACATGAAACATGGTAACAGGGTTGCCGCCCTAATGGATCATCAAAACATGAAACGACATGGTAACAGGGTTGCCGCCCTAATGGATCATCAAAACATGAAACATGGTAACAGGGTTGCCACCCTAATGGATCATCAAAACATGAAACGACATGGTAACAGGGTTGCCGCCCTAATGGATCATCAAAACATGAAACATGGTAACAGGGTTACCACCCTAATGGATCATCAAAACATGAAACATGGTAACAGGGTTGCCGCCCTAATGGATCATCAAAACATGAAACATGGTAACAGGGTTGCCACCCTAATGGATCATCAACACATGAAACGACATGGTAACAGGGTTGCCACCCTAATGGATCATCAACACATGAAACCACATGGTAACAGGGTTGCCAGTCTAATGGATCATCAAAACATGAAACGACATGGTAACAGGGTTGCCAGTCTAATGGATCATCAAAACATGAAACGACATGGTAACAGGGTTGCCACCCTAATGGATCATCAAAACATGAAACGACATGGTAACAGGGTTGCCGCCCTAATGGATCATCAAAACATGAAACATGGTAACAGGGTTGCCACCCTAATGGATCATCAAAACATGAAACATGGTAACAGGGTTGCCGCCCTAATGGATCATCAAAACATGAAACATGGTAACAGGGTTGCCACCCTAATGGATCATCAAAACATGAAACATGGTAACAGGGTTGCCACCCTAATGGATCATCAAAACATGAAAACTCCTGAATGTGAGTTTTCCCTCACCTTGTCCCAGGCATTACATTCCACTTTGACATGTGTGCCACTATGGGATCAAGTCACTACTATCATCAACAATATATAAATTTCGACATGTACGCACATTTTCATATGTCAGTTTTACCCATGTTAAAACTGTCTCGGTTCCCTGACTCCTAATACTCTTTCTCATAAAATGATGGTAGGGGAAAAGTAGGAATTTTGTAGCCGCAGAGCAGAGGAAGGCTAATTACTAACGGGACTAGCGCATTGCTAGTGCTGGGACTATCAGTCAGGTGGCTCATGTAGTCGGGGGCTAGATCCACCCTTGGACTCTTTGTATAGTTTAATCTGACTACCTGCCACTTAATTACTACCCATTGGAATTTTCTATAAATTATAGCTATGGGTTCCCCATATCAAGAGCTGTAACTATGTAATCAGTGATTAGATGAAAAGTTTAAAATCAAAGAGCAAAATATCATTGAAATTTCTGCTTGATACTATGGTTCAGTCAACCAGGTCATTGTCTCCCTGTCAGTGTTATCACCTGACCTCACACCTAAACCAATAGAGAGGTACTTGAGGTGATTAAGATAAGGGGCAGGGTGCAGCTTATCAGTCTTATCACTGTCCGTTGTTCTGGAGGCTGATAAGAAATTTACCCAGAATACCCTGCTCTGGAGTCGGGGGCTAAACTAAGATGGCGACCTCCATAGCCTGAAATGCTAATGCCCTATAGGGTAGACACATAGATCACTAAATTGACTGACAACATGACCAAAACCCTATATTTTCTCCAAAAATGGAGAAACAAATTAGGGACGGCCCTGTTTTGCTAGGTAGGGTCGGGTTACCAGAAACAAACAATTGATTTTTTTTGGCCTAGCATATGGCTGGTGTAGTTGTAGCGTATGGTGTTGTACTGGTAGTTTATGGGTAGTGTATGTTTATGGGTAGTGTAGCCTACATGGGGAAAAGATAAATCAAGCAATGGTGTCCTTTTTTTTTAATTTTGAAGTATAGTTTAATCAATTCTGGCATCTAAAGGAAATTTGCAACATGCCAGGACTGGTGATGCGAGAGTGGCAATTCATGGATCCCAAAATAGGGGCCACATGTCGGGGGACCAAATGTTTGGGGGCATATGACGGGGGGGGGGGGGGCACAGACCCGTAATTGTAAGAGAATACCTTTGGAATTAATAATTTTGATTCAAGATTCTTATGGGAACCATGAGTGGTAGATTTGACACTTTCCTAAGGCTATCTATGAAAGATCCGGCTACACATGACTGAATCGTAAACATCAGCCTGTTTCGTATCATTCATTCATTTTGAAGGGAGTCCTGATAGCACAGAAATGGTATGTCCCTAGATGTGTTAAACGTAACCCGTTTGTGTGTATTTGGACAAAAACAAAAGAGATGAAAAGTTGCGTTCCTGTTCAGGACTTCCTTTTGTTGTACACCAATATTGTGTAGATGAAATTCCATGTCAGAAGCATATAAATTTTAAGATTAATAAAAAATACCACTTTCAACATAACAAATGCTCTAAAAGGCACACAATCTAACCAATTTTAGTTTTAAGAAAGTACAAACGATCATCCAAATCTGATGACCAATTTAATTTTCAACATGCTGCAAATTCTCCTCCACACATGGGCACTTGTAATTTCGAGAACAGTAAGTTATGCAAAAGACCACATGTGTTATCTATTTCTACTGTTGCATATCACCAGTACTTTGGTATTGTATATACAGTATGCACACACATGATATGGCAAAGATCACTCTAGATGTCTGACCTAGAGATAAATATGGGATGACCCGGTTGCTGTCCATACGCACTACAATAGTCAACTGGTATAGTCTCAATGTACCAATCTCAATGTTTTATACCCCAAGGGCAATTATGTTAATACACATCACCTACTTTAAGGCCACACCAACAAAAAAAAGTTGGTCTACGGATTTTGGTTTTGAAAAAATGGTGTGAGTGAACAAATTTTTTTGGCGTCCAATGGATTCCTTGCTGGAAAAGTGAGGCAAGCGAGAAAATTATCTAAAAAAAAAAATTTGCCAAACATCACAAGGAGAAAACTTGTAGAAAGTGAAGCGAGCGAAATCCGTACACAATGTATTTCCGAGAATATGGAGAGGGCGATCCGTAGACCAGCTTTGTATTGCGCTGTGGCCATAAAACAAAGTTGCCTTTCCCAGCCTAAATTAAGTTGTTTTACACTTACTGTTATGACTTGGAGTTTAAACACTAGCTATAAGACTATGTCATGGAAAATATCATTTTAGGAAGTTATCAATAAGACTCTATCATCATGGAACATATCTTTTGGAAAAGTTTACTAAAGCAAGGGGTGATGGAATGTCCGCGGATCAGTGCGGGAAAACTTGGACGCTGCCGGTGACGCCCTCTCTGTGTAGACTACGGCAGGAGACAGGAAGTCCTTATTCCTTCGGGTAGCTTTGGGGAAACACAGATAACAGGAGTGAGGAACACATGGCTGCTGATCCTGGAAGTTTAAATCTGATTCAACTATATTACATTGTGTATGGTATGGTTTGTTTGTTTGTTTAGTTTTACGTCCGGGGGCCATCGAGGAACTCAGACATTCAAGGTTTCTCGGACATTAAGTCCTTTCTTTTCTTTTTGGACAGGTATTTATATGCTGCTTGCCCAACACAGCAGTGACTGAATCTATGAATGACCGAATCTATGAGATGAATGACCGAATCCGAGGAGGGTCGATGGGGAAAACCGCTACCGGGGCTTCATTCCCCTACTCTTTTCGAAGGATAGCAAGTGTTCTTTTATTTGCCTGGTCCCATAGGCAGGGCCAGACAAACCACGGCCTTTGATCACTCAGACGTGGTTCACTGAGGGGGAATCCCATGGCAAAAAACAAGCATGTAAGCCGAGGCCCGCGCATATGGACACCAGCTGCCCACATGCTCACCCCAAATCACAAGAAACCCCAAGTTTGTCGCCTTTTACGAATCTGGTATGCCCACTGTTAGTATGGAAGGAGATTTCTGCTCGTGGACTCCCAATGAAGTTATTCTGCTCCTTCATGCCCTCACATGAAGGTCCCCACTACACAGGGGGGTACGGTATGGTAGTGTACGGGGTATTGTATGGTAGTGTACTGGGTAGGTTATTGTAGTGACTAGTGTCCTGGGAGTCTGGATCTTTGCACAGACGCACAAAAAAAATGCCCTTCTCTAGGTAGGCACTGACCTATCTGCTGTGTGCGGTTCTGCCCTGTGGAGGTGTGAAAGCTGTGACGATGCACAGCTGTAACCTCACTTGCCTTTCCAAATTGATTTTTAAGCTACTAAGAGGAGTATCAGGACAACCAAGGTACAATTTTAAAGGGATTGAAGAGATCTATTGGATGCATATCTTTAATTTAAGACCAAGTACAGAGAACAAAAACTATTCTCCACACTTAACTTGAAGCAAAACTTTAAAAGCATATCATGATATGTAGATAGCATCATAGCACATAAAAAAAAAGAATGGTTTGCATGCATTCTCTGGTTAAAAAGGTCTAGAAAATGTTTAGATTTTTCATTTCTATAGGGCCCCCCGATGTTTCACAGACAGCCCCAAAATTGTGATGTGTGGGTCATTCAAAGACTTGATCCAGCTTTCCATGTTAGGGAGTTCCCTGTTTTCCAATACTCTATCCTATGCATTATATCTGTTGTGCGATAGCAGGTATGATAAAAAGAAGGGGAAAATCATCAAAAATAGTGATATAAGTGAACTACATTGAACATTCTCCTGTATTCAATTTGCTTGATCACAAATTTGGATCCTACTTAAACTCTCAACTATGGCAGAATTATGGGTTTGATTTGGCATCTTTAACCAGTCATAATTCTCCTTTAAATTAACATAAAGACTTCATTTAAAAGGCAAATCCACTTCTTTTTATCAGCTCTTTCCATTGCTCAATAAAATATAGACTATAGAATAAAGTTTTGAAAAATAGGTACCGTAATCTCCCGCGTATAAGACGCGTCCTCTACGCCAAACAAAATGATGGGGAGTCTTATAGGATGTACTGAAATTGGGGGTGCGTCTTATACGAGGGGTAATTTTACTATAGAAATGTATTGAATTTACAAATTTGAGCCTTAAAATGTGCGTCTTATACGCGAAAATGCATTTGCTAAGTTTGGGGTGCGTCTTATACACGCAGTGCGTCTTCTACGCGGGAGATTAAGGTAAGTGCCTACTCTACTTTTCTCCCGGGGACTATTCTAGGGTCAAAATTAATTAGCCTCCGAAAATTGTGTGCAAACGTACCCTATAAACATAAAGTAACACACAGGCTCTTTTTCACTGAAAAAAAAGACCCCCCTCCCCCGGTGTTAAAAAAAAAATGAACACTCCCTTTACTTAGTCTTTACTAGACTTTAGTAGGCATGGCAGTACTTGCCAGGTGGCGTGACCAACACTCTGCCTGCTGAGGCAGCCATTCCTGCCCGAATTTTCTATCTGGGTAATCTCAACTTTGCCCCCACCCTGGAGGAGAGCCTACAAAGATATTTACATGATTCCAAATGCTAGGATTGCCTACAACACCTCTAGTTTTAGTATCAGGCTATAATTTTAGTAAAAACAAATTATCAATGATATATATCAGAGGTTCTAAGATAGGTTATGCTGTAAATTTGACAAAATTAGTGATACTCCCTAACCACTATATGGGTGATGGAAAGTCATTATTTTTCTATATAAATCAGTCTTAATGTTCATCAAAATTATGAAAACATTGCAGAATATCTTAAATGAATCAATGATCTAATAAGATAATATATATCCTACAAGGAAAACCTAACAGCATTTAAATCCATTGAGAATTCAATGATTTATGATCATTTCTATCGAAGATGTCAAGTGTGCTTTTTTATCATTTTCTGTGAAAACTCCCTCTGACAGCCTGTACACACTCACCTAGCTCTTGTACAAAAACTATGAACACTAGCATGATAAATCCAACTGATACATGGAGAGAAAATGTTAGGCTTCCTTATAACTAGTAACAGATAGCTGTGGGATCAATTTTCCATTTTTTTGGATTCTCACCAGGACCCCCTTCCTTAATCAGTTAATGGCTTGGGCAGATTCAGGGCCATTCTCAGTCAAAAGCCTGTTCCTGGCAGCATTATAAATTGGTGGATTTGGCTATCAAAAGCATATCAGATCCTAATTAAAGCACATAACTCACACTTCTAGCATCATACAGTATTGATAAATTTTGTTTTTGGAATTTTTGGGAATTTTTTTTAACCCCCTGCCATGCCTAACTTTAGCCAGTTTAGGCTTTTACTTTTAGACGAGGATGGGACATGCATGGGTAGCTTTATTTTTAAAGGCTTTAAATTTTAATCACCGGTACTCACCCTTGTTTGCAACTTCCCAGGCCACTTCAAAGTAGTGCTGGTTCTTCTCAGCTGCTGTATAGCCTCCATCGAAGGACTCACTGTCTCCAAAGTCCGATTCAACACTCCTAAGTGTTCTAGCAAACGATCCTCTCCTTCGGAAGGACATTTTGTTTGGCTCGGCTCAGCTTCAGACGAGTCTGTCTGCTAACAAATCTAAGGTCAAGGTAGCCGCTGTGCGGCGCAAGGTCACAAAATATCAACCAGTTTTCCTGATGATATTTAGCTGAGATAATAGAATCCCCGATGTGACAGTAGGCAAAGACTCACCACTGATAGTTCTACAAGGTCTGGATATGTTTGATATATCTCTACACACAAGAAGTACGGTTATATTCGACGCTTGGCAAGTTTGTGTATTCTGTTATCGAAAGTTGGGACGTGTCTAGAAGCAGGTGCTTGTTTGGCTGCAAACTCCTAGGGGGCGTGGCAGTATCAACTTCCGTTTTGCGCTTGTTCTCGGTTGTGGGATAAGCGAAAGTACAGTGCGCGAAGTAAACATTTTCCACAACAGTTTCGAGTTTCAGCTGGTCCGTTGGCTTCCACAGCAGAACAATGGATAAGCACTAAAGCAGAGCCATTTGCACATAAAAACAGTTTGCATGTGGTTACGGAGCATCTGAGATCCCGGTACGAGGTAGCAAACACAGACTTTAACTGCAAATGTAAGTGAACCTTAACAGTCTATATGCCTGGCACTACTAGTCTAGTAGCCACTACTCCAGACTGTGACAGTGTGAGTATGACTGTCTCTGACTCTTCTGAGTGAGTCTAGCCATATCCATTGTGTCCATTGGGCCGCATAGTAACAATGATTGTTACTCTCCCAGTGAGGTTAGTGTGTTATTCCAATGAGTCTGGTTTCTGTTTTATTTAGAAAATAAAAGGGACAATGACTCTTTATGATAAAATTATCGATCCTGTAGATTAGTGCAGTATATACGTAACAGCTGTAGTAGTGTAGCCTGTAAAATGTACAGCAAACTGGAATGAAACCACTGGAATCACTTCGTCTTTAATCAGCCCCCGGAATCAGGCACTGTGCAACAGTATTTACAGGCTAAGGGTATATTACTGTACACTGTAATAGCTTAGGGAGTGGTCATTATTTATCAACAGGGGGGGGGTGGTGGGTTTGAGGGGGGGGCGTAAAATTTTCAGACCCCTCCCGAGGGGGGGGCTAAAAAAATTTTGACCCCTCTTGAGGGGGGGGCTAAAAAAATTCACCCTCTTTTTAGCAAAAAAGCCCGCGCGCTACTATAGATCAAAGAGGGGCGCGAAAACTCTCCGCGCCTCCGGCGCGGGGGGGGCGCAAAAAATTTTGACTGCCGTCGAGGGGGAGGCGTAAAAAATTTTCGCGCGTCCGCGCGAAAACCCACCACCCCCCCCCTGTTGATAAATAATGACCACTCCCTTACATGCAATGCTGTTGGATTTATTTTAACAGTTTTCATTACTTTTGTATTTGGAAACAGTTGTATTTTGACCTGCCAGGTAAGGGAGTGATCATTTTTTAACAATTTTTTTGACAAAAATCGTGCGCGAACGTCCCCTTTTAGCCTATAGTAAAGCGTGGGGTTTTCCACTGAAAACATGTGGAATTATTTTGACGCCCCTCATCAGAGGTGTCGAAAAAATTCTGACCCCCCCCCCGGTCAAGGGGTTGAAAAAATTCTGACCCCCCTCAAACCCACCAGCCCCCCCCCCCCCGTTGTTAAAAAATAATCACTCCCTAAATGCTAGTTGAGGCCACCGCTCGGCACTTTGTTCTGTGCATCATATGCTTGGGGCCGGTAAGCAGGTCTAGGTAAATGCCAGACCCAGGGGTATTGAAATGCTAGTTCCGGGCAGACAGGCAGCGCAAACTTGGTGCTACCCAGGCTCGCCCCCAACAGAGTATTGGACTGATATCAATAAGGCGACCGCAGACAGGCCAGACTCGATCGGCTGATCCTGACCATTGGGAACGTCTGCATGGACATCCGATCGAGTCTGACAGTATCACACATGTTTGATGTCCCCCATTGGATCGGTGCCATTCTCCCTAACTAGCGATTGAGTCTGGCCTGTCTGCGGCCGCCTATAACCGCTGGCCAAGGCTGTGTGCAGAGTGTCCGGCGATTCTACTTTTCCTACTTTTTCCTATTTTTTTTTTATTTTGCTATTTTTCCTACTTTTTCTCCAAAATACCTACTTTTTCCTACTATTTCCTACTTTTTTATTTTCCTTTGGCACATGCAATATAAAAATATCGTTAGTTGCTTTGAAGAACATCTTGCTTGTGTCAGTACATCTTAATAGTAACTTATGTCAAGTGAAATCAACCCTCAAGTCTTAATGTGTGCCATGCATAGGCTATTGTAGTTCCCAATGAGGTATACCTGAGGGAACTTATCACAGGCATGGTAAATTATTAAGGAGTACCTGATTTTATTACCAAAACTATGGCATGTGAACGATTTTTCTCCTCTTATATGTTTTATCCATTTAGTCTTGTACTGGCTAGTAACATTACTTTGGATAGATAGCAAATTCTATAATATCATTTGCATTATTATCTGGTACTCAAATTTTGCCATGTCTATCGCGCTCCTTTAGTACTTGCAAGAAACTGAGTACTGGAGTTGTAGCGCTACTACATTTAGCCTCCACATGGTTTATGAATAGAGCAGTTTTACTGTTATCTAAGATATCTATGACTCAGCATGTGAGTTGTACCATTGCAATTTGCAGTATTTATTAATCACATCTTCATTAAAGATTCAGAGATATTGGCTTGTGGAATAAAAGAGCCAATTCTGACACCATTGGTGCATCAATTGATGTTTGATTATGCTAAAGTTAGTTATGTGGTGATGGTTAGTGATTGACTTGGTGGACATATATGCTTTGAGCATTAGAACTAGTATTATACTTAGGTTTCACTCATAAACCCTTTAACAGAATACATGCAAACACCTGACTGATAGTGATCAGGGAAGTAATATCAAAATGTGGCTACATGAAACGTCAATATGAGACTAATGGTGTCAGTGTTGGCTGCAATCAAATAGATAGGGAATTTCAGTCAGATGGAGATGAAGGTCACCACAGGGGGAGTGATAGGCAGGGGTCCGCATAGAGAGTGATATTCTGACATACCCTCTGTGTAGTACATAAATACATTGTACAAAAACTGTCTATTAAGTAAGTTCTATAGAGGGGTTAGTACCTCACTGATCTTGTATGGCAGCCATGTTAAGGCAAAACTTTTTCCATAAACTTACCATTACAAGTTTCACCTGTTAGTGTGCTGAAACAACTAGCCAATTTCTCAATCTCAATCTAGGATCAATAATCAGTAATACATTGGCAACAATTCATGACAAGGAAACAATTTACTGTTTTATTTCACGCATTGTGCTCCAACATGGCCACTGTACATCATTTTGACATAGCAGACTCGCAGTAAATGCCTTCATGAAACCACTGTATATCATGTTTCACATACCAATGATACAGGTACAAACTGAGCACCATTTAAATATGTTCTGGAATATTACCCTAATAGATTCTACATATAAGCTTATCAATTTTGAGGATAAATAGGTTTGTTACACATGCATTGTTTATTAACGAGTCAAGTAATACCATAGATCTACTTGATCTACGCCTAACGGCTCTATTGGTTACTTGAACTCGTTTTCTGAAGGGCCTTTTCAATATCAATGTTTTCTGTCCCATTTCTACATTTATCGTTCTATGTCCTAGAAAATATGCATGAAACAAGTTGAAAATGATATATAGGTCTTATGATATTTGTTTTATCTTTCATTTCTTCTTTCTTTTTTTACCCATTTTTTTTGGGGAAAAAAGTGTTTTTTCAAGTAGTTACCAAAAAAACGTCACAAAGCAATGCTACTTAATGTGAAATAACACCCTTACAGAGACAGGTATACAGCCAAATAGACTGACTCAAGCCTGTCCCATCATACACTGAAGGCGTATGGCCTATGCTTATGACATCCACTATACAATCTATATATGCCCATTTACTTGACTCGTTTTTTAATGGATTCCAGACACCCTTCTATTCTCTATTAAAGATAATACACGGCACCTTGTTCTACATATGTCCTACTTTTTCTTATATTTTCCTACTTTTGTCCTACTTTAGTCCTACTTTTTGAAAATTTTCAGTCCTACTTTTGTCCTACTTTTTGAAAGGGGTCTGCCGGACCCCCTGCTGTGTGCTACCTGGTACTTGTACATCAAGATTGTGTAAACATTGAGAATGATTGTAAACATTCCCTCATGCGAGATGAAAAAAAAAAAATGCAGTGGCGGATTTAGAGGGGGCGCCCCCCTTTTCCCCAGTTTAATTATATTTTTTGGACCCAAAAATTTGCACAAAAATAGGGTTGCGCCCCCTCCTTTTGGGCCGCGCCCCCTCCTTTTTCAAATCCTGGATCCGCCACTGAGATGGCCAGCATACGTCCGCAGCATTAATTTCTGGCATCCCAAGCCTCACGAAGAGCAAGTGTGTATGAAACTTTTGGTCTAAATTAGATTCTGCCACGAGAAACCAAGTTCCAAGCCAAAATCTCCATGTCCATGTTGGACATGAAACTGTCCTTCAAAGTAAGGCACCGTGGATCCGAGACTTTACCACGGCGGTACAGTGTTTTGAGTAAAGGCGACCGCAGACGGGCTCGAATGGTATCTTAGGAGTATGTTCCTGATACGATCGGGAATCTCAAACATGTTTGAAATTGTCAGACTTAATTGGACATACATGCAGATGTACCAGATCGTCAGAATCGGCCGATCGAGTTGGGCCAGTCTGCGGTCGCCTTAAAGGCTCAAACCTGGACTAGTAACAAAAACAAAAAAACCTCCACATCCAGAGTTTGTGAGAAGGTTCCATAGGGGTCCTCTACTGCATCCGAAGGTATGACTATGAATGCCTTGAGTCAGAAAAATTGCACCTCAGCTCTGAGTGTGTACAAGCTGCTGGCTCTTAACATGCTTTTACATTATCCAGTACTTGCATTGAACGAATTTCCAAACGGTGTGGGATCCCAAAAGTTGTGGGTCCAGTTGGCCCAAAAGGTCGAGGGGTCCAAATGACTTACACCCGGAGGGCTGCACTCAGAAAATCAAAGCTCTATGGATTAACCACATCTAGCAGCTTCATGGAGTAAACTGAGATTATTGATTATCTTATTTCAGACTCATTTGCAGTAGAGAGGTCCGTGTAGATTAGATATGGCAGTCATTACTGATGATGACGGAGCTGTGATAGAACAGAACCCCCTGACTATGCATTCATCAAATGGAACAACTCCTAATCCTGTAGGCGTAGAGGAAGGGAAAGCACCAGAAGGTGTTGAGACTGGAGAACTGAATGTTGAGATGGCACCCAATGTCAAATCCATCGTTTCCCTGCCCGTTAATGGTAAAACAGAATGGGATCACAAAGACAGGCAGGGAGAGTCGGTCCTTACCTTTAGGGACCTCAGCTACACAGTACCCAACAAGGGGAGGCCTGGATGCCCCTGTATGAGAAGCTCTGAGGTGCTGCCGAAATTCAAAGTCATTCTAGACTCAGCAAGGTAAAATAATCTGTATAATCTTTGTTCAGTGTATGCAAGCCCTTTCATACCATAATGAGCAAGCCAACGAACGCAGATAATGCCCTATTTCAAATAGAACTTTAATAATGATTAATGATCACCAATTTGTAAAGGCCACTGAAGCATGTTGTTTGTGGAAATACCGGGAATTGTTATGGGTTTTTAAGAACAATTTGAAATAAATCATTCAGGTTAGTATAAAAGGTTGTGTGTAATAATCCTGGAATGAAAAAATGTGATAACGATTATTTTCAGTGGCATGTTCGGTCCCGGGTTAAATGCAATAATGGGCCCCACAGGAAGTGGCAAAACAACGTAAGTATGCCTACTGACAATAAGTGTGCTAGTGTTATCCTTTTAGTGCATTTGTAACAATACTCTGCGATAACACCCTTTGTAGATGAGTTTATTTGTGTATATAGTCACAACACAGTCATCCACTTGATTTTTTCATTGATTGTACAAACGAACCCCAGAGGTATTGTTTATCTGTTATTGCATATGCATTCATCAGAGATTATTCAGCAATAAACGATGGGATATCAACACCCCAATCATTTCTGTTCGTAACAATGTTTGAATAAACTCTTGATAAAAACTAACATAGTCAGCATCAACAGATGTTGATATTTTTTAAAGTTACTTTGTAGTTAATATTTTTGAATTACATTTTGTGCATTTATCATTTTGGAAATAGTCTTTTGGATGTGCTCGCTGCACGTAAACCAGAAGAGGCTACGTCTGGTACTGTCCTGCTCGATGGGTCCCCAAGACCCCGAAATGTCAAGTCTAAGACAGGCTACGTCATTCAGGTGTGTAAACTTAATGAGTAACCCTTCATAACACAGCCAATGATACATGTTATGTGCTAATCTTAGACGTAAGATACGAAAAGACACCAATTCTCTATACAGGGTCCCCACCGCAGAGGGAAAATGACAAAAACAGGGAAAATGGGGTATCTGAAAATTTTGCTAAAACATAGGGAACACACAGAAGACCCCTTCTCAATCATGGCATAAGGTCCCATAATCAGTCCCATACCTTCAAAAGGTTGATCTAGATTCATAATTTCAACGTCATGATTTGGACATTTATATCATCATCTATACCACCGGGTACCGTGACTGCACAGGGAAAATCAACCTTTTCATATTTTGCTGAGTCACACCACAAATTACAGTACAATCAAAGGATTACAACGTTACATGTACCTTACGTACCTTTTATCATTATCAGAGGCCGATGTCCTGAATGAACTAATTACATAATAAGATAGTAAAGGAATGGTAGGAAGTAATCGTCAGATATATCTCTCGGGTAGGGTCACTATCAGTCAGGTCTGGATAACGTTTATTCAGATCCCTATTGTCTTTTGCCATGCCCCTCATCCAACCTTCATTCACTTTGAAGCAGAGTCATGCTCACTTCATCTGTTCTGGTTCATCACCCTTCTGGTATATGATCTACATTGCCTAACCCGATATATGAAAGAAGTAAACATTTACTGAACACCTGTACTCTCTGATTCTAACTACGTGATTGCGGCCTAATGATATATACATACATGTACATTTTGAGAAAAAAAGAAATTGCCATTAGCCACGGGTTTTTATAGACCATTGCAGGGGTCTACTGTGGCTTATATGTCCTCTAGGAACTCAAAGTGGACCCCCCCCCCCAAAAAAAAAAAATATATATATAAATAAATAGATAAAATTATGACTGATACAATACAATAGCTCGCGATGAGTCCCAGTGACTCAGGGATTAGTCATGGTGAATCACAGATGAGTAAATTGACTAAATCTTCATAACTTTCTTCAAAAATGAAAAAAAAAGTCTTGGGTTACCTGAAACGAACAATTTTTTTTGGGGGGCCTTATCTACACGGTTTTACATATAAAGACTATACCGGGTAGCAAGGAATGTATTAATACAGGGATGTAAGTCTTCAGGATTTATCAGGATTTCCTGATTTCTGAAAATTTTTAATGCCATGTACCGTAATCTCCCGCGTAGAAGACGCGGTGCGCGTATAGGACGCACCCCCTTCTTGGGGAAAGCATTTTCGCGTATAAGACGCACATTTTAAGGATGGAATTTGCAATATTAGTACATTTCTATAGCAAAATTACCCCTCGTATAAGACGCCCCCCAACTTTAGAGAAAGCTATAAGACTCCCCAGCATTTTGTTTGGCGTAGAGGACGCGTCTTATACGTGGGAGTTTACGGTACTTTCCTTATACGAGTGGTAAAGAGGGATTTTTGGAAAAATAGAAGGCTTTTATATTTTTGCCCCTGCCTGACTTACATCCCTGTATTAATTTCTGAAATGTATTAATGCTTGTTTCAGGATGACACACTGATGGGCATGCTCACTGTCCGTGAGAACATTTCTTTTTCTGCTGCCCTTCGCATGCCACAGAGTGTAAGTGAACAGGAGCGACAAACCCGCGTAGAAGAAGTTATCGTAGACCTCGGTCTGGAGCACTGTGCCAACACCAAGGTAATGTAATTACAAAATACATAGACAAAGGTGCAGAAGAATTGGTCAACACTGAGGGGTTTCACATGAAAAACCTCAATGTTGAACAATGTGAGTGCTGCTTTGTATTTATCTCAAGTTAATTTAGCTCGATATATTCAAAATTTTGTTCATTGGCTCAGGGACCACCCTGAGTCTATACCGCTGGGTAGGTGGTAGCATTGGCAAAAAGTCAGTTAAACAATTTTCAATCTCAATTTTCTACAAGAAACAAAGCATGTAAACAAATAAAATCACCATACATGAGTAGTTTATATATCAGTCTTTAGTAACAGTAAAGAAAAAAATTCAAAAATCCATGCATGAGTTCATACAAAATTAAACATAAGCTCCACAATGTTCATTATCAGGTAGCATCTTTGCCTACCCCCTAGGTATACTCTAAGTACATAAAGAACAATTTTCATTGGCCGACATCATATACTAAGACTAGTAAGAGTAGTGTACCTAGAGTAGACCTGTTTGTTAACATAACGCATGCGCTGCTCAAAATCTTCTTCATTACATTTTAAGATGATAGGTGGCAGCACCAGCCCTGAGCCATTTGTGCGTACCAAAGCACATCGTCCCATTTTTTGTCATTAGAAATGCTTTTATCCTCAGTTATGTGACCATTTGGCATGATCTAACCAGTCATCACAGGGGGGGGGGTGATAGGGAGTTTCTTGATTAAACCAATGGGGCTGTCGTATTCAACTTGAGATTAAGACTTAAAGTTGGCATATCCGCTGAAAAGAGAGATTTAAAAATTTGTGGAAGCATGTCTAAATAGTTTGTAAATGCTCATCTCTTTTGCTATATATATATTGTTCCAAATACCACTGACCCTAGTGCCTAAAAATGAAGTGTCTAATCACAATACAAAACACTCACTGGATGGCCCTTGACATTCCTGCTCAGCAGAGTGTCACCTGTGGGCTAGTCTGACAGGCTTTGTGTAGTGTTTAGTACACCTTGAGGATTAGTGAACAAGTAATCAATGGATAATTCATGACGCTTGTGTGTTAGTGAAGGATAATTACACGAGGGCGTAGCCCGAGTGTAATTAGCCTTTGCTAACACACACAAGTCATGAATTATCCATTGACTACTTATTTTATTCCACAAAACCAATAAATAATCAATAGAATACCAATAAATTCAAGTTGAAAACAAAAATTATTCCCCCTCCCCGGCACTCGAAGCCAGCCATAGTGTGTGTACAGGTACTTACACCTCGTCGCCCGGCAGCGGACAGCGACAGCGCCCGTCTCGACTAGGCTTTGTTTGAATGCATCTCGCGGTTATGTTTGTGTAGCGGACAGCGCACATGGGTCAAGGCTTTATATCATAGAAACATGGTTCTAACCATGCTTCTCTCATCAGTCCCTGTGGCGCAATGCATAGGGAGTTGGACTAGGGACCTGAGACTGCAGGTTCGACCCCTACCATGGTAATGAAAAATTCCGTAGGTTTTAACATGTGACATATGACATGTATGGACATGAGAGGCGTGCAGTTTATCCATGGATAACCGCACAGCGTGCAGGTTATCCATGGATAACCGCACACCTTACAAGATTGATGTTACAGCCTACAGGGTGTGCAAATATCGAGAGGTATGTGCATGGGAATATCCAGCAAAAAGCACTGAGAAACCCAGAAATCATGGAATAAGACTGGCTATTCATCCACAGCACATAGGCTCCCTCTATAGGAAATTAGCCACACCTGATTTATTACTAGGATAGGAATAAATACAGGACATAGGTTTTCTTTGTTTTGGAGCAGAAATATTTTACATAATCATTAGATATTTTAACACATTGTTTAGAATGTTGTGTAGATGGTGACGGATAAGAAACCCCAAATTTGATACTGTGATAGCGGACATGCCCACTGTAAAAGAGTCCACTCCTCTCTCCCTGGAACTCTTATGGACAGTGGTAAAGCTGAATATTAGAATTCGAGACGCAAAGAAGTAGCTATAACCTACATTACTCAATGTGATATTACTGATATGTTAAGAACTGTTCATGGAGAGATTTCCAAAGCTGTGTTGTATAATATCAGTATTTTAATTTTTACAGGTAGGAACTGAGTTACGGCGCGGTATTTCTGGTGGAGAAAGGAAGCGAACGAGTATCGCCATGGAACTTCTCACCTGTCCCACAATACTTTTCCTTGATGAACCGACAACCGGCCTTGACGCTGCTATGGCTCAGAGCGTCATGTGGGCTCTTAAAAGGTCTGTATAAATTTGGCCGTACTTAAGAGTTTTCCACAAGAGTCATCCAGATCCAATGAGATATCATTTTACCATTCATATAGGGAGGCAGTCTTAGACAATTGATGATACAAGGGTATAAGCTATCCAAAAAAGCACCAGCATGCACCATTTGGCTTCTCTGAATTCAATATATTTTTTTTTTTTTTTTTGGGGGGGGGAGGCGCCCCAATTTTCACAATTCAATCTGATTTCTAAGGAAAAATCTCATCACTTATATCGGCTCAGTTTTTTTCTGGGCCGGAGTTTGCATGTATGTTTCAAGTTTCAAATATCTTTACATTCCTTTACAACATTTATATGTAAGGGATTCTATCTGAGCATTTCAGGGATTTTTCAGTCACGTTTAGCCTTGGTCATCGATAGATGTTTATAAGATTTATAAACGTCAACTCGGTAATGATTTAGGAATAAACGGCCCTCTTTATAAAAAGGAACCTTTTCTTTTTCAGTGCCTTCTCCTTAGAATGTTTGATAGGTAATGTGTTCAACACAATGTTTTTATAGAGTGCTTAAGTTTTTTGAATATTCCTCCCCTTTAACTGAGAACACTGATCTTCATCTTTACCAGACTTGGCAGTCAGGGCACCACTATCGTGTTGTCAGTGCACCAGCCGCGCTTCTCCATATACCGGATGATTGACACTCTCCACCTACTGCTGAATGGACACACTGTCTATCATGGCCCTGCCACACAAGCCGTCCAATTCTTCTCCTCCATAGGTATCTTAGTCTGCTTTTACCAAAATTCCATACTTGCAGATAAAGAACACATATGATAATTCTTTAAGGGCAGGGCAAAAATGAATTTACTGGCCAATATGTCGACTGCTGACAAATGATAATTTACAGGAGCATGAATCTACTCGCATATAAGGTACTCCCTGAGTTTGGATCATCCCTTGAGGTTGCACATGGGACACTTATCTTAACGAATTTACTATAAAAGACACCTCTCCGATGAGGCCAACTCTGACCTTTGGAACGTTCTATAGGACTCTCAGTGGACCTTTCCCCTGTGGCATATGTCTTATGCAATGTTATACGCTAACCATATTTCCTCTGAACAGATGGTACCTCCAGTAAGACATAGTCACAATAACATCTCTATTTCCACGTTGCAGGGTATACATGTGAGTCTGGTGATAATCCAGCTGACTTCATTCTCGATGTCCTCAGTGGATATGTAGCGGCAGACAATGCTGGGGACCGCGCTGCTATCAGGCCCAACAGTGGTAAGATAGGTTCATGAATTACCGTAATCTCCCGCGTATAAGACGCGTCCTCTACACCAAACAAAATGCTGGGGAGTCTTATAGGATGTACGGAAATTGGGGGTGCGTCTTATACGAGGGGTAATTTTACTATAGAAATGTACTGAATTTACAAAATTGAGCCTTAAAATGTGCGTCTTATACACGAAAATGCATTTGCTAAGTTTGGGGTGCGTCTTATACGCGCAGCGCGTCTTCTACGCGGGAGATTACAGTAGGGATAAATTGTAGAGGCCATCTGCTATAAGATCATATGTTTTTGATAATATGATGGAGCAATATATAAATGAATATTTCCTTGAAACTCGGTTGCATATGATAATGAACGTACCGTAATCTGCCGCATATAAGATGCAGTGCGCGTATAAGATGCACCTAGAGTTTTGGAAAATTCTCAAAAAAATGAAAAATTCATAACTTTGGTTCTACTGAGTGAATTTTCAAAATTTAAAAACCTGTGTGTAGTTTGGGCCCCCTGGACCCCCCCTGGGCCCCCTTTTGCCCTATTATGACGATTATGGCATGTAACATATCAAAAGAAAGGTCTTGGTGTCCCCCTTGTGGATCCAAGGAGAACTAAAACCCCTCGTATATGACATGTCTCATATGCGGGAGATTACGGTACTACATATCCCATATACCGGTACCAGTATTTTGGTTTGTAAAAAGCAGTTGTATAGGTAAAGGTAGAGCACACATTTTCCACAATTTTAAAGAGGATCCTTGTACTTTTTAGGTAAACGTATATCTACAGAGGAAGGGATTGTCTTATTGGATCTTGAAAATACAGACACAGGTAAAGTACATTATGTTACTAAATTATTATTTCTAATTCAAGTTATCTCAGTTCACTTCCTATTAACCAATACCCCGGTAGTACAAGAGAAAGCACTGCTTTATGGATCTGTATACTGTATGTCTATATAAATGTTATCAATGTGTTTTATAATGTGACTGGTATTGGCATTATCATTATAATCTTGACCTCATTTGCAGACCAACGCTCGAAAAGGCAGAACCACCTAGTGGAGGCATACAAAAACTCAGACTGGTATTCACGGTAGGTGGCAGCAGGGTTCTATTTGAAAAAAAGTCCCTATAGTATACATCCGCTCCCGCATACATACACACAGACTCCCTATAGGCCCTATTGAGGTTTCCCATAATACACTCTGTTCGGGGAGGGTTCCTGCTAATTACCATAAGTAGGTCAGTCATGTGACCTGGTCTGGCCAATGGCCCCAGACCGGAATTCTGCCAGTGCGTGGGCGATATTACAGCATCGTGTAATCTCAATCAGCCGTATACATTTTTTACATGTGTATACACGTGGTAGTCTAATTACACATGGTCAGGGATGTAAGTCTTCATGATTTATCAGGATTTCCTGATTTCTGAAATTTTTGAATGACATTTATTTTCCTTACATGAGTGGTAAGGAGGGCTATTTGTGAAAAATAGAGGGCTTTTATATCAAGTAAAGGTATGGCTTCCTGATTTTTGCCTATTCCTGACTTACACCCCTGCATGGTATAACTTCACTGGTATAACTTGCACTCTTACCATTATACTGTTAACAAATATACTTGATATCTTCAAAGCCATAATCCCACATAGAAATATTTGTTTTAGTCGCCCAATCAATGAGTTTTCAATTGTTGTTTGTTACCAGGTGGCTTCTGAGTATCAATTAATATACGTTTCACTTAGATAAAATGAAAATTGATTTGCCAGTTCATGTTCCATTTCGTAGAACTTTAAAATTGTTGGCATGGGACCGGATAGGCATACAGTGAACAAACTTGCTTTTTTAATAGAAATCTCCATTTTTTCATATGACGCAGGACACAAACAGACATCAAATCCAATTCTGTGAGTGACCACAAGGTGGCACCACCAACAAATGATGCCAGCGTCCACTACCCAACATCATTTGTACGGCAGCTTAATGTCGTCTGCAGAAGAACCTTCTTCAACATGATCCGTAACCCACATACACTCATCACACAGGTAGGCTAAACTACCCCTAGTTACAAATCCAAAGCATAGCAGTGCAGTTGAAATGATATGTGTCTACATTTTGACAATTCTATTTTGACAACATGGCTAACTTAAGATCAAACCTTTGTTTGTTGTGTCTGTAGGTGTTCTCAGCAGTAATACTAGCACTCATCATTGGCACTATATACTTCCAAGTAGACACCTCCTACTCTTCAGGTATTCAAAACAGGTAAGCAGCTAGGTATCGCTACTGTAGCCTCGTGCCTGAGTCCTCTTATTGCCCCGGACACTGATATAACAGTACCATTAGACCATACCGGTGTGTGTACATGTTTTTGATCACATTTTTCATTTTTGAGGCAGCTTTTTTTAACGCATAGACTCCTCAGCACACCACACTAGCTCCAGCAGCTGGCCGATTGCCTGCTTCAGTGAAATTTTAAACTTTGGTGAAACTCTCATATAAGCGGCGGTTTATAGAGAGTTTCTGACCCTTAGTAGGTATGACTTATAGAATCACACTGAGCTCAGGGTGCGGCTTATAGTCTGGGTTTTGACAAACACTATGGAGCAGAACTTAATTGACATTTCCCCTAGTGTGGCTAATAGCTTCCTCCTAATCGCAGGATACGGCTTATTCAGGGGTGTGGCTTTTATGGTAGTAAATAAATTACATCCCCTCTTGGGGGAAAAAATGTCCAAAATATCAGCTGTTGTCTACGGCTTAAACACCATTTAAAACCAAATATCCAGAATTCATATAAAAAATGTTTTGTGAAACCTCCACAAACCACACTTCAACAACAGAGGTCGAGTTATCCAATTTTTATTCCAGTGAAAGTCCAAACAGAAAGTCCAAACAGACATATAAAAAATGTCCCACCTGATGAGTGTGTGTGATCCTACTGGCTCCTGCCAGGGGGCGCTGCTGGTGGTTGCAGTCACTGCCAACCGCCAGTTGATAATGAAACCTTGGGAGTTTCTCACATCAGTTTTGTTCTTTGTGGCACGCTATTATACATTGTACTGCCTCTTCGTAGCGAATCATTCAGTGTTGCTAGAATTTACATGTATCGACAAGAGGCAACATTTTTTACAGTCCCACACCCACATCATACTGACTTGTGACTTTCTGCATACCAGGGTTGGCGCCTTCTTCTTCATTGTGATGAACCACGTGTTTGGTAACATGGCTGCTGTGGATCTCTTCATCAAGGACAGGGCCCTGTTCATGTATGTACAGCAAGCAATTTGCATTTCTTTGTTTTCACAATCTTTCTGCATACACTTCCATACACTGAACCCGAAAAGCAATCATAACTGCTCTGGTCAACATCCCATGAAAATTATTAGGTAAATATTGAATATTCAAATGGAAATTGCAAAGTAGAAAGCTGAACGTGCAGATACATGTACATAGATTAAATTATAAAAAAAAATAAGGAAGCTAAACCTGCATTAAAATAAGCTATATCCGTGTACCTAATGTATACAATTTTTGCATATAAGATGCATCTTATACGTGAATCATCAATCTGAGGCTGCCTGCGCCATATAGAAAAATCAGGGTGTCAGTCAGTGGTAATACGTTGAGACTGCTGATAAGATAGGTGTGAATTGTGAAGATTCCATCTGGGACTCCCTACTTCTGGCTTCCATCTGCCCATATCTTTTGACTTTAACCATTACCCAGAGTTTTAGAGCCCCACTCTCTCAGCCCAGAAATGACTGACTACTGACTGATGTGTCTTTTAGATGGGATACTTTTACAATAGCACAGTTCTAACCTTCAACATTCGAGCTCTAGCTGCACCCTATGCGTTTCCGTCAACTCATGGTATGCCTTATACACGGGAGATTACGACATATACTGGTAGCTAATCAATGTACTTTGGATTTCAGTCATGAGAACATCAGTGGGTTCTACAGAGTATCCGTATACTTTATTGCCAAGTTAACCTGTGATGTCCTCCCTACCAGAGCTCTACCAATCCTGGCCTTCTCTGCCATCTCCTACTGGATGATAGGTAGACAACATTCTGTGATTTTTCATATACTTTGAATCGACAAATTATAACTTGATAAAAATTCAATGTATTTCTCATTTTATACACAGTAGTCGATGTTGCTTCTGAAATGCAATATATAAAATTCAAAGTTACCAGAAGAGACCAAAGAAGCAGCAAGCCCCATCTTTATGTATACTTCCAGGAATCGATAACTGACGCCATGCTTTCTACATAAAAGTTCTACTTATACAAATTTGATGTATGTTCTATAATGAATACTCTTCCATCCTAGGCCTGCGAGGGGAAATCCTCAGTTTCCTTGTGTACATTCTTACGGTGTTGCTGACCTCGCTGTCTGCGACATCAGTGGCGCTGACGATGAGTGCGACAGTAGAAACACACACAATAGGCACCGTGTTCACAGCTCTCGTCTGGGTGCTCATGATGATCTTTAGTGGGCTACTTGTTAACATCATGTCGCTTGCGCCCTGGTTACGATGGCTCCGATATGTCAGCGTCTTCAGCTACTCAATGAATGTAAGTCTGAGAACTTACCATTTCATGATAATTCTGTAGTTGTTACTCTCTGTAATTCCTATTCTTCATGAAATATTTTATATCATGTAAGTAGGTGACTCTCATCGTTTAAAGACAATCTTCTGTTTTAGTAATCAAGAATGGTTAATCTCTTTCAGGCACTGACAGTGAATGAGCTGAAGGGGGCCCAAATGTGTGAGGACAGACTGGTATCTAACACCACTGTTAGCATTTGGTGAGTACTGCAATGAGGTTCATTTAACAAGATCATTAACGCACCCGGGCCCCAGTCATTTTAATGCAAATTATAAATGCAGTTTTTATTGAAATTCTTTTCTTCATACACCATTCAATGAATATATCCTGTATTCCTATCTAGGTTGCAGCACAGACTTAGGTACTTAGAATGTCATAGGGGATCCTATTCTTGGCCTCTATTTCTAATTTCAGAGGATCTTTCTTTCTTTCCTTTCTTTCTTTCCTTTCTTTCTTTCCTTTCTTTCTTTCCTTTCTTTCTTTTCTTTCTTTCTTTCTTTTCTTTCTTTCTTTCTTTCTTTCTTTCTTTCTTTCTTTCTTTCTTTCTTTCTTTCTTTCTTTCTAATCTGTTTCATTTTGACATCTTTTACCCCTTCCTATCCTTTTAATCAACTCACCCTTTTCCATTGCAGTGAGAGTGGTGAGGACTACATGACCAGGCAGGGCATCTCCCACTCCTCTACATGGGACTTGTGGTTAAACCATGTAGCCCTGGTCGGCTTGGCAATTGCCTTTCTACTCCTTACATATGTACAGCTACGGCGAATCAACAAGCTCCGATAGGACGTACCGACAAGCTGTCCTGCTATATTAGTATCATGGTCTCTCCACACCTAACTATAACTGTTGCTATTTGACCCTTTAAGGACACCATAGTGTGTAAGGGTTGAATTTTCATTTGCTGTCATGTTGTATGAAATGCCATGGCGGCAAGGAACACTAGCTTTGCACTAATGCATCATGTCCATCCTTTAGGAATTTAATCAATTCTAGTGAAGCAGCGACAAGTTGGTCCATAGTGCTGAATTTATGCATCATAAGTGAAAATACCAAGCTCATTTAAAGGGTGAGCTGTATATTGGTATCACTATGACAATCCCTACTCTGAATGCTGCTGGGTTTTTTCACAAGTATTATAGCTACTGGTACCGTAATCTCTTGCGTATAAGGGGCGTCTTCTATGCCTAACAAATGCCTTGTGCATCTAATAGGAATTTCTCAAGGTGGGGGTGTGTCTTATACGCGAGTTTTTTTTTATTATAGAAATGTACTAATGTTACAAAATTCAGCCGTAAGAGGTGCGTCTTATACGCAAAACAGCCATTACCGTAATCTCCCGCGTAGAAGGCGCAGCTCGCGTAGAAGGCGCCCCCCCAACTCAGAGAAGGCCTTTTCACATAGAAGGCGCACATACCTCTTCTGGATCGATTTCCGGAAAAACCCGCGTATAAGGCGCCCCCCCCAACTCACAGGGGGGCTGTTTCGCGTCGAAGGCGCCCCCCCCTCCCCACCCCCCTATATGAGTTCAAGCTGTCATCGGCACACGGTCGGCATAAAAAAACGGCGAGCAAATCTACAGCGACCGGTCTGCCGCGGTGCTGGCTATATGAGTTCAAGCTGTCATCGGCACACGGTCGGCGTCAAACCCGCCGAGCAAATCTACAGCGACCGGGCTAGCGCTATGAGTCTATGCTGTCATCGGCCCACGTGTTCCCTACACCCCGGCAAGCCATGCCGCTTTGTCTATAGTGTCAACCTGTTGAGTCTATGCTGTCATCAGCACACGGAAGGCGTCAAACCCGCTGAGCGCCCGTCGACACCTCCCGGTCTGCCGCGGTGCTGGCTATATGAGTTCAAGCTGTCATCGGCACACCGTGTGACGGTCGGCGTCAAACCCGCTGAGCAAATCTACACCGACCGGGCTGCTGGCTATATGAGTTCAAGCTGTCACCGGCGCATGGTGGGCCTTATCCCCGGCGAGCGCGTCGACACCTCCCGGTCTGCCGCTGTGCTGGCGCTATGAGTTCAAGCTGTCATCAGCGCATTTTCCCAAATGAGATGTTGGAAAAACCCGCGTATAAGGCGCACCCCCAACTCAAGGCAATTACCCTCCCGCGTATAAGACCCAGCAGCATTTTGTTTGGTGTAGAAGACGCGCCTTCTACGCGGGAGATTACAGTAGTAAGTTTGGGGTGCGTATTATACGCACACTGCATCTTATACGCGGGAGATTACGGTAGTCTGGTTTTTTATTCTAGCAATACATCGGGATTTTGAATATTATTTTATTATCATTTCAACATCGGATGGGATATGAGTATATTTTGTTTATGTGGGAGAAGCACGTGTGTGTGAGTGGCATGTATCATTGGTCTAATCCCCCATATGGTACCGTTGACAGTGATGTTAACTGTGAGATTGATGTGAAGTTTGTGATCACAATACTCTGAATAGTGTAATCAGTGTTCTTGGAAATCCTCTGTAAAATATTCACATATTATATCTTGGAATCAATATTGACGGACCTTTATTGGTAAACCACATGATTGTGTTTGCCTTGGAGAAAACGACGGAATGTACCTAGATCCCATAAGAATTCATCTACATTAAAGGGGTTCTGATTTATCACGGTATGACATAGATGTCCCATTACTTGGCGGTATATAAAGAATAAGAGTGATTTTATAAGGTTAAGACAGAAATAACCTAATGAAACAGAAATTTTTTTTCAGTTGGGATACTGATAGTGACAATAACTTTCTTCAACCAAAATAAGGTCAACAACTGCCGGTAGCCAATATATATATTTTTTATATTTCATATTTGTAGGGCTGCAGTTTAAAAATCTCTCGGGGTAGCTGCAATGGTGTGAGGAAGTTATCTCCATTTCTTGCTTTGTCCTCAGTTTAAATGAGACAAGCACTCTCATGGAAGAATTTCTACAAGATCTGTTGCATCTTGCTATGTTTGTTGGTATAGAACTTTAAATGCTCATGGTTTATCGGGAAGGTGCTAACTGAATCTGATCTCATAGATTCAAGAGTATGTTAGTTTAAAACCCAAGACTTCATACAGATATCAGAGCTGATATGAAATTAAATTTTATACAGCTGAACGACTCGTTCTGAATGGTTTCCTCACATTATAGGTGGCTAAAGGAATAAGGAATATACAGTTTATATTTTACTGTGTGTGAGTAATATGATATTTTCAACTACCGTAATCTCCCGCGTAGAAGACGTGCTGCGCGTATAAGACGCACCCCAAACTTAGCACATGCAAATTTCGCGTATAAGACGCACCTCTTAGGTACCAATTTTGTAAATTCAGTACATTTCTATAGTAAAATTACCCCTCGTATAAGACGCACCCCAAACTTGAGGAAATCCTATAAGACGCATTAGGGATTTGTTTGGCGTAGAGGACGCGTCTTATACGCGAGAGATTGCGGTAGTTACAATATCATAGGGAATGGAGGTGTAGAATAACCTTTGACACTGTGGTCTTTGGTGATTTCTTTATGATCTGGTGTGATCAATTTCACACCCCATTGACCTGCGATATATATATAAAATCCTATTTATAGCACAAAAACAGTGGAACTGAAATAATGGTAACATAGTTTTCTCTCATTATTTTCTAGTATCCTTATTATCACCAAAGTCTATGTTTATGAGGAGAACATCAGTTGTCAGGTTGCAAAAGAGCTATTAGAAAGAAAAATAGAGTGAAAAGAAATAAAGGCTGGCATAATCATGGAAAGCATATATAGTCCCATAATTCATCTCATAATAATGTGATTGATTCTATGTATTTTAGCCATTGTTTAATAGAGATGGGTACCTAGTAATCTATGAAATTCATTTAAATGTGCATACGCTGCAGTTTTCTAAAAGCATTCTATTTGAAATCTAAGGAAAACTTGAGAACAATCGTGAACTGGCAGATTTGATATACTCACTAGTCACATATCGATATTATAACTGCGAAGCTTTATTATTCTTTATATCATGTCACATAAATTGAAACTAATGGTGTATAGATTGATTTTGTGTGAACCTGCTTGTATTTTGATGCATAAAGCGGTTTCTTTGAAATTTTGTGATTTACCTTTATCTCAAGGTTGCTCTTATTGATTATATTTATGTTCTGTATTATCCATATAGTCTATTAATGTTTGTCTATTTTGTATGATCAAATAAAATCAATTTGGAAGAAATTATATAGAGCATTTGATATTTGTTTGGTGTTGGTGTATCTAACTGGTTTCTTAGCTGGTTTGTGGTAACTGACATCGGATATAACAGTTCAATTCAAGATACAGGGGAAGTTTGATTTAAAACCTAAAATATAACCATTTAATTTATCTTATTTGAACCCTGACATTCAGCAAAATAAAATGTGTCATTTTAGGAGTTTTTAGTCCCAATGGATTGGTAGCTTAATTATCTTGTCAATGAAAAGAAAGTAAGATAACAAATGATGCGATTCACTGTATCATAACAAAGCAAGTTGTAGAAATACAAGAAGATTCCATGTTTTCTCTCCACTTTTTACCCCAATAAGCGAGTTATAAGGAGACACCCTGGGGCCCCACACTTTGTCATTTTGGTGGTGCGAATACGTTTAAAAAAATATGGAAATTTTATATACAAGAGGCAGAATTACTTAATGAATTTGTAGTACCATTAAAGGAGGAGATATAGGTGTCTGGCAGGAAAAGGTATTTCATTACCAAGTTTTGTAAATTTTGAGAAATTGTCAATATTGTACAGACTTTAATAGTTGGTTGGCAGCCATAAGATGCTTTTTGCCTCCAGTGGTGAAGGTATATGATGTTGCACAACTCATGGCCAACTAGGCGTCCATACTGAGCCCTATACATGTACCTGTGGAAATCAATGTTCAGTATCACAGTTTCCACATAGCTCCAGAGATTTAAGTTAGAACATGTTATTTCACGATTTCTGGGATTCTGAGTGCTTTTCCTGGATATTCCCATGCACATACCTGTCGATATTGCACACCATGATGCCTGCATCATGACTTTTGTAATGTGTGCAGTTATCCAAGGATGACAGACACCCGGTGCGGTTATCCATGGATAACCTGCACACCTTACATGTCCTTACATGTCATATGTTACATGTTAAAACCCATGAAATTTCATGGCCAGGGCAGGGCTCGAACCTGCAGTCTCAGATCCCAAATCCAACTCCCTATGCATTGCGCCACAGGGACTGATGAGAATTGGTTGGCTAGAACCAGGTTTGGATATGATACAAAGCCGGGGGAGGTCACTCACATATAACTATTATACATTCAAAGTGTGAAAATCCCAAGCAGTCTGGGTTGTGATCCCCAGGCTTTGTCGCTACTGCTTGCATAACGGCGATGACTGGGGGCCATAACTGTGAGATGCGGGACGCGTTCAAACCAAAGCAAGCCAAGCCAGGCGGCAAGGAGTGCGGCCCGGTGGTCTAGTGGTTAGCGCATTGCGCTCAGCCGTTAGAGGTAGGCGGGACGAGTCCCGGTCCGGGCGCATATTTTTTTAGCCGTGTGCCCACTGCCATAACTGCAAGACGCATTCAAAGCAAGCCAAGCTGAGACGGGCGCTGTAGCTGTCCACTGCCGGGCGACGAGGTGTGTGTACCGATCATGTACAAACACTATTTTTCGCCATGTGTCCGCTACTATTACTGTAGCACGCATTCAAACAAAGCCACGGCTGCCGAGCGCCGAGGTGTGTGTACCAGTGTTCTATCGGTTAGAATGCCAACCCAGAGGCTGCCGGGCGCTGAGGTGTGTGTACTGATCGTGTAGACACGTCAATGGCAGGCTTCGAGTCCCGGGGAGGGGGAACAATTTTTGTTTTAAACTTGAATTTATTGAGATTCTATTATCTATTGGTATCGTGGAATAAAATAAATAGTCAATGGATAATTCATGACTTGTGTGTGTTAGCAAAGAATAATTACACTCGGGCTATGCCCTCGTGTAATTATCCTTTGCTAACACACACTCGTCAAGAATTATCACTGTGATTTACATCATCATAAACATATATGGATGTTGAAGGGAGGTCACCACTAATATCTTTCGAATATATAAAAAAAAAAAAAAAAGTCACAACAGTAATTCCCATAACCACAGCCCTTGATTGTTACAAACCACAGTGATACTCTCTAAGATGTAGTGGGATTTGGAGTAGGGACACGTGGGGTGAGAATCCTTGTGATTTAGGATATTATATCGCCAAGAGTCCCGTGTAATTTCCTACATCAAAATTCACAGAAATTTCAGACCTGGGGCATGGGACAGGGGCTGCCATTTACACCGTGTTTTTGCAACATGCTTTCAAGGCCCTTTGGCCTGACAAAGTGGCAGGATTAGACATCAGTAGATGTGTACTTGGGTTCCTGCTGCAATATGAATTTGCAGAATGTGCCTCAGGATTTGCAAATTACTATGGAATTATTTGAGCTGTATTGGCTGTCCTAGGCGTTCTGTTTAGTGTAATTGTTGTTATGGAATCCAATTATGTATGGTTTAAAAAAGAACCAAAGCTTTTACCCGGTGAGTTTGATTTTCATGATGAGTAGTTTTCCTGAAAAAGGTCTGTTGGCCCACAACCATAAAAATGAATAAAAAAAATAACCTGACAATGAGTGTAAATCTTCTCAATGTCTAATACCCTCAATTATCAAGAATTTAAGGAAAAAAAAACAACAAACAATTCATTTCAAAGCAAGAGGGGCAATAGACCTTTCTCTATAGGACTCAGTATGGAGGCCTAGTGGAGCTGCCATTTTAAATTTCGCTGGTTGAGGTAAACCCCACATACCATGATGGGCACCTTGTCCCTGGTTAACACCCAGGGACATACTGGTCCCATCTTATCAGTTCGTATCAGTGTGTGTTGCCGGAACCAGCTAGTGGCCAATAGAGCAACGATATCTATTATAGGAAATATAGAGAATCCCGTGGAAGATAGACAATCTCTGATCTACAGCAAGCAACAAAGAGCGTGCAAATGTGACAGATGCCGCTGTTTACTGAAGTAGATCTTAATCAGTACTGATTTAAATTCTGATGGTACTCACACAGGTGGTTTGATGCGTATTTATATATTGATTGAAATTTACCATTTTGACCCTGGTGTAGCCTGTAGGGCCTTCACCAACAACTAGAAAAGAGCAACAATGAGCTTACTGGTCTGAGAAAGGAAAAAGGAAAGGTTGGCGTCCTTCGATATATCATATTCGAGAGAGAGGTTAGGATAGTATGTATAGGTAAATAGGTCTGCTACGTGTCGCGAATATTGAAATTTGCTTACAACGGCCAAGCTGTAATATTATGTACCATATTGGTGGTTTTTATTTACTGATAAAACAGAGAACTTGAAAATTAATGATGTTCTAGATTTCTTTCATGGTCGGTCTGGGCGTATTTATACCCACCCTCTCCCAAATATTGAAAGAGTCTTTCCAACATCTTTCCTATATGAAGTGGTATGAAGAAGTGATTTCATAACGTAAATCAACAATGTGGTACACTGCAAAAATGGTGTTTAGATCCTAAACACAATTCTAAACATATTCTTGCAACGTTTTTGTAATCACATTAATGTCCTAAACATGTTTAGTCTTCTCATGACATTCAATGAATAGAAACTATAACAAACATGGGGTTTGGGTACATTTGTCACAAAAATTGATTATAATTGTGTAAAGTCCATTCAAAGGTAGTGCTGCTACCTGGTGTGGATTCACCATCCATGTATCTAAACATAATGATGTTTAAATCTAAACACCTACTATTCAACTGTTTAAACTCTAAACATCTAAACATGTTTAGCAAAAATGTTTATGTAGTTAGAATAAAAGTGTTCATTTCCTAAATCTGTAGTCGATGAGACATCTAACTGACCTATGTGTTTAGGTTTTAAACGTGTTTAGACCTAAACACATTTAAAATCTAAACACCATTTTTGCAGTGTAGGATATCTTGTGAAATCAATAAGGGTATACGCACATAGGCCGAGGCCTACTTGTCGTTGCTGAGAACATGTCGGTAGCTTTCACAACAGATAAATGTCACAAGCCAGTGACCAGATGCTACACAGATATAACTAGTGCCCCTATCTGTAGTACAGGTATATCATATAGACGGTCATTAGTCACACGTGAGCGAGGTGTACTATATTCCTTTCTTTTGACAACCAGACGTGTATTCATGCTATTGTCTCGTACACTCTTCACTGATGCACCATGAGTCCAAACAGCCCACATGGCATTGGTACTAAATGCTGTTTCTGAATTTGCCCGTCTCGCAACATAATTTGCACGACTTTTCTTTTTTGAAACAAATAGACCTACAACATATATGGATATCAATATGTACCCGTACATTGCAAGTTTCAATGTGCCACATTTTTTAATTTGTTTATTTGATCACAATTGAGGCAAAGGTTTATCGCCACATCTGTAATGTTTTTGTTCAACAAATTTGGGTAATTTAAATTTTAGGCGGCTCAACTTTCGCTACTAATGTCACACTGGTCTACAAAAATTCCCCATGTCAAATTAGCTAATTCAAACGTCACAGGTGTATAGCATAGATTTAGATCTAAAGTTATTTTTCAATTACGGAATTTGGATCATTTTAACTGGGTGTACACAGCTAATCACGAAAATTGAGACTTTGCCACACTCCCCTTTCCCATGTTTGAGCTAACGATTAAAGTCAATGCACACTCAAGTTGAGACCCTGGTATCTAAGTCGATTAATCGTATTAGGCCGTCAGATGACACAGAAAATATCTTTTGGACAGGGTTGAAGGCATTGGTTTTGAATTTGAGGAATATCATGCATCTCTACGGATTTTGGGCAATGTAAGATCCGGCAACATGGCCATGACTTCTTCGGTTTTGGTGCAAAATGCTTGTAATTTCACCAGTAACTCGGTCTCTATTGATACTCTGCCCATCAAATATCTAACTACACAATTAGTGTGTCCTCTGTACCACATTATGTTGCTCATATTTTGAAGTGGACAATGCACTTGCCGAAACTTACACCTGAAAGTCCTTCATGGAAAATTATTAATGGTCCATCCTAGGTAGGCCTATCAATCATGTGATACACCACATATCCATGTCGCAACCTATCATTGCGCAAAAAATGCTCGGTCTAGTTGTCCCTGTCCACTTGAGTGGTCAGGGACTATTAGGAGGACTGGGAATTTGCAGAGTATGAAATCGCAATGGATACAGTCCATGTATAGTCTGGGTCACTAACTAACCATACCATATGTATGCTTTGAATTGTGAGTGAAGAGTGAGACAGTCAGGCTACATAGGCAACCAGCTAGACCACCTTGCTGTGGCTCTATTGAACAATGGCTCTTGGAGTGCCCATCACTAATCCCTATGTTTGGCCTAGCTGTGAAATTAGCCTCTCACGTTGCAATAGGCTCTCCCTACAAACCTCCTCTACTAGGGTCCCTTATAACCCTTAGGGCCTACATGACTGCATAATGCTATAATGAACCACCCCCTCCTTACACTGTACAAAATGTGTGTTGAACTTACACTGTCTAGCTTCTCTCCCACCCTCCTTACACTGTAAAAAATGTGTGTTAAACTTACACTGTCTAGCTTCTCCCCCCCTCCTTACACTGTAAAAAATGTGTGTTGAACTCACACTGTCTAGTTTCTCTCCACCACCACTCTCCCTACACTGTAAAAAATGTGTGTTGAACATACACTGTCTAGTTTCTCTCCACCACCACTCTCCCTACACTGTAAAAAAATTGTGTTGAATTTACACTGTCTAGCTTCTTTTCACCACCACCCTCCCTACACTGTAATAAACCTTGTGTTGATCTTACAGCTTCTAGTTATATTGGGCTTTAAACATAGAATAGTCATTGATTCAGTTCAGCAATTAGTCTATATATGACAATACTTACTCTCTATTTGTCAGCAGTTAAACAATATATGTTAGTAATTACTCACTATTTGTTAGCAATTAGTCAAAATATGTCAGTATCTAATCACAATTTGTCAGCATTTAGTCAATATGTGTCAGTAATTATTCACTATTTGTCAGCAATTAGTCAATATATGTCAGTACTTAGCCACTATATGTCAGCAATTTTCAATATATGTCAGTATTTACTCACAATTTGTCATAATCTTAAACCTTTGAGGCCAACTGACATTACTCATTTGACATAGTGATAAGGATATTGTCATAAAGGACAGGGACTTAGCACTCAGTGCTACGACTGTGACATTTTTATACACTTTGCCAAGGGGCAATAGTGATTTTTTTGTGTCTTCTGTGCATTATAAGAGTTGAGACCCCTGAAATATAAATTGCCCATTCTGATTTGATTTTTTTCAGCCCGGGGACTTGAGCATCAAATTGTTAATGAAAACAACAACAACAAAACAACAACAACAAAACGTGTAAATTGGGATGTGTCTTATTCATTTAGAACTTGCATGATGTTCACTTTCGGCCAAGTAGAATGCCGTATCGCATCCTTGCACCATGGCAACAACAAGCATCATGTAGTAAAACATTACGCTGTCTTTTGTGGAATAGAATATGACATGTATGCGAATTTCTCTGATGTGTGATTTAAACTAAAGGTCGAATCCCACTTGGTGATTTATACCTAAAATATCTCTGCGATTTTCTGCCTGTTGCTAACTGGGGACTAGGCCTACCTCGAAATCGCAACATATGTACGTGTATAAGTACAGGGGAGCGTTCCTCATGACATGACAAGACCTTATGACCTAAGAAAAGACCACAATAAAATCCCACATGGCGAAAAACGGCTCAAATATCTCTGCAATTTTGAATCTGTTGCGGTTTGTGACCTATCCTGAATTCACAAGGGACTTACAGCAGGGAGTATAGAACACAAGCAATCTTTTGCGATTTTAGGCTAGAGAAAATATAGTATACAGAAATATAAACATCAACAAAGGCAAAACATCCAAAAGACTACATGAAAATACACAACAGTGTCCTTGTGTTCTATGCACTCTACTGTACTTATAATCCTTGTGAATTTGAGGTCGATCCCAAAGTAACAACAAATTCTAAATCACAG